>OW569412.2:33213296-33838296 GCA_937662695.2 Halyzia sedecimguttata
GTATTTCTACTACTTCGAGAAGACTGATTAACGGAAGATCGAGATGCTGTATTTATACTTGTCGAGGTGGGGGTAGGAGTGGGGATGGTGGGGGTACTGGTAGCGGTTGGGGTGACTATGGGAGGAGGGAGACGAGAAATCAAGGGTTTCCACGTACGAGGTAATCTTTGACTATCGTCGCGTTTGCGACCCGGAACCTTCTTATTCCTAACATTGTTAGCCGCGGAAACCTATCCGAACACATTTCACGCCTCTACGGGGAGGATATTTTGAAATTATCAAAGTTATACTCAAACCTCTTAATACGGAAGTCCAAGCTGCTCTGTGATCTTGCTTTTCTCAAGTCATGCAGAGACAACGAGGTTATTCCTAATTCCTTCAAATTGAAACATCATGACAGATCCTCTTCAGCTACACATATCCTCAAAATGTGTAGTCTGGCGCTGATCCGTACAACCATTCACAGAATAAGACGCAATCTTGATATCACCAATTCGTCTCTTTATGACAACTTTGGTCGATTATCAGTCGCGAAAATACATCCTACTATCTGGGACACATTTCTCAGGATATCGGTTGAGAAAGCAGATCATATTCATTTCAACAAAACCGAAACCCAGAAGAAGAAATTATTTTCATTGCTTAAATTCAAAACCCCACCCACATCTTCACCCAAGCCTGTTACACTTGTACACAATTTTTCTGATACTCCAATAGACCAAACAACTCACAATTTTTTGGCCAAGGGTTTCAACTATTCAATTACTCCTAGCAGAATACCAACTGAGTCCATCATTACTCAGGTGGAAACTGCCATATCACATCTTCCTGAGATCCAAGCCGAAGAAACTCGGCAAGATATCGCCACTACGTTGAGAAGAGTGAAACTTCCTCCTCCCAACATTACACGTGCCGAAAAAGCATGCCTGAAAAATCTCCACAATAATCCTCATATTATTGTTCTTCCGGCAGATAAAGGTAATGCTACAGTTATATTGAATACGAGTGACTACATCGACAAAATGTCATCATTGTTGAATACTCCCGAATACCAACCAACTCCACGAGACCCAACCACCTATCTCGAAAAGAAAACCAAAACCCTCATAAATTCCACAAAACTCCCGACGGACATTAAAAAATCCATCACTCCTAGGGAAAAATCATCTCGCACCCCCCGAATATATGGTCTTCCAAAAATACATAAACCCGACATTCCGCTTCGCCCCATTGTAAGTGCCTTTGGCTCACCTACTCATCGTCTTGCTAAATATTTAGCTTCTACTCTCCAACCCCTAGTAGAAGAATTTTCATCCCATGTCAAAAATTCTTTCCACTTTATTGAATCTCTTAAAAACTTTCCAATTCAAAAATCTGACATTCTAGTAAGCTTCGACGTCGTTTCTCTTTTTACAAACATTCCTCTCAATGAAACCGTCACAATACTCCAAAACAAACACAAGATATCTAAAGACTGTCTTACTCTCATCAACCATTGCATGACGAGTACATATTTTCTTTTTCAAGGTAGCTATTACAGACAGGTCTTAGGTGCCGCCATGGGCTCTCCCATTTCCCCGGTTCTCGCGGATATATTCATGGAAGAGTTCGAGACCAAGGCTATTGAAACATTTCACCTCAAACCTACGTGTTGGAAAAGATACGTAGATGATGTGTTCGTCATATGGCCCCATGGTTCCGATACTCTTCAACAATTTCTAGACCATCTCAACAGTATCCATCCGAACATCAATTTCACGATGGAACTGGAGAACAATAATTCAATTGCCTTTCTTGATGTCCTTATTACAAAATCTGATAATTCTTTCACTCACACTGTGTACAGAAAACCCACCCATACAAATCGATACCTGCATGCCAACTCCCATCATCATCCCTCACAAATCAATTCCGTTTTAAACTCCCTCGTCCACAGATCTATCCAACTCACAGACAATAATCACAGACAACATGAATTTAAGCAACTCGAGTCTGCTCTGCTCCAGAATGGGTATAGCAGATATCAAATTAATAAATCTTTCCGTAGAAATCTGATACATTCCCATGATCAAAAGGAACCTCCAGAGAGATTTCCTCACAAAGCTTTCCTTCCTTTTATCCGAGGTGTTACCGACAAAATAGGTCGCATCCTTAAGAAACAGGAAATAAAAACTATTTTTACTGCAAACAATAAAATTTCTAACTTTCTCCGTTCACCGAAAGATTCCATTCCCAATGAATCCCACGGTGTATATGAGATACCATGCTCCGAATGTCCAAGGTCATACATCGGTCAAACTAACAGACGCGTGACTAACAGAGTATACGAACACCAACTAGCAGTACGCAAAGCAGAATCATCCTCAGCTCTCTTCAAACATCATGCTGATACAGGTCACAAAATTGACTTTGCTAGCAGCAGAACCATTGCAATAGAACAAATGCTTACCAGCCGTATTATTCGTGAAGCCCTTGAAATTGAAAGACGTCCAGATTGCCTTAACAAACGCGACGATAGTCAAAGATTACCTCGTACGTGGAAACCCTTGATTTCTCGTCTCCCTCCTCCCATAGTCACCCCAACCGCTACCAGTACCCCCACCATCCCCACTCCTACCCCAACCTCGACAAGTATAAATACAGCATCTCGATCTTCCGTTAATCAGTCTTCTCGAAGTAGTAGAAATACAGTGATCTCCGAGAGTACTGGTGATGAAACCTGGGGAGTAGGCAGATTGAGACCCCGGCGTTAATTCACATTTTACATCTTGTTCTTGATAATGGCTCCAAAATCGGAGCCGAAACGTCGAACGACATTAAACTCCAGACGCGGTCCAACCCGGAACCTTCTTATTCCTAACATTGTTAGCCGCGGAAACCTATCCGAACACATATATATATATATATATATATATATATATATATATATATATATATATATATATATATATATTTATCTAATAGACGTATCCAGTCCCGGTACACTCTGAAGGCTACCTGAGACCCATATGATCCAAAACGTTTGCAGGAGTATATAGACCAAAAATGGGTAGATTAAAAATATAACTCCTTAGGCATCGTGAGAGGGGAAGGAATTTTTTTCATTGAAAAAAGTTGTATATTCGTCAAACTTCTCGAATCCCGAATCATTCCGCAGACTTTCTGATCCCACATATACTCCGCAGGTATCTTCAGTCAACGTCTTCGAACCCAGCGCTGTTGCCAGCTCTTCGGGACTAATTTCGCCAATTTCGATATACGAAAGGGCGCGAAAACGAAGCTAGAATCGTTGACTTTGTTTCAGTTGTGTTATGAAGTGATTTTAATGTCTGAAAGTAGGAAGTTGATAATGAAAATTACAACAAGAACGTAAACAAGATCCATAAGGAGTTCTATAATTATAGTATTTCATTTTATGTAGAATTACAATATTTTTCAAATTAAATATCTTTGTCTTAAGTTTTACAATATAATACCATATTGTTGACATAAGTATATGTTTCGGGTTTATCTCATGTGTAAGACTGAACAATGTCAAGAACATAGTATTATATTGTGGAACTTAAGCCAAGTGTTTTCTTTACCTTAATAACTTGTCAAAATGTTCCACCAATTGATTCGAGAATTCAAAATCTACAATAATTTTTACTTATACATATTTTTTTTCAGAATATCAGAACATATACAGGGTCTTCCTTAAAGACATATTAATATTTAAGGAGGCGACTATTTAACTCATTTTGAGAAAAAACTTCCTATGTTCCTATGTCCTAGAAGTCTTAACTTTTTTGATAAAGGTGATAAAATATTGTGCTGTGATATGAAGCAAGTTTAATGTAATTATTATTATTATATTATTTTAATCATGAACAGAGCATCTGACAAGAAAACATATTTTTTGGATTCTCATTCATTTTGGAACAAATTTGATCTCTCAATTTGCTTTCAGACGATGCAAGATCCTAAAATAAAACGAGTCTTATTTTTTTTAGGCGGAAATCGGGCGTCAGACAAAGAAAATCCATGAGATCAAATTTGCTCAAAAATGAATGAGGATCTTGAAGTAATATTTATTTCAAAAGAAGGCAGTGGCATAGTATTTTTTTCTGCAAAAATATTCGATGGAAAACCCGTATGGACGCACTGGTACAGAAAATGAAAATTTTCATTCATCACAAAATGCACCTTGATGTATGGAATACATGTACCAAATTTTATGAAGATGTCTGCAATATTATCTCGGTTATTATTAAAAAACTGATTTTTTTTCAATTTGTATCTCCCCGTATCTCATAAGTTGAGACTTTATAGGACATACGTTCATGGGAAGTTTTTCCCAAAATAGGTCAAAAAATCACCACCTTAATGTCTTTAAGGAACACCCTGTAACAGCGAAGTTACTATTGCTGCTTAATGAGGGGAAAGAGACTTGCCGAGATCGAAGTTACGGAATATTAGTTAGAATTGGAACAAGTAGAATATGGCGAAAAGGAAAAGAGTAAATTTGAAGTAACGGAACCGAAGAATATAAGGGACGATGAAGAAAATGATATGTCTTCCACAGAAAGTATATTATTCCAGATTAATTTCTTTTGTTGACATTCTAAAAGCCATATTCTTCATCCAAAAAACGGCGTATGTTGATTGATTCTTTCAATGCTGAAAAACATTTGCCTTTTATTCAGTCAACATTATCTACCTATACATTTCTTGCGTAAAATGGTTGAATATTTCCCCAAATTTAGAAGTAGACTAAATGGTTCTTTTCTGGATTCTGAAAAATATTGATAAAATAAAAAATGTTATTTTTTTTTTAAATTTACTTCAGCGTTAGAAAGACTAGATTTTTGTCAGAAGCCACACAATTATATAGAACAATATTGCCTAATGAACAGTAGCATAACCAATAACATATAAAACAACAAGTATATTGACCAATATTGCCTAATGAACAGAAGCATAACCAAAAACATATAAAACAACATAACATATAGAACAATATTGCCTAAAGAACAGTAGGATAACCAATAACATATAAAACAACTATTCTGCAACGCTTCGGAGACTTAAGCAGATTCCGTCATCAGACACCAAGCGAAAATCTTAAGAATAATTTTTTGTTGACACTAATACTGAAATTTGTCAAGCTGGCAGTCTTTGAAAAAATATTGTAACACAGTTCCACTTTAATATAACAATTTCTAAGTTCTAATTCTTTATTCAATAAATTCAACCAAATATGGTCTTCTCCTTTTGGGCAATTTACAAAATTGTTTTCTCTGTTCAGCAAAATAAAAAACGTCTCCTTTAAGTTATCTTTTTATTTCATCTGACTCTGTAATTGCCACCGAATTACGAATATCAATATAGTGTTTCTAACGGAGAAGCAGTTTCAAAATAATGGAATTTTTTATTTCATAGATATTTTTCAGAGTTTGAGAGAGAAATCCCAGAAAGGAACCATTCAGTGATGAATTCACCTCCCAAAGTATCCTTTAATGATTTCTTGAAATAAAGGTGTCTCCTTAACCGAGATATCTCCCAAATCTAATCTGAAATTTTCAACAGTCTAGCTCTATCCGTTTGCGTGTTATCGTGTCGACGGCCGGCCAGACAGAATCCATTTTGACCAAGGATGCTTGATCAGTTAGTCGAACCAAATCGTGTAAGACCATTTTCATCAAAAAATTCGAAAATTACAGACATTTGGCAAATTGATAAGCACTCTGTTTCGAGTAACAAGAGCGCCAAAAAACGTTGTTCTATATAACTCACCTCATATGTTGGATTCACATACATCAGCAAATTATAATTAGAGCAATCTATGAAATCGTAAAATTATGATTAGTCATTGAAATTTTGAAAAATCATATCTCAGAAAGTGTTAGTTTGTTATTGTTGTAGTTGAGAATAATCTCAATGGCGATATTTATCTCCCAAAGTTACTGTGAAGAACTGTCCTGATCATCCCATTCTAGAGTTATCGTGTTAACGGACCGCCGGTTGGCGATTTTGATCACGGATTCTTGATCAGTGAGTCGAACCAAAACGCTTGAGACCATTTTCAGCCAATAATTCTAAAATTATAGATATTTGGGGAAATTGATAAGCACTCTATTCCGAGGAACAAAAGCGCCAAAAACATAGTAACACAGTGTCACTTGAGATAGAAATTTCCCAGTTCTAACTATTTCTTCAACAAATTCAACCACCAAATATCGCTATTTCCAATTGAGCAATTTTGGGAAATTGTTTTGTCTGTTCAACAAAATACAAGTCGACTCCTTATGTTTCCTTTTTATGTGAGTAGTACTCCGTCAACAGAATCTTTGTTTTACTCCAATCCATTATGTCGATCTTCATAGATTTTACATACATATTCGGCTATTTGTGGAGCTTTTGTTCTTCGGAACAGAGTGCTTATCAATTGGCCCAAATGTCGGTAATTTTCGAATTTTTGGCAGAAAATGGTCTTATGATTTTAAAGAATGCTCTAGTTGTGAGATGCATCAAAAACATTCTGTATTTAATTTTTTTTATGATGCAGTTTTATCACAAGAATCCATCGATAACATTCCCAACTCTTACGATGGGTTTCACAACAAAGGTTTGACAGCTCTAAATTGCCAAATTAGGAAGACAGCTTTGCAGTCCCTGACCCGCTGTCGGCAACAGCATGAACGTCACTGAACATAGCTTAAGGTTTCCGCATCGCATAGGTTCGTAAGGATTTCCCTAGATGCAGCTGATGAGATTTTCTTCCTACCTGTTCGCAAAAGAACAACTGGGATTAAGTTTCCTAGAACTCCTTCAGCTGTCATTCAGTGTGGCTCAGCTATGCTGACGATTGGTAAAAACTATGAAACCTGTTCGTATTTGCCCCTGAATGACGCTTTCCTTTTTAGGGGAACACTGAGCGATGAGGTGACCAGCCCGTCTCAGGGAATATTTGTTGATGGTTGAAATCAATGAATATTTGCCCATGTGTCTTTCAGCTAATACTGTAATTTGCAGTGTAACAAATTTCTGAATAAGTGTCAACAAAAAATAATTGTGAAAGTTTTCGCTTTGTGTCTGATGAAGGAGTCTGATTTAGTCTCCGAAATATTACAGAATAATTTCGTTACTGTTTATTATGTTCATTTTTTTCCAAAATGATCCATTAAGAAATGATATTTGTCCTCAACACTCCTTCAGAATTCGAAATAAACATCTCCCATAACCACGACTCCACATACCGGGCTTGTATAAGCCTTCATAAGTGTGGTTTTTAGGTTTGTATATCAAAAGGAAGAAGTATCTGATTTTGAAGTTTTATTTGAACAACCCACAATCAACTTTTCTCATGACGATGACTACCTATACCGGGCTCGTATAAGTTTTCGTATGTGTTGGTTTTGAGTTTGTATATCGAGAGGATGAAATATATTATTTTCAAACGCTCTACAGCGTTGCCGGATGTAAGGACTCAAGACGTTGATCAACTATACGAATTTCATACAGCGAGCTAATGTGAGCAGAAGCGCCCTCGCACTGGCCAAAGTCTGAAGCTTTTCTGTATATAATATGATGTATCACCGCTTTTTCAGACCCGTCTGAAAATTTACCCCTGGCATCCCCTAACGTCCCTGAGTACGATTCTATAGGTAAACGTTACCAGACCCGGAGTCGGGTCTGAAAACGTCACTTTTGGACTGTATAGGCGGTAGAGTATGTCGATTTGGGTCTGTATGTGCGGTCGAACAAATCTATATATATATATATATATATATATATATATATATATATATATTAAGAAGATATACTATAGGCAGCAGATGTAACAAGTACTGAAAAATATGAAATCTATTATGGGGACAAGGGAGACAGGGATTATACTCAATGCTGACATAAATGGGCATCGTGCTTTTTTGGGTACATTGTTCGACTGGACAAGCTTAATAATTTGCCCAAATGTCTGTAATTTTCGAGTTTTTGACCGTAAATGGTCGCAAACGTTTACTTCAGACTCACCAATGAAGAATCCGAGGTCATACTTAATTTTGTCCGTAGGCACGATTACTTTCCAACGAAATGAGTTAGGGAGTTGAAATTTGCAGGATGAAGTTGGAGTGCAAATGTGTCGGTTGAGTTCGTTAATGGGTGAAATCCGCTGAGTGGTTTCGTTGTTATGGCCATCTGAAATTTTAATTTCCTAATATCTCAAAACTACTAATCTGATCAAATTGAAACTCGGTATAGTTAGTTGAAAATTACCGACCGAAGTCTTACGTCATTTCGTAGCAATCATATGACTTGAAAACTTTAAAAATATTATAAAATACAAATTTTTGTACCTTAGAAACTATCCGTCATCTCTGAAGTTTTGCGAGAGCCTTGAAAGCATAACAAAACAGCAAACTTCTAGATTTAAAATCGATCGGATCCGTATTTTTCCAGTTATTGGGAAAATATCGATAAAGCAGTGCACCAGTTTCATTCCAGTTGAATAGCAAAATCTTCATAGAATTCAAAGCATTTTACCAAATTTCCGTGATGGTTCTAGCGATATACGGTGTTTTCGTCGACCAGCCTGTCGTAGAATCATGAAAGACGAAATATTGATAATTATTACTATTATATAAAAAATCGAAATGGATACATATTTCAACTTTTTTGAATTGTATGACCGTAGAATATGACGATATGTAAATGTTTATTCCTTCATGATGAATTTTAATTAATGAAATCTTACGATTTTACAAAGCTATTCTTTTTTTACCAATAGAAAAACAGGTTCACGTGAAAGTGTAGTATTTTGCTTTGAAAATTATATATTGAATATGTCGAAATATAAACAATTGAGCATTATATTGATTACACATCACACTATTTGCAGATTTTCATCATATTTGGTCTTTAACGAGCACAGTGAGACCTAATATTCTATGACGAGGTAGGCTGACGTTGCTTGAAAGTAAAAATAATCATTACCCATAGAGAATTAACCCATTGTTTGCTGCAATTGATGTCCAACAACGATTGCTTCAAACATGCAGCAACATAATGAAGAATGTTGAACAAAATTTTTTGAATATTTTTAAAGAAAATTGAACACATGTTTTGTGTAAATTGTTATTTTGGAAATCTGTATATTACGGAACTTTTAGGTATGTTTTATTCTGAATATGGCCCAAATTTATACATATATGGATACCTATTCCTTTCCTATGGGCTATTCTCCTAATTTCGATATTCTAACACACGTATATGTTCAATATTATCTATTTAGGGACCTCAATCAGTAGGATATACATATATAAATAAATTGCAAAGGCTTTTTTTTCAGGGGCCCCCAGAGTTCGAATTTTTAACTGTGGTTTCACCATAGAATAGAGGGCCCCTGTCAAACACTGATACATGGCTCCACTAGCCCAAACTAAGCCAATTTTTTTTTAACGTGTTAAAATTCATATTTGACATAAATTGGCAATCTATCAAAAATGAGAAAATTGTATCTTTTAGAATTTTTCATTGAATTTTATAGTTATTATAATATATAGGTATATGTATCTATATATATATATTAGATATTATTATAATTATAGCAAATTTCTGTATTTTCTGAATTATTTACACATAAGTTAAATATCAATTCTTCAGAGAATTCGTAATATTCAGAAATGTATGAGGTTTTATTAGTAAAGAAAGTAAGTTCCATAAATCGTCGTAAATGGAACACCGTTTAAAAAAAATAGTTACGGACGTTCCATAGATAATTGCCGAATTTAATTCAAATAATAATTATATAAATAAATAATATATAAATATTATATGCTTGTACTGACTATGGTGGTGAAACACGAATAACTAGAACCACTCTGTATATAGCCATAGTTTAATATTGCAATGCTTGAATTTTCAATATTTTCGTATAGGTATTCATGTAATCCCTTCCTTTGTGAAACGCCGAATTGAAAGAAAGGAATGTTGCAGAAGCCAGTGATTTATTCAAATGAAGGTCATAACCCTATCTGCGACAACTATCAGTGAGACTTGAAACATAGGAATGCGAATGAATCGAAAAATTGCCAAATGTTCTAACAGATTAGTGAAAACAGATAAGAAAGCTCGATCGGATGTCGCAATTCTTATGGAGGAAATGGTGAGAGATTTTTTCGCTTGAACGAAAACCTAGATTTTCAAGGCCCCTCTACTGTTCGGGGCCCCAAGGACACGCTTCGGGCCCTTATGAGAAGATCTGCCACTGATAAGACCGACAAGCATGATTCAGAATAGACCAGCGCATTCGCCATTTTACAGCCACGGAAGAAGTTCGTGAGAATTCTTTTAACGAATTCAATCAATTCTAACTTAATTTATAGCTGAGATCAAATGACACCTTACTTCAATAATAATTTAATCATAAGCAGAGCAAGAAGGGTGACGCGATGATATATTCACAATTTCAAAAAGTTTCTCAGAGGGAAGGTCCATCAGATGGACAACCTATACCTATAGTTCAGGTAATTCGAGAACAATCCGAGAGATATTTTCTCTATTTCATTATCGAATTCCCGCAATGTATCTAGTTATATTTTTCGTTTTGTGGTAGACATTCCATCCTTTTGAATTTCAACACACGTCAATTGTCAATATAATATAAACTGGATATAGTCATTAGTCAAAATTAAGCGGATAACCGGAGCAGGGCGGTTAAGACCAATCTCTTGCTAAACATAACCGATCGGTTATAATAGGAAGGGATTGGTCTTAACCGCACTGTTCCGGTTATTCGCTTGAATTTGACTATAGTCAAATAATTGTTGGAAGGAAAAGTTTTATTTCATTAAAAAATAAGGTACCAGAGATTTCCTCCTTGCTAATTTTGAATAATTTATGCTATTAAGAAAATTGATAATTGAAATTCCGTAATCTGTCAACTTTCGTAACAGCCACACCAACAGCCATACAATACAAAAGTCACTAGGATTTATAATCCGAATTATTTTATTTTTTATATTTCAACAGTGTTTTACAAATTTGACTGAAATAGGAAAAATATCGTCTAATACTCGTTGCAGAAGGCATTCTTGTTTGAACATGAGCCCATTCTGCAACTTGTTTTAGAATATACTAATCTGGGTATATACATAATAAGATGAATTGTAGACAAATAATTTAAATAAGAAATAACATCAATTTATCTTTGTTTAGTTGTCGGAAGCATGATGACTTGATAATGTTAATTCTATGATATACTTCATAGCAAAAAATTGGTTCAAGCACTGACGTGAAGTCAGTAGCTTTTGCGCGTATGTTCTATTGTCCATTCTTCTGTATTGGACAGCCTTAATCGAATTTACCATGGTAAATTATGTTGTCCATTCTCCTGTATTGGAATTTACCATGGTAAACTCGAATTAAGTGTCCAATAGAGGAGAATGGACAACTTAATTTAGCATGGTAAATTCGATTAAGGGTGTCCAATACAGAAGAATGGACAATAAAACATACGCGCAAAAGCTTCTTACTTCACGTCAGTGCTTGAACCAATTTTTTTTTTCGTGATTTTTTTGAAATTTTCTAGGGGTATGGTTCTTAAAATTTTTTTCTTCAACATTTTTTCAAATTTTCTAGGGTTACGGTTCTTAAAAAATTTTAAACACGTCTTTATGTTGATTCTCTACTACTAGTTACTGTTTTCTTCAATTCGATCGAATATTTCTTTTTTGAGTTATCAAGGAAATAATATTCCAGGTGGGTATATCTCAGAAACCGCTAGACCGATTATGCCCAAAAATACTACAAATACTATCCTCACGGAATTTTGCAAGAATTTTTGCGTTGGCATTCTACAACTAATAACCATGTTTGAATTCAAACGGTTTAGTATTTTTCGAGTTAATGAGGAACAAAAAACAACAAAATTTCAGATGGCTATAACTCTAAAACCGTTTGGCCGATTATGCTCATAAACAAACTGAAATGTCGCGTTCTGATGCACATCCTAACCTGAAAACTTCAAGCCGCTATCTCCTTCCGTTCTCAAGTTTTTTTAGTTATTTTTTAGTAATTCTTTAATAATTTTCTACGATTCGCACAAAACTTCACAAACGTGCTTAGGTTAATATTCTACAACTGCTCAAGTTTCAATTCGATCGGATTTATATTGGTTGAAAACAAAATTATTACTCGGAAACCATTAGGCCGATTATGCCCATTAACGAACTTGTCCGTCGTATTAGGATGCGCCACCTACCCTGAAAATTTCAAGTCACTAGTTCTTTTCGTTCTCAAGTTATCGTGGCAACGGCCGGACGGCCGGCCGGACAGAATCAAATTTGACCTCGAATTCTTCATTGGTGAGTCAAACTAAATCGTTTGAGACCATTTTCGTCAAAAAATTCGGAAGTTACAGACATTTGGGCAAAATGATATGTTCCTCAGAACATACGTGCAAAAACAGGTTGAAGTGCTTGTGTGAACGGATAATGATTAATGAGTTATTTATCAGTTACCTTATTATTCAAATTGGTCCTGTCACACATGATTTCTGTATTTTTTACAGAATTCTGTTTTCTGTGATATGGTTTTGAGTGGCTGTCGATGTCATGTATTAAATTTTTCCTTAATTGTTTTTTCCCGGGACACGATTTTTATCTGGATAATTTAAATCGTATAATCTCTCCCTCGTTGATTATACTATATCCACTGTACCTAGTGTATTAGCATCATTGACAGTCTGTCGTCTCGGGTAGCATCATACGCGGGTAACTGGATATCTATGATTGAGTTCATCTGATCTATGATTCAGTGATATACGGCAAGATGTTGATAAAAACTATAATAACGAAAAGGCGGTATCTATGGATACAAATAGTGGAGAAGACGTATGACGTTTACTCGGAGACGATATTTGATACAATTGTAATAATAAGCCAATCAGAGAAAGACTAACACAACAATTGGCGACGAGGATGGGATCCTTGCCAAGTAACGACCTCCTGATTATTACACTAGGTACAAAGAAATGATAATTTACCGATCAATAAAAACAATCAAGATTATAGAGAAACTTAAAGATATCTTCAGGCGTCTCGGAAACCCAGTCCCCATAACAGCAGACAACGGTAAGCAATTTTCCTGTGAAGAGTTCAAGGTTTTTCACAAACAGCGGATATAAAACTGTATAACACGATACCGTACTGGCCTCAACAAAATGGGGAAGTTGAACAGCAACACAGAGATATACTGAAGCGCCTCAAGATTGCTTGAGTAGAAAAGAATAACTTGAGAAATGCTTTAAATGAATACATGATGATGTACAATAGCACTACCCACACGGTGACTGGTAAAACCCCATCAGAATTATTTTTAAAAGGCAATTTCGTGACAAGTTACCAATGATACAAGACAAGATATATACAAGTCAGAAGACCTAGAAATGAAGGATAGAGATATGGAAATGAAACAAAAATGAAAAGAACAAGCTACAGATATGGAAATTAATATCGGAAACAAAGTTTATGTAAGAAACTTACATAAAACTAATAAACTGAGTTCAAATTATGGACCAACTACACACACGGTTGAATCAAATAATAATGCAGATGTTCAGCTTCGGAATGTTAATACGCAGGAGAGAATATAAGGAGAAATATCATGCACTTGAAGAAAGTAGAATGACAGTGGCAGATTATATGTCTAGAAAATACAGAAGAATCAGAAACCACCGGAAAAGAAGGAAAAACTGAAAGTACAATAAATTAAAATTCATTATTAAACATGGAATTACGTGAATTTGTTTGTTGGTAATTTGATTAATAAAAATAAATAAAAAGAGAGGGATGTAGTGTACAAGCATCATTGACAGTCTGTCGTCTCGAGTATATAGCATCATACGCGGGTCAGTAGATATCTATGATTGAGTTCATCTGATCTATATATATATATTCTTTTGAACTTGAGCATTACAATTTGTTTTTCATCTAACAATGAAGCACGTGTATGAAAAAAGTGTAAGCAGAGGTTAGTGTAACGGGGTACCATATAATTTGATATATGATACTAGAGCTTAGGGAAAAAACCTCAGCAAAAAAACCCTATCTCCCCGTTAGTGATTTATGAAAATTTAAATTGTTAACAAAATATGCTGAAATATTAAATATTGAAGGGCATCTTTTTCTTCATAATCGCTTCTTCCTTCAACAAGCAGAGAAGATTCTCCAAGGTACCCGAAACCCAATCTGGAAAAGGAAAAGACAAAGGGAGAAAACGAACAAATTAAAAATGGAATATTCTATATTTTATCAAATAGATTTGAAACTCGCTACCCATTCTAAAAAAGATTCAGAAACAATATGAATAGCCCTAAAACCATCTTTGAATCTATATATGCGACAATTATTAACTAAATGATCTATGGTTTCCTCTGCTTCCCCGCATTCACAACTAGGGCTCTCAACTGAGTTCCACCTGAAAAGCATGCTGTTGCAACGACCATGACCGGTTCTTAGACGATTCAGAATATCGTATCATATTCTCCTTGGAAGATCAAACCCCGGAACTCTATTCGAAGGATCAGAAATTAAATCTTTGTTGAATAAGTTGCAAGAAATCCATTCAGACCGCCAAACTTCCTTGTCACTTTTATTCGAATTAAGAAAACAGTTGGACCATAAAGGGTTTCGTGACTTCAATCTGGGAATCTTATTGTCTGGAATGTAGGAGATAATCGGAAATGAATTCGGAAAAGAATGAAATTTATTCCAAGAATTTGAAACAGCAGTCTGCCTGCGAATGTGGGGCGGAACAATGTTTAAAAGAACTGGCAACCAATGAATAGGCGTAGATCTAATAGTTCCAGTGATGATTCGCATAGATGAATTCAACTGTGCATCAATTTTTTGAGTATGAGCACTATTAAACCAGACGGGGCAACAATATTCAGATATCTGGATACAGATAGTGGAGAGGACGTATGGTATTTACTCAGAGCCAATATTTGATACAATTGTAATAATAAACTAATCAGAGAAAGACGAACACAACATCCACCATACATAGTGAGTCTAGTATGACTCCGAATTCGGCACTGTCATTTATTAGTGAAGGAGAGTGCTCCAAGATATAGTAGGTACATGCAATCAACATCCAGCCCTATACCAGCCCCAAAGAGCCTACACAAAATGCGGTACACCAGTTGTCTCAATACTTAAGCATATATATATATATATCAGATCTATTAACATATAGATCTGAAAATAGTAGAAAAAATGTTTAATTTTCTCTTCCACCTTCTTCAAATGAATATTATACTATTTTATTATTAAATGATTTCTTTTTGGGTTTTCTCTCCTAAACTCTGAAAAAATATGTTTTAATAAAAAAAAACCATTTAATAATGAATATAGCTCCCACAGTATCCTTTAATAATTTTACTATTTTATGCAGGTCTGAGTTGTACATTAATTTTAACCACACATTCCTTCCGTCAAATGAAACCCTTCTTTCATTTACCTTTTTTTCAATTTGGCTCAAGTAAAAATATGCAGTTCATTTTTTGGGTTCTTGGGAAGTATCCGTTATCATTTTGCCCAAATGTCTGTAATTTTCGATTTTTTCACCGTCCGGCCATTGCCACGATAACTTGAGAGCGGAAAGAGATAGCACCTTGACATTTTCAGTGTATTTTGCACGTCCCAATACGACGGATGTTAATTCGTTAGTTCGTTAACGGGCATAATCGGCCCAACGGTTTCCGAATAATAATTTTGTTTTCAACCGACTTTGATCCGATCGAATTGAAACTTGGTGAGTACTTGAAGAGTACAGACCTAAAGAAGTATGTGCAATTTTGTGAGAATCGTATTACTGGAAATAAAAAAAAATGATGAAATTATATTATTTATCCCGAAATAACTTGAGAACGGAAAGAGATAGCGACTTGCAATTTTCAGGGTAAGTAAAGCATCCGAATGCAACATTTATGTTCGTTAATATGTATAATCAGCCGATAATCAGCCAATGCTAGAGTTAGACCTATCTTAAATTTTGTAATATTCCCTCCTCAAATCAAAAAATATAGAAGCAATCCAAATAAAACATGGTAATTAGTCGTATGATACCGTGGCACAAATTTTCACGAGATTTCGTGAGGATCGTATCGCTAAAAAAATTCAAATAAATCTTTGAAAATCTTTGAAAAAAAAAACACTATCTCAGGAACTATCCTTCCGATATCGCTTGAATTATGCGGAAGGCTTCAAAACCTAACTTTACAGCCAAGTTAGGCTGTCAGTTATGTTCATTGTTGGGTATAGTCAGCCAAATCGTTTCAGAGTTATACCCATCTGGAATATTGTTTTCTCGATAACTCAAAAACAATTGAAGCTAGGTAAGTAGTTGTAGAATATCAACGCAAAGAAGTTTGTGAGGATCATGTTACTAGAAAATTATTTATCTCACGATTACCTGAGAACGGAAAGACATATCGACTTGCAATGTTCAAGGTATTTGAGTTCATTAAAAATCATAATCGGCCAAACGGTTTCCAAGTACAAATTTCGGATTCAACCAATACAGATCCAATCAGATTGAAACTTGGTAACTAGTAGGATCTTATCACCAAAAAATAAAAAAAAAATTATTAAAAAATATTATTTATCTCACTATAACTTCAAAACGGAAAGAGGTAGCGACTCGCAATTTTTAGGGTAGACAGCGCATCCGAACGCGACATTTGAGTCATAATCAGCTAAACGTTTTTGAGTTATACCCATCTAGAATTTTGTTGTTATTTACTCTATAACTCAAAAAATACGGAACCGATCTATTTCAAACATGGTAATTAGTAGAATGCTGACGCGCAAATTTTCGTGAGGATCATATGATTAGAACATTTTTGAAAAATCATTGAGAATCATTGTAAAAATTCTATAATAACAGAAACTATTCGTCCGACATCGCTGAAATTTTGCGAGAGCCCTCAAAAACTTAACTTTCCAGCTAAGGCTCAAGTTTTTAACACGATCGGATGTATATGCTGTTGGATATCTGAGCAGCCTTGGGTAAGTTCAATAGTTGGATGGGTGACCATTGCCACTATAACTTTCGAACGGAAAGAGTTAGGGACTTGCAATTTTGAATCTAAGGTCGTTGTTGGGCATAATCAGCCCAATGGTTTCGGAATTATACGCATACTGGAATATTATTCTCTCGATACCGGTCGAATTGAAATTTGGTAACTAGTGGAATACCGATATTCTATACTATGTGAAATTTTGTGGGGATCGAATCACCAGTAAATTCTAAAAAAATTATGAAATATGTAATATGTATCTCACGATAACTTGTGAACGGAAAGAGGTAGCGACTTGCAATTTTCAGGGTAGGTTGCGCATCCGTATGCGACATTTCAGTTCGTTAATAGGGAAAATCGGCCAAATTTTTTTGCAGTTATACACATCTGGATTTTTGTTCTATTTTCCTCTATAACTCAAAATATACGAATCCGCGATCCTTTAAAACTCGGTAATTGCTTGTAGAATGTCGACGCGCAAATTTTTTGATTTTGTAATTTCGTGAATCATGAAGTGTGTTTCTTCGTATATTATTAGATTATTATTCATATATTATTAGATATCTAGGGAATTAGAAATCCAAAAGAATAAATATGTCAGAATTAAAAATTCTGTGATTATAGACGATTCTCTCATTACTCAATTCATTCATTAAAAAGTGTTTCAGTTTGTAACTTCTCACCTGAGGCTAATCAGGAAAAATGGCAAATGAGAAAGGTGTTTTGTTTGATGCGAAGAATTTATGGTTAAATTAATTGTCTCTTCTCCAGAGGGAGATGCTTTGGAAGTACTCGATTTACACAATTTTCACGTCTCATTACATGGAATCCGAACTGATCTATCAATTTAATATAATAATATACAAATCCATTTCAAAGTTGAATCAAAAATGAAATAAACATCATCCGTTTCCATCTCTTCCTTGGTTTCTTGGATTCCCTGTTCTGAAGATGCCAATGAGCAGACACACGTGTCGGCAGGTATCAGCAGAATAATTTTTCTCTGATCCTTTTGCGGAATTGCCCGATAAAATTTCCCATTCAGAATGATAAAAGTAAAAACCGTTCTTCACCGCTGTTTGGCAATATTCTACGTAAATAGGTAATTTTCACAAGGTGCAATGAATTTGAACAAAGGGATTATCGCTTTAAGGTAAAGCTACCACTAGTAGATGAGAGATGAACGGACTAGTAGAGACTATAGTTCAGAGCAATCCATAGAGTGTGATTTCATCGAAGTTGAATACATACCGCGGTTTCATCCTTATTTAGAATCATCAGTGGAGCTTAATTCAACGCCGATGGAAAAACACTAGGATTCAACCGGTTTATTAACACGTTCGCTGCCAACGATATTTTGTGAACTTTCGCCAGGAGCCAAGAAGGTTTTTCGAAATTTTTGACTTGAAAACTACTTCAAATAATCGCAATTTATAATTAAAATGTAATTTTAGTGTTATTACGAGTTTTTTTCGAAAAAAAAATTGTCGCTATTTGGCGACAGTGGCACTGCACATCAAATATGGTGACAAGAAAAGTTTGAATCAATCATGAATACAATGCCTGAAGTACCTACCCTGAGTACCTAGACAACATTCGGTACCGTACTCCACCACCAGGAGAATTGAAATGCTAAACAGGGTGAGTCTTTGACCACTGCATTAATTTTAACCAAAGATTCCTCTCATCAAATGAAACACTTTTTTCATTTACCATTTTTCCAGATTCAGCTCAGGTAAAAAGTTACAAGCGTTTAAAGATTTCATAATGTGCTAATACACTCCCGCATATAAATTATCTATGACATTGTTGGCGGACGAGAATAAGGCATGGTAACGTGGTTTACAGCTTGATTCGGGATTCCAACGCTCAGGGACGGATCCATAAGTGTAGTGAAATTTCTGGAGTTTTCCATTTTAAAACATTCAATGAAGAATATCTCGAAATTGGTGCGTTTAAGGAGAAATGATGAAGAATAATATAATGTTCTAAAACGATGGAATATTCTTGAAATGACTCAAGAAAAACTTTATATGCTTTCTTTATGCTAATTTCGTTTAGTTTTATGAATCCACGAGCCCATAACTAGAAAACCAGTAGAAGTAGAAAATAACTAATATTTGGAAAATACGTATCATAATTATCGGAAACTTTACGCCAACATTCATTTTATTCGAAAAAAGGATGTCAAAGCTACAAAATAAAAACTGATTTTTTTTCAAAATTTCAACAGCCTGTATCTTTTTACCTGAGCTGAATTTGGAAAAATGTTAAATGAAAAAAGTGTTTCATTTGATGAGAGGAATCTTTGGTTACAATTAATGCAGTGGTCAAAGACTCACCCTGTATATTGAAGTCGCCATTTGGCGACGGTGGCACTTGGGAAATGGTTTATGCGTCGCCAAATGGCGAAACCGGCAGCAAACGTGTTAATATCCAACGGTCACCTCTGAGTTCTAAGCAGACATGGTACATGGTACATGGTACTTGCAAATAGCCACGTTTAGAAAAAGAATATACGTAGAGATCTATAGTTTTGAGTAGCCGCAATGAGTATCTTGGTCGATTCAACGCCAGGTGTCACTTCTATCTACTTTGCACCGAATTTGATTTGAAGAAATAATCACTATTGAATAGCTACATACCGCGGTTTCATCCTTATTTGGAATAATCAGAGGAGCATAATTCAACGCCGATGAAAAAACACTACGAATGAACCGGTTTATTAAAATCCAGCGATCACCTCTGAGTTCGAAGTAGACATGGTACATGATACATGTTACATGGTATATGGTACATGGTACTTGCAAATAGCCACGTTTAGAAAAAGAATATACCTACGTAGAGATCTATAGTTATGGGTAGCCACAACGAGTAGCTTGGTTGATTGAACGCTAGGTGTCAATTCTGTCTACTTTGCACCGAATTTGATTCGAAGAAATATTTACTATTGATTGATATGTCCTACTTACCTATGGTTCATCCCAATGATGATCGTATATAATAGAGGAGAGAACCCGACTAGCGAGGAGTAAGTCCAAAACACAGCGATATATCTTTCTACAGCTGAGTGCGTTATGAGATTGTTGTACCTCAAAGGTCTAGCCAGTGATGTGAATCTGTCCACTGCTATGGCCACCATCACCAGTACGGACACACAACAGAGGGTTATCGCTACACCGTAGCTGAACAAACACTTGATGTTTGAAAAGCTATAGGCACCTCCCAGTTCTAGGTACATCCCTATTGGCATGAACATACCTGAAAATAGTGAAAAATAAAGTTGAATTATCAAAAAAGTCGAGAAAAGCACTAACGTGAAGTTAAGAGCTTTTGCGATCATGTTCTGCTGTCTATTCAAGCCTCACTCACCATCATGAAATACTGTATGAAGCTTAAGGCCGTATTTTTTCAATATATGTCATTTTTCATTTTTTACTGGTAGAGTATTAATAAAGAAAGTGCTAACACGTGAAAAATGCATTGGGCATCAATGTACACAAATTTTAAAATAAAAAGTGGGAAAGCCCTGCGGACAAGAGCTTTGGCGTTCTTGTACATAACGAACTTATCCGAGATGGATTATCCAACGGTATATAATATAGGTATATAATATCTTATAATTGGCTATTTTGCATTCAATCACTCTTTGTCTTCTAGAACAGGAATAAATTTGACTGGTCTGGTAGATGAGATGACATGGATGAACACAGATAGAACACACTGACACTGAACACAGATAGATAGAATTCGCATTATATGAAAACATAGTTAGATGTATTATTGAAATGTACTCGCTTTGGCGGTACATATACTAAAATTGGAACGATACAGAGAAGATTAGCAAGGCCCCTGCGCAAGGATGACACGCAAAATCGTGAAGCGTTCAACATTTTTTTTTGTTGTTCGTTCTTTGGGTCTCTTGGGATATTGTAGTTCCCTTTGATCCTGATCCCTGATTCCTTTTTCAGTGATTTGTCTAAACAAGTTGGGGTACTCCCCTTGTTCCCTGGTAGGGTGAAACCTCCGAAAAAAGAAAAAAAAATAATAATAATAAAAAAAAAATAAATGATAAAAGGGAAAAAAAAAGAAAAAGTCAAAGAGTTGGAACACAATACATATACAGTGACTATTGGAAGTAATATATAGTCACTGCGAATACACAGAGGACAGAGAAGAAGACGACACTGGTGCATAGTGGTTGGCTATCCGTTCCAGCAAACCGTTTGTTCGATGTGTAGATGGTAACTGTCAAGCACATAGTAAAGGATAGAAGAAGAAGAAGAAAGTATTATTGAAATTTTGAAAAATCATCTCTCCGAAAGTATTAGTTTGTTAGAGTTGAAAATGATATCAATGGATTCTGCTTTCAAGAAACTGGAACTGCATTAAAAAAAAATCGAATTTGAAATTTGTAATGCAAATTTTTTTTCTTATTCCTAAACCATACTCCCGATTTCGCGCAATAACGAGCTCAACCGAGATATTTATGTCCCAAACCTACCCTGAAAATTTCAACTCTCTAGCTCTTTCCATAGGGTGGGCCACTGGCGAAGATTCCAAGGTATCATGAGAGTTTTTCCTCCATAACTTTTAAGCCTCTGTAGCAAAAGTATTCTTGAAACATCGCTCAAAGTGAACAATTTTCGAGAAAAATAGCTTTATATGAACGAAAACAAACATTTTCTTAACTTTTTGGAAACCATTCGTTATGCAAAATGTAAAGATGTCTCGCCATGTTGGCTCACATGATATCGGAAAAAAAACTAAGTTACCATTGGAAAGAAATTATCCTATAAGTCCAATAGTTCAAACTGTTCCTAGGATAGGTATTGGCGCCCCTTTTGGTATCTCGAATACGAAAACCCGATGATTTAATGAATCATTTTTGTTATTTCATCAATAAACCTAGTTCTGAATGATCAAATCAAATATATTTCGAAATCTATCATATACTTAATCATTGAGAAGATAGCCAGATTTCAACCAGAATTGGGTAAGGTCCACGAGTAACTGCACATATTTTCATGGTGAATAGATGGTACCCAAGAAAGTCAGAAAACAACAATTAAGTGTGGCTCGATCTTTGTTTTGGGATACAGGGTTTTATCGATTTGAGCAGAACATTTTGTTAGCCATAACTCTCGAACCGTTAAAAAATTATTTTCAAATTTGGCAGTTATAGTCCTCTCATGCCAAAAAACTCTACGTATGAACCATACCAAAAAAGTGCAGACAGGACTCGGATATTTAAATATTTGCTTTATGTTCTATTAAAACACCCTGAACATAAAAAATCGATTAGCCGTTTATATCATCTAATTATCCATAGAAATGTCCTTCGAATGGGGTTTTTCATTTGAAGGGTACCTAAACCGTTTTTTTTCTTAATTAGTATTTAGCGCCCTATATTTCTAAGCGCCATTTCTGTCCTGAATATTGTGATGAGACCCTCCCGAAATCGAATTAATCAACCAATAGTAATTGAAAAGGTTTTTTTTATTATTTAAATCCAAATTGAATTTCTACTAAATGATGAACCAACTGATGGTATGTACTTATACTACAAAATACAATTAGGTTTCAAAAAATGTCCTAGATATATCAAAGTACTAAAAAATCGAAAAAATGCAAAAAACTATTGAGAAACAATTCAAACATTTTCGCTCGCCAAAGAACTCCTAAGTATGGTCTGATGAATAGATCAATCACCAATATTTTTTGCACGAGTTTATTGCCTTACGAGGACGACCTGCAATTAACATCCCCATTCATTCTCACTCCTCTAATGGCTTTGAAATTTTATGGCAACTAAGAATACTGTACACTCCTACTCGTATTCCAAGCAGAGTTCAATGATCTAATTCTTACACAAATAAGTTCGTTAGTCGCATTTATATTCAGGATGAACCCAAAAATTGATCATTTTCGGAATTAATTCGTAAAACTTGTTCCCTTCGAAGGACGAAAAAAAACCTTTGCATTTGTATAAATAAACTATGTATGTAGTTAGGCATTGGGATATTTCTCACTTTTCGAATAATTTTTCATGAGAGAGTACGGTTGCCTATGTGAAAGAGAAATTCACATGTGTTGTAGAGTGAGTCACTTTAACTATACTTCTGAGGGGGACCAGAATATCGTTTTTGTCGCTCTTGTTACTCGAAATAGAGGGCTTATCAATTTGCCCAAATATCTGTAATTTTCGAATTTTTGGATGAATATCGTCTTAAAAGATTTGGTTTGACTCACTGATCAAGAATCCGTTGGTCAAAATTGATTCTGTCCAGCTGGCCGTTATGAGACAATAACTCTCGAACGGAATGGGCTAGGCAGTTGAAATTTTCAGAGTAGGTTTTGGAGATATACAGGGTGAGTCTTTGACCACTGCATTAATTTTAACCAAAGATTCCTCTCATCAAGTGAAACACTTTTTTCATTTAACATTTTTCCAAATTCAGCTCACGTAAAAAGATACAGGCTGTTGAAATTTTGAAAAAAACTCAGTTTTTATTTTGTAGCTTTGACATCCTCTTTTCGAATAAAATGAATGTTGGCGTAAAGTTTCCTATAACTATGATACATATTTTCCAAATATTAGTTATCTTCTACTTCTACTGGTTTTCTAGTTATGGACTCGTGGATTCATAAAACTAATCGAAATTAGCATAAAGGAAGTATATAAAGTTTTTCTTGAGTCATTTCAAGAATATCCCATCGTTTTAGAACATTATATTATTCTTCAACATTTCTCCTTAAACAAACCGTTTTCAAGATATTCTTCATTGAATGTTTTAAAATGGAAAACTCCAGAAATTTCACTATTTTTATGGATCCGTCCCTGAGCGTTGGAATCCCAAACCAAGCTGTAAACCACGTTACCATGCCTTATTCTCGTCCGCCAAAAATGTCATAGATAATTTATATGCGGGAGTGTATTAGCACATTGTGAAATCTTTAAACGCTTGTAACTTTTTACCTGAGCCGAATCTGGAAAAATGGCAAATGAAAAAAGTGTTTCATTTGATGAGAGGAATCTTTGGTTAAAATTAATGCAGTGTTCAAAGACTCACCCTGTATATGTCGGTCAAGTTCGTTAGTGAGCAAAATCGACCGAATGGTTTCGGAGGAACGAAAAAAAAAATTTTTTACATTACAAACTTCGAATTCAATTCTTTTTGAGTAGTTTCATCATAAGAATCCATTGATATCATTTTCAACTCTAACAATCTAATGCTTTCAGGGATATGATTTTTCAAAATCTTAATATTAAAGCGTAACTATATGATTTCACAGACTGTTGTAATCGACAATTAACGTCCGTATTTGTATCTATGAATATATATATATATATATATATTATATATGAATGATCTGTGTTCATATATGTCATCTTATCTAGAGATAAGAGACATGTCATACTTATTTCTAGCTCTATTCAAAATTCTTTATATAATATATCTCCTGTTCTAGAAAACAAAATATGATTGAATTCAAAATGACCAATTAAATAACCTCAGTTATCGTAGAATTATGAGGATTATATATTATAATTTTTGGGTGATAATGCCCTTGGATCATCCATATGATGATCGAAATATCTCTATCGTTCTGAAAAATATTCAGTAGCTATATCCCGAGTGCCTGCCAAATACTCGAATATTTTCCCGACAGCACGAAGTGTACGAGGGAAAATATTCAATAATTTGGCAAGCCCGAGGGGTGTATGAGGGACTATTTCCAGAAAAAAAATCTCTCTCTGACAGAAATAATACTAACAGTAATTTAAATAAATAAAATCTTTTTGATAATCACCCCAAATTTTCTCGGTGGTTTAAAACGTCAGAAAAATATTCACCCAGAGCACACGTGAAAACACCCGGATATTTTCACGCTGCATTGATATTCAGTAGTTATATCCCCCGTGCTTGCCAAATACTCCCGATTGCACGAAGTGCAGGAGGGAAAATATTCGATAATTTCTCGGACAAGTTCGTTATTGAGTGAAATTGGTCTGTTGGTTTTGGAGTAATGATGTTTGGAACTCTTGATAAGAGAAAGATTGGTAAGAAGATTTTGGTGCCGCAGACTGTAATTTTTGCTGCTCGAAGTTTCGGTGCTGGTGCAGGTAAGACTGATGCTATGGCTTTATAAATGTTCAATTTTGATTGCAGCATGATTAATTTTATATTTAGCCACCTGAAAATGGTTGTAGAGTTAGTTTTCTTCTGGATCCTCTGGACCTTCTGGAACAAGAAATAGACAAAAGCACAGGAAGGAAACAGAAGATGAGGATATCAGTTGCCCAAGGTACATTGATTATTGTTCAAAATTGGAGGAAGAGTGGATGATGTGTTCTCAATGCGATAAGTGATGGCATGAATAGTTTACATCTTATGCTGTAGGGGAATTTATAAGTCCTGAGTGAAAAGAATAATATTTTGTTATTTGAATACTTATGCTGTAATATTATATGGGTTCACTAATGTGAAATTTTAATCGATTTTGTGTTCATACTTTTGCGGAAATTTACTTTGTGCATATTGTGTGATATAACCTGTTATTGAAAGGTTTTTTTCTCTTAGGCACGATAACTCTCGAACGAAAGGAGTTAGAGGAATGAAATTTGTAAGGTGAGTTTGGAACGTAAATATCTCAGACGAGTTCGTTAATGGGCGAAATCCATCAAGCGGTTTCGGAGTTATGGCCGATTTTAGTAAAAACATTTTTTATGAATATTCCCGAAACGGATCACTCGATCTATCTGAAATTTAGCATAAAATTGTAGAATCATGACCTTTATACGCATGTGAAGTTTTGTATTGACCAGGTTACCACAAAGTGTAAAAAAAAAAATTGAAAATTTAGAAAAAGTTTTTCTACAATAACTCTCGAACGGAATGAGCTAGGTAGTTGAAATTTTCAGAGTAGGTTAGGGAGATGAATATCTCGGCTAAGTTCTTTATTGGGCAACATTGGCCAGTTTTAATCTAATTTCTTCCATGGTGCAGTTCTCATTCTCAGATTGCTCATTTAATCTTGATAAATAAACTATTATTTGAATTGAATTTTCTTTATGATGCAGTTCTATCATATGAATACATTGATATAATTCCCAACTCTGAGAAACCAATATTTTCGGAGATATAATTTGTCTGTTTGAACTAGAGCGCCAGAAAGCTCCTGTCCACAGGGCTTGTTGTAGTATTATTTCATAAACGTGGAGTATTTCTTTCATATTATAATTTCAAATAAATATTGTCAATAGCTAATAAGATACACAATGGATCGTCACGGGATAGCTCCATGATGTCAATTGAGATTAAGTGGTATTTGGGAAGCGAAGCGAAACGTTTCGATCAGCGGTGCACTATAGCCACCACCTGCTGCAGTCATGTTATCGGAGCGGTCTGCTTCGATAAAGCCAGAATCGGTGCACTATGGAAGTATCATTAGGCATGTTTCACATGTATTGCAAGCGGTTCAATTCTGTTCGGTTCGTTTACGGTTTCAACCGAAACGGATGGCCGAATAGGAACCGAAAATGAACCGACCCGAATGGATTTGTACACTATAAAAATAAAGGAAATTCATTTCAAATAATAGTTTATTAGATAAGTAATAATAAATTACCTTGTAATCGATCAAAAATTTCCTGATCTACGTTCACCAAATTTTCTCCTCTCTCGAACTACAGAATTATGCTTTCAATATTTACGTAATATTTTCAAACATTTTCGGGTGAGGTCCCCGTTGCATCGCTAAAATACGAGTATTTCAACCCCAATATTCTTGAAGTTACAATATTCCCTTCTGTCGAGTTGACTTTATGACAATTCATACATAGAATATACATAGAATAATTATATCAATCTGTGAAATACGATTTACATTGAAATTTTGAAAAATCATATCTCCGAAAGTATTAGCTTGTTAGAATTAAAAATGATATGAATGGATTTTTATGATAAAACTGCTTGTTAAAAAAAATTTAATTTGGAATTTATATTGTAAAAAAAAATTTTTTTTTTATTACTCCGAAACCTTCTGTCCTATTTTGCCCAGTAATGAACTTAGCCGAGATATTCATCCCCCAAACCTACTCTGAAAATTTCAACTCTCTAGCTCATTGCGTTCGAGAGTTATCGTGCCTACGGCCGGACGGCCGGCCGGCCGGACCGGCCGGACAGAATGAATTTCGACCACGGATTCTTTATCAGTGAGTCGAACCAAATCGTTTAAGACCATTTTCATCGAAATATTCGAAAATTACAGACATTTGGGCAAATTGATAAGCACTCAGTTCCGAGGAACTAGAGCGCCAAAAATCTCAGTGTGAATGTTGATTTCATACTATCAAGAATATTGTCGATGCAATTTAACACTAGAATGTCACATTTCTATCAATATTTTCGTTATTATGATAATATTGTATTCAGTAGTGTAATTTATGACAGAAAATATCACAAACAGATCCAGTATCAAGAATTAATAAAATTTATTTGAAATTTCACAGTTTCCATCAAGTTTTAATGCCAATTCTTCATACAAAAGTCAGATAGGTGATATCTTGGGTGAAAATGAGCACTGCATGGTGAAATGTGAAAGAACGATATCAGAGATTTAATCCGATTACCAAACTTTACACTCAGTTATCAAATTTATGTATATCCAAGTATAACTTTTGAAACATGTGAAATCATCGAAAGTACCAACAAGTGCTTTTCGACCAACAAACTATCCAAATTCGCACAAGGAATATCAAAAGAACGTTATACTTTATTTCGTCAACTTATTCATTGCTACATAATTGCCAAGTATTCTTTATCGAAAGACAGATATCCCTGCGGAGTCTTTTAAATATAAAGAAATCGCCGATAGTTGTGAAGAATTAATAATTATAAGATGACAGGAAGAATCGTGCCCTTCCATGGGAATTCTCACGAACAATATTGATGCTATTTCGGAACACTCGAATCAATATTGGAAATATCACTGTATCCTTTTCTTGACTATGAAAATCGATTCCTCCACGCTCTCAATGATTCACAAATTTATTTTCTGCAATTTAATGATTTCGTAGTACAACAATAGTTGAATATTAGTAGTTACCTATCAATCAAGAGATATATTTAGTCACGAAAAATAAAGATGTGGATTGTTGTGGTAAGTATATCATGATAGTCTGATAGAAAATGACTTCAAAGTGAGTATGCAGTATGATATAATATTACATTGCAGGTTTGAACAAATCGCTACTCATTGCACCATTCCATAAAAAAATCGTCTCAAGTACACAAAATTGGAAACATCCAATTTTGAAAAATGGATATTTGCGAAACCAAAGGATTGTTTTTAAAATATCAGAATATAATTATATCCGGCAACAATGTGCAGGGATTGGTTATGTCGCAATACTTCTGACTAGTTCTAACACAACACGTACATTCCATGGGAGACTACAATGTTGTGTGTTATATCGGGTTGATTTTATTATATTTTATTATTTTGTGCCTTGGAGACGATAAGTTGGTTCATGATGCATTATGAAGTGAGAATCTGGAAAAACGAAGTGCATCAAGAAGATTCGTTATGACTTATGAGAAATTTGTTTTGGCCGTCGAAGGAAGTTTGGAAATAATACTGTTTGCAAGTGAGTACATATGAATGTTCAATTTGATTTTTTTTGGGTGCCTACGTAATTGGGTATCCTCATTTCATCAATTTTTCCCGGAAATTTTTATGAGATATTTGTGTAGGTTGGTCGATTGGTTTTACAAATTCGTCCATCGCCGACTTTGAAATTTTACATTTGTCAGTGAAAAATATTTCATTCAATTTTCTTTATTTGAAAAGTGCAATTATCTGAATTAGATGAAATTCCATATTTATTATTAATGTTATTACAGTTTCTTTATTGAAATTTATTTTTGTGATGTTCTTCAAACAAATGGGGCTTATTCATCTAACCTTTTGTGAACTGTCAATAGGATTTATTAAGAAGCACTTGCAGGTGAGTGTTTTTTGTAGTAGGTAGTCTAAGGGAACATATTTTTTTCAGAATATTGCGTATCTTAATTGTATATCACACTGTCGCAAAAACCTATTCTCCGGGATATTTGATTTCAGGTAAGAGTGAATTCTTGATATCTATATCGAATAAAACCAGCGTTGATAGTCAATTATCGGTCCTAAGCACGTTGAAAAGTTACAACTTTCAATTATATAAAGACCTGCCAACTTCACATTATTTTGTAGGCACCAATTCGAATTGTATGATTATATAAATTGATATATAAATTAATATATAAATGTTTTAATTTCAGTAACCCTCACCATCAGAAGAAACAATTGGCAAAATTGAAAAAAACTGCCAGCGCTATATCATTGACACCTGATCTGGAAGAATTTTGTGTCGTGTTGGACCAGAAAGTGCTGCCTCAAAAGTTCGATTGGTTTGTCGACAGTTTTGATTATCTCTTTAAGCTTCAGTAATCACTGAATATTTCTATAAAAATTTATTGTTTATTGTATTTTCATAAATTATGTATAAAAAATTTAACTGTCTATTAAATAATCTTTGAAATAATAAATCCATATCTACTAAAAAGTTTTTTTCAATACCTATACCCTTTTCATAGCCTTTCGGTGATTTATATGATATTGAGTTTCAAATTATAAAACGAACAATATCATATAAAACACCGAAAATGGTGTAAATTTCAACTAAATAATACATACACCCCGAGGGTTTAAAACGCATCTGATTCGGTGTTAAATAACACTGAACAAGATATTGCACATGCAATATCAGGTAGTGCAAATTCACACTGTACTAAAGTTAAATCACACTAAAACAGTGCTAAATGCACTACGGTACTTGTGCAAATTCACACCGAACTAGTGCTAAACCCCATTGATCTAGTGCTACCTCACACTCATCCGAATGATAAATCTCAATCGGTCTGGTGTGAAAGCTGATTACTTATTATGGCAGAAAATACACCTGAAAGGCGGTGTTATTTCGGATGGTGTAAATAACACTGAAAAGATCAGGACCTCTAAGGAAATCTCTTAGAGTGTATGCATGTGATATAAGCCTCATGAATATTTCCAAAGACAACATTTTTCTGGCATATTCCTGCCAGTAGTAGCCATCTTGTCATAGAAGTTTTTATATCTACGAAACCTTAACAACTTCATTAACATGGCGCGTTGAAAAAATAGGTAGTTCAGTTTGAATTTTCAGAGTTGATGAACACTTACTTGAATTCGTAAAATATAAGCCGTTCGCTCAAATACTCACCTATCCCTAGGTCTGAAGAAGCTAAAGACATAATCAGGTAGTTGCTCGGTGTTCTCAGCCTTTTAAATCTATACATGGCCACCAGAACCAGCGAGTTTCCGATAAGTATCATCGGAGAAAACAGGAATACCAACATCACTGCTACAGTGACCGCAAGTGGTGACGTCAGCCTGGTGATTGTCTTGGTGATATTGACATCACTATCCGATATGTTGTCGATCGGCACTTCGGCAATATATATGTTGTACAGCAGTGCTTGATTTGTGTTATTGAGGGACGCCGCATCCATAGAAACATTGATGGCACGATTGAAAGAACTAGCTCATTGAACACAGTTGACGAAGCTCCGATAAGTAGATTTATGAATGCTCTACGGCAGTTTGGGTATCATTGTTAGCAATTATTCACATCTGAAAAAGAAAAGAAGCTTAATTTGGATTGACACAATTGAATATTCGAGAAAAGCACTGATGTGAAGTTAGTAACTTGCGCGCGATTTTTCATATTATTGTTTAAATAATTGTCGCTAGCTTGAACACAAGCCACGTCAGGTCGCGGCAGAGAGACCTAAATGCAACCATTTCGACCACCTGTACGAATGGCCTATAATTAATAGTTTTCGAGATTTGAGAATTTTTTGTTTTTCGCGCGTGTTCCGCAAGGAACTGCCTGTTATCATTTCGTCATAATGTCTATATTTTTTGAATTTTTTCCGAAAATGGTCTCAAACGATTCAGTTTGACTCACTGATGAATAATCCGGGGTCACATTCAATTCAGTCCGTCCGGTCCGGCCGTTAGCATGATAACTCTCGATCAAAACGAGTTAGAGCGTTGAAATGTGCAGAGTATTTTAATAGCGTGAATATCTCGGACAAGTTCGTTAATGGGCAAAATCCATCATGCCGTTTCGGAGTTATGGCCATTTTTGCTCGCGTGTTCCGCAAGGAACAGCGTGCTATCATTTCGTCACAATGTCTGTATTTTTCGATTTTTTTTACGAAGATTGTCTCAAACGATTGGGTTCGACTCCCTGATGAAGAATTCTAGGTCAAATTCAATTCTGGCCGTCCGGCTGGTCCGGCCGTTAGCACGATAACTCTCGAACGGAACGAGTTAGAGCGTTGAAATTTGCAGGGCATGGTTGGAGCGTAAATATCTCGGACAAGCTCGATAATGGGCAAAATCCATCCAGACTTTTTGGAGTTACGGCCATTTTTAGTTAAATCGTTTTTCAAGAATATTTCCGAAATCGATTGCTCGATCTATCTGAAATTCAGCATCAAATTGTAGAATCATGACCTTTATATGCCCGCGAAGTTTTGTATTGATCAGATGGCTCTAAACTAGAAAAAAAACTCAAATATTTGAAAATTAAATTGAAATTTTGTTTTCAGTATAACTCGAAAAATACTCATCCGATTGAATTGAAGCTCAGTAGTTAGATGCAAAGTACCAATGGAAACACTTGTGCAAAATTTGTGGGGATAGCATGAGTAGAAAATTTAAGAAATTTTTATCTATTAGCGGAATATTTTGAGTGAAATTCCGAAACAAAATATCGGATTGAATTCAGTTTTGGCACTTCGGTGACGAATTATGACCTCTTGGGGTGTGCAAAATTACACTGAGGACAGACCACTAGGAGCCTAAAAAAAAAAATTAAAATTTTTAACTCCCAAACTCGACAAATTATTTCATTTCGAATTCCTACATGGAATATGTGTAACATCTGGTGATCAGATTTCGTTCCAAAGTATTTTTTGCGCGTTTAGCTGAATCAGGTCGATATGTACGAGGGCAACTGATTAAAATATGGACCACTTACTAGCAATGCAAATGAATTAATGCGTAAACGATGTGTGGAATTTTAAATTGGGTTTTCAAAATTTGTCTGAATGGTGAACGACTGGGTGTGTAACTGCCTCTTTTGGGCATTTTTTGTTATTCGGATAAGCAGACGAGAAATAATTTAACTGCTCGAGTTTTCTTCTGAGAATATTGGGGTTTTGGGGTGGAGGATGCTATTCCTCCATAGAATCCCCCGTTGCGGGTCTGCGCATGCGTGGATTCAAGATGCGATATCTCCTGAACCACTAGTGTTGGAGAATCGGAGTTTTTTGTGACTGACCGGATGGCCATAAAGTGACAAAAAAGTTTTTCAAAAATTTTAAAATTTTGTTTCCACGATAACTCGAAAAATACTGATCTGATTGAATTGAAACTCAGTAGTTAGATGCAAAAAAACAAAGCAAACACTTTTGCGAAATTTCGTGAAGATCACGTGACATGAAAATATCAAAAAATTACTTCTATTTTGTGGAATACTTTGATTGAAATTCCGAAACCTATTTTTTGGCGCTCTAGTTCCTCGGAACTGAGTGCTTATCAATTTGCCCAAATGTCTGTAATTTTCAAATTTTTCGATGAAAATGGTCTTAAACGATTTGGTTCGACTCACTGATCAAGAATCCGTGCTCAAAATCCATTCTGTCCGGCCGGCCGGTCCGGCCGGCCGTAGGCACGATAACTCTCGAATGGAATGAGTTAGAGAGTTGAAATTTTCAGAGTAGGTTTAGGGGATAAATATCTCGGCTAAGTTCGTTATTGGGCAAAATCGGACCGATGGTTTCGGAGTAACAAAAAAAAAATTTTTTTTACAAAACAAATTCCAAATAAATTTTTTTTAATCAAGTTTTATCATAAGAATTCATTCATATCATTTTTAACTCTAACAAGCTAATACTTTCGGAGATATGATTTTTCAAAATTTCAATGTAAATCGTATTTCTATACCTGTTCTTGAAGGAGTGGCTTGCCGGTGGATGTAGTGAATGCGACTATTCACTACATCCACCGGCAATCCATTTCACACATCGAAAATTCTATTCGAGAGAAAACCTTGTCGGACCGATGTCCGAAACCTCGAAGAATGGTCTGTTGCTGGATCAGCGTAGAATTTTAGATCGTCCGCATATTGATAGCACAACGACCGAAGAAGAGGGGGGAGATCTGCAACATAAAGCAAGAACAAGATTGGACCCAAAACTGTTCCCTGGGGCACACTACTCGAAACCATCCTGGGTGTAGAGGTACCATCAGACACCCTAACTCTAAACCGTCGGTTACTCAGGAATGCTCTGATCCACCCCAAAAGCTTTCCCCTCACACCGAGATGTTCAATCTTATATAGAAGCCGTCTTAAGGGCACTCGATCAAACGCCTTAGCAAAATCCAGATAGAGTACGTCAACAGCTCGCCCATCATCCACCATCTTTGTCCAATCATCAACACACCTCAGCAGATTTGTGAGAACAGATCTTCCAGGCAAGAAGCCATGTTGGCACTCCGGAGGCACTCCATTCTGCAGAAAAAAAGGTATCATCACCTTAACTATAAGTCTCTCACATACCTTGGACACAACTGAAGTTAGACTTATGGGTCGATAATTAGAGGCATTTAATTTATCTCCCGACTTGAAGATGGGAGTAACGGACGCATCGAGCCACTCCGCCGGAAGGCTGCCAGAATTGAATGATTCGGTATATATAAGATGTAATGGTAGAGCCAATGAGGGTGCACATTTTGCTAATGCAAAAGGTGTCAGGTGGTCCGGGCCAGGGGCAGAAGACGAGTCCAGGGAACTGAGGTCTTCAAGAACAGAGTCAGCAGAGAAGTTCGTTGTTGGGTAGAATTCGTTTATTGGGTTTGGATTGATAATTTTTGGCACTCTTGTTGAATTTAAATTCTTCTATGATGTTTGAATTCAATTTCTGCTAAGATGAAGTTCTAAATTTCAATAATGAATCGTACTTCTATGTTTTCAATGAATGCTATAATTATTCTATCTAAGCTTTATTATATGATCTGTGTTCATACTCGTACATTTCATCCTGTTCTATGAGAGAGAGTCAAATTCATTTCAGCTATTTTAATTTGGTTTCTTCCATGGTGCCGTTCTCATTCTCAGATTGCTCATTTAATCTAGATAAATGAACTATTATTTGAATTGAATTTCCTTTATGATGCAGTTCTATCATAAGAATAAATTGATATAATTCTCAACTCTGAGAAACCAATACTTTTGGAGATATAATTTGTCTGTTTGTACTAGAGCGCCAGAAAGCTCCTGTCCACAGGACTTGAACCCATTTTTTGAAGTTCGTGCTGCCCTTACCGGCCCCTTTCCTTATGCGCATGCGCAGATGAGAAGTCATTTAACTGCTGTAGTTTTCGTCAGAGAGGATTGGGGTTTTGGGGTGGCCGATGCTATTACTCCATATAATCCCCTGGTCAGGGTCTGCGTATGCGTGGATTAAAGATGCGATATCTCCTGAACCACTAGTGTTGGAGAATCGGAGTTTTTTTTAAGGTGTGTGATTTTGAGAGGACTTTCAGCCGCGAGTAGATTGCGCATGTGCAGAAAAGAAGTGACTGTTTTTGGGTTGTATGGGTTATGTTGGGAGTGCTGAGCGATATTGTGAGGTTTTAAAATAATATTTATGGCAATTAAGTGCAAGGACTAGTCTGTTTGGGGGATGTATGATTGTTTCCGAGTTGAAGTGTCCGTACCGTGTCCCTGGGGCTAATTTTGAAATTGATGTTACCCCTTACGGTCATTTTTCGTTATGCGCATGAGCAGACCATCAGTGATTCAACTGCTGGTGTTTTCGTCAGAGAGGACTGGGGTTTTGGAGTGGTGGATGCTATTCCTCCATAGAATCCCCTGGTGAGGGTCTGCTTATGTGTGGATTGAAGATGCGATATCTCCTGAACCACTAGTGTTGGAGAATCGGAGTTTTTAGTAAGGTGTGTGATTTTGGGAGGACTTTCAGCCGCGAGTAGGTTGCGCATGCGCAGAAGAGAAGTGACTGTTTTTGGGTTGTATGGGTTATGTTGGGGGTACTGATCCGATATTGTGAGGTTTTAAAAGAATATTCATGTCAATTCAGTGCACGGACACAAGTCAGTTTGGGGGAAATAGCGTTGTTTCAATGTTGTAGTGTGCGTACCGTGGCCCTGGGGCTAATTTTGAAATTGATGTTACCCCGTACGGGCATTTTTCGTTATGCGCATGAGCAGATGATAAGTGAATTAACTGCTGGAGTATTGATCTGAGAGGATTGGGGATTTGAGGTGCAGGATGCTATTATTTAACAGAATCCCCTTGGGAGTATCCGCGCATACGTGGATGGAAGGTGCGATCTCTCCTGAACCAATGGTTTTGAAGAATCAGAGTTTTGTGTGCGGTGTGTTATTTTGAGAGGACTTTCAGACACGAGTAGATTGCGCATGCGCAGAGGTGACGTGGCTCTTTTTGGGTTGTAGGGCTTATGTTGGGTGTGGTTCAGGTCTAGCGGTCATGGATATTGTGCTGAGCCAATATTGTGAGGTTTTAAAAGAAAATTCAAGACAATTCTACGAACAACCCGTCAGTTTCGATGAAATAACTTTGTTTTCGAGTTGATTTGTCTGTGTCGTGGCCCTGGGGCCAATTTATAAATAACTATATTTGGAAGATCCATTTTAAATTACTTCTGGATTTGGAGAATAGGCGAAGAAATTGTGTTCCTATTTAGCAATTAATGTAGCCCATTCCGGAGTTATTTCGTTTCACGCATGAGCAGACAAGAAGTGATTTAACTGCTGGAGTTTTCGTCTGAGATGATTGGAGTTTTCAGGTGCTGGATGCTATTCCTTCATAGAATCCCCTTGGAAGTGTCTGCGCATGCGTGGATTGGAGCAGTGATATCTCTTGAACCAATGGTGTTGAAGAATCATAATTTTGTGTTAAGTGTTATTTTCAGGGGGCTTTAAGCCACGAGAAGATTGCGTATGCGCAGTGGAGACATTTGGATTGTATGGCTCATGTTGGGAGTAGTTTGAGTCTAGCGGTGATGTATTTGGTGCTGAGTCGTCATTTTAAGATTTTAAGAGAAATTCCATGGCTATTCTGTGCACGGACAAGTCAGTTTCGGGGAAATAGCGTTGTTTCTGAGTTGAAATGTCTGTATCGTGGCCCTGGGGTGAATTTATAAATAACTATATTTGGTAGATCTATATCAAATATGTTCAGATTTGGAGAAGAGGCAATTGCGTTCCTAACGGAGGTCCCATAACAGCAATTTTTTTCGACATACGGTAAAACTAACAGCCAAACTGTATTGATAACCATATTTTTTGAAGGAAATAAAAAAAAACACTGACGTGAAGTCAGTACTCTTTGGCGCGCGTGTTCACGGTGGCTAATTTGAATTGAATGATGAATACTTCAAGCTCAGTGGATAGAGCGAGCTGGAGATCAACCCAAAGGATAGGGGACACCAGGGGTATGAAACTCCGAATAAAATTTGGAAACATCACGGCACCTAACATTGCCGCCACGCATGCGCAGAAATTGTAGTGCCGATGACAGGTGAACGTCATTTATGTGTCATTCAATTAAGATTCTTCCGTTTGTGGTTCGTTAGTGATTGTTTCGTAAAGTTTTCGTACAAATACAACGAAAAGTGAAATAGATGTCCAAGAAGTTTGATATGATTTTACGATGTAAGTAATCTCTGCTTCATTTGACTTATAACTTACAAATGAGGACCAAATTATTTCAGGTTTTAAGATCCTCCTACTGAAAACCTGGAATGAAATTGGCCCCTCGTTGAGCCATAGTGAACGTGATGGTGCTAATGGACTCCGATATATTGTCTTGAAAAAATTACAATGATTTAATTCATAAAGCAGAAAGCTAACAGCAAATTTACATGTTTGATTTTCTTTGATGTAAGACAATTCATTACACGTTTCAACCAATCTCCCTTTACGCCATGTACATGTATTCTTACTATTTTTAGATATATTAATGATGAAGTGTATTCAGAACAATCATTTTTTTTAGCTACCTATCCCTATATTATGTTCAAAATACTGTTTATTCATCAATAAATTTATTTATAACAATTCTCGTTTCTCTTTGCAATCCCTTGGCTCATTTTGATTTCAGTTCATAGCCAAAAGCAAAGAATACTAATAATAAAATTAATATATTTATCTGTCGGCGGGAATAAACAATCAAGGCAAATTTGAATATTCCCGCCTTTCCACCACTAATCTGGCACCTAACATGGCCGCCCATAATTGTTGCCATTGATTAGTAGGGAGCTTGCACTTCTTATTATTTGTGTTCTGTGGTGGACTGCACCATTCACTGTCGGTTCAAGAATTAACAGTGCTGTATCTAAGCTGCCATAAGGATAGAGTAACAAAGTTGAAAAAGAACACAACTGACTCTCCTTAGTCGCTAAAGCTCCTAGAAGATTCTGAGGGATCTCCTTGGGAAAGACTTGGTAGAGTCAGTATAATAATAATCAAGTTTATAGCACGCGCGCCAAATGCAGATTGACTTAACAATAAAAGAAAAAGTGCAAAAAAGCATTTACGTGGGGTCAATCTGCTTTGGCGTGCGTGCTATAAACTTGATTATGATTACTGATACTGACCCTCCCAAGTCTTTCCCAAGGAGATCCCTCAGAATCTTCTAGGAGCTTATGCGACTAAGGAGAGTCAGTTGTGTTCTTTTTCGACTTTGTTACTCTATCCTTATGGCAGATTAGATACAGCACTGTTAATTTTTGAACCGACAGTGAATGGTGTCCACTATCCATTGGGTAGATCTCCGGCTCGCTCTATCCACTGAGCTTGAAGTACTCATCATTCAATTCAAATTAGCCAAAATATCGTGACAAAGATTCTGCCGGCTGGCCAGACAATATCAAATTTGACCTCAAATTCTTCATCAGGCAGTCGAACTCAATCGTTAGAGACCATTTTCGGCAAAAAATTCGAAAATTTCCTTATTTGGGCAAAATTATAAATCGATGTTCCCCAGGACATACGCGCAAAAATGAAAAGACAAGAGGAGGAAAATGAACAAATAAAAATAATACATAAACTTTCAGAAGTCCCCTCTCATAAATATACTCCTCTGTAGCCGCATGGATCTCTTGAAGAAGAATCGCCTCCGATAATTTTGGAATTTTTGCACTCTCAGAAATCCCTTCAATATTTGAATTAAATAAGAAAAATGTCGTTGCTCATAAGGATATTATGGTTTTTTTCAAAACCAGGTAAACCAAGCGATGCTTATTCAGAACTTCAGATGTTTGAAGACCGCTACAGGACCCTAATGTCGGGCTATCATCGCCTATCGATATATGATGCTTTTCTCGGAGTTATTATTTCAGTGGAAATGAAAGTAACATTGATTGGAACTGGTTCTGCTTTTTCGAATGGATATGAAACTTCATTATTATTTACAAAATGATATTTCGTCACAAGCCATAGGTCTCAGACAAGTGTAATGTTAAGATCATAGAGTAACATGAAATTTTTGAAATACAGATACGTTAATAACCTCATTGAATAATTTAGAGTCGAATATCAGAAACTGTTGACAACTTGTTTGGTCAAATCTAAATACAATGGACCAACTCACCCCCATCGTTGGAATAGTCGGCAATATTTCACCAATATCGATTCGGTCGAGTTCAAATCTAGAATTTTCATGTAAAATATAGTTTTGTATGCTCTCGTAAAATTTTAACGATATTTGTCGGATAGTTTCTGAGACACAGAATATTTGTAAATATATTTTTTTTATTTTCCAGTCATGCAATCCTCACAAAATTTTGCATAAGACTTCGTGTCGGTATTTTTCAACTAATAACCGTGCTTTAATTCGATCATATTAGTATTTAACTATGAAATACCTATAACTCTGAATCCACTCAGTGGACATTTCCCATTGAGGAACTAAGCCGGCGCATTTGTACTCCAAACCTACACCGAAAATTTCAACTCTAATGTAAGCCATACACGCTACGGTCTATCAGTGACCTTTCCTGTACAGGTTTACCTGCGCAGGTGAAACAAACGTCGGTGGAAATAGACCTGCACAGTTTTTTGTACCTGCGCAGGCGACCCGCGCAAGATCGAAAATCAATTCTTTCGAACGACATCCTACGGTGTACATGTGCGTATGTGCGTGTACTCCGGTCGCCTACGCACGAAGCTGCTTATTAATTGCACAGAGACTGTTTTTGTATCATTCATCTTCAAAATTAAATTAAGGCCCAATAATGCCATCGCGTCATCGTTGTCAATCGATGCCATCACAAAAAGAACTGAAGACCTCACCGGAACGTCTCCATACACGTTATCGACGTTTGGTTCACCTGCGCAAACCTGCACAGGTAATCTCTCCGGTAGACCGTAGCGTGTATGGCTTACATCGTGTATGGGGACGTTCCGGTGAGGTCTTCAGTTCTTGTAGCGATGGCATAGCGATGGCATTATTGGACCTTACTTTAATTTTGAAGATGAATGATACAAAAACAGTCTATGAGCAATTTATTTATAAGCAGCTCCGTGCGCAGGCGACCGGAGTACATGCACATACGGACAGGTACACCGTACGGTATCGTTCGAAAGAATTGATTTTCGATCTTGCTCTGGTCGACTGCGCAGGTACAAAAAACTGCACTGGTATTCCCCCGTGCAGGTAGACCTCTCCAGTGAACCGTACCGTGTATGGCCACTCATTGCGTTCAAGCGTTTTCGTGCCGACGGCCGGCCGGCCAGAATCAATTCTGACCTCAGTGAGTCGAATGAAACTAAATGTTTAATACCATTCTCGGCCAAATATTCGAAAATTACAGACATTCGGACGAATTGATAGGCACTCTGTTCATAGAACAGCGCGCCAATAAATGTTTCATTTGATGAGAGGTATCTATGTTTACAATTAATTTACAACTTAAAGACTTAATCTATAGTATATAGAAAATTCGGATATTGACAAAACGTTTGCTGATCCGGCTAATAGCGGGCAATCCAACGTTCGAGCAGGCCAACGTTTGTCCGGTCCGCTTGTAATAACATATTATGTGTTTTCAGATTCCTCCTATAATACCGAATTATCCAAAATAAACGATGGAGATGAGTAGGATCAGAGTATTTCCCAATAACTAGCTAATTTCATATACTGTTGCCAGAATCGAACATATTGGCATACTTTTTAAGCGGATGCATTCTTCTATGATACAATAGACCGAATATAGCAACCTACGATATTAATTTTAGGATATTATGTGAACCAACAAATCGGAAATGGAGTATGATGATAACTGATTTGCTCATTGATAAACTAACTAGAAATAGTTTGTCTATGGATTAGTTGAATTCCTAGAACAGTTCTATGTTCTAAGGTTGAATTGAATAACAACCTGCACCATTTATAGAAGATTCTAGATTTCAATGATAGAGAATTTTCTTGATATTTTCCGAATTATATCACAGTTCAGATATCACTGCAATTTTTCGAGAGCCTTCAAAACCTTATAGAAGATTCTAGATTTCAACGATAGAAAATTTTCTTGATATTTTTCGAATTATATCACAGTTCAGATAGACCGAATATGGCAACCTATGTTATTAATTTTAGGATATTATGTGAACCAACCAATCGGAAATGGAGTATGATGATAACTGATTTGTTCATTGATAAACTAACTAGAAATAGTTTGTCTATGGATTACTTGAATTCCTAGAACAGTTCTATGTTCAAAGGTTGAATTGAATAACAACCTGCACCATTTATAGAAGATTCTAGATTTCAATGATAGAGAATTTTCTTGATATTTTCCGAATTATATCACAGTTCAGATATCACTGCAATTTTTCGAAAGTCTTCAAAACCTTATTTTACAGCCAGGTTCTAGATAGATAGTTCTAGAACTTGATCGGATTAATATTGTTTGTTGGGAGTTTTTTGAAAATATAATTTTCCGCAAATCACTGGGAAATTTTGACATTCCAGACAAAATTTCTTAAAGAAAAGTGGGAAAGCCCTGCGAACAGGAGCTTTGGCCCTCTTGTTCAAACTTTGACAAATCATATCTCTGAAAATATTGGTTTCTCAGAGTTTAGAATGATATCAATGGATTCTTATGATAGAACTCCATCACAAAAGAAACTCTATTGAAATTAAAACAGGAGTGCCAACAATTGTTAACCTGAAATTCAAATAATAGTTTATTTATCAAGATTAGATGAGCAATCTGCAATGATTTAAGCTCGTGGAATGAATTCTTGCAACTTAAACTCGGTGCATAGTTTTCACTTCTCGAAATACCTTGGGAAAGTATCATCCAAATGTCTAGAGCAAGCCTGGAGACAATCGTAGGAGATTGCACATTAATTCTTGATATTTGAATAGGTAGGTATAGGCTGACGAACAAATTATTCTAATAGTTAATTTAATTTTTTTGGAAGATTAAATATGTATTTTATATTCTTGTTTTTCTTTATTCGAAACCGTATCTCATTATACGACAAAATATATTAATAAAATTAAATCCTCTCTTCATAATTCAATTGTTCATACCATTAATACATTCATTCTGTATTATGAACCTTATCTAAAGAATAAATATTTGATACACAAATGCAGATCCATATTTCAGATTTTTTTGCTAGCAATATTATGAAAATACTGTATATAGGAACATGTCTCACTACTTAAGGAAGTAAAAGGTAATATTAACCTTAGCGGTCGATGATTCCATTATGTTGTTCTTTCCTATTGCCTTCATAAACTACATCATTTAAATGATCCATATCTAAATCTCCTGAAACATTTCCCCCCATATTTATAAATAAATTATTCAATATGCAACAAGTCAATATTATTTTCGGTATCAAAACAGTCTTGTATATATTCACAAGTTCAAGATTAGGATATATTTTCAAAGTACGAATTATAAACATATTAGAATAGAAATGAATTTGGCATGTCTCTAATAGCTAGATAAGATGGCATTTATGAACAGTGAACACAGATAAAAAACAGACAGATAGAATTCGCATTCTGTGAAAACATAGAAGTACGATGTATTATTGAAATTTCGAAGAATCATCTCCGAAAGTATTAGCTTGTAAGAGTTGAAAATGATATCAATGAATTGTTATGATGAAACATCTTGAAAAAAATCGAATTTGAAATTTATAATTTAAAAAATAAAATTGGTTTTTCGTTACTCTAACACTAACGAACTTAGCTGAGATCTCCCAAACCTATTCTGAAATGTTCAACTGTCTAGCTCATTCCGTTCGAGAGTTATCATGGTTACGGCCAGCCGGACGGACGGACAGAATCGATTTCGACCACTGATTCTTGATCAGTGGGTCGAACTGAAACGTTTAAGACCATTTTCAGTGAAAAAATCGAAAATTACAGACATTTGAGCAAATTGATAAGCACTCTGTTAAGAGTAACAAGAGCGCCAAGAAGATTTCCTAACTGCTAGAAAATATGTATTTCCTTACTTTCTGTTCATAAGGAATTAAGTTATATTTTGAAAACATCAACGCATTGAAGAATACATTTTGAAATTAGTTAACACAATTATTTGACAGTTTTTTCAATTATTGAAAAATGAAATCATATTGAAACATTATTAGAACTATCAGAAACATTTTGGACAACATGCGAGGTAGTAGGGTTATTTTGTTGAATATTTTGTACTGTAAAAGTTTTGTTTGCCACCTCAACCTTATTGTTGGCAGATTTTTCGATATATCCTTCAGCAGCGTTTGATGACTTCCATCCGCCATGCCTCTTTAAAATATGTTAGTTATGTCGGCACCACAGTCAACCAATATTGTTGCAGAAGGCCGAGGTAAGCAGTGAACAGTATTGTATGATTTACCAAGTTCAAGTCAGTAGCAACTATATTAGCCATTTTTCGAAATTGATGTATTCCTACCTCTTGTCTACAATCCTTTCCGCTTTGATATTTAAAGAAAAATCGGTCAGTATTCATATTTTCTGGTCTTAACTAAATATACTTTCGATAAACATTCTGATTAACTCCAATCAGGTATGCTAATTGAAAGCTTAAATTCTAGGTCTTCTACATCGTGTATAGTCATTAGGACTAACTCATTCATTCTACAGACTCCAGAAATACCAAATATTAAAGCCACCTAAAAAATAAAGAAATGTCTAATCTAAATAGAAAATAAAACCTTGCGTATATCCTTAATCATTCAATTTTCTTCATCTGGAGCTTAATCAATATCTGCCGATTTTTAAACCATTTGCAGAAAAATAGTGACATTCCTGGACTCTGTGTTACTAAGTAATAATTTAGTAATCTTCACAGTCGTTCAGGAATGTTAGGCATTTCCTACTCGGTAAACAATGAACTATTATTTCCTGGATTCAAAATTTGTAACTACTACTTCAGTACGTAATTCCTTTGCGAATATTCATTCCCTGACTGGCAATAATTATGAATTGCAGACATATTGTAAAAATAGCTGGTATTTTCCACCACCAAACAAACAGACGAACGAAAATAACCCTAGAGATGTAATATCATAAGAACTCGTCTGATTACTTTCAATTTCACTTCAGGACTCTGAACCAGGATGTACAATTGTAAAGTTTCCGGTTAAGACAAACACTTCGTTCGATCAGGGAAACATCCGATACTAAAACGACAGAAGTTTGATAGCTCCCGGAATTGATTCTTGCAACATACACCCTAATAACGGAGGCAAGCGCTCCTCGAGTTAGCATTGGAGCATTAAAACTTTTCACTGCCGAAAGTCAAGTAGATACGTACGTTGTAAAAATTAAACGAGGTGGGCCATAAATCCCGGAACTGAGAAGCTTCGCCACTTAAACCAATAATGAAATCAAAAGTTCATGGAAGTTCATCCTGTTTATTATCTTGTCTTGTGGTGTGAATGGGAAGGATTCCTATAAGACATTTCGAATTATAACGGAGAGGAAATGAAATTCTTTGTACCGAATGCTTAACTATACAATGTTGATTTTGGTTGTTTGTTTTTTCAAATGAGCCTTTGAAATCGTGTTTTTGTAACCTTCCCAGTTTACGATTTGAAGTAGGTAAATTTAAAAATCGACGTACGCAGGAAGATGAATTTCGCCTGAACAACTCTACGCAAAAATTCGACGAAAGCACAGATGTGAAGTCAGGAGCATTTACGTGCACGTTTCATTATCTATTCACAGCCTAATACGAAGTCCATCTAGCGGTACCTACTAGATTGTATAATGGTAGCTTGAAGTTATGTACGGAATTTCAGCTGATTCTGACGCATTGTTTCTGGAATATAAAATTTTTCATGATAGTTGAAAAAAATGAAAATTTAAGCTCAAACCGACAAAATTACTGTTAATAACATTTTATTTGCCTCAATTGGACACTCCTTAATAGAATTTACTATCCATATATACCGTTTTCTCAACTCCGGTTTTATAAGAAATGAATACATTTCCTACAATTTTAGTGACACTTGAGTAATGAGAGAATCTTTTTATTCTGATATATGTATTCTATCGGAATACAAAATTCGTTAAATATCTAATGATATAAAAAAAAACTTATGTCTCAAGTAATTTCAGGATACAATATTCACCAAATTCAGCGAAAATTAGCATGTTAGCATTCTAGAGGTAATTACCGAGTTTTAATTTGATCAGATTTGTATATTTTGAGATATAGAGGAAATACCAACAAAATTGCAGATGTGTTTAACTCTAAAACTGTCTGGCCGATTATGCCTATTAACGAACTTGAAAATCGCATTTGGATGCACAATCTACCCTCTTTCCGTTTTCAAGTTATCATGAGATACATAATATAGTTTCATCATTTTTTAAAATCTTTTACTGATGAGATCCTCACGAAATTACATAGGTCTTTATGTCGGTACTCTACAACTAATTACCAAGTTTCTGTTCGGTCGGATCTGTATTCATTTTGTGATCGAGAAAACAAAATTCCAGATGGGAATTATAACTACGAAACTGTTTGACCGATTATTCCCAACAACGACATTACTCCCATTCGGAAACACGACGAACCGTGAAAATTAGAAGCTATCTATTGCCGTTCGAAAATTATCTTGGCAATGATCTCCCATACAGCTATACTGGACCCAAACAAAGCTGCTCGATTCTCCAACAATATATATCCGATCGTAAAGAAATTTGGAACTTCGTTGTAAAGTTCTGATATGTCCAATTTTCACAATGATTTTTTTTTAATTTTCTAGTAGTACGATCCTCACCAAATTTCGCAAAAATTGGTGCGATGGTATTCTACAACTAACTACCATGAATTATTGAATGATTTCTTTCTGGGTTTTCTCTCCCAAACTCTGAAAAATATCTATAAAATAAAAAATTAATTATTTTCTGATTTGCTTCTGCTTAAGAAACACAAGATATTTGTCAGAAGCAATCAATCGAACAATGTTGCCTAACAAATAACAACGAAACAACATCAACGAAGAAACAACTATATCGTTTCGGAGTCTATATCAGACTCCTTCGTCAGACGCTTAACGGAAAAATCTTCAGAATTATTCTTGAAAATCAATTTTACATGAAATATTGTTGGTGAGAATAATGATTCCAACACCAATACATAGAAATAGAGGTTTCATTTATTCGTTCTGTATACCATTATCCGAAATTAATGGAACAAAATTGTTCAATGGGAATGAACTATATCAAGTTCATCCTATAATCAATGAGTTCATTTCCTAGAGTTCATGTCGACACCATTCTTTATTTAGTCTATATACAGGCTGATTGTTTGAAACCGTACATTAGAAGATTGGAAAATCGTATGTGATATTTCTAATGAAAATATTTTCAAGATGGTGCCACTTCCAGAAATAACGGAAGTTAACACATACTTTCTTATTTCAAATACAGCTACATATTTTTTATTGCTTTTTTGAATTCAGCAGCTAATTTAAGATGAACTTTCTTCAGATTCTCTAGACCTAACTGAGGCCGTTCTTCCGATATTTCAACTTTACGAATATGTTTAACATTTGTAACGTCACGCTTGAAGTTTTCTACCGTCGTCTCTTTGTAGATTACAGCGTTAAAATATGGGAAATACACAACAGGAGAATTATTTTTACTATGCCGTTCGAATCGTCCTTGTCACATTACTTTTTGTATCGCAGTTCTGCAAAATGATATATCATCTACAGGGTGTTCGAAATTTAATTCCCATCCAAGGCAATTTCAAACCACAAAACTCGATTTTTTCAAGTACGATGCTATGCTTTTTGCGCTTATGTTCTGGGGAACATCACGTTATCATTTTGCCGAAACGTCTGTAATTTTCGAATTTTTTGCCGTAAATGGTCTCAAACGATTGGGTTCGACTCCCTGATGAAGAATTCGGGGTCAAATTTGATAATGTACGTCCGGCGGCCGTTGTCACGATAACTTGAGAACGGAAAGAGATAGCGACTTGAAAGTTTCAGGGTAGGTGGCGCTTCCCAATGCGAAGTTCGTTAAATCGGCCCAACGGTTTCAGAGTGATAATTTTGTTTTCAACCAATACAAATCCGATCGAATTGAAACTAGAGGTGAGGAAATGTAGAATACAAACCTGAAGACGTTCGTGAAATTTTGCCTCGATGACTTTCGAACAAACGGAGATAGGGACTTGCAATTTTCAGGGCAGGTTGCGCATCTGAATGGGAGAGTTAAGTACGTTTTTGGGCATTATCGGTCCAACGGTTTCGGAGTTATACCGAACTGGAATATTATTTTCTCGATACCTCAAAAAATTTAGATTTGAACGAATTGAAGCTTGGTAACTAGTTGTATAATATCGACATATAGACGTGTGTACAATTTTGGAAGAACCGTACCACTAGAAAATTTTAAAAAGGTTACGAAAACAAAATTGTTTCAAGTACTGACGTGAAGTCAAGAGCTTTTATGCGTATGTTCTATTGTCAATTCTCCTGTATTGGAAACTCGAAATCGAAACCATGATAAATTCAATTAAGAGTGTCGAATACAGGCGAATGGACAATAGAACATACGCGCAAAAGCTCCTGACTGCACTCAGTGCTTGAACCAATTTTTGCGCGTATGTTCTGGGGAACATCGCGTTATCATTTTGCCCAAATGTCTGTAACTTTCGAATTTTTTGACGAAAATGGTCTCAAACGATTTAGTTCGACTCCCCAATGAAGAATTCGAGGTCAAATTTGATTCTGTTCGGCCAGCCATTGCCACGATAACTTGAGGACGACAAGAGCTAGCTACTTGAAATTTTCAGGGTAGGTGGCGCAGACCAATACGACGGATAAGTTCGTTAATGGGCATAATCGGCCCAGTGGTTTCCGAGTAATAATTTTGTTTTCAACCAATATAAATCCGATCGAATTGAAACTTGGTGAGTAGTTGTAGAATATGAACCTTAGCACGTTTGTGAAATTTTGTGCGAATCGTATGGCTAGAAAATTATCAAGAAATATGTTTGATCTCACGATAACTTGAGAACGGAAAGAGATAGCGGCTTGAAGTTTTCAGGTTAGGATGTGCATCAGAATGCGACAAATATCTGTTAAAAGGCCACCGTTGCTCTTTTGGCAGGTATGCACTCTTTTTGAATTTTGCAGTATACTTTGCAGTAAGAGCTGCTGAATTCGACGAATTTGACGTGCAATTTCTTCTTTGAGTTCCTACGTTGCCTCAGGATTATTCGCAAAGACCTCACTTTTCAAGAAACCCCAGAAAAAATATTCCAAATAAGTTAAATCACAACTTCTTGTCATCCAGTTTTTGTCTACGAAACGAGAAATAACTCGACCTGAAAAATTGGTTTGTTACAAAGTAATTATTTTTCTTGTGGTGTGACAGGTAGCGCCATTCTGTTGAAAACACATCTCATTTAAGTCCATTCCGTCTAATTCTCGACAAAAAAAGCCGGTCAGCATGGCCCGGTAACGATGACCGTCGACAGTCACGGCGGCAGCTTCATCATTATTTCACTATCAAAAAAAGTTCTTCCAAGCTATTGCGCACCATTTTTGTAAATGTCTATGTTTTAATTAAACAACCAACAAATATGGCTGAATCACCAATTGACAGTCAAAATGGTGCGCAATTCGAAATTCAAGTTATTACTGAGACACACTTTACAAATCATAAACCTTTAACAATTCATGAAACTAATATAGTACACTTTACGATATCAGGTATCAGGTTGAGATGCTAGAATTATTGAATATTGTGAAGAAATGCCTCTAAAAATACATATCCAAGTAATTTAGTTCGATGAAGCTAAATTTAGTGAAAAGGGGTTAATCAACAAACTGAATTTTCATTATTGGTCTGATGCAAACTCTCATTTAAAGCCTGAAAATCACTTCCAATGTCATTTCAGTTTTAACGTTTTCTGTCAGGTCATGGCAAATCGATATGTCTTTGCAATTTATGATGGAAATTTAACAAGCCGAAATTATTTCGAAATAGTATCAAGTGGTATATGGCGGCAGACTTTCAACAAGATCTTTCCCTCAATATTTTGCGAGATTGCTGTTGCCAGATGGACGGAGGTCATTCAAATCGAGAAGTTGATCGAGAGCTAACACATAATTTCGAGGATCGCTAGATTGGCCACAATGGTTCTTTTGCGTTGGCCCCCAAGGACACCCGATTTGACGCCACCCGATTTTTATCTCTGGGGTCATATTAAGAATACGGTGTATCAGAGTCCAGTTCAAACCAGGGAAGAATTGGAAGAACACGTCAGGACAGCATTCTGTCTGTTGAATCCAGACCATAATTACAAGGCTTGTACTGAAGCTGTTTATACAAGGATCAACTGATGTTTGCAGGAAAATGGAGACCATATGGAGCATTCATAACATATTTATTAGTTTATTCAATTAGTCAATTATTCGTTATACTATTTGATAAAACGTTATGTCGAACCTTAGTAGGTTTCCATACACCAGGAATAACGATTTATTTGGACGTATAATGTGAGAATTTCCAAGGCTTGCTTTCGAATTATTTCGAAACGAATTCGACAGGTATAGGAAATGCTATTTATGATTGATGGGTTATTCAATGTTGCATCGAGATCGAGAAAAAATGCGTAGCATCGTATTTGAAAAAATCAAGTATTTGTGGTTTGGAATTGCCCTGAATGGAAATTAAATTCCGAACATCCTGTAGATGCTACATCATTTTGCAAAATTTCAATACAAAAAATAATGTGTGGCGACAAGAGCGATTCGCCATAGTACCTGGGTCGAATCGAGTTTGTCATCGCATAACTCTCTGGCAAAGTTAAAGTTTGCGACAAAAACAGGTAACCTTAAAATAAGACTATGTTTTCGTATTCGCCAAGTGTTTCGACGATTCCCGTGAACTTAGCACTTGCTTAGCAAATGCTTCTGCTGCGCACCTCCCCAATTATAGGGATGTATCCACAAAGGTGACGATGGTAGATGACTTCAAGCGTGACATTACAATTAATGTAAAAAAATATTCGTAAAGTTGAAATATCTGAGGAACCGCTGCAGTTAGGTATAGAGAATGCTGATGCAAGTTCATTTAAAATTAGCTGCTGAATCCAAAAAAGCAATACAAAATGTGTAGTCGTATTTGAAATAAGAGACAAAAATAAGGACAATAATAATAAAAATAAGAGATAATGCGTCGTCTTAAGGAATTTCTGGAACGGTGCCATCTTGAGAATATTTTCATTAGAAACATCACACTGGACTTTGGCTAACACTAAAATTTCAGAACCATACGATTCTTCAATCTCAGTATTCTTCTAATGTACGGTTTCAAACAATAACCCTGTATTCCAGGTACATCGATACCATAACAGTTGAGCAGAACATTTCGGTGGATCCCACGTCTAACTGCTACGTGAAATGCAGTGGCAACATTTTCTGATTTCCATAACGACCCAAGCACGTGAAAATAGGGGCAGATAAAACCCCTGATACCGTTTCCTTTACGTGACGATCTCAGATAATTGAAATATGTTATTAGGTCATTCACCGGAGGAAAAGACCATTTAAGGGTTCAAATAGCAAATGGGACTGACCTTGAACCCGCACCTCACCTTTTTATGGGGTTGCTACAGACTTTCAGCATTTCACGTCCAAGGATCTCCTCGATCGAAAAGCGTTTTCTGTTTTCGTTTTATTAAATTGCTTAGGACATAATTGGTTTCTCTGTGTCTTGAGTTCTCACCTTCCATCCACTATGTTCACTTTCGTTAGGTTATAAATCAGTAAGTTGGGAAATATATATTTTATCATGTGTCATCGCCGGATTTACCTTTATTTTTCGCAGATTTTTATTCTTGAATTGAACTTACCAATTATATCCAAATAATGGAAGCACTGACGTGGCGTCAGAAATTCAGTTGTTAATGAAATGGTGAATGGATTCTACTGATTTGTGACGCCTAATAGTGGCGAATTTGAGTGATTTCTAATCCAATATACTGATAAACAAAGTTAATTCATCTACGGATATCCGTTGCAGAACCGTCATATGAAATATGTCGAAAGCCCTGTGGACAGGAGTTTTGGCGCTCTTATTCAAACTTTGACAAATCATATCTCCGAAAGTATTGGTTTCTTAGAGTTGGGAATTATATCAATCGATTCCTAATTAAATTATTTTATTTTATATTTTTAAATTTCTGCAAATTTTGTAAACAATAGTTACAAATCACCACACTCACGGGGAGAAAGGTATTTTTGCTGAGGTTTTTCCCTAAGCTCTTGTATCATGCGTCGAATTGTATGGTACCCCGTTACACCAACCTCTGCTAACACATATACAGCTCTCAGTCAAAAGAATATATATATGTATATATATATTTTATGCTGCAGTTCTATCATGATAATCCATTGATATCATTCCCAACTCTGAGAAACCAATACCTTCGTACTTTCGGGACTTTCAGAGATATGATTTGTCAAAGTTTAAACAAAAGTGCCAAAGCTCCTATCCACAGAGCTTTTCCACTTTATATATCATATTTTCTGACACCGGGCATCGCTTTTTACGATTTTCGTGGCATTCTCCACCTCAAAATGAAGATTCAAAGTTAACCGATACACCAGATCCAAATTGCGGGTAACATTGAATGATTCAAAGTTACCCGATATTCATACGTTTCCCAAGTAGTTCAGAAATTAATTCTGGCATTCTGTGAGAACATAGAAGTATGATTTATTATTGAAATTCTGAAAAATCATATCTCCGAAACTATTACCTTGTTAGAGTTGAAAATGATATCAGTGGATTCTTATGGTGAAACCGCATCTTAAAAAAAATGTAATTAGGAAGTTGCAATGAAAAAAAAAATTTTTTTTCGTTACTCCGAAACCATCTGGTCGATTTAAACCAATAACGGACTTAACCGAGATATTTATGTTCGAAACCTAATCTGAAGATTTCAACTGACTAGCTTATTCCATTCGAGAGTTATCGTGTTAACGGCCGGACCAGCCGGCCAGACTGGCCGGATAGAATCCATTCTGACCGCGAATTCTTGATCAGTGAGTCGTACCAAATCGTGTCAGACCATTTCCATTCAAAAATTCGAAAATTACAGACATTTGGGCAAATTGATGAGCACTCTGTTCCGAGGAACAAGAACGCCGAAAATAGAAAAAGCACTGCCGTGAACTCAAAATTGTGAGGATCAACTGGAAAATTAAATCGGTTCAAGCACTGACGTGAAGTCAGGAGCTTTAGCGTGCATATTCTATTGTCCATGCACCTCTATTAGACACTCTTAATCTCAACTTGGTTGTAGAGTTAGGTTTTGAAGTTTCTCGCAAAATTTCAGCGGTGAAGGACGAATACTTCCTGATTATAAAATTTTCATCGATGATTTTTTGAAAATTTTCTAGAAACACAATCTTCACGAAACTTAGCAAAAATTTTTGTGCCGGCATTCTAAAACTAGGTACTTACTATGTTTGAATTGAATCGGCATCGTATTTTTCGACGAAATAACAACCAAATTTCAAATTGATATTACTCCAAAGACGTTTATGCCTTTCAACGACCTAAAAAGTCGTATTAGTAAGCACAACCTATCCTAAAATCTGCAACTCGCTATATCTATCTAGTAAACGTGAGATAAATAATATTTTTTAATGATATTTAAAAAAAAATTCTAGTGATTCGATCCTCACAAAATATCTGCAACATATTTGCATTGATATTCTACAGCTACTCACCAAGTTTCAATTCGATCGGATCTATATTTTTTGAGTTATCGAGAATAGTATATTCTAAAACAAGTTGCAGAATGGGCTCCTATTAAAACACGAATGCGAAATTCGGAAACGAGCGACGAAGGAGCGAGTTTTCGAACGCATGAGTGTTGGAATTGCCTTCTGCAACGAGTATTAGACGATATTTTCTCTATTTCAGGCAAGTTTAATAATATACTGTTGAAATTTAATGAAAAATTATACATCCTTGTGACTTTTGTATTGTATCTTGGTAGTTGGTGTGACTGTTACGAAATTTGACAGATTACGGAATTTGAATTTGAAACGTACGTAGGGCATGGAGATCAGATTTAAAACAGTTTCCTAATAGCATGAATGATTCAAAATTAGCAAGAAGGAAATCTCTAGTACCATATTTTTTAATGAAAATAAAGCTTTTCCTCAACAATTATTTCACTATATCCAGATTATATTGTATTGTCAATTGACGTGTGTTGAAATTTGATAGGATCGAATGTCATTGCTGACTACCACAAAACGAAAAATATAACTAGAAACAATGCGGGAATGAGTTCATTCCAGCACTGTTTTCAGTGCTGGAATGGACTCATTACGATACTGAAATAGAGAAAACAATATTCCAGATGCGTATAACTCTGAAACCGTTTTGCCGATTATACCCAACAATGAACATAACTGTCGCACTCAGATACGCAACCTACCCGCTATCTCTTTCCGTTCGAAAGCTATCGCAGCAATGGTCACCCATCCAGCTACTGAACAGCATTGAGTCTGCTCTGTTCTGATCGTGCTCAAATTTGGAACTTGCTTGGCTGTAAAGTTAGGTTTTGAATCCATCCGCAAAATATTCAGCGATATAAAACAGATAGATTCTGAAATATAATTTTTTTTTCAAGGATTTTCGATAATTTTTTGAAAATTTTATAGTGAATCGATCCTCACGAATTTGCGCGTCGGTATTCTACAACTATTTACCATGTTTTGATTGGATTGGTTTTATATTTTCTGGGTTGACGTGGAAATAAAAACAGATAAATATAACTCCAGAACTATTAAGGCCATTATGCCCATTAACGAACTCAAACGTTGCATTCGGATGCTCAAACTACCAAGCAATCTACCCTAAACATTGCAAGTCGCTATTTTTGTTCTGTTAATAATTTTTTTTAAATTTTCTAGTGTTACGATTCTCACAAAATTGCACATAAATCTTTATATCTATAATTTTCAACTACTCACCAAGTTTCGATTCGATCGGATCTGTATTGGTTGAAATCAAAATTATTACTCGGAAACTTCCGTCCGTCCTGTTGAGACGCGCCACCTACCCTGAAAATTATCACTATCTTTTTTCCTTCTCAAGTTATCGTGGAAACGGCTAGACGGCCGGAAAGAACTAAATTTGACCTCGAGTTCTTCATCGGGGAGTCGAACCCAATCGTTTAATACCATTTACGGACATTTGGGCCAAATGATAACGTGATGTTCCCCAGAATATGTACGCAAAAATACCCAAAAAAATTCTGTATATAAGATATCATCCTTCAGATTTCGATGAAATTCTGCGAGAACCTTCAGATCCTCATTTCACAGTGATTCTAGATTTGAACTCGATCGGATCTATATTGGTGAAGATATTGCCGAAATATCGAAATATTACAAGGATCGAGATGTACTAATCCACTGGATTACAATAGAGAAAATAAGTTGTCAACAGTTTTTTATTTTCGACGTGCCTGGAGAGAATTTGATGAATTATGTGTATAGATAGTATTATTTTACGGCCAAGTTCTCGATTTGAACTATGATGATATTTTTTTCATATTAGAAAGGTCAGTAATAACAATGGTTCAATTTCAGGGTTTCATCATAATTTTGTACTGCTCCTCTAGCTAATTGGTAGAGCACGTAGGTTTTTAGCACGTAGGTATCGGGGTTGATCCCGATGAGTACTTTCGTATATTATTAGATATGCAACAAAATACTGCCATACAGGACGTTTTTGATAAAATGTCAATTCTTAGTTCCTCATGGCACAACCGTACGATACGACGGATTTATGTCATAGGAATAATTCTCGGAATAAACTATTGAAAATAAACCACGCCATACAGCTATTATTTCATCTTATGGCACAATAAATTGTACCATTGATTTTTATGCTGCCACAAACAAAGCCCTGTTTATTTTCGACCTAACTGTGAATGTATGTATTCGAATGGGTTCTTACGCCAACACAAACACAGCACTTTTTATTTTCGACCCAACAGCGAATGTATGTATTTGGATCCAAACTAATCGTTTGAGACCATTATCGGCCAAGAGATGGACCATTGTTTTTTGGACGCTTTTTTTTACAGTAGGATTTATATTCTTGGAAATATTGGAAATAGTATTATTTTTTATTTTCTTCTGAAGCTGAACATCCTTGGGCAAGTTCAGTAGCTGGATGGTTGACCACTCTGGATATAAATTTGAACAGCGCGCCAAAGCTCCTGGTCAAAGTGCTTGTTTCTGTTTCTAGTAGTCCCATCCACACAAATCTTAGCACAAAATATTCAGGTCATAATTCTACAACTTAGTTCAGTATTTCAGTTTAATCGAATGAGTACTATTAGATATATTCAGAAAAAAAGGTTCGAAATGGAAATGGCTATAACTCCGAAACCGATTTTGCCCGTTAAAGAACTTAACCAGCGCATTTTGACCTTTCAACCACTCGGAAAATCTGAAGTTCGTAACTCATTTTGTTCGAGAATCATACCCAATAGTCGTACCATCGGCCAAAATTAGAAAATAACAGCATTTGGACAGAACTACAGCACGCTGTTCCAGTGGAAACAAGCACGCAAAAAACGTTGGAATTATTACTATAGCATCCTTTGAATATAACATAAAAACAAAACATAATTTATTGATCCTGTAAGTCACTACAAGGCTTATACAGGGTGTAACTAAATAAGTGTAAAATATTTAAGGGGGTGATTCCTCATCGAAAAAAAGATAGGATCTTTCATATAAAGAAACTTCATTGGAGCATCCCTTGTTAAGATACAGCCCCTTAAAGGGGGTACAGAAAATTTGTTTGAAAATTTTTTTCACAAGCACTAAAAAAAGTCAAAATATTGAAATTAACCTGATATTTTCTAATACCAAAAAGACACTTAGCCAGTAATTTATTTGGTTTATCCCATGGTTGTAAGGGGTGGAAAACGCAACCCCTAAAATTTATTTCCAATGTAAATTTTTGTCTTATTATTTATTTACCATTTTAAAATTTATTTCTGATAACCTGTTTCATTCTCAACAAAAAATGGTTTTTGGATTTTTTGCCCAAAATAAACCAGATCGCAGCAAAACATTATTTTACGAACAAGATACATATCGTCATAAAACGAAACTAATTTATCTAGGTAGGCCACTATTAGCGTCAGTGACAATTGCGTTTTCCACCCCTTACAACCATGGGATAAACCAAATAAATAACTGGCTGAGTGTCTTTTTGGTATTAGAAAATATCAGGTTAATTTCAATATTGTGACTTTTTTAGTGCTTCTGAAAAAAATTATTAAACAAATTTTCTGTTCCCCCTTTAAGGGACTGTATCTTAACAAGGGATGCTCCAATGAATTTCTTTAAATGAAAGATCCTATCTTTTTTTCGATGAGGAATCACCCCCTTAAATATTTTACACTCATTTAGTTACACCCTGTATATGTATAGATCAAAAATGGTAATTACCAAATGTGATGAAGTGTAAGTACTTTAAGCTAAAGAATCAGATAAATACTCTCTTATCGAGTAGAAACATTTGGACAACAACATATTCTTAATTTCTTTTTTGAATTTATTTATATTCAGAGACTTTACAAAGGATGGTAGATGATTATATAAACTGATCCACAAGAGTTAGGGATATCATATTAAGTTGTTCTGAGGGGCGTAAAATTTTGAAGACAATATCAAAAACATGATCAACAGCCAATAAAAACTTATTCATTCGATTTGAATGCCTATTTTCACCATCTGGTCATCTTTTTTCTTGAGTTTGGCAGTTTTCCACATTATTCGTAAGATTTAGCATTTCAATATGCAGTTAATTTATTGTCAGTCTCTTAGCGATATCGAACTTGGTAAATTTTACGAGCTTCTTAAGATGCCAAGACGTAAATTAAGAAACGCCGAGGCTAATAGGGCTATCGGTATGCTACAGGGTGGCCTCACTCAAGTCGCTGGTGGCAGAAACATTTCGAGCATCGCAAAGTGTAATATCGCGACTCTGGAATAAGTTGAATGAGACAGGTTCGGTGCAGGAAAGACATAGGGTTGGTGGACCAAGAAAAACAATACCCGCACAAGACCGTTTTGTCACCATTTCGGCGAGGAGATATCCTCTTTCTTCATGTAGGATGCTGAGAAATCGACTTTTAAATGCCAATGATCCTGAAATTTCCATTGAAACCATCCGACGTCATTCGGGGGAGATTAACCTGGCTTCTAGAAGTCCATTGAGGGGTATTCCGCTATCACGTAAGCATAAAACAAAGATTAGAATGGGCCAGACAGTATGTTAATCTGAACGTCCAATGGCGTAGTGTACTTTTCACAGATGAATCCAGATACAGTCGATTTTCAGATTCTCGAAGAATAAGGGTATGGACTATGCCGCGTATACACCGAAATCGCCGTTATGTGCAAGAGGTTCATCCATTTCGAGGAGGCTCTGTTATGGTATGGGCTGGGATATGTTACAACGGGCACACAGACCTTCACATATGTCCTGGCAATATGACTGCTTTACATTATAGGGAACATGTCAATGGCAACGTAGTGCCAAATTTTCATGCTGCCATTGGTGAAGCTTTCCAATTTCTTGACGATAACGCAAGACCACATTGTGCAGCAATAGTAGAAAATGCGCGAGACGAGCATGGTATTCCACATTTACCAATACCTCCGCATTCGCCAGACTTAAACTGCATAGAACATGCATGGGATATGCCACAAAGGAGACTAGATGATCACCAACCTCCACCAAAAACATTGAATGACCTCAAAGCACTACTGCCTCGTTTATGGAATGAAATTCCGCAAGATATGCTCAACACCCTCGTTGACAGTATGCAACGAAGATGTCAGGTGGTCATTGATGCCCGCGATGGCCATACCTTGTATTGAAGGCATAAAATGACAATAAAAACAATAAAATGTCCGGAAATAAGAGTCGTTAAATTCGACCCTATTCTGTTAATCACCCTGTATATGTTGCAGGCCAAGAAATTTACGTGCATCTATAGTATTGAACCTAAAACTATATTAAATTACGTTTCCAGCGCAAAGAAAGGTTTCAGAATGTCAGTTATTTTAGTTGAAACGATTATCCCTAACTCTTGTGGAGCAGTTTAGTTTAATGCTCTGATACAAAGGAGAACATTCAAATTCATTTGTTCTATGTTTAGACACAAGAAGGATTTGAGAATTCCTGGTTACATATTCGTGATTACTTGAAACTGATTTCCAATAAGTAACATTCTCTATAGCATCTTCAAGACATTTCAAAATATAGATACAAGGCAGTGGTATATTGTACTTATATTGTTGTAGGGAGTAACGTTGAACTATGCCCCCGATCAGAGCTGTCGATGTTATCACCATCTACAGCTTGCCTTCCAGTTCCAGAGTTCTGATGAACCCCAGTATCTCCAGTATATCCGTTGGCTTCAAGGAGGACATGTCTACGCTCCTGCAGATTTGATGCCCAAAGCATTTCTTGCGTTGGTTTGAGATGGCGAGGCAGTCCGTTATGAGGTGATCAGGAGTATCATCCTCCTATCCAATCTTCAGTTTCTGCTAGCCCTAATATCATCATATGCTTCCTAAGGCAGCAGTGCTCTGCGAGGAAACCAGTGAGGAGTTGCAGCGTGTACTTACAGAGGTACAAGTATTACTTAGATATGACAGTATCAATGTTCCGGAGGAATTTATTGGAGTGATACATTCCGGGGACAGATCTCCAGAAAATACCTCTCTCAGTTTCTTCTTTCATCCGAAATTTACTTTTGTTGGTGTATCTACCAACCTCACAGAGGCTTCCGGGCCAATAAAGGAGTTTTTAATGAAATTGTTAAAATAGTTTTCCTTGGTCTGGGGTAATAGATAGGTAGTCATAATGTTTCTTGGTGGATTTATACAAGGATTTTAATTCAGGTTTTGAGAATGAAACTGTTAATAGTGTGTCAAGCTGTTTTTTGATATTCATTAATTCAGGAGTTAGAATGAAGTTCTTTCTTGATTATGGGTGATTTATGTTCACCTCTGGAAATCGTTGTTCAAACATGTCAGAAAATCGCTGATGAAATACATTCCGAAGTTGATGGGGATCAAAAGGGTTGATATAAATGTCATCCCAATTTAATGAAGATAGTTCTCGAAGAAAAGATTCAGGGGATTTATCATTAAAAATTCTTCTCCTGACTGTTCTTTTCCTTTGTTTAGGATTGGTTTTTAGATTGGCAGTGAATTTCAATGCAGAATGATTGGCGATATGATACTCAATCACCTGGGTTGAGCCCTCAAGAAGCATTATCTAAACAGGTGCCTGAAGAGAGACGGGTCGGTTGTCGATTTGAGTTCCAGAGCAATTTCTTGAAGGGGATATATCTCCAGAAAATACCTCTTTCAGTTTATTCTTTCATCCGCACTTGTAGGTGTATCCACCAACCTCACAGAGGCTTCCGGGCCAATAAAAGAGTTTTTAATGAAATTGTTGAAATAGTTTTCCTTGGTCTGGGATAATAGATAGTCATAATATTTCTTGGTGGATTCAAACAAGGATTTGAATTCAGGGGGTTATTTTCCTTTGTTTATGATTGGTCTCTAGATTGGCAGTGAATTTCAATGCAGAATGATTGAAAATATGATACTCAATCACCTGGGTCGAGCTCTCAAGGGGCATTATCTAAACAGGTGCCTAAAGAGGGACGGGTCGGTTGTCGATTTGAGTTCCGGAGGAATTTATTGGTGTGATACATTCCGGGGAGCGACCTCCAGAAAATAACTCTTTCAGTTTCTTCTTTCATCCAAAATTCACTTTTGTAGGTGTATCTACCAACCTCACAGAGGGTTCCGGGCCAATAAAGGAGTTTTTAATGAAATTGTTGAAATAGGTTTCCTTGGTCTGGAATTATAGATAGTCATAATATTTCTTGGTGGATTCATACAAGGATTTGAATTCAGGGGGTTATTTTCCTTTGTTTATGATTGGTTCCTAGATTGACAGTGAATTTCAATGCAGAATGATCGGAAATATGACACTCAATCGCCTGGGTCGAGCCCTCAAGGGACATTATCTAAACAGGTGCCTAAAGAGGGACGGATCGGTTGTCGATTTGAGACTTCCACATGAAAACTTTCCTAAGAGCGATATAAAAGTAATGATATTCGAACGAACGTAAACATTGTAAGACTGGTTTCACATGCATACGGTTCAATTCAGTATGGTTCCATTTCGGTTCCAGTTTGGTCGGTGGTGACAGTGTGAAACGGTGCCTATAGCACCGAACATACCCTTGACACGATCAGATATAATAGGGTTTCAATCAGATCTGAATTAGTGTGCAGAAAGTGACAGAAAGCAATCGAGGCGGTCTCGCAAACATGGTTCAATTTCGGTTTTAACTTAAACATTTTTGGAAATTGTCGTTGTCTCAGTATTTATGATAATAGGAAATGGCACATAATGGTCCAAATCCCAGCAGTCAATTGATAAGAGGGTGTACCCAAAGAAGCCTAATATTACTCTTTTGTATAGAAACAACATGGTAACCACTTAATTTCTCTTCATGATTATTGCTGTCAATTAGCGATAGAGCCTGCGTTTTGGCAAAAATACTAAACCTAATTTGAACCAAGCATGTAAGAACCGAATGGAATCATATACATATGAAACAAGCCTTAGCAAATTAACCGCCGTATTCACAAAGCATTGTTAAGTGTTTGAATCTCCGTTAAGTCCTAACTGAGGTCCTCAGTTAAGGATAAATTTTAATCGCAACCTCAGTTAACGTATTTAACGGTGGTGAAACAGGCCTGTTTTAACACCTCTATTCCCTTATTATCCCCAATTTATCCTTAACTGAGGACCTCAGTTAGGACTTAACGGAGATTGAATGCTTTGTGAATACGGCGGTAAAAATGGGCTGTCGATTGTGTCATGATAGACAATCCGCCGTATTCACAAAGCATTCAATCTCTGTTAAGTCCTAACTAAGGTCCTCAGTTAAGGATAAATATGAATCGCAACCTCAGTTACCGTGAAAATTAACGTGAGACAGGCCTGCTTCATCACCGTTAAATAAGTTAATTGAGGTTGCAATTCTTATTTATCCTTGACTGAGGTCCTCGGTTAGGACTTAAAGGAGATTGAATGCTTTGTGAATACGGCGGAATATGTCATTCTTAACCAAAGTGTGATAATAATACATGAATAAAAAATACCCACAATAAAACACATTTGTATATGTACATAGAGGTTGATAGTTCTCGCAAGAAACAATCATCGTTTTATCTGAATATTCAGTTTAGTGAGAATGAAGAAGCGCGCAATTAAACTGGTTGACTGTATTGATTATAATTTTTCTATATTTCTCAAATATTTACAATAATATGGGTTCGATCAAGTTGATATCTCGATCTGGGTTTGTAAAATAAGGTTTGAAGGCTCTCACAATATCTCCATCGACTCTAACAGGTTTAAAGCATAACTTTTATTCCCTATATTCACAATTTGACTAATTTTTTTGTTGAGGAAACCCTTCAGATGTTCTACTATTCTACTCAGGATAGTTCTTCCTGTTTGTTTGGAGGGAATCCGGTAGAGGAGCTTGGTTGGTTGAAAGCCAGGTGTCACATCTGTCTTAGCACTCAGAAGTGGTTGCTGGATTCTAATAAAGGCCCTCTTCCTCGTCACGTTGTTTATCATCGTCGAGTTTTGCGTAGCACTGATGAGACCGATCAAGGACGAAACCGGTCTGAAGATCAACTCTTTGATTGGCTAATTCACGTATATTGAAAATGATCATTATGATCCTTGATCACGAAATATCTATTAATCTGAGTCTGATCCAAAAGTGTTTAACCTTTTTAAATATTTTGTTGTACAACAAGTCTTGGAAAAGGAACCAATGGTTCCGAAAGGTTGATAAAGTTTTGAGAGCTTGAGTAATTGATCCAATTCCCTGTGATACCTATTCTTCACTGTTTGTTTATATGTATAGGTTTATTTACATAACTATACAATCATTAACTTCTCCGTCGTAATCAATTATACATCAAATATCGTCGATTACTTAGGTTCCTAACAGTCTCGATGCTATATATACTTGTATGTTGCACGTATCTACCGTCTAACAGTCTTTTTCCACATGTCTAATTAGGTTTTACGACATTCTCACTTAGTCTAACCTCGCACGTCTTAGAAGGAATCAACTTATTTAATGACTACGGATTTCCTCAAACTAAAGTCAACTGCGCTCGGCTGCACCCTTTTGCTTCTAGTCCAATTCGACCTTGGTCGACACTTGGAACCATCTTACTCCTCTCCCTGAGCTAGGGCTGTACTACCAAGGTAGTTACAGCGGATTGGAATATCACCTGTCTGCGATACTTCGCTGGGTCCAATGGGTTCCATGATAATAATCCCAGGAGTGGTACTGTAGTTCTAAGAACACAGGGAGGCACTAATATAGAATTTACGAGACAACTAACACTAATATGGTTTTAGCGATTTCCTGTTAGGAGAAAAGTATTCTGTGACTCTAGACGGCTTAATAGGCTTTGAAGCGCCTCCAGAGTAAATATTCACTATCATGGGGATGGTATGGGTTTTCTTAGACCGGGATATATTCCTGAAATACGTCTGAATTATCTGTACGAACGTCACTTAACTTCATCTGCACCGGTAAAACTAATCTTAACTCCATTATTTACAAGGGTGAAAATATCATAATTCCTACATACATAGAAAATATGTCAGAGACAAAAATGTTGTTACCCACAATGTAACATACATATCTGATAATTGCTACTGTGATACCAACACATTTTAAATATTACAATAAAATGTGTGGAAATTAAAATGATGTGTTTAATATTGTTTCAAATGGAAGTAAAGGTAAAAACCGATTCGACTGAATGAAGAAATATAATGTCTCAAACATTTCTAGACTAGTTTCTTAAGGATAACTCATTTGATGTTGTTCGAAGAAGAATTTCATCTCAACTCCTTTTGGAAAAAACATATGAGAACCAACCTGAATATCAATTTAGAATATCCATAGATACAGAAATGTATATACATTGAAAGCCAAATCTCCCATCTGAGATATGCACCAAGAAAATCTTCTTCATCCCATTCCAATTTAGGCTGCAATACTAACTCACATCCGAAACGAATTTCATTATATTCGGAGCGTCACCAGGTGTGATGAATAAGTTTAAATCGAAAGGGCTACTGAAATTCTTGGCCACTTCTGGAATCTCATTTGAATGAGGCATGATTTATATGATAAGTAATACTGATCCCCGTATTCGATTCTAATGGTGATGAGAGAAGCATTCGAAGGCGGTAATTTGTCACATCCAGACACATTCCGTCGTCTGGCATGCAGCTAGAATACGTCCAATGAATTCCGTATAAATTCTGGAAGGCCATCTCCTTTGAACCGAGGAAAGTGCATTCAGCGCGAGGAAATTCTCTCGGGAATATACTTTCATTTTCATGGATATGGGATGAAGTTTTCATGCGTTCTACTATTGTATGGTCCCGAGTTCAAGATACCAATTGAGACGAGAATGTTGATACAATAATGTACATAATATCGTAGGGTCACTGCAGAAACAATATAACTTCTATTTCGATAGATTCGAGAATACGCCGCCCGAATATTCAAATTGAAATGAAAAGTTAAATGAGCCCTATAATATTTTAATTAACGAAAACTATTGAATAAGATACATTCTGAAAAAATTGGTTCAAGCCAGGAGCTTTGGCACTCTTTGACAAATAATATCTGAGAAAGTATTGGTTTTTCAGAGTTGGGAATGATATCAATGGATGCTTATGATAGAACTGCATCATAAAATAAATTAAATTGGATAGAAATCCATTGATATCATTCCCGACTCGGGGAAACCAATACTTTCAGAGTTATGATTTGTCAAAGTTCGAAAAAGAGCGCCAAAGCTCCTGTCTCGTAAATAGAGAAAAAAAATTGGTTCAAGCCCTGTGGTCAGGAGCTTTGGCACTCTTTTCAACTTTGACAAATAATATCTGAGAAAGTATTGGTTTCTCAGAGTTGGGAATGATATCAATGGATCCTTATGATAGAACTGCATCATAAAATAAACTAAATTGAATAGAAATCCATTGATATCATTCCCGACTCGGGGAAGCCAATACTTTCAAAGTTATGATTTGTCAAAGTTTGAAAAAGAGCGCCAAAGCTCCTGTCTCGTAAATAGGGAAAAAAAATGGTTCAAGCCCTGGGGCCAGGAGCTTTGGCGCTCTTTTCAAATTTTGACACATCATATCTCCGAAAGTATTGGTTTCTCAGAGTTGGAAATACTATCAATGTATTCTTATGATAGAACTGTATCATAAAGGAACTTCAGTTCAATAATAGTTTATTCATCAAGATTAAATGAGCAATCTGAGAATGAGAACTGCACCATGGAAGTAATCAAATTAAAATAGCAGAAATTAATTTGACTCTCTCTTATAAAACAGGATGACATATATGAGTATGAACAGATCATATAATAATTCATAGATAGAATAATTACACCATTCTGTGAAAACATAGAAGTACGATTTATTATTGAAATTTCGAAAAATCATATATCCGAAAGTATTAGCTTGTTGGAGTAGAAAATGATATCAATGGATTTTGATGGTGAAACTGCATCTTGAAAAAAATTGATTTTTTTTGGTTACTCCGAAACCCATCTGGCCTATTTTGCTCAGTAACAAACTCTGAAAATTTCAACTGCCTAGCTCATTCTGTTCGAGAGTTATTGTAGAAACAAAATTTAAAAATTTAAAAAAAAATTTTCTACACTTTACGGCAACCCGATCAATAGAAAACTTCGCATGCTTATAAAGTTCATTATTCTTCCATCTGATGCTGAATTTGAGATACATCGATCGGTTTCGGAAATATTCATAAAAAATGTTTTTACTAAAAATGGCCATAACTCCGAAACCGATTGTGTGGATTTCGCCGGTTAACGAACTTGTTCAACATATTTATGCTCCAAACCTACCCTGTAAATTTCAATCCTCTAGCTCCTTTCCTTCGAGAGTTATCGTGTTAACGGACGGACGGCCGGCTGGACGACCGAACAGAATCAATTTCGAACACAGATTCTTGATCAGTGAGTCGAACCAAATCGTTTGAGACCATTTTCAGCCAAAAATTCGAAAATTACACATATTTGGGCAAATTGATAAGTACTCTGTTCCGAGGAACGAAAGCGCCAAAAATAGACAAAATTGAGATCGTGTGATTTACGATACTCATCTGCGGCTCTAGTTTCATATCATACCACATACATGTGTTTTAATGGCTATCATGATTGATACATATAAAGGGTGTCCCAACGAAAATTTGACCCCCCAGAACTCATAAACGAATAGTTTTCGAGGATTTAAAAAAAAACAGGTCAACTTCTGTTTTGAGGGGGACGACTTTCCATCATGAGTTTATTCCGAAAGAAAAACCCCCATGAAGGTGCCATCAACCCCCAACATTTTTTGAATAGGTAAGAGATGTCGAGTTGATTTGAAAGTTATATAATGTTCTGTACACAACCCAGTTGAAACTTTCAAAATTGGTTCATTATCCACGAAAAAGTGACATAATTGAACTTACCGTCAAAAAGTGATGATGAACAGACAGTTGAACCGCCAAACTCAAGAACCTAAGAGTTTTGAAGAACCCAAAAATAAGTTTTGAGTTCTGTATTAGGGATGAAGAATTCCTATGACAACATTGTTCCGACAGAAACACCTGAGGGTGGCAACAACCCCCAATTTTTTGTTTAATGGGAAAGAGATGGCGGATGTGTATTAGTTAAAAAGCTTTTTGCGCGTATGTTCTGGGAAACATCGCGTTATCATTTTGCCCAAATGTCTGTAACTTTCGAATTTTTTGACGAAAATGGTCTCAAAAGATTTGGTTCGACTCCTCAATGAAGAATTCGAGGTCAAATTTGATTCTGTCCGGCCGTTGCCACGATAACTTGAGAACGGAAAGAGCTAGCAACTTGAAATTTTCAGGGTAGGTGGCGCATCCTAATACGACGGACAAGTTCGTTAATGGGCATAATCGGCCCAATGGTTTTAGAGTATTAATTTTGTTTTCAACCAATATAAATCCGATCGAATTGAAATTTGGTGAGTAGTTGTAGAATATGAACCTTAGCACGTTTGTTCTCCTGTATTGGACACTTAATTCGAATTGACCATGGTAAATTCGAATTAAGAGTGTCCAATACAGGATAATGGACAACATAATTTGCCATGGTAAATTCGATTAAGGGTGTCCAATACAGGAGAATGGACAATAGAACATACGCGCAATAGCTACTGACTTCACGTCAGTGCTTGAACCAATTTTTTGTTTTCTGAACATCCTAGTTGAAATTTTGAATTTCGGTTATTTTTTTTAAGCAATTTGATATTGAACAGAAGGGTAACTCAAACAGGAACCCAATACATTCAAATACACCAGATCTGTGAGTAATCATAGGCAACATACCGAAAAAAATGAACTTACGTATGTATTGTTCAAAATGACAACCACCAACCTCCACACAATGATATAGTCTACTTTCAAATCCTTCTCTAACATTTTCTAAAATGTCTGGTTTCTGTAATTGGCATTCTGTGATGATTCTTCGGCCACTCTATAGAACTCCACCTGCCAATCCAACGTCCTGGGTAACGTTCGTTCGAAAATTGTCGAACACGGATATCGAAATATGGCAGTGCACCATCCTGCTGAAATGCGAGTTCATTATAATATAATAGGTTGTCGTCGTTTTCCAGAATGTCAGTAAATATAGGGAGAAGGAATACCTATGACGTTCCTGACCACCTATGACCACCTGGGGGTGGCAACAACCCCCAACATTTTTTAAATAGGGAGGAGATATTGGATGTGGTTTAGTTAAGAAGTTTTTTCTGTTCTCTGAACATCGCCGTGAAAATTTTGATTTTTTTTTAGTTAATGGCAGTAAAATTTGAGTTTTTGAATGTTCTCATTTCAAAAACATTCGATTTTCTTATCGTTCATGATGGAAAAATGTGTGAAACGCATGAAATTCATTACGTTATACAAGATTCCTTCCCAAATGTGCTTCAGTCTTTCGTTTCTGCATCATAATTTGGTTTGAGACTTACTTAAGTGGGCGAATATATGGAAAGGAAGAATAGACTCTCTCAAATTATACTATCGAATCGATCAAAATGCTAGATTAACTGCAGGGTATTTTAATAACAATACTCCAGGAGGAAATGTAGGTCACCAATATGTTAAGCATTTGATGAATCAATTAGATGCTACTGGTTCCATTCAGAATAAGAATAAGAAACACGAAGTTGGGCGTCCAGTTCGAAATTAAGCTATTGAAATAGCAGTATTGGGATAATTAACATGGATAATCGGCAATAAAAAATAAACAGTGCAAAATAAAATAAACAGGCGAGTTTGTCAGGGGGACACAATATCTCCCAAGTTATTTACCCTGGCTCTAGAAAATATCTTTAAAAGCTTGCAATGGGCAACAAACGGAATTAATATTGACGGATTGTACTTTAACCATCTCAGATTTGCCGACGACATTATCCTGGCAAGTAGTGATGCTCGGGTACTCAGTAACATGTTAAAGCAACTGAATGATGCTTCAAAAAACTTCAGGCTGAAGATGAATATCTCAAAGACAAAAACTATAAGCAACACCGAAGAACCGATATGTAAAGATTGCGCAAATTTGGAAAACATACAATAAAAAAAAATTTGTTCAAGCACTGTCGTGACGTCAGGAGCTTTTGCGCGTATGTTCTATTGTCCATTCTCCTGTATTGGACACTTTTAATCGAATTTACCACGGTGAATTCTATTGTCTATTCTCCTGTATTGGACAGCCTTAATCGAATTCACCATGGTAAATTCGATTAAGAGTGTCTCATACAGGAGAACAGACAATAAAATCCACCATGGTAAATTCGATTAAGAGTGTTCAATACAGGAGAATGGACAATAGAACATACGCGCAAAAGCTCCTGACTTCACGTCAGTGCTTGAACCAATTTTTTTTTCGTGAAGTCAGGATAGAAAGCAATGATGAAAAAATTAACACATTATTGTCTACCTTCAATTCTTCTTTAGGAGAAGAATACATAATTATTCTTGAAAAATATTACTGGAATTAATGTCATATTTAAATAATCATAGTAATGAAAATTATAGGTTTAGTAACTAACATATTATGAAATTCAATTGAATTCCAGTAATATTCAATTACTTATTCTTAACCAATAAATGTCCATTGATAGATCTATAGGTGATGAGGTGAAACCTAAAGATATATTCTCATTAGTGATAGAAAAACTGGCCTAAAATTCCTCTCTACCTATCACGAGATTTAATATCCACAAATTAGCCTCTCACCTTACAAGATCAGAAGCCTTCAGCAAAATATCATATTAAAAATAATACATAACTTTTCAAAAGTCCCCTCTCCCCCCTCCTCTGAAAACACATGGATCTCTTGAAGAAGAATCACCTTCTCTATTTCTCAAAGATATTCACTCTTGTTCATAGAAATCCCTTCAATATTTAGTTGCCTCCTCCTAAGGAGGATCTCTTTCAAAACCAGGTTTGACCGCTAATGTAGGGCTATCATCTTCCATAGATTTGTGATGAAATAACATGATTTTCCCATAACATACGCGCAAAAATATGTCATCATGACATTCATATTATGAAGGATCTCGCAAAAATACGACCACAGACAACATATCATACGACGATTCGCATCCAGCTACCGAACTCACGAAGCTGCTCGGTTCTCCAACAATATAGATCCGATCGTGTTCAAACTTGGAACTCTGCAGTAGAATTAGGTTCTGAAGGCTCTTCCAAAATTTCAGCCATGCCGGACGACTAGTTTATGATATATAGAATATTTTTCAATTATTTTTAATTATTTTTTTTTAAATTTTCTAGTTATACCATCCCCACGAAATTCAGCAAGAATTTTTGCGTTGGCATTCTACAACTAATAACCTTGTTTGAATTCAATCGGTTTTGTATTCTTCGAGTTAATGAGGAACAAAAAACAACCAAATTTCAGAAAATTTCAGATGGCTATAACTCTAAAACCGTTTGGCCGATTATGCTTATAAACGAACTCAAATGTCGCATTCAGATGCACAACCTAACCTGAAAATTTCAAGCCGCTATCTCTTTCGGTCCTCAGGTTATCGTGTCATAAATAATATTTTTTAATAATTTTTTTTAAATTTTTTAGTGACACGATTCTCACAAAATTTCACAAACGTACTTAGGTTTATATTCTACAACTATTCAGCAAGTTTAAATCCGATCGGATTCATTAAGGTTGAAAACAAAATTATTACTCGGAAACCATTAGGCCGATTATACCCATTAACGAATTTGTTCGTCGTATTGGGATGCGCCACCTACCCTGAAAATTTCAAGTCGCTAGCTCTTTCCGTTCTCAAGTTATCGTGGCAACGGCCGGACGGCCGGACGGCACCACAGAATCAAATTTCACATTCAGGCAATACTATAACGCGATGTTCCCCAGAACATACGCGCAAAGGGCAAAGAAAACCAGACTACCAGATACAACGGAGAATACGAATATACCTATCAACCTAAAACGAAAAGTTTGCAATCCTTGTATATTACCAATAGGGACCTATGGACTAGAAACTATGGCATTGACCAAAAAGACAGCAAATAAATTGAGGGTTATGCAGTGAACGATGGAATTGGTGATGCGTGGTATTAGTCTCAGAGACAGAGAGAGAAATGAAGATATCCTAAAAACAAACAATTTATTCCAGTAGCTTACAACCCAGGTCTTCAGATTCACCAAAATAAAACTACTGTGAAACCCTGAATGAGGGTGGCGGAAATTGTACGTAGATATTTCTCTTTGATTCAAATACGCGTCGCTTGAGCTCAGGCGCATCCACGTTTCTTATCTATGATCTTGTATGATTTACACAAATCTTTCCCCAATTTCCGCTTTACAACAACAATAATTTATATAATTGATGACAATATATGTTCAAGTCGCATATAGCAGGTATAAGATATATTTCGAAAGATGTTTCCAATAACTTGCGTGCTATTCCTTATTCCTGAACGTAATATTGCGTCGATGGTCTCGCAATACTGTCCTCTTTCTCTCTGTGCTCGTAGTCTGCAACCCTCGATTGAATGTCCCACAGCGTTGCTTACTGGTCACCTTGTATATACACTCGTGATCTGCAACCCTACGTTGGCTGTCTCACAGCGTTACTTATGGACCACCTTGTATATACTCGAATGCCTCAGTGCTACTCTTCCTGACATAAAAATCCTTCTCTTCCTGACATACAAAAAAAAAATCGTGCTATTCCTCTTGACATAAAAATCCTTCTCTACCTGACATAAAAACCATTCTCTTCCTCACATAAAAATCGTGCTTGCATAAAAACTCGTGCTACCATAAAAACTCGTGCTACCATAAAAACTCGTGCTATCATAAAAACTCGTGCTGGCACCAAAAACTCGTGCTGCCATAAAAACTCGTGCTATCATAAAAACCCCTGATGTTTGGGGTTGTCCTGCACACGTTTGCTTCGTGGTCAACTCTTGGATTTACAAAAAGGACTTTATATCCTCTTTCGAGACGAGCGCAAGTTACCAGTTATCTTCCCAAATCAAACCAATGTAACCCTCACTCCTAATTCGATTTCCGAAACTATATCCAACTAAGAAGAAATCAACAATTCTTACTAAGTTCCGAAAATACGCCTAACCTATTGCTCCTCCGTAGAATCTCCACAAAATGGACGACTTCATCTGACCGACGCACTCACTAAATTTCAGACTGTCATAATGCAACCATATTGCCAATTCATTCGGCCCTTCGAATACAATAATAATTTAGCGTCGATTGGTACCACTGAGACCCAACATCAAATTCAATATCAACACGAACGATAACCTTATCGCAAGCCGAAGGTAAACAAACGAATGTTAAAAATAATAATGATGTTTATAGCACGCGCGCCAAATGCAGATTGCCTTTACAATTAAAAAAAAAGGCTAAAAATGCATTGACGTGGGGTCAATCTGCTTTGGTGTGCGTGCTATAAACAAGATTATGATTATACTGACCCTACCAACTCTTCCCCAAGGAGATCCCTCAGAAGCTCCTTGGAGTGTGTGCGACTACGGAGAGTCAGTTCTGTTCTTTTTTCAACTCAGTTACTCTATCCTTATGCCAGCGTAGATATATCACTGTTAGTTTTTGACCCGACAGTGAATCGTGTCCCCTAACCTCTGGGTAGATCTCTGGCTCGCTCTATCCACTGAGCTTGAAACACTCATCAATCAATTCATATTAGCCAACATGAACACGCGTGCCAAAGAGTACTGACTTCACGTCAGTGCTTTTTTATTGTTTTTTCACATGTTAAACTGGGAAAATAATGAAGATTGATTTTATTGAGATGCTCAATTTTGTGAACTGAACGTTTAATTTTATTATGAATTGTTGACCAAAATTAACATTTAATTTTAAAGAGTGGATGATGTATTGGAATTTTGTCTATTTGTATCCCTATATTCTGAATGAATAAATAAAAGTAAATCTTTTCATTATTCGATATCTGTTCGAGCTGCCATTTTCATTCCATAATTCCATTTGTACCCAAGCAGGGTAATGGTATTCTTTCCAAATTTCATGAATAGTGCGAATCCTCTATAATTTCACATTATTTTCCATTGTGGTATATAAGTTCACCATTTCATCTATTTCGTAACTGGATAAAGTTAGAATATGAATAATGAAACGTATTCCATTGGCGCTAGGAATAGTTTCACTATAATGAGTATCATTCCCTGGATTTATACTGAAACTATTATTGAATTTCCACTAGTAATGGCTATTAATAATCGAATATTATAGTTTGGACAGTTGTCAAATGAGTTTACAAATATTAAATTGTTTTTGTCATTGCTAAACTTCGAGGAACGCAAATTTCATCACATGAACCTTTGTTCCAGGGTTTCTATCAAGTACAAATAGGTTGCGGTTATGATCAAATTGTTCCTTGCTCCATACTATACCTAATAGCATTTTCGCTTGATGATAAGATAATCCGAAGTTTGTTTTCCTAGCGAATAACGGTAATGAACGTTCATTTGCCGTGTTACGTTTTATCATAACACACTCTGAAAATTGCTCTAATTAGTAGAAATGGTTTTTATACGTTGCAGAAGTAGCATATTCTCTAAATTTCAATGAGAGTTTGTGGAAGAATTTATTAGAAGAAGGATTTAATTAGTAAGGAGGGTTGACAATGAAAATTATATAGAGTGTTTCTCAAAAACTCCGCACCAGAAGGGACTTTGCTTTTAATATTTCCGAACTTTATTTTCTACAAAAAGTGGATGAACCAAAAATGATAAAAAATAAAATATAATTCGGCCAACTGTGACTTCCGGTTAGATCAGATATCGCCATTTTTAAACAAAAATGTTGATTATCCCGGAAAATTCGAACTTTGTGTATGAATCGCTCTAGTTTAATTGTTTTAAACTAGAATTTAGATCAACGTGCAGAAATTCAGGTCATGAAAGCATTAAAAATATTTTTTTTTGGCCTTAACCCTTTCAAAAATTTAATAATTACCTAGTGGAATTTTTTTTTGTGACTAGACAATATTAGTGTCAGCAGATTGTGACTAAAAAGTTTTGTTTGAACCAGGTTTATCGACATTTCTTCGAATTTTCGCAACTCTGTGTTTATATAAATAATTAACTGGTGTTGAGTTGAACTTGAACTAGCGATGGACATTCATGACAAAATTCTATTTCAATCATATATTTTGCTATAAATTGGCAGTTTGTAGCAAAATTTGCATTATTGGGATTCTCACATGTGAATTTATTGTGAAATTGAAAGATATTATTGGCGATTTCTGCCAATCGGCAGAAACGCATGTCGGCAGGTATACCAGCAGAATGATTTTTGGCGCTCTTGTTCCTCGCAACAGAGTGCTTATCAATTTACCCAAATGTCTGTAATTTTCGAATTTTTGACCGAAAATGATCTTAAACGATTTGGTTCGACTCACTTATCAAGAATCCGCGGTCGAAATCGAGTATGTCCGGCCGTCCGTTAAAACGATAACTCTCGAACGGAATGAGCTAGACAGTTGAAATTTTCAGAGTAGGTTTGGGAACTAAATACCGTGGTTAAGGTTATTGGGCAAAATCAGCCGGATGGTTCCGGTGTAAGAAAAAAAATAATTTTTGTTCACATTACAAATTTTGAATTCAATTTTTTTGAGATGCAGTTTCATCATAAAAATCCATTAATATTATTCTCAACTTCAACAAGCTAATACTTTCGGAGATATGATTTTTCAAAATTTTAATAATACATGCTACTTCTACATGTATAATTGCACAGAATGTGAATTCTATCTGTCTGTGTTCCATCTGTTTGCGGTAGCTCCAGTTTAAAAGATAAACGTCAAACGAAACTGAAAGTGTATTTCTGGAGAGTTTGGTTGATGTAAGTATGTAAACAATTTGAAATTTGGATTCGCTAAGTTCATAGGCAGAGTTTTTTGGTTAGTGGGTCGAAAATTAATGTTGCAATGTTGTCGAGCATACTTTAGGAGTCACCCTCTAATCATGGAAGATTTAGAATGGGAATTCCAACTAATGTACAGGTAGTTATTCCTTAGTAACACTATTTAAGATTTCCTACATAGGTATTCCGGTTTGAGTTCACACTGGACTGATTACATTAGATTTGTTTCAGAAATAAAACTGGCTATTTCATTTACTCAATTCTGAATGACTTCTGATAGTTTTGAAACACTTGTAGCCAAAATTGGACCTTCATATAAAGATAAGATGCAAAGTGGTTTCAACTTCTGTGATGATGTAGTTCTATCATAATAATCCGTATGTATCATTCCCAACTCTGAGAAAGCAATATGTACTTTCGTAGATATGATTTGTCAAAGATTGAACAAGAGCGCCAAAGCTCCTGTCCACAGTGCTTTCACACTTTTTTTTCTGCTCCTTTTGCTGAATTACCTACTAAATCTTCCCATTTAAATATAGGTACTTCTCCGCACTATCCATATTTTAATTTTTCACATCCGCGGGTTGAGGTCGCATCGCACAGGCTGCTGATGCTTCCTCCGTGTCTCCGAACTGGAGGTCTTAGAGCTGACGGCACAAATTGGTTGCTTGCTTCGGTTGTGGTGTGACCTTTTTTCAGTTTTATTTGTGTTTTTTCCTTGGTTTCTTCGTTGCCTTCTCCTGCAGAAGCCAATTAGCAAAAAAACGTGTAAGCAGGTACCAGCAGAAAGATTTTTCTCTGCTCCTTTTGCGAAATTACCCACGAAATCTTCCATTTAAATGACTAAAACAGGGCTGGATTTATCGAAAACTCGATTTTCATAACTCTTTCACTTATCATTCAGATGTGAAGGATCCACATTCACTTCTATATAAAGATTGACAATTATGGAAGAATTATTGAACAAAAGATAATATACTGTATGCAGCAAAGAACCTACAAATACATGCACGGTGGCGCTGCGCGGTAGACCACATTTGTGAGGGACGGGGTTCTCTAGGGTAGAATGTTTGTTTCCATGATATCTTGGACCCTCCATGGTTTACCGTTGAGGCCTCTTCAAAAAATAACGAGAATGTGCAAGCCATGCCTTGGGTCTTTCGAACGTATTTCAAACTTTCGTGTACACAGAACATTTGGCCAAACCACTATGCAGGGGGCCAGACAACTTTCGTACCAATCCCTCCCTATAGCAAAGCTTAGCTCAATAAAAGAATTCTCTCATTTATATAGATTTTGAAAAAATATCCCAATGTCCATCTCTATTAAATGAAGATAATCTGGAAAGTCTAACTTTTTAAACTATGCAGAAACCCGAGATAACCAACAATCAATAACCAATAAGACCTAAACAACTCACCGCTACTATTAGTCCAATTGTGAACCCACTAACAATGGATAGTCATGCATAAATATCTGTAATCTGAGACCGCCTGTATCACCCGGAAATGAACTCAACAGACGAAACCGTTCGTGTTAAATAAAGTTCTTAGTGGAAATTAAATAGGAATCTTTTGTTTCATTTCATAATGTATTTCCATGGAACACAAACATTATCAGTTTCAACTAATGCTTACATACCTAAGTGTTTGAACTCGTCAATAAGAAACATCTGCAATCTGAGTAATATCAATTGAATTACTAAACTTTTATCAAATATCCTTAGACTGTTCTGATGAGTGTATTTCAACAACGACATATAACTACTCTTCAACGTATCATGCTGATCAGAAAAGCACGTCGGCCAAGCTGCGGGTTGAGGCCAGCATCGAATTTTAATTATTTCTGTTACTGAGAATGATATACAGATTAGGAATGAAATTTGTTGTTTATATTATATTTCATAGTGGGCTAAAACGATAGATGCTAGACCAGTACAAAATACATATTTGAGAAATATGTACGCGATACATTATCTACCATTATCTACCAGACTACTATAGGATTTTTTTATTCATACGCTGACCAGAGTACCTCTAGTTTTAGCCCATTTGCATAAACTATTCTTGGGAACAGCGTACTCTTATTTTGCCCAAATGTGTGAATTTTCGAAATTTTTCCCAACAATGATCTCAAACGATTAGGTTCGACTCAATAATGAAGAATTTGACGTCAAATTCAATTATGTCCTGACGTCCGCCCGGATTTCCGCTGCCACGATAACTTCAGGGTATGTTGCAAATCATAATGCCGTGTTTAAGTTCGTTAAAGGGCACAATCGGCCTAATGGTTTCAGAGTTGAAATTTTGTTTTCAAACAATACAGATTGGATGGAATTGAAATTTGTTAACTAGTTGAAGAATGCCGACAAAAAGACTTACTACAGACTTTTAATTGGGTCATATCAGTATTTATCGAGTTATTTCGAAAACAAAATTTCAGAACTCCAAAACACCTCAGCAGATTTCGCCCAGTAACGAACTTAGGTGGCGCATATGGACTCCAAATATACACTTGAAATTTCAAATCTATCGCTCATTGCGTTCGAGAGTAATCGTGCTTACGGTCGACCGGACGGACATGATTAAGTTTCACTTCGGATTCTTCATCAGTGAGTCGTATCTAATCCTTGGAGGCCATTCTCGGACAAAACAACGAAAATTATGGAAATTTGAACAAATTGATAGGCACTCTGGTCAGGAGAACAAGCGAGCAAAAAAAAACCTAGAGGTAGAAGGGTTTGCCAGCCTTCCAAACCTGAGTTTCCAGACTGTTGAAAAAACTGGTGGAGGAACTGATACCTATAACATGGAATTAATTCTTCCGAACAAAAAATAGGATGCAAAGCAACCATATAACTTCATGAATCTAAAGATATATCTGACGAAATAAATATGTTTTAAATCATACAATCATTTCATCATACACAAACGTTTAAAACTGAATATTTAGTTCATCCTGATGGCGACTCTAGAATTACAATCTATATCAACCATTCTTAAGATGATTTAATTGATTTTGTATGTTCGATAGTCGAACCTTTTTTTTAAGTTGATGAGATTAGGTATTATGATGATTCATTTCGGTTTAGATGAAATTCTTAATAATAATTGAAAATTGCTTCACAATAATTGAAAGCTGCTTCACTGGCCAATTGACAGAGTACTGTTGAATGCTTCTCTGTACAAGGTGATCCTAGTTATACGCGTTTCATCGCCAATACGAGCATATATTTGAGTTTTTCTTCTGCAGCCATGTATAGAACGTTTACTAGCACAGCCTAGGAGTATTTTTGCAGATCCATTTGGAGGGAACATATGGAACTTATGTTTTTGCGGGCATGTTCTAGGGAACAGCGAAGTTTTTGCCAAAAATAGTCAGAATTCAAGGTAAAATTTTATCTTGTCCGGCCTCGATTACTTCCGAACGGAAAAAGATAGCGACTTTAAATTTTCAGGGTAGGTTGCGCATCCGAATGTGACAGTTAAGATCGTTAATGGGCATAATCAGCCAAACGGTTTCAGAGATAACTCAAACAATACGAATCCGATCGAATTGAATCTTGGTAACTAGTTGTAGAATGCCGAAAAAAAGACTCCTTCAAAATTTCGTGAGGACCGTCTGAATAGAAAATTTTATAAAAATTATTGAAATGTTTTCTGTATCTATGAAAATATCCGTTTGATATCGCTGAAATCCGAGAACCTTCAGAACCTAATTCAATAGCCAAATACCAAATTTGAACAAGATCGGATCTAAATTGTTGAAGTTATTAAGAAATACTATGGAAACCGAGCATTGTTACTAGGCGCATAACAAAGAATCATAGGAGCATTCGATAATACCCAATTTTTTCAATACTCATTGAATATCATGAATACCGGAAATTTGTACAAAAACAACCAACAAAGCAGGGTTTTTGTTGATTAGTTTGATCTCTCCGGATCGCAATTTTGTGCGAGCAGCGTATACTTATCCTACCACCGCGGTCGGGGTTCGAACAGATCTTGCGTTTTTTTGTGGCATATTTGCATTTTTGTTTTTCCAAATTTTCCTTCTGGACCGAAAAAGTGGGCAATGAAAGGAACTTGTACATAAGTTCTTCTTCTGACCATGAGAAGAGATTGGAATATATCTGATCGTCATATTTTTTTCGGGGATTTAAAATTCTCTGTCTAAATAGTTGAAGATTTTCGATTAATATCTTAGCTAATCTCATTGATTGAGGTTTTAAATTATAATCGTCATCCCACATTAACACCCGACATGACCAATGGTAGGTTACCACTTTCGTACTCCACAAGGAATATTCTAATCGCTTTCATCTTTCTAGGGTTTTGTATGCATGGGCTTCTGTTTTATGCCTATTGGTTATATTAGTTGGAATCTTATAATTCTGGTTGGAAAGGACAATTTAACTTCCGTAATTTCTGGACAATGGAAAAGTTGGATAAGTACCCCACAGGGGATCTGTAGATATCCGATCACCTTTAATTAAGTTTTTTCTTCGATTATATGTGTATATTTTGAACCGTAACTCAGGCAATATTAGAAGTTAGAAAAGCTGGGTTAGGAGTAGTGTAGGTATAGAAAATAATAGTATACTTAATAATTTAATAGGATAGGATAATGATAAATAGGTAGGGATAGAGTAGGTTAGATTTAGTATAATATCCCGTATAACAATTCGTTATCGTCCGAATATTTCGTTATCCGATCGTAACGACTGAATAACTTTCTTAAAGTTAAAGCAAAACTCTATCGAATCTATATCCAAACTTTAAAGATAATCTGTATACATCATAGCCATCCCTAATATATAAATTCGACAAAGACTAGGTAAAGATCTTACAAACAATATCTGTATCGATAATCGATATCTATTCGCGCTACGCATTCAGTAACAAAATCGCTAACGGTTATCTTTAATCCCTCTGTAAAGAATATATAACGATATTCGGAGATATTCCTATATCAAAAAACTTTGTAGGTTCTATACTATTCCGTGATTAAATTCTTTATCGAAATTCACGATGAATCGATAGACAATAGATACAGTTTTCAGAGAAAAATAATATACTTCTACTACTTCTAGATATATACTCTGCTTCTACTCTACTGTACTCTCTGCTTTCCTTTCAATAATGAAATGTAAATATCACATGCCAAACGCATACAACGCGTTGTCGCGTTGAAATTCAATGATATTACAATATTTAATACTTTTTAATTTAATGCACACTACACAGGAACAGATCATTGTTAAAATCGGGATTGTCCTACTGTTCATAGGTTTCCTATATATGTAGTGTTATGTTGGCAGTCATTACAGTAAGTTCATTTTTAATTCCACAACAAGGACATATTTTGTTGTCTTTCCGTCCATTGGATCGAAAATAGTCAGGCAAGTTTATTCGAATAAAGCTCATGATAATATAAATATAGATCACTAGCAATATAGGTATTGTATCATCAGTAATCAGCTAATCACTTACAGGTCATGTGTGAACTCTTATGTATCACAGCTTAGTACTGTCATCACTGGAGGGAATGTTATTGTTGATGTTTATGCCTTCAATAACTGTGGTAACAAATCAAAATAAATTATGATACGTAGTATTGATTATAGCGTTTGAGTAAAAAATGTAAAATAAAGTGATGAAGTTCTTACACTGATATTCCTTCCACAGCATTCCTTCATCGTATCATTAATATTACGGTTAAGTACCATTATTTCTACGAATTTTATTATGCGGGGCTTCCATTTTCTTTTTTTTTTCTAAGATTTAATGGTGAATATTCAGTCTCCGATCGACAGTTATATCGCATGATTTTATTATATGTATCCATTGCACCAATCCGTCGTTAAAATGGACGCACTTGTGATACCCTACAAGAAGTTTAGTGGATGGATGGATTGGTAAGGTGGTGGTCAGATCGAAAATTGGAGCTAAGGTATGCAGGTTCGAATCCAAATGAGGAACGAAAATTTAATTTAATACGTTAATGCAATATGTGGTATAATAGGGGTAAAATGAGAGGGATGATTGAGATATCCGAACGTGAAACGCAGAAATATAAGAAAAACATTTAAAATTATGTTTTTCCACCGTAATTCTTATTAATTCTTGCTCCCAAAATAGGTATCTGTTCGATAAAGAATTTCTGTATTAAAACTTTACCGTTTGGATGATAGTTTTTCGTTATTTGATCTGTATCAAAGGAGTAGAGGTTTTTGATAACGTTTTGTTGCTGGTTCAGATAGCGATTTTTCGTTAGCGTACCGGACATTCAGATATTCTACCTCTAACGAATCGATAACGAATTGTTATACGGGATAGGGGTATAGTAGGATATATTTAGTCAAGGTATCTTCAGTAGGTTACGTTACGTAGGTTGATAAGCTAAAATAGAGGTGTAAGAGAAATACTTCACTTTTATTTTGTTCCTCGTCTCGAGTTCACAAAGTGCATTATCTTGAATCGGCAATAAATTCGTTAATTTTGGGAATTGGTGACCAGATATTAAAATTACCTGGCGCCTAGTAAATATTTATATTGAACTCAGTGCTCAAGAAGGAAACCCACGCCTTGAAAGAGCTAGCTAGTCACCCCTTTGTTACACTCGTCCCGCTGAAGATTTTGTGAGTTTGAATAATATCAGTTAATTTTATATCAACGTAACATCTTCTCCAATTTTTTTCATGTTTACTCTGTCGGTGAAAATTTTGTTTCTGCCGCTCTTGTTCCTCGGAATAGAGTGCTTATCAATTGGCACAAATGTCTGTGATTTTCGACTTTTTGGCTGAAAATGGTCTTAAACGATTTGGCTCGACTCACTGATCAAGAATCTCTCGAGCGGAGTAAGCTAGACAGTTGACATTTTCAGAATAAGTATGGGAGATACATACCTCAATTAAGTTCGTTATTGGGAAAAATTAGCCTGGTGATTTCAGAGTGATGAAAAAAATTTTTTTTTACTTTACAAATTTTAAATTCAATTTTTTTTAAGATGCAGTTCGATCATGAGAATCCATTGATATTATATTCAACTATAACAAGCAGATACTTGCGGAGCTATGATCTTTGTAAATTTCACTATTAAATCGTAATTATATATCACAAAATGCTGTAATCGCATCTATGAATGTGAATGATCTGTGTTTATACATGTCATCTTAGGGCTTTTCGGGAAGTATATCCAATATACATAATAGGCTATCTATTGTATATGGTATAACCCTGGATCGAGTAGATAATCATCAGCTGTTTGCAGGTTCTTAGAAAGAATCGCGTTATCGATCCTCGTTTCCGAACGCGGCAGTCAGCGCTCAGTGCCGAGGTATAATTTACATAACCTTATTTTTTATTTCTTTATAAATCGAACTTTGTGTTGGAAAACAAGGTTCCGAACCTTCAATTTCAGAATATATACAAGACTGTTTTGATACCAAAAATGATAATGATTTTTGGCACGGAATTGTGAGGGAAAACCTATTGCATTAGCTTGCTATGTAAAAGGAGTGGTCGCGACTATAAAGAGTTTCAGACGAAAGAAAGTTGCATATTGAATAACTTATGTATACATATGGGGATGATGTTTCAGAAGATTTGGAATTGGATGTTCTTAATGATTTCGTTTATGAAGGCAATAGGAAAGAACAACATAATGGAATCATTAAAAAAAAATTACTGTTCGAAGTACTTGTAATAGAAAAATGAGTGAAAATGAACCTAGGAAGAAACTATCAGAGATGTGAAATAGCAATCTACTCTGATAGTCAAGCTGCTATTAAAGCTCTGAGATCCCATGTTATCGGGTCCAAGCTAATATGGGAGTGCCGAAGAAAACTCAATAAAGTAGGCAAGAACAATAGGGTCTCCTTGGTAAGGGTTCCTGGTCACGCGGGACCAGGAGGAGGCCAACACACTTGCCATTAAAGGAGCAGAAAACTCCTTTATTGGCCCGGAACCCTACTGTGGACTGTGGGGTTGGTAGATACACCTACAAAAGTGAATTTCAGATGAAAGGATGTATCACCCCAAGAAATTCCTCCGGAACTTTGATGCTGTCAGATCCAAGAAATACTTGGACCTCAGTAAGATCACGCTGCACCTCACTGGTTTCCTCAAAGGGTACTGCGGCCTTAGGAAGCATATGATGAGATTAGGGCTAGCAGAAACTGTCGAGTGCAGATTCTGTTGGGAGGAGGATGAAACTCCTTATCAACTTATAACGGAATGCCTCGCCATCTCAAACCAACACAAGGAATGCTTTGGGATGAATGTGGTATGGACTATTGAATTATGAGAAGAGGATTGCATTTCATTCTAATATTTTGTCTTATAATAAGATAAGTTCTCAAATGAAGAAAAACGAGAATATGAAATACATATTAAACCTTTCAAACAGATGAAATGAACTATATAAATAATTGTTTCGTCAGCGTATACCTACTCAAATATCAGGAATAAATGGGCAATCTGCAATGATTGTCTCCATTTTTGCTCTAGACATTTCTTTGATACTTCCTTTAGGTATTTCGAGTCGTGAAAACTATGCACCGAGTATGCAACAATCCATTCGACGAGGTTAAATTTCTCATTTAATCTTGATAAATGAACTATTATTTGAATTTGAATTTTCTTTTATGATGCAGTTTTGTCATAAGAATCCATTGATACCATTCAACTCTGAGAAACCAATACTTTCGGAGACATGATTTGCGAAGTTTGAACAAGACTGCCAAAGCTTCTGTCCACAGAGCTTTTCCACTTTTTTTTTCGAATTATTCCGAAAGTAGTGACAAATTGTGTCAAAGAGTGTTCATTAAGAATTCTGAAGGGAAATTCTTCTCAAATGGAACACCCTGTATATGCGGAAATATTTCTACTACGTTCAAGTAAATGTTCTATACGTGTCTATATTATACCGCTAAGAATTCCTCGGTAAACCGTATCCATTCTTTCTACTTGATGCAATGGTCAACAGATACTACCCTGCAGGATTATCTTAATTTACTGGAAAACATCCTTCAGTTCCGCTAAAATGAGTCCGCTCGAGCTATCTCACAGATTTGCGTAACATGATTTGAGATCATGAGAGGATCAGAACGGCTTAGTTATCATCATCCAGAATACTAACTAAGGATGATACGTCAGATATAAACATTCGGTTCATCACGAGGATTAAAACTGGGTTCATTTGTTTTATGCTTTCATTACGTAAAAACAGAAGCGAAAAATTCACTAGCAGCATTCGTGAAGATGAATGTTTTAATGATTTTGTTTCTCAGACATTATATCAATAAGTAATCATTAAAGGATACTGTGGGAGGTATACTCATTATTAAGTGATTTGCTTCTGCGTAAGAAACACAAGATATTTGTCAGAAGCAATCAATTGAACACTGTTGCCTAACAAACAACAACGAAACGGAGTCTATATCAGACTCCTTGGTCAGACGCTTTATGAAAATCTTAAGAATTATTTTGTTGATAGTTAATGTGAAATTCAAGAATTGTCACATTGACAGTATTTGAAAATCATAACTAACATAGTTTTACAATGCATATAAATTTCCAAGTTCCAACTCCTTTTTCAATAAATTTAGCCAAATATGGTCAATACCAATTGAGGAATTTGCAAAATTGCATTCTCTGTTCAATAAAATACAAGTTGACTCCTTAAGTTTCCTTTTAATATTATCAGGTTATGTCATTAGAATCTTGATGTTACTCCAGCGAGGAGCTTGGTTGATTGAATTCTAGGTGTCACTTGTATCTAATTTCTACTCATAAGGGATTGTTGGTTTTTTTAAACCGGTTACTTCGTAGTGTTGATTTCATCAGCGTTGAATTATGCTCCACTGATGATTCCTAATAAGGATGAAACCGCGGTATGTAGCTATTCAACTTTGATGAAATCATACACATTCTGTGGATTGCTCCAAAACTTTGGTCTCTGCTAGTCCTTTCATCTACATAAACTAGGGGTTAGCTTTCCTAAAGCGTTATTCTCTTTGCATGGCTCCGTATTGCGCATTGCGTATTAACTTGGGCGTTTTCGCTCCCCAGTGGTCAACTGCATGAGACTCCAATACGAGTACTTGCCGATTACCACAAAGGGTAAAGAATATAAGTAGAGATCTATAGTTTTGTGTAGCCACAGCGAGGAGCTTTGTTGATTGAATTCCAGGTGTCAGTTGTGTCTAAATTCTACTCACAAGTGATTGCTGGTTTTCTTTAAACCTCGTTACTACCTCGTAGTGTTGATTTCATCAGCGTTTAATTATGCTCCACTAATGATTCCTAATAAGGATGGAACCGCGGTATGTAGTTATTCAACTTTGATGAAATCATACACACTCTGTGGATTGCTCCAAAACTTTGGTCTCTGCTAGTCCTTTCATCTACAATAATAGTGGTTAGCTTTCCTAAAGCGTTATTCACTTTGTATGGCTCCGTATTGCGCATTGCGTATTAACCTGGGCTTTTTCGCTCCCCAGTGGTCAACTGCATGAGACTCCAATCCGAGTAATTGCTGATTACCACAAAGGGGTAAAGAATATACGTAGAGATCTATAGTTTTGTGTAGCACAAAAAGAGAAAACCCTAAAAAAAACATTTTAATATTATATCCGTACTCTTAAAATCATAAACGCATGTCGGTAAAACATTAATTTTTGAGATTTGACCGAAGGCCCATTATATATTACCCTATATCGATTATGGTGGTATTGATTCCTATAAAGAATTGAATTTTCCCATAATTAAACGGAGCACCACATAATTTCATTATACCGGATGGCCCACCGCAGACGCGGAGCTCGTTTTGACGAAGTAAATGAAGATATTTTGTGAATATTTTTCTGTGATATATGTAGGGTGTTCAGAAGCACAGTTTAAAATTATTTTCTTATATACGGGGTGTTCGAAAACAAAGATATAGACCAAAGTTACACTTTTTCAATTGTAACACCCTGTATTTGACCCCAAAAATGGAATGGCAAGCTCAAATTATGATGAGTTTCTTCGGATAACTTTATACCTTAGAAGCACCATTTACGAGAAAATAGCGAAAAATTGAAAATGAGCAGTTTTTTCAAGTTGCAATTAATGAAGAAACCAAGCAATACAGACAGTATTTTTTGGAAAAGACATATTGACTACTCCTATACAAAAAAAAATCAACCCTGGAATATACAGAGTGATCATAATTAATTTTCAAACATCAATATAGGTTTAGGTGTAGAAAACCCAACGAAGATAGTTTCAAAATTAATTTTTACGTTCAACGAAATATATATATTCCGGGTCTGCCATTTGAAATGAGGAAGTATTTGATCATTATTTGTAGTTGATGTTTGGAAATTGCTTATGATCACTTTGTATATTCCAGAGTCAATTTTTTCTTCTGTATAGGAGTATTCAATATGTCTACTCGAAAAAATACTGTCTGTAACGCTGGCATAACTGGTATCTTCATTGATTGCAATTTGAAAAAACTCCATATTTTAAATTTTTCGCCATTTTCTCGTAAATGGTGCTTCTAAGGTATAAAGTGTTCTGAAGAAACTGATCATTGAGCTTGCCATTCCATTTTTGAGGTCAAATACATGGTGTATTATTAAAAAAAATGTAACTTTGCTCTGTGTCTTTGTTTTCGAACACCCTGTATCTATGAAAATAATTTTAAATTGTGCCTCACACACATTACAAAAAAATTTTCTCAAATTATCTTCATTTACTCCCTCAAAACGAGCTCTGCGTCTGTGGTGTTCCACCCGGTATACGTAGCATATACAGGCTGAGTCAAAAATGTGTGATGAATAAACTTGTGTGCAAAATGCATATTAGGGGAGATATATCCTTCCAAAGTTCATAGAATAAAAAAAAATTCTCCGCATAACTTCTAAACGGTGAATGCCACCAGATTGAAATTTCGTGCACAAATGTATGTTGTTAAAATAATTTTTTTTTATCCCAGTTGAAAATCATAATAAATATAAATAAGTAGAAAAACTACACGAGGAAATCAACTATAACAATGTTGATGACATGACCTGCTAAAATAGTAGAGTTCAAACCGGGCTCTATCGTGTCACCCCGTGGGACCTTCATTGCTAAAATGTATAGACCACTGGGTATCATTCTCCATACCCTTACAATGTAAATTCAACTGGTCGTCAAAAAATCGTCGTGTGCAGGAAGGGGTGGGGGGAATTTTTCCAAAAATTGACAAAAATTTTTTTTCTGTTCATGGTCATCTATATACGGTGAACATCACTCACACAAACTTCTGTTGAAATATACGATTCAGAACTATTTTTTATTAATTGTCAAAAAAGTCGGATACAATGCTCTTATATGGAATTCCTTAAGATATAAACGCTTGCCCTGAATACCCATATTAACTATTATGTTCCACTCGGTTTTACTCGAGATCTGTTAGGATTATCGAAAAAATGCTCTATATGAAAGGTCTGCTCCGAAAACCAACGATTCAGATGCTTCTTTCAAAATTACAATAGGTAGAACAGTTTCCTCACAAAATAAGAAATTGTGTTATTAACTCCCATTAACCGAAACCGAACCTGGAGACGCTAGTAAGGCGCAATTTGTAGCGTTAGTCCATGTTAGTGGCGACCTTATGGATTTGAGCTTTGATCTATGCACATAAGGTTCGTTATATCTATCCGACCAACTTTACAGTACTATTCCTGCGTGCCTTCAGAACGCATTGTGAAGATATTGTTTAAATTACTAATTTTTTATATATATATGAGAATTTTACATAATAATTCATATATATTTGATTTAATTTTGTTAATTCGTTAATAAATATGCAAATATGCGAGTTCAAACTTATATTCATTACATCATAAATCAATTTTGTGACGTAATATTAACACATTTTTGAAATCATCGTTCATTCTCATTAGTAGTAACAAGATTTCCTGAATCCTAGACCAAAAATATAGAAAAGAATTAAGAAGGTATATAGTTGGTATCTATGATATTTAGGGCCTAAAAATTTCTTACATGTCATGATTCATCTAATTCAACTATCACTATCACATGAAGAATCATCAAGGGAAGGAAGATTTGAAAAATTTGAAGTACTCGTATTTGCACATGTTTTTGGGCCATACATTTGCAGGAGCCAAGACACGGAATTTGTTTTCTTTTACAGGAACACATTGATCCTGTGCAATCTGAAATGAGAATTTCCATTTCATAAAGAATATTTACGGATCTGATATTCGAAATAATATTTACCTTTCCTACAACTGCAGTTGCTAAGGATAGATGTTTCCTTAGGTAGGATTGGCATCGTCGTTAATTTTGGCAGAAGTTTTCCATTTTCTACATACCACCCACTTAATATAGGATCCGGTAAAGATGGTCATGGTACATTACTATTGATCCAAATTTTTGTTTGGTAATGGACTCGAAGGCTGTGTTGTCTCAAACTATCCATTGTTGGAGGTAATTTACTTATGGATCTTGAAGAAGCTATAATATTCCCCTGAGCCTGTTGATACATTTCACATTTTCGTTTGTCGTATACAGATGGATTTCAAATTCAACAATATCATTGAATACTTATTCTCTCAAATTCTCAAAATCTTGCAAGTTCACTCTGCAGTATCTGCTCAGAATCTTCATCAATTTTCATTATTTTTTTACCTTCTTCGATATTTTGACCGAATGAAGATGCAAAGATGAGCGTAATGTGACTAACTTCATACCAATAAAACAAAATCCGTGTATTGGCTCCTGCAAATGTATGGCCCAAAAAACATGTGCAAATACGAGTACTTCAAATTTTTCAAATCTTCCTTCCCTTGATGATTCTTCATGTGATAGTGATAGTTGAATTAGATGAATCATGACATGTAAGAAATTTTTAGGCCCTAAATATCATAGATACTAACTATATACCTTCTTAATTCTTTTCTAGATTTTTGGTCTAGGATTCAGGAAATCTTGTTACTACTAATGAGAATGAACGATAATTTCAAAAATGTGTTAATATTACGTCACAAAATTGATTTATGAAGTAATGAATATAAGTTTGAACTCGCATATTTGCATATTTATTAACGAATTAACAAAATTAAATCAAATATATATGAATTATCTGTAAAATTCTCAAATACATAAAAAATTAGGAATTTAAACAATATCTTCAAAATGATGATTCTTCATCTGATAGTGATAGTTGAATTAGATGAATCATGACATGTAAGAAATTTTTAGGCCCTAAATATCATAGATACCAACTATATACCTTCTTAATTCTTTTCTAGATTTTTGGTCTAGGATTCAGGAAATCTTGTTACTACTAATGAGAATGAACGATGATATCAAAAATGTGTTAATATTACGTCACAAAATTGATTTATGAAGTAATGAATATAAGTTTGAACTCGCATATTTGCATATTTATTAACGAATTAACAAAATTAAATAAAATATATATGAATTAACTGTAAAATTCTCATATACATAAAAAATTAGGAATTTAAACAATATCTTCAAAATGATGATTCTTCATCTGATAGTGATAGTTGAATTAGATGAATCATGACATGTAAGAAATTTTTAGGCCCTAAATATCATAGATACCAACTATATACCTTCTTAATTCTTTTCGAGATTTTTGGTCTAGGATTCAGGAAATCTTGTTACTACTAATGAGAATGAACGATGATTTCAAAAATGTGTTAATATTACGTCACAAAATTGATTTATGAAGTAATGAATATAAGTTTGAACTCGCATATTTGCATATTTATTAACGAATTAACAAAATTAAATCAAATATATATGAATTATCTGTAAAATTCTCAAATACTTAAAAAATTAGGAATTTAAACAATATCTTCAAAATGATGATTCTTCATCTGATAGTGATAGTTGAATTAGATGAATCATGACACGTAAGAAATTTTTAGGCCCTAAATATCATAGATACCAACTATATACCTTCTTAATTCTTTTCTAGATTTTTGGTCTAGGATTCAGGAAATCTTGTTACTACTAATGAGAATGAACGATGATTTCAAAAATGTGTTAATATTACGTCACAAAATTGATTTATGAAGTAATGAATATAAGTTTGAACTCGCATATTTGCATATTTATTAACGAATTAACAAAATTAAATCAAATATATTTGAATTATATGTAAAATTCTCATATATATAAAAAATTAGGAATTTAAACAATATCTTCAAAATGCGTTCTTAAGGCACGCAGGAATAGTACTGTAAAGTTGGTCGGATAGATATAACGAACCTTATGTGCATAGATCAAAGCTCAAATCCATAAGGTCGCCACTAACATGGACTAACGCTACAAATTGCGCCTTACTAGCGTCTCCAGGTTCGGTTTCGGTTAATGGGAGTTAATAACACAATTTCTTATTTTGTGAGGAAACTATTCTACCTATTGTAATTTTGAAAGAAGCATCTGAATCGTTGGTTTTCGGAGCAGACCTTTCATATAAAGCATTTTTTCGATAATCCTAACAGATCTCGAGTAAAACCGAGTGGAACATAATAGTTAATATGGGTGTTCAGGGCAAGCGTTTATATCTTAAGGAATTCCATTTGAGAGCATTGTATCTGACTTTTTTGACAATTAATAAAAAATATTTCTGAATCGAATATTTCAACAGAAGTTTGTGTGAGTGATGTTCACCGTATATAGATGACCATGAACAGAAAAAATTTTTTTGTCAATTTTTGGAAAAATTCCCCCCACCCCTTCCTGCACACGACGATTTTTTGACGACCAGTTGAATTTACATTGTAAGGGTATGGAGAATGATACCCAGTGATCTATACATTTTAGCAATGAAGGTCCCACGAAAATCTGTTTTAGAGCTCTTTTCATGCCTTGTGAACTCTACTAAAATATCGTTACCGACGAATCTTGTGATGAATTAATCTGCTGATATCATGTGACTGCAAAAGCTCAAATCTCTCGAAAACGGTAAAATTTTTCTTATTTTGGTAAGAGTACCTTTTTCCTGTAATGGTATTCGCTCCATCGAATGCTTCTAGTTTTTCACCAAAACGAATAGAACGAAATAAGTTGTACCAATCAGGACTCACCCTCTAAAAACACCCTTTATAACAATATCAGAAATGTAGAAGTGTGACAAAGAAATTTATTTTAACAACATACATTTATGCACGAAAGTTCAATCTGGTGGCATTCACCGTTTAGAAGTTATGTGCATAATTTTTTTAAATTTTATCAACTTTGAAAGGATATATCTCCCTTAATGCATTTTGAGCCATAAGTTTATTCATCATACTTATTTTTCAATGTACTATCACCCCCAGAAAGCTTAATCGAATTTACCATGGTCAATTCGATTAAGTTAGGATAGGTTAGTACAGTACCCCTGGAAATTTACAAAAAAATTACGAAAAAAATTTGATTCGATTAAGAGTGTCCAATGCAGTAGAATGGACAATAGAACATACGCGCAAAAGCTCCTGACTTCACGTCAGTACTTGAACCAATTTTTTTTTTCGTGAAGTCAGGATAGAAAGCAATGATGAAAAATTAACACATTAGTGTCTACCTTCAATTCTTTTTTAGGAGAAGAATACATAATTATTCTAGAAAAATATTACTGGAATTAATGTCATATTTAATTCATATAGAATGAAATTCAATTGAATTCCACTAATATTCAACTACTTATCCTTAACCAATAAATGCCCATTGATAGATCTAAAGGTGTTGAGGTGAAACATAAAGATATATTCTCATTAGTGACAGAAAAACTGGCCTAAAATTCCTCTCTACCCATCACGAAATTTGATATCGACAAATGAGCCTCTCACCTTACAAGATCAGAAATATAATATATATAATCAGATCAGATCAGAAATATAATATATATAATATAATATAATATATTAAAAATAATACATAACCTTTCAAAAGTCCCCTCTCACAAATAAACTCCTCTGAAGGCACATGGATCTCTTGAAGAAGAATCGCCTTCTCTATTTCTCAAAGATATTCACTCTTGTTCATAGAAATCCCTTCAATATTTAGTTGCCTCCTCCTAAGGAGGATCTCTTTCAAAACTAGGTCTGACCGCTAATGTAGGGCTAACATCTCCCATAGATTTGTGATGAAATAACACGATTTTCCCAAGAACATACGCACAAAAATATGTCATCATGACATTCATGTTTTTGAAGGTTCTCGCAAAAATACGACGATTCGCATCCAGCTACCAGCTGAAATTTTCTAGTTATACCATCCTCACGAAATTCCGCAAGAATTTTCTCGTTGGTATTCTACAACTAATATCCATGTTTGAATTATATCGGTTTCGTATTTTTCGAGTTATTGAGGAAATAACAACCAAATTTCAGATGGGTATAATTCCAAAACCGTTGGCCGATTATACCTAGAGACAAATTCAAATGTCGCATTCAGATGCACAACCTAACCTGAAAATTTCAAGCCGCTATCTTCTTCTGTTCTCAGGTTATCGTGTCATAAATAATATTTTTTAATATATTTTTTTTTATTTTCTAGTGACACGATTCTCACAAAATTTCACAAACGTGCTAAGGTTTATATTCTACAACTATTCACAAAGTTTCAATTCGATCGGATTTATATTGATTGAAAATATAAAATCATTTCTCGGAAACCATAGGGCCGATTATGCCCATTAACGAACTCGTCCGTCGTATTGGAATACGCCACCTACCCTGAAAATTTTAAGTCGCTAGCTCCTTCCGTTCTCAAGTTATCGTGGCAATAGCCGGCCGGCCGGCCGGACGGACAGATTGAAATTTGACCTCGAATTCTTCATCAGGGAGTCGAACCCAATCGTTTGAGACCATTTTCGGCGAAAATTTCGAAAATTACAGATATTTGGACGATGTTCCCCAGAACATACGCGCAAAAAATAGGGTTCTAATTTGAAAAACAGAAGTTATGGCCAATTTTTGATCACAATTTTCGACACAAAATTTGAAACACCCTGGAATTCAAAAGATGCATGATCTTTCCACATTCTTCCTATTCGATGTTGTGAAAACGGTTTACGTTCAGGAGGTTTAAAATAAGAATTATGAACCTAATACCGAAAAAACATGTTCTTTTTCGATATTTTGAAAACAATTCGAATGAATACAATGGTTTTAACAGAAATGTATTCAGCATTGAATACTGTATGATACCAGGAACGCAAAACTTGAAAATTTTTGTTTTCAAGTCATCAAATTTATTTTCACTCCCTGTATAACGGAAAGTGCTTGGTCTCCGAAAATATTTTAGCCCTGTAGAGAATTTCAAGCAATATCATAATCCCAATTTTCAGATTTCAAATATGTCCAGTTCTCCAGAAACGTCTAATAGGCACTCGAACTTGGGACACCCTGTATATATATATTCTTGGAGCATTACAATTTTTTAGTCTAGCAATCAAGCATGTGTACGAAAAAAGTGTAAGCAGAGGTTAGTGTAACGGGGTACCATAGAATTCGATATATGATACTAAAGCTTAGGGAAAAAACCTCAGCAAAATAAATATTCCCGTTGGTGCTGTGATTCATGAAAATTGAAATTGTTAAGAAAATATTCTTAAATAATAAATATTGAAGTTCATATTTTCGTTACTATCGCTTATTCCTCCAAAAAGCAGAGAAGTTTCTCCAAGGTATCCGGAACTCAATCTAGAAAAGGAAAAGATAAAATAAGAAAATGATTCAGAATATACCATATTTTCCTTGGAAGATTAAACCCCGGAACTCTATTTGAAGGATCTGAAATTTGTTGAATAAATCACAACAGATCCATTAAGTATAAGAAAATACTACGTAATTTTACGCGCATGTTCTGGGGAACATCACGTTATCATTTTGTCCAAATGTCTCTAATGTTCGAATTTTTTGCCGAAACTGCCGATTAGGTTCGACTCACTGATGAGGAATTCGAGGTAAAATTTGATTCTGTCCGGTCGACCGTTGCCTGGATAAATTGAGAATGGAAATAAATTAAGGAAACAAAGACTTCAGGAATAAATCATTTGTTCTAATAGTGACGGCAACACAATAAAAATAATTTGACAATAACAAAGAATAACCATTAAATTACATACACCCGCACCGTAGCGAAACTGGCACTCCGTTGACATATGTACATTCTTCTATACTCAGCTCAATTATTCTCTAACCAACCAAGTATACAGCGTGGACATATATAAGTAAATATCACTTTGGTCCCAAATTTAAAACAAATATCTTAGAAATCATGAAGTCAACAATCTCAGTTATTGAGGTGGATTTATACAACAAATAAAAAAAATAATATAAAATACGAAAAAAATTTAAATAAAATAAGAAAGTTGAACACGCACATTTTATACACGAATCAGTAGGGGAGCCCAAGCGGGGATTTTGGGATTTACTACAGCGCGGCAGATTAATATATAGGGGGATACCTTGTACCTGGTTAAGTTTTTCCACGAAACATGAGCCATATATATATGGCCGCTTGTCAAGGATAAAGCATTAGATTAGTAAAAAAAAGTTGATCATCGGAAATTCTCGAGCGCGTCAGATTAAGGTAGGGTGAGTTAGTTACATGCTAAAAAGTGTATATTCCATTAATCTGACAATTTGAGAGTGACGTAAAGAAGGGGGAGGGTTACAAAGTTGTAAAAAAATACGACATCTTGACATTCTCGAGCGTGGTAAATTTTTTTTTTATTTTGAAGGGAATAATGCAAGAATCACGAAAAATATATAATCTGAAGATTTTCACAAGCCGAAGTAATAAAAATTAATTGATAAATTCGAATGCGTGCAGCTATGCCATGCCTATATTCCCCTCTACGTGTTTCTATTCTCCTCTCACTCTTTCTCTATCTATTGCTCTCTCACTCCGTCCCACTCCGGTTTCTGTTGCCATGACTCCATAACAGCTGGTCACGCAGAATCGTTCGGGGTATGATCTTGTTTACAACGTATTTCCAACGTATTAGGATATTTTGCGATTTTAATAAAAGTTATGTGAATTAAAGTTAATAAATAATTACTATGAGTGATTGAGTGATATTAATATGAATTGTGTATTTTGTGGTGAAAGTACTTTACGAAACACAATCAAATTTTCATTAGAAACTTCACAAAAATGTATCATTACTTTAGAATATCGTCGGAGCAAACCGATTCTTCGAAAATCACGAAAAAATTAAAAATTGAATTTTGTATAATTATTATTTGTATAAATATTCTCCTCAAAACAACATAAGCTTTTTCATTTGCACGCCGCTTCCTGAGCTTTTCGATTAATTAAGTTCAATGATTCAAAAAAATAAAAAAAAATAAATTTTATTGTCAGATTTAGCGAATCCCTCCAGACAATCGTCAGTTTAGGAGACAGCACGTCTAGGCCATATTGATGAACCACATATATCTTAATCTGACGCGCTTGAGTATTTCTAAATGGCGATTTTTTTTGCATATTCTAATAATGACCACGAGTTTGCGTTACATCCCAATCGTCAGATTATTATACAAGAGCATCTTTTAAGGTTCACTTAACACCCCCTTAGAAAATCTGACGAGCCCGATAAAAAAACATTTTTTTTCATTTTCAACCCTTACGTATGATCACCCCATCATGGAAACGATCAGATTAACATCTGTACATTTTGTAAATTACGTAGGACACAGATGCTATCAATATCTGACGCGCTCGAGTATGTCCACGTAACGGTTTTTTTTACATTTTTGAAAATTGATATCTGCTCACCCCACCGATGAACAGGTATATATTATATAACATTTTTTTCTTCTTATCATCTAAGCTTGACAACCCAATAGCTCTCTATGACGCTCGAGTAAATCCCGAATTAGCTACGTGGGCTCCCCTACTATAGTAGGGGAGCACATGCTTTGGAGCACATGCTTTTCCATGCTTTTCCATTGACTACTCGTCTTTCACTACGTCGCCTTCTTACCATTGCCGGTCATTATACCGTGTGGAAAAGCCAAATGGAATGAACTCATTATCTTGGTTACTACACATCAAATTTTAATTTTGAATTGTCCTTCTTCTTCGTAAAAATGCGGACCCTACCTTCAACCCCCTCGATAGACAGGTATAAGCACCAATTTTTAATTGGAAGTCTGGGCTTGTGATACATCGTTTGAAAGGTTACGTCATTCTCTATTCAGAAATGTTATCTCTTTCATGTTTATCGTAAAACCCCATATAGAAAAAAATAAAATAAAATGGGATTATAGAAATTCATTATAATATTCCCACGAATATTCCCATATCTACGAAGGCGTAGAAGGGCCACTTTTGAAAGAATAATATTTTTCTTTATTATTCCGACTTTAAACTCAGAATTATACCAAATTCCGACTTTGAACTCAGAGTTAGCTATAATTCCGACTTTGAACTCGGAATTAGGTATAATTCCGAGTTCAAAGTCAAAATTAGTCTTAATTCCGAGTTCAAAGTCGAAATTACACAGATTTGTATAATACCTAATTCTGACTTTAAACTTAGAATTATACCTAATTCAGAATTTAAACTCGGAATCATACCTAGTTCTGACTTCAAACTCGGAATTAAGGCAATTCCGACTCTAAACTCGGAATTATACCTAATTCCGATATCAAAGTCGGAATTATAGCTAATTCTAGCTAAGACGGAATTAGGTATGATTCTGAGTTCAAAGTCGGAATTAGATATAATTCCGAGTTTAGTCGGAATTAGATATAATTCTGAGTTTGAACTCGAAATGAAGTCTCAATTCCGACTTTGAAGTCGGAATTATGTACACCTAATTTCGAGTTTGAAGTCGGAATTAATCTTGATTCCGCGTTCAAAGTCGGAATTTCACAAAATTATTTTTTTTTTATAATTCTGAGTTTAAGGTCGGAATTAGCCGTAATTTCGAGTCCAAAGTCGGAATTATACCTAATTCCGAGTTTGAAGTCGGAATTATAGCTAATTCCGAGTTTAAAGTCGGAATTATAAGGAGAAATATTATTCTTTTAAATTTGGCCCTTCTTCGCCTTCGTACAAATCTTATTACAATAATACTAAACTTATTTGCCTTCAAGAAGTGAAAGAACGAAAACGAAAAAAACCACAACATTGTGTTTTCCAGATGGTTACATGAAAACTACGTAAAATACTGTCTGTGGCAATGTTAGTTTCTTCAGAACGCCTTAGCAAATTGTTTTGTGCCGATAAGTTGTAGTTTATAAATTGTCTAATTTGTGTTTGAATTTCATTAACTTCTATTTTGTATAATGGTTGGATTAACAGAAATGCACAAAATAACAATTTTACAAATGATTGGTTACGGAGATAACACCCAAACACAAAAAGATCTCTTGTTTCATGAGAAATTTCCGAATATGCTGGCTATAAACCAAGGGATAATAAGTAAAATAGAGAAGCAGTTTCGCGACTTTGGGCATGTAAGGCCCATTAAAAATCATTAAAATAGTAGCTGCTAATACACTGTGTGAGGATGTGAAATTAGATGTGAGGCATGACATTGAAGAAAATCCACATAAATCGAGCAGATATGCCCCCACAACATTCAATGTTAGCCATAGGTACATCGATTCTAAACATCCTAAAACAAAGAAAATGCATCCCTATGAAATGGGACCCAGGAGCTCTGAACAAATGATGGACATGTTGGATATCATCCAATAAGTAGACGTTTTGTTTCTGATAAGTGCACTTTTTCTCAATGGCTATGCTAATCGTCAAAATTACTGCTATTGGTGTCTCGAAAATCTCCACTGGATTAGAGAAAAACTTACGCAATTTCCTCAAAAAGGTTAAAGTTTGGACAGGAAATTTTCGAAACCATCTCATAGGCCCGTTTTTCATTGAGGGCAATTTGAATGGCGATAATTATTTAGCACTAAGTACTTCAAAATGAAGTAGTTTGGCAAATGTATATCCTGATCAAGGAAATCCTCAAGTTCCACGCAATACGATAAGGTTTCAACAGGATGTAAGCCCACTACATTACCAACGCAATGTCCAGCAGTACCTCGAGGCAATATCCCCAATTCGGTGGATAGGAAGGTGAGGAACGATTGAATGGCCAGCACGATCCCTTGATCTTAACCCATTTCTTTTCATTGGGATATGTAAAGAGCATTGTGTACAAAACTAAACCTCTTGATTAGAATGACCTAAAAATCGAATAGCGCTTGCGATTAGGTATTTCACTCCTGAGATGTTGAATAATGTTGGAGGAGATTTTTATTTGAGGTTAGGATGTTGCCACAGCATTCGTGGTGAACAGTTTGAACATCTACTTCGTTAACATTCATAATTTGGTTGCTACATTTTGTATTACATTTTAGTTTTTTATTTAAACTGTTTCGGGATTTTCCGATTTATGTACATCAGTAACCAAGGTAATGAATTTATTCCATTTAGCTTTTCCACACTGTATATGCCCAAACAGAATCTGGATTCATCACTAAAGACACTGGTAATCCATTCAGCCGTTCTCTGCACCAATGCAGTCGATCCTAGGAATGAGAGGTAGGACAAACTGAAAACGGTACGAATTAAGTTCTAATCTTCTGATCCGGTGAAAAATAGTTCGCAATGTAATAGACCTTCCATGCTAGCTTTTCAGGTACTGTCTTCCTGATTTCATGCTAGACAGCAAACCACCAGCGTATTTACACTGTTTACCCTCATGGCTAAATATTGACAAGAACAAAACCGCCTCAAGCAAGTCCTCTATTCGCCCCCTATCATCAGAATTGTAGCTAGAAAACACAATTATCGCTTACAACTACAGAAGTTGTCATAAAAACCAGTTCATTGATGTGGTTGAAAAATTGATTTTTTGTCCTCAATTAAACAAACATATTCGTTGAAATTCTTTGCATTGAATTAATTATTACTGAGTGTTAATTTTTTTATGCCACATTTGGTAAGAATAATTCTTGTTGATTTGGAGGAATCGTAATTGTACAAATAAAATTCATGCAAATGAGGAGTATATTCCGCGGAGGAATAAACTTGTGTTTGAAATTTGCAGCTTTTTCATTCATTGTTGTGCTGCGCAATGAATACCATTTTCACACTCCCATCAACAACTTCAAACATAAAATTCAAATTACTGGTCAGTATGTGGTAGAAAATACCGAATAGATAGGGGCTGAATCTCATAACAAATGACAGTGTTCGCCGCGGACCGCATGGAATTTCAATTGCCAAATGAGTCGGAGGATCTCGTGGCCAATAGGAAAATTCTTTTGTTTGGGTTATGTTTGGAAACGTAAAAGATATTTGTAGTAGGTTTTATATTCTGAGAATCCATCTACGCAGGGACGATTCATGTTATTTCGAATATTTTCTATGAAGAGTGTACATATACACCAAATAATATGTTTTACCGTAACATCATGGTATTCATATATGGTTATTAAGAACATTACATAGACCAACAGCCAATTTGCTGCTAACGATTTTCCAAGTGAACTGTTGTTATGATAATAATATTCGACTGAACTCCTACATGAGGTTTTTATTCAATGGCACGATAATGACAATTATTTCATCCATGACTAGGTATTTTAATTATAATGTCTTCACTATACGTGTATTTACTCAATATAATAATATTCAATGACAAAAAAAGTGCCTGTGGATCGATCGTTGGAACTGCAGGTTCCAGGTTCAATCCTTGGGCTATGAAGGAAATTTTCTAGTCAGGCGGTAGTGGCCACCATTCTTAGTTGGGACAAAATTAATCTTAATGGGCCTCGTGTTGGGCATAACGTGGCTAACGAGAAGGGCAAAAGTAACCTTAATACCAAAAATAGGGAAGAAGGACGGGACTGATCCCCTATATTTCAGACCTAAGTGTCTGACAACGTTCCTACTTAAAACGATGAAGAAGGTAGTGGACAAATACATAAGAACGGAGAATCTGAAGAGCATTCCGCTTCACAAAAGTCAGCATGCTTACAGAGCAGACTGATCTACAGAGACTGCTCTGTATCAGCTGATTGAAGCCATCCAGAGAACTCTGGACCATAAATAAATCGCGATGTGTGCATTCCTGGATATAACTGGGGCCTTTGACAACACAACACATGTGTCTGTCAAAGATGCACTCGTAAGGCGAGAAGTGAACAAAAACATTATAAAATGGATGTATGAGCTGTTGTCAACAAGGATACCCAAGGCACAGGTGGGCAATAAGACCACTTCTGTCAAAGCCACTCATGGAACATCTCAAGGGGGAGTAACGTCTCCCCTTCTGTGGAGCCTAGTAGTGGATGAGCTCTTCCACAGGCTAACGGAGCTCGGCTTCGAGTGTATAGGCTATGCTGATGACATAGTCCTAATGGTCAGAGGTAAATTCGAGAGCACCTTGTGTAACTTACTACAGGAGGGCCTTAGAGTTATCGAGCGGTGGTGCTTGTCAGTGGGGCTCAGCATAAACCCGAACAAGACCACAGTGATTCTGTTTACTCGGAGAAGGAAATATCCAGCTGTGAGATCCCTCGTTTTGAACGGAGATATTATAGAATGGAAGTCTGAAGTTGAATATCTGGAGAAAACACTAGATAGTAAACTTCTGTGGAATCGGCATGTCGATATCACTGCCAGTAAAGCCAGACTTGGGGCTGCAAACCTAAGATACTGCGATGGATGTACGTCATGATTGTGGGACCCATAATTACGTAAGGGACAGTACTTTGGTTCTCAAAAATAAGCCAGAATTGAACGAGGAAAACCCTCGCCAAAGTACAAAGGCTGGCCTGTGTGTGTATCACTGGAGCAATGTGAACCTGTCCTACCAGGGTACTTGAGATAATAACAAATCTCACACCACTCCATCTAGTGATAGAGAAAATGGCCCATGAAGCCATTCTCAGAATATCTAGGAAACTAACAGGTAATGAGAGTATTAAAAACCAGAAAGCCTGGTCCACGCTTACCAGGTACATTTCATCAGCCAATCTTCCCAGTGACGAAATGACCAAGAAAGTAGCATCGAGAAGAACTTTACTGCGATGCTTGATAGGAAAAAAGACCGGACCAGGGAATCCACCACCCAAGTTTTTAAAATAAATGCCATTAAATGGTACACAGACGGTTCAAAATCCACTACAGGAGCTGGCACTGGAGTATATGGGCCAGGCACCAAATGCTCACTATCGCTAGGCTCCTATCCGAGCATCTTTCAGGCAGTGGTACTTGCAATAGAAAGATGCGTGGAAATGAACCTAGAAAAAACTATCAGAGCTGTTATATTGAAATCAAACTTACTAGCTTGCCCGTTGCTAGCTCAGTGACTTATGCTAGCAAGTTCGTTCGTCCGCCTAGGAAACACCTTACCTAAGTAAAATGCCTCATAGAGCGCCTAAGTAAAAGGTATACTACTCCTGAACGTATCCCAAATCGTTGATCTGATGGTAAAGATAAAACCTCTTATTCCCTATCTATATATTCCAACTTTACAAATAAATATTTCAGTAATATATACAAGGATCAGTGGTAAGTCTGAGATCGATGAGGCACTTATCTTTGCAGTCTGGGTTCGGTAGATGAGGTAGGACCGTCCAAAATGTCACAAGTAGATGTACGCTTCTTCGGAACAAAGGTACTTCGGTGGTAAGGAAGTTGTCTTCAACTGTTATTCCAGGACTGAGTTGTTCCTATTAGATATTCCACCAGATATATGCTCAGGTATTAGATATTCCACCAAATTTGTGCTCAGGTATCAATATATTCCACCAGTTTATGCTCAGGTATTAGATATTCCTCCAGATTTGTGTTGAGATATTCCACCAGTTTACGTTCCGGTACCAAGAGAGTTCTCCAGATTTTAAGGTAGTCTCGAATGTGCAATCCGGAACTAAGAAAGTCGTAATCCAAAGGTTCACTCCGGAAACTATCTGGCGAGATGTCAACGCTTCGAGTTTCAGCGCTCGAAAGGGAGACAAAGATGTCCGCTTGAGATTGGAGCGGATCGTGCGCATGCGAAACATGAATTCTATCAACGCGCTGGGCGATACATAGAATCTAGGCAAGGCGTTTTTGAGTGTGAATCGAAGCTACCCGTAGACAGTTTTTCGCGATTAAAACGGTAATCAAAGGTGGAGCGTTTTGTAACGTTACAATATAGCAATCCACTATGACAGTCAAGCTATTAAAGCTCGGAGATCCTATGTTATCGAATCCAAGCTAATATGGGAGTACCGAAGAAAACTCAATGAAGTAGGCAAGAACAACAGGGTCTCCTTGATCTGGGTTCCTGGTCACACGGGAGTTATAGAAAATGAGGAGGCCAACACACTTGGGAAGAAAGGAGCACAAACCCCCTTTATTGGCCCAGAACCTTATTGTGGGGTTGGTAGACAGACCTAAAAAAGTGAATTCCGGACGAAAGAAGAAACGAAGAGAGGTACTTTCTGGAGATCTCTCCTCGGAATGCATCACTCCAAGAAATTATTCTGGAACTTTGATACTGTCAGATCCAAGAAATACTTGGACCTCAGTAAGAACAAGCTGCACCTCCTCACTGGCTTCTCACAGGGCACTGTGGACTCAGGAAGCATGTGATGAGATTAGGGCTAGCAGAAACTGACGAGTGCAGATTCTGTTGGAAGGAGGATGAAACTCCTGATCAAATGACAACGGAATGCCTCGCCATCTCAAACCAACGCAAGAAATGCTTTGGGCGGGAAATCTGCAGGAGCGAAGACCTAGCCTCCTTGAAGCCATCCCAGATACAGTAGTTCATCAGAACTCTGGAACTGGAAGGCGAGCTGTAGATGGTAATGGCATCGACTGCTCTTAAGGAGGGGCATAATAGACCTTAAGGTCGCAGTGCAATGTTACCCCCTGCAATACCTCCTTCAAAATGGAAAAATTTTGAACAAAGCTATTTCGGACGCTGCGAGATTCGATCCCACCGCCTTGCGTGCTATAAAGTCTTAAGATAACGCCTAGACCACTGGGCTAGATTGCCTATGTGGGACAAATCCGATTTTCTACTAAAATGAAATTACTCTTACTCTTCCAACTTCATTATATTCGATAAGGATAAAAAATGTTATCCTATTATATTTTCAGATATTAGATCTTCCGAAGAAAACCCTCATAAGTTCTTATGAGCTTGGGCGAGAAAGAATAATCAGTTATGTTCTGCATATTTTGATGGTATGAGTATGTTGTCGAGTTGGAAGGGATATAATGATTGAATTATTATAATGATCTGAAGTTAGCTTAGACGCTTTAAAATATACTAAACACTCGGCCAGAGACGAGAAACTCTATCACAAAATCAGTCCGATTTTAAATAGTCTATGTCAGGGGTATCCAACTTGATGAGACCCAAGATCTACCCTTTACTGACAAAACTCTGCGCGATTTACCAATATAGATATACTCCATTCACTTTTATAAAGTCTCCCAGTTGGCCATGATTTAGGTCTATCACGTTTTTGTAACTAAACGTAAGGCAGGTTGGCACTGCTGAAATATCGTCAATGTCAAAACAATTTGCCGAGACATTAATATAACATAATCTACCACCGAAATCTGCAATAAGAAACTTTCATTCTGACATGTTAAACTCTCGAATGAAATTAATTAGCTTCCTATCACTATATTATTTTATTAAGGTATAAGAATGACTCGGGTTTCGTAGTACTACTACATTTTGAAACTGGTGAATACACCAGTTGCACAGCTTGTGCAACAAGATATTTAAATGTCTTCTTGAGAAAAGTGGGTACGTCGGTTCGCTTAGAAGTTTTACTGCTGGGTTATTGGGATACTTTTATTCTTTTTTCAAATGAACTACCATGAAGTAACGGACTACTCAATTCATTATTTTTCAATAAAATTTCAACACTTGATTCTTGATTTCCATACAAGAAAATAGCATAACTGAATCTTCCAACCAGTTTATGTACCTGAAATATTTCCGGTAACAACAAGTGAAAAATTTTCTTCTACAGTCACCAGGACTTTGGAATGATTAAATTCACATAATATTTTATCAAATTCATTATTTTTCTGAAGTAAATTCACATTGTGAAAAAGACGTAATTACTACGACTTCTAAGTAGAGAGGACAACGTTGCGTAGTTATCTGACAGGAAAATGACTATAACCTAACATTTTCAAAATATACACGGTGAAATGTGTCAAATTTTCATGGCCAACCGGGAGACTTTATAAAAGTGAATGGAGTATATATAGATCTATAATTGTAGAAATTTGATGCTGTCTGCCTCGCCAAGATTGACTAGACCTATAGCTACGATCGACTAGTTGATCGCGATCGAACGGTTGGCCACCCCTGGTCTATGTCTTTCATGCTTTTCTTTACCATGATAGATCATACAACGCTGTCCTTACGGTAGGCGACATAGTGTGATTACGGTAGGCGACATAGTAGAGGCCGCTATGCTTATGCATAGAGTTCACGAATGGAATTGCTGAAAAGCAAAAACAGACGCGTTTCAGGCTTCTTGGCCTTCATCAGGTTCTTGACAAATTCAACTAAACTGAGCCGTGTTAAGCTTCCCATAGTAGGCCTGAGTGGATATATAAAGCTATATAAAGGCTATATAAAAGATATATAAACTCTAAAGCCACCTAAAGCAAAATATGGAACACAGACTTCGCTTCCCTTGAAAATTTGAGCAGTTAAAACATATGCCACCATTCGCATGATATTAATCGAAAAACGACTCACACAGAGATTAGACAGTATCTTCGAATTTCGAATTTACCATGGTAAATTCGAATTAAGTGTCCAATACAGGAGAATAGACAACATAATTTACCATGGTAAATTCGATTAAGGGTGTCCAATACAGAAGAATGGACAATATAACATACGAGCAAAAGCTTGTTACTTCACGTCAGTGCTTGAACCAATTTTTTTTTCGTAACTTTTTTGGAATTTTCTAGGGGTACGGTTCTTAAATTTTTTTTTCCTCATTTTTTTTCAAACTTTCAAGGGGTACGGTTCTTACAAAATTTTAAACACGTCTTTATGTTGATTTTCTACTACTAGTTACCAAGCTTCAATTCGATCAAAAACTTATTTTTTGAGTTATCAAGGACATAATATTCCAGGTGGGTATAACTCGGAAACCGTTAGACCGATTATGCCCAAAAACTCAACTCTCCCATTCGGATACGCAACCTACCCTGAAAATTGCAAGTCCCTCTCTCCTTTCGTTCGAAAGTTATCGAGGCAACGTTCACCCATCTACTGAACTCACACAAGGCTGCTCGAATCTCCAACAATATTTAACCGATCGTGTTAAAACTTGAAACTGGGCTGTAGAGTTAGGTTATAAAGGCTCTTGCAAAATTTCAGCAAATTCAAACGAATAGTTACTGATATATAGAATTCTTTTTTCAATTTTCAATGATTTTTAAAAATTTTCTACAAATACTATCCTCACGAAATTTTGTTTAAATTTTTGCGTTGGCATTCTACAACTAATAACCCTGTTTGAATTTAATCGGTCCAGTATTTTTCGAGTTAATGAGGAACAAAAAACAACCAAATTTCAGATGGCTATAACTCTAAAACCGTTTGGCCGATTATGCTCATAGACAAACTGAAATGTTGCGAAAACTTCAAGTTTTTCAACTTTCCGTTCTCAAGTTATCGAAACAACAAAAATATTTTTCAATCATTTTCTAACCATACGATTCGCACAAAATTTCACAAAAGTGCTTAGGTTCATATTCTACAACTACTCACCAAGTTTCAATTCGATCGGATTCATATTGGTTGAAAACAAAATTATTACTCGGAAACCACTTGGCCGATTATACCCATTAACAAACTTGTCCGTCGTATTGGGATGCGCCACCTACTCTGAAAATGCTAGCTCTTTTCGTTCTCAAGTTATCGTGGCAACTGCCGGACGGCCGCCCGGACGGAATCAAATTTGGCCTCGAATTCTTCAATGGGGAGTCGAACTAAATCGTTCGACCATTTTCGTCAAAAAATTCGAAAGTTACAGACAGTTGGGCAAAATGATAACGCGATGTTCCCCAGAACATATGCGCAAAAATTATTGAAAAATATTATTTATGTCACGATAACGGAACGAGAAGCGGTTTTGGAGTTATACCCATCTCAAATTTGATTGTTATTTCCTCAATGACTCGAAAAATACGAAAACCGATCTAATTCAAACATGGTTATTAGTTGTAGAATGCCAACGTGAAAATTATTGAAAAAAATTCTATATTATCAGAAACTGTTCGTCTGACATAGCTGAAATTTCGCGAGAGCCTTCAAATCCATGCTTTACTACCAAGTTCCAAGTTTGAACACGACCGGATCTATATTGTTGGAGATTTGAGTTCAGTAGCTGGCCTCGATCGAGCTTGCCTCGATCATTTTCGAATGAAAGGAGATAGGGACTTGCAGTTTTCAGAGTAGGTGGCACATCCAAATGGGAGGGTTAAGTTCGTTGTTGGACGTAATCAGCCCAACGGTTTCGGAGTTATAACCCATCTGGAATATGATTTCCTCGATAGATCTTAATCGAATTTACCATGGTAAATTCGATTAAGAGTGTACTTATACAGGAGAATGGACAATAGAACATACGCGCTAAAGGTTCTGACGTCAGTGCTTGAACCAATTTTTTTTTCGTAATTTTTTTTTTTAATTTTCTAGGGAAACGGTTCCCACAAAATTTTACACACGTCTTTGTGTCGATATTCTTCAACTAGTTACCAAGCTTCAATTCGATCAAACTTATGTTTTTTGAGTTATCGAGGGTATAATATTCCAGGTGGTTATAACTGCGCTAAGTACGCGATTTGTAACCTACACGATCTTACCAATATGCATGAGCAGTAATAGACATATATGCCGCAGCGAGCATTTGTTCAGACAATTCTTGAGTATTTCGCTTTTTGCTGTCTTAATTATTTAAACGATATTTTTACGCCGTTGTTCCGCCAGAAACAGCATGTTATCATTTTGCCCAGATGAATGTATTTTTCGAATTTTTTTCCGAGAAAGGTCTCAGACGATTGAGTTCGATTTACTGATTAATAAATCGGGGTCGAATTCAATTCAATCTGTCCGTCCGACCGTATGCATGATAATTCTCGAACGAAATGAGTTAGAGAGTTGAAATTTGCAGGGTAGTTTTGGAGCGTAAATATCTCGGTTAGGTTCGTAATGGGCGGAATCCAAAGAGAGGTTTCGGAGTTGGCTATTTTTGGTAAAAACTTTTTTTATGAATATTTCCGAAACCTATGACTCAATCTATCTGAAATTTAGACTCGAATTGTTGTGTTGATCAAATGGCTACAAAATGGATAGAAAAAATTTAAAAATGTAAAAAAATTTGTTCACAATAACTCGAAAAATAATGATCTGATTGAAATGAAACATAGCAGTTAGATGCGAAATACTGACGACACCTCTTGTGCAAAATTTCGTGAGCATAGTGTGACTAGAAGAAAAAATTAAACTACGCGCGGAATATTCAGCTTGAAATTCGGAAACCAAATATCGGATTGAGTTTAATTTTGGCATTTAAGTTACCAATTATTTCAGTTGTTTTCATACGTGGAAAATTACATCTGGAATACATTCGACTTTAGTTCCTGAACGTGCTTTATCCGATTATTGCGATCGACAAACTAATTCTAATGTGGATCTGTATATGAGGTGGCAATGGAATAAATGGGTGAAAGATGTGTGGAATTTCAAAGTGTTTTTCAAATTTTGTCTGAAAGTTGAAAGACTGGAGAGGTACTTGAGGGTCATGTTATCCCCTCATCTCAATTATGTGAGTGCGCAAGCCAGTTTCGAAGTGAAGTGTCCATAACGTGGTATTTGGGTTCATGTTTTAAATTCTTGTTACGCTTTCCGGGCCTTTTCGTTATGACCATGATTAGACGCGAAATGATTTAACTAATGGAGTTTTCGTCTGACAGTATTGGGGTTTTGAGGTGCAGGATGCTATTACTCCATAGAATCCCCTTGGGAAGTTCCATGCATGCGTGGATTGAAGCTGCGATATCTCCTGAACCACTGGTGTTGAAGAATGTGTGATTTTTAGAGCACTTTCAGCCTCGAGTAACTTGAGCATGCGCAGAGAAAAATACTGTTTTTGGGTTGTTTGGCGGTCATGGATTTGGTGCTGAGCCGATATTGTGAGGTATTAAAAGCAAATGCATTGCAATTCTGTGCACGGACAACTCAGTTTCGAAGCCTTGAAACCACTTTATAAGTAACTATATTTGGACGATCTATATTGAATCACAGTCCGATTTGAAGAATAGGCGTAAGCAATTGCGTTCCTAGCGGTGGTCCTCTAACCGAAATCTTCATTTATTATTTCGACCTACGGTAAAACTAATATCCAGATTTTATTAATAGACAGAACTGTCGAAGAGAATTGAAATCCGTAAAAAGCACTGATGTAAAGTCAGTATTTTTAGCGCTTCTCTCGAACGGAATTAGCTAGACAGTTGAAATTTTCAGAGTAGCTTTGAGGGATAAATATCTCGGTGAAGTTTGTTATTGGGCAAAATCGGTGTAATAGTTTCGGAGTAATGAAAAAAAAATTTTTTTTTTACATTACAACTTTTTAATTAAGAAAAATTTAAGATGCAGTTTCATCATAAGAGTCCACTGTTATCATTTTCAACTCTAACAAGCTAATACTTTCGGAGATATGATGTTTCAAAGTTTCAATAATACATCGTAAGTTATATGTATTTACAGAATGTGAACACAGAATCTGTCTGTGATCACTATTCATAAATGTCATCTTTTCAAGCTATTATAGATTGACAACTAATAGTTGTTATTTTCTCTTGGAAAGTATTCGATTCTTGCATTTGTGAATATGTACATGACTCTTTTGAGGTAGTTTATGGAGGCAATAGGAAAGAAGAACATAATGGAATCATCAAAAGAAATCACTGTTTGTTGACCACTGAGGTTAATATTACCTTTTACTTCCTTAAGTAGTGAGGCATGTTCCTATATGCAGTATTTTCATAATGTTCCTAGCAAAAAAAATATGGAAATATGGATCTACAATTGTGTATCAATCAATTTTTCTTGGGTTAAGGTTCATAATACAGAAAAGAATGTGTTAGTGGTATGGACAATTAAATTTTAAACTATGAAAAGAGGATAGTATTTTATTAATATATTTTGAACTATTAAAATAATTTGTTCGTAATCCACTACCTACTCAAATATCAGGAATAAATGGACAATTTACTATGATTGTCTCCAGCCTTGCTCTAGACATTTCGATGATATTTTCCTTAGGTATTTCGAGTTGTGAAAACTATGCACCGAGTAGCAAAAACCCATTCCACGAGGTTGAATCATTGCAGATTGCTCATTTAATCTTGATAAATAAATTTAATGACAATTTTTAAGCATTAAGGCATTGAAGCATTGTAGATTGTTTTTTTTATAAGATAATTCTCGAAGCATTTATTTTAACGACACTTTTTTTAAAGTTAATATCTTTCATGATGCATTCCTATCATAGGAATCCATTGATTTAATTGCCAACTATGAGAAACCAATATTTTCGGAGATATAATTTGTCTGTTTGAACAAGAGCGCCAAAAAGCTCCTGTTTACAGGGCTTGAACCAATTTTCTTAAAACAAATCACCCCTCAAATTTGTTTGCAACTATTTATTCATACCCTGTATATGTAAATGTGAAAGTATTTCAAAGTAATGAGATTAAGGGTAAATGAGATAGCTGGAGATATGATTTCTCATATTACATTCTGGGTTAGTTAATAAACGAGGATGAAGGAAACGACTCTTAGGTTCTGCGAGATGGTGTACGAAGCTAATCTTCTCGAAGATTTCCTCAACAAAGGGAGCAAAACAGAAAGATCAACACAATGAGCCGTTTGCGAAACGCTCTAAATACTCTAATTACAGAGAGATGATGTTATACGCTTTTAATCAATTTGGAATTTATTATATGAGTCTATTCATTGGCTTCCTCAAGAATTACAGTTCAAGAAAAAACTTCCTTGATTCTTCACGAGATGGGACTAGTATATTATTTAGGTTGTAAACTACATTTGGAGGAACTAGAGAAAAATATGTGGTAAAGCCCTGTGGATAGGAGCTTGGGCGCTCTTGTTCAAACTTTGATATCATATTTAAATTCAAAAAATCATAAAATTACGATTAATTATTGTAATTTTGAAAATTCATATCTCTAACAGTATGTAGGTATTAGTTTGCGAGAGTTGAAAATGATATCAATGGATTCAAATGATGAAACTGCATCCCAAAAAAAATTGAATTTGTAATGTAAAAAAAAATGTTTTTCTTCGTTACTCTGAAATCACAAGGTCGATTTTGTCCAATAACTAACCTAGCCGAGATATCTCCCAGACGACCAGACATAATTGATTTTGACCACAGATTCTTGATCAGTGAGTCGAACAAAAACGTTGAATACCATTTTAAGCCAAAAATTCGAAAATTACAGACGTTTGAGCAAATTGATAAGCACTCTGATCCGAGGAACAACAGCGCCAAAAAGAGATGAAAATTCGATTGGATTCAGTTCAGTGTGGAAAAAAATTGTCGTCTAGTTTAACTTAGTTTTTCCCATATTTTCCCTTCATTTGTTGCTTGAACACGAAAATAGGAAAAGTTTGAATGCCTTCGAACTCGGAAAAAAAATCCGTACTCTCTATGGAAAGAATAATTATTTAGAAACGGACGTTGTTTGTAAGTAGGTAATACAAGTTAACGATGGAAACATCGTTTCCGAAACATGTCAGATGACAAAATATGAAGTGGACAAGAGTGTAGTTATTAATGTAGTGTTCATAATCGGTCCACAGTGAATTCAAGCTAAAATTTCAAACAGGAACAATACAGAGTGTTTCAAAAAATGGTGGCACCGATGTTAGGAGAGGTAGAACATTGAATTATATGGCGGATTTGCTTAGCAAACAAATTTCGTAACGTTATCCGTATTCAAGATATGGGTTCATAACTGGCAACATTATAATGAAATTTTGTACTATTATGTTTTGAAACGTGACACATCCTTTGAATCTCTCACACTGAAAGGAAGCCAGTTGTACGGTTCATACCAAGTAGTTTTGAACGTAACTCTTTTAAGGTTTATGAAATAATATTCAAATAATCTTAAAAAATATTTGTCTTAAATCCGTATTCAAGATTAACGTTTCTGCTGAGCAAACCCCATTTTTTAAAACACCCTGTCTTGAGTGGAACGTAATCAGCCTGGTTCATACTCTGACTGAGATAAAGTTTCTGAGGATGTTTTCGTGGATGCAAGGCAATCGCTGCTACTAGCTATAAATAATGATTGAAATTTTAAATTTCCACAACTTTATTCATGCAAGGACGACAGTGGTTGCTACGACACATTTGTTCAAATGTAGATCCCGAAGGAGCCACAGTGTAGCAGAATTAGCGTTTAGCGAATCAGTTTGTTGGAATTTAAAATTCTAATCATTATTTATTGTGGAAGCTGGAAGTTCAAGACTGAGAAACTCGTTTTGTTATTAGAATTTCATCATTCATTTAATATTTTGTTATTGTGAAATCTCGAAATGTAAGACTGAGAAACTCGTTCCGTTATTTAAATTTTATTTGTTCTACATTACATTAGATATATAGTTTATTTTGTTTACGTTTTTCAATCAACTACCTTACTAAGTACAATCACATTGGATTTCTTACTTAGAGTTCATTCTGGACAGAAAAGAGGAAATAGTCTTGATTTGATCAATCCGGCCGGATCCGGCCGGATTCTTGGAAATCCGGTAAAATCCGGCCAGATTGATAATCACGCCGGATTGCAATCCCAATGTGAAATGCTCCAATATTTCACCAATGGGCCAGATCAAATAATACTAATAGACCATACTTCAATATTCCAATGGAAATAAAGACGCTGAAATATCTTACTATATTAATCGGGGATCTACATAGTGAAATAAGTGGACCACTTCTGTCAGACTTACTTAAAATTCTCGTCCTCTAATAAAAATTTGCTCGATATTGAGCAAGAATTCCACGAAAAATATTCAACTAACAAAATGTCAGATATCTCGTACCTTGACTTGATAATATCTTCGAAAAAGTCGCTTTGCGAAATGAAAATTATAGAGAGATAAGATCTGCAACTTTTCACCATCTCGGTTTTGACTAGAATATCCTTAGATGTCAAAACTGAAGCATAGAACATAGATAACCACAATGGAAGGATCCATCATTCCCAATAGATCGAGAAGAAAGGATCAGATAGCTTCAAGTTTAGTAACGAAGTGCCTTTCGTTACTAAATATAACAATTGATCGATACACCTATATTTCGATGCTTTTTGGGACCTTCGTCAGGATGCTAAAAATAGATAGAGGACAATTGAAAACTGCAAAACCCTAGTGCTCTACAATCTTGTTAAAAAAATTAATAACTTACTTAGGACTAGTTGTACAAAGGAAGGCAACAAAGCCAACAGAGAAATATCAAACTATGATCCACTATGTCAGGCAAAGCTATTAAGCTCATTCATAACGAAAATAACGGACTATGAATACTATAAAAGTAACTTCACTCTTGTCCACTACAGTTTTGTGTCGTCTGACATATGTTTCGGAAACAAATTTTCCATCTTCAAAGACGAAGCGTTACTAAAGCATGCAATCAATTTCTACATTCCAATACGGGTTGACATTATACCCTTAGTCATAAACCAATTATTGAGAATAATGGGTTGTTAATAGGGCTTAGGTCATTATTGAGTAAAAAATCCTTTCTCTTATACATATCGATACCTTCAATTGTTCCTAGGTATGCTTTATTGGAATTTTACAACAATTTGACGGAATTTTCTGAAATTGAGTGGTCAGTTGTTAAAACGTGGCTTGCAACTGCAGATTTATCGACGTTGTTGTTTCAAATGTGTCCCGTATGCTCTTTATACCGTGTGAGAATGTTTCTGGTTTTTTGCCTGACGTAACACTTGTTGCAATCTAAACATTTAATTTCATATATACCCGATTTCAACAAGTTTTATCGAATGTATTTCCTAGAAGTTGTTTAATTTTCGTGGAAGTTTTGAAAGCCAGTTTTATGTCTACCTTTTTGAAAATATTCTGGAGTTTGTTTTCGGATGGAAAGTGAGCGCGTGGATACGTTTTACCGTTTTTATTTCTTTCGTTAGTGTTATTTTACTGAAGAGATTCTTATGTTTATGTTTGTTTATAATTTTCTGAACTAATTGATGATTATACCTACCCGTTTCTTTCGGCAATTTGGAAAATCATTTTTCTATCTTTCTTGAAATTCACATTGCTTAGCGGAATATTAAATAACCGGTTGATAAGGAAATGTGAGCTGGCTGTTTTATATGCCCAGGGAGCTACCGAATCAGACGAAATGTAAATATCAGATTTAGTAGGTTTTCAAAAGATGTCAAAACTAATTAAATTTGAGTTATCTCTGGATACTTTTAAATCTAAGAATGGTAAGTAGCCGTCCTTTTCCATTTTGAAGGTGAGCTTAATGTGTATTTACTGTTTAAGACCATAGTAAATTCGTTAATATCAAAATTTTCATCAACAATTGAAAATATGTCATCTACGTATCTAGCCCAAAAAATTTGGAAAATATTTATGTTCTCTTTTAATTTCAAGTTCTTATTTACTGAGGAACAAATTAGAACTTGAAATTAAAAAATGGGTTCAAGCCCTGTGGACAGGAGCTTTCTGGCGCTCTAGTTCAAACAGACAAATTATATCTCCGAAAGTATTGGTTTCTCAGAGTTGGGAATTATATCAATGTATTCATATAATAGAAATGCATCCTAAATGAAATTCAATTCAAATAATAGTTTATTTATCAAGATTAAATGAGCAATCATGAGAATGAGAAAAGCACCATGGAAGAAATCAAATTAAATCTGGCTTATTTTGCCCAATAACGAACTTAACCGAGATATTCATCTCCCTAAACTACTCTGAAAATTTCAACTACCTACCTCATTCCGTTCGAGAGTTATATCTATGTCTATGGATGAAAAGCAGTCTCACTACTCTCAGATCTCTTACTTCATGTTCAGTTCCGAAATGTAAGAATTTTCTGAGAAAAACTAATTTCGGAGCAAACAACTGAGATTTTTCTCACTTCGCTCACAATTCTTCGATAATGTAGGAACATCATTTGACATTATGACAATTCATATTCATACATAGAATAATATCATTCTGTGACAACGTTGAAATACGATTTATTATTGAAATTTTGAAAAATCATATCTCCGAAAGTATTAGCTTATTAGAAATAAAAATAATATGAGTGGATTCTTATGATAAAACTTCTTATCAAAAAAAATTTAATTTGGAATTTGTTTCGTTAAAAAAAAATTTTTTTTTTGTTACTCCGAAACCATCTGTCCGATTTTGCCCAATAACGAACTTAGCCGAGATATTTATCCATCAAACCTACTCTGAAAATTTCAACTCTCTAGCTCATTCCGTTCGAGAGTTATCGTGCCTACGGCCGGACCGGCCGGCCGGACGGCCGGACAGAATGAATTTCTACCACGGATTCTTGATCAGTGAGCCGAACCAAATCGTTTAAGACCATTTTCATCGAAATATTCGAAAATTACAGACATTTGGGCAAATTGATAAGCACTCAGTTCCGAGGAACTAGAGCGCCAAAAAGGACACAAATATTTTCCAAAATTTTGGGCTAGATACGTAGATGACTTATTTGCAATTGCTGATGAAAATTTTGATATTAACGAATTTACTATGGTCTTAAACAGTAAATAACCATCTATTAAGTTCACCTTCGAAATGGAAAAGGACGGCTACTTACCATTCTTAGATTTGAAAGTATCCAGAGATAACTCAAATTTAATTAGTTTTGACATCTTTAGAAAACCTACTAATTCTGATATTTACATTTCGTCGGAATCGGTAGCTCCCTGGTCACATAAAACAGCCAGCTTACATTTCCTCGTCAACCGGTTATTTAATATTCCGCTAAGCAATGTAAATTTCAAGAAAGAAAGAAAAATGATTTTCCAAATTGCCGAAAGAAACGGGTATAATCATCAATTAGTTCAGAAAATGATAAACAAAGATAAACATAAAAATCTCTTCAGTAACATAACCCTAACGAATGAAATAAAAACAGTAAAAGGTTTCCACGCGTTCACGTTCCATCCGAAAACAAACAACAAACTCCAGAATATTTTCAAAAAGGTAAACATAAAACTGGCTTTCAAGGGCCAACTTCCACGAAAATTAAACAACTTCTAGGAAATACATTTGATAAAACTCCGGACATGTTAAAATCGGGTATATATGAAATTAAATGTTTAGATTGCAACAAGTGTTACGTCAGGCAAACAACCAGAAACATTCTCACACGGTATAAAGAGCATACGGGACACATTCGAAACAACAACGTCGATAAATCTGCGGTTGCAAATCATGTTTTAATAACTGGCCACTCAATTTCAGAAAATTCCGTCAAATCGTTGTTAAATTCCAATAGAGCATACCTAGGAACAATTGAAGGTATCAAAATGTATAAGAGAAAGGATTTTTTACTCAATAATGACCTAACCCCTATTAACAACCCATTATTCTCACTAATTGGTTTATGACTAGGGGTATAATGTCAACCCGTACGGGAGTGTAGAAATTGATTGCATGCTTTAGTAATGCTTCGTCTTTGAAGATGGAAATTTTTGTTTCCGAAACATATGTCAGACGACAAAAAACTGTAGTGGACAAGAGTGTAGTTACTTTTATAGTGTTCATAATAAGTCTACAGTGAACTCAAAATAGAATATAACGGACTATGAAATAATTTATAAAAATCTTCCGATCATTAAAAGTAAACAATTTTCACAAATGAATAGATAACAATAGGTACAGAGCTGTGCTGAGCACCGAAAAAAAGTGCTTCAAGCCCTAAGCACTAAGCACTCAATAAAAATACTCCCGAGCCTCGAGCACTAAGCACCGCGTTTTTACAAAAGGCTTGCGATTACTAAGCACTTTAGTAATTCGATTTTTCGAGCACCAATCACTAAGCACTTTTAGAAAACTGTTGAAAATGAGGTTATTCACTCCGAATTGTTATAAAATTGTATTCAATTTGAAAAACATGTAAACATGCAAACTTGCGTACCTCATATGCGTCATTGACGGAAAGGAAATGGAGTGCAGCGAAACAAATTTCTATAAAACTAACGAACTCAAAATTCGTTCTATTCCCACACAGTTTGAAAAGGTCTTTATTATTTTACGAAATTAATATACAATTAATGGATACATGAATTCCATAAGCGTCCCAGTTTTCTTCTGCACAGGCAAAATCTATTTCCCAATTTCAAAATGGGATAATACCCGAAACATACACCTATGACAACAACATAAAATTATATATTATATGATACTTATGCCAAGTGTTTTATTTCCCTTACTATTTGAAAATTGGTTCAATCACCGAAGTGAAGTCAGGAGCTTTTGCGCGTATGTTCTATTGTAAATTCTCCTGTATTGGACACTCTTAATCAAATTTACCATGGTGAATTCTATTGTCCGTTCTCCTGTATTGGACACTCTCTTAATCGAATTTGCCATGGTAAATTCCCTATCTCTTTTCGTTCTGGAGTTATCGAGGCAACGGTCACCCATCCAGCTACTGGACCCACACAAGGCTGCTCAGATCTCCAGCAATATAGATCCAATCGTGTTCAAACTTGGAACTTGATAGTAGAGAAAGGTTCTGAAGGCTCTCGCAAAATATCTGCCATGTCGGATGAATAGTTTCTTATATATGGAATTTTTTCAATGATTTTCAATAATTTTTGAAAAAATTCCAATGATACGATCCTCAAAAAATTTTGCAAAAATTTCCTTGTTTGCATTCTTCAACTTATAACCTTATATTATTACCTTATATTTGAATTGGATCGGTTTGGTATTTTTCGAGTTATTAAGGAAATAACAACCAAATTTCAGATGCGGATAACTCCAAAACCGTTTGGCTGATTATGCTTATAAACGAACCCAAATGTCACATGCAGATGCACAACCCAACCTGAAAATTTCAAGTCGCTATCTCTTTCCGTTCTCTGGTTATCGGGACATAAAAAATATTTTTTAATGATTTTTTTTTATTTTCTAGTGATACGATTCTCACAAAATTACACAAACGTGCTTAGGTTTATATTCTACAACTATTCACTAAGTTCCCTCACTACTGGTCGGCACCTTGACGTGGTGTGGGGGCTTAAGTAGCTGCGAGAATACCTGGAGCGGTGTCGACCCAGGTCGACGGGGTCCAGGTTGAGCAGTGAAAACTAAGACTGACCCCCAAGCCACGGTGGAAGAAATCGTGCCAAGGGCTGAATGGCACCTGGGTCAAGTGTGTTACGAACGATTCCCTGAGGACACCGGGTCACCTCCTCTTGTAAAAAGACCTTCCCTCAGTATCGAAGCTCTGCTGAAGGGTGACTGAATATTTCTTCGTTACTCGTGGGAACTATATGAATAATAGCTCGACGAAAATACAAAAAACCCTACGGGTTGCAGTGCAACCTGACACCCAGGGACCGTCTTCGGACGGATCTCAGGGAAAAAACTTGGCGAGGACGGAGAATGAGGGTCCAGCAGCTCCTGCTGCAGGAAACTCGCAATCGAAATCCTTGCCCAAGTTACACACCAGACGGAATCGTTCTGGTGCGGAAAAAAGAAGGGCTCGGAAGGCTCGTGAAGGCTTAGCCGGTCATCAGGCCGGAGAGTCTTCGGACGGGAATTCCCCCCGTAAACAGGAGAGCAGCTCAAAAAGAGATGCTCCTGACAACAACACTCCGCCCTCATGTGAGCGGCCAGCGAAGAAGGCAAAAAACCTTCAGAGTGGGCTCTCCTATAACGAGGTAGTGAAAGTGCCCATGAAGCTAGTCCTGGTACATAAGGACTGGCCAGAAAAGGCGCTCTCCAAGGAGGAGTTCTATGCCGTAGAGCGGGCGGTTGCTGCTGCGATGGACAAGATCCAGTCGGGGCAGTACTTCCCGAGGCTCGAAGACATGGACCTCAACCCGCAAGGGGCGATCATCGCATCTTGTCAGGACAAAACAAGCAGGGACTGGTTGCAAAACAACCTATCCAGGCTTGTTCTTCCAAAGGGCCTAAGTCTCAAGACAATTGGGATGGGGGACCTGGAAAGACCGACGAGAGTCAGCCTGATGGTGAAGGGTGCGCAATGCACTGCACCGACAGGTCTGATTCTCAGAAGGATAGAGATGTCCACTCCGGCCCTGAAAACAAGGAGCTGGAGGATTTACAACCGGTGTGACAGGCCCGACTCGGTGCAGGTCATACTGGGTGTTGACAGGGCATCTTTGGAGGTTCTAAAGGCCTCCAATTACACGGTCCAGGTTGCAACGAGGAAGGGCACCTTCAAGCTCATCCAAGCTGCAGGACCGGGAAAGAATGCAGTCTCCGCGGCTGTATCGGCCACTCCAGGAATGGGGCCCGCTGCTGTGGCGGAGAGCATTCTAGTTCGGAAGGTAACACCTTCCAATGCGACTGAAAAGTCGCAAAGCGAGATGGAGGTGGTGCCTGCGGAGGCTCCCTCAGTCGGTGCACCTCTCGCCCTTCCGCAGGTCTCAGGTGGGACATTCGGGAGGGGGGATGGTGCGGTGGCTGTGGGGCCCGGGCGGTGCCCCATTCCATCTAGCCCGCCGGCATTAACTCTGGAGATGCCATCATCTCCGGAGGGCGTGCTGGCAAGACGTGACAGTCGTTCGACTGAGAGCAGTGTTTAACTGTCCTCATGGCGGCCGATATTCATGTCACGCAGATAAACTTGCACCACTGTATAGCGGCAACCGATATTCTTCGGTTGCGGCTGTCGAAGGTGCAGACATTTATAGCTCTGATTCAGGAGCCCTGGGTCAGGGGGGGTGAAGTGAGGGGCCTCTCCTTTAGGGGAGGTGTGCTCTTCTGCGCGCCTAAGGACACCAGTCCAAGGGCGAGTATAATCACCTCCACTGATTTAGGTGCTCAATTATTAAACAACTTTTGTTTCAGAGACCTGGTAGCGGTCCAGATCAAAGACAGCAGGAGACCGCTAGATAACCTGGTGATATGTTCTGCATATCTCCCGTATGACTCACCAAGCCCACCACCAACGAGGGAAATGGAGGAGTTAATAGAATACTGTGAGCGGAAGAGCTGGCCTCTGCTCATAGGATGTGATGCGAATGCACATCACACTCTGTGGGGTAGTAGAGATATTAACTCAAGGGGTGAAGCGCTGGCAGAATTTTTATTCTCCACGAATTTGAACCTGCTTAACCAGGGTACGGAACCGACCTTCGTCACAACGACAAGAAGGGAGGTGCTAGATATCACATTGGGCAGCAGATCAATCGCCAATTCCATAAAGGACTGGCGAGTGGCGAAGGAGGTGGTCTCTATATCGGACCACCGACACATCTGCTTCTCTATATTCCGAAGCAAGAAAAAGGAGGATCCTGAGATCTACAGGAATCCGAAAAAAACGGATTGGACCAGATACCTGGCATACCTTTCTGACAATCTGGAACAGGGAAACCTAAAACCCAAGAACATGAGAGAATTGGACACGGCAGCAGCCATGCTTCAGGAGTCCATAATCTCAGCTTATCACAGCAGTTGTAGACCCCAAGTCCGAAGACTTAAAAGTCAGACGAAATGGTGGACGACTGAACTGAACGACACCAGACGCGAAACAAGGCGTCTTTTCAATAGGGCCATGAGATCAGGCCTAGCGAAGGACTGGGATGATTATAAATTATCCCTGAAAAAATACAAAGGACTGATTAGGCGGTCCAAGCGCGAATCCTGGAGAAGCTTCTGCAGTGGTATAGAGGAAGCACCAGAGGCCAATAGGCTTAGGAAGGTCCTCTCTGTGGGAGGCCCTCCAAGGATTGACTACTTGACTCTTCCTAGTGGGGAGAAGACCTCCTCAGAGGAAGATAGTCTAAGACTACTCCTGAAGGCACATTTTCCGGGATTTAGAGAGAATGACAACACACAGGGTGAAGACCACAGACGAGCTTCAAGTGAGGATTGGAAGTTGGCTTCACTTGTGGTAACACACTCTCGAATTCGCTGGGCTGTCAGAGAATTCGAGCCTTATAAAGCAGCGGGGGAAGATAGCATATTTCCGGCACTTTTGATTAAGGGCTTGGAGCTGCTGACACCCCCACTGCTTCATATACTCCGAGCGAGTCTAGCCCTAGGACACATACCAAAGTCCTGGAGAAAGGTGAGGGTTGTGTTCATACCCAAGCCTGGAAAGACGTCATATACTCAGACGAAAAACTTCCGACCAATAAGCCTCTCCTCCTTTTTAGTCAAAACGCTGGAGAGATTGGTTGAACGATATATCAGAGATGGAACCTTAGTGGCTAGCCCACTACATCCAACTCAGCATGCCTATCAGATGGCAAATCAGTAGATTCTGCTCTTCATTCAGTGGTCAGCTGCATCGAGAGCGGACTACATTATCGAGAGTGCACTCTTGCTGTGTTTCTGGACATAGAGGGTGCATTCAATAATACTGCATTTGGAGCTATGCATAATGCACTAACCAAACATGGGGTTCCTTTTGCAGTCTGTCGATGGGCAGGATTCCTTTTAAGGGACCGCAGCATAGTGGCTCGTCTAGGCAGCTCAACCATTAGGGGAACACCAGGCAGGGGATGCCCATAGGGTGGCGTTCTATCACCTCTTCTGTGGAATCTGGTCCTGGATGGGCTCCTGGTTGAGCTGGCGGGGGCTGGCCTAAAGGTTGTAGCCTATGCAGATGATCTCGTAATACTAATCAGAGGAAAACATCCAAATGTCGTCGCTGATCTTATGCAGGATGCTCTGTGTAGGATTGAGCGATGGTGTTTGAATAACGATCTTACGGTTAATCCTGAAAAAACAGAGATGGTTCTCTTCGACAGGAAGAGGGGGCCCTGTAACATAAGACTACCAAGTCTATTTGGAGTAGGGCTCAATCTAACAGAGCAAGTTCGATATCTGGGTGTGATACTGGACCACAAACTACTGTGGAACAATCACATTGAGAAACAAACAAAAAAGGCCGAGATGATCTTTTGGTCTACTCGGAGAGTAGTGGGAAATGGATGGGGCTTTAAACCACACATTATTCACTGGTTGTATACTGTGGTGGTGAGGCCTATCCTAACCTACGCATCATTGGTGTGGTGGACTTCTTTGAAGAAGTCATATATCCGCAACAAATTGACAAGAACTCAGAGAAAAGCTTGTTTAAGCATCACAGGTGCTCTGAGATCTACTCCAACAACAGCTATGGAGTGCCTGCTGGGGCTACCTCCCCTGCATCTTGTAGTTGAGGAGGGGGCTATGAAGACAGCTTTAAGAATCTGGGAACAGGGACAGTGGCGTGACAGCGGAATGTTCAGGGGACACGCGTGGGCACTCAAGAAGGTGGAGGATGATGATGCATCTCTCCTCCGGAGGAGTGACCGTGCGGGCTCCTTATTCTGCTTTAACGAACCCTATAGGGTGATATTTCCTGATAGAGACCAATGGGATACAAGGAGTGATCTCCTTAAACCAGAGGGGCCCACATGGTTCACAGATGGCTCTGTAACGACTACAGGGACAGGTGCAGGCATTGTGGGACCTCGAGTGAGCATGTCCATCCCTCTCGGGAAGAACTGCTCGATAATACAGGCAGAACTATACGCTGTTCTTGTCTGCGCGCTGGAAAACATCCGACTAGGATACTCTGGCAAGTACATATATATATGTTGTGACAGTCAAGGAACGTTAAAATCCCTATCTGATGTGAAGATAAACTCCTACTTAGTAGGCGAATGCAGGAAGGCTCTGCGAAGGCTGGGCGCTGGTAACGTTGTAAAACTCATCTGGTGTCCGGCTCACTCGGAGATTTCAGGTAATGTTAAGGCAGATAAGCTGGCGAAGCAGGGGGCTCGGATACCATATATAGGTCCTGAGCCTTCACTTCCAGTATGTCGTACCTATGTTAAAACATTCTTCAAGAATCGTTTGGACAAGAATTTCTCCAGTCTATGGAACATGGGAGTAGGACTCAGGCAGTCAAGGCTTCTCATTAAGAAACCATCGTCAAAGTCTGAAGTAAAGAAACTTCTTTCACTCGAAAGAAGAGAACTGAGCCTGGTGACTGGATTACTAACTGGTCACCAGTTCAACAAACATCTGAATAGGATGGGATTGGCCGATAGCGCTCTGTGTCGCTGGTGCAAGAGCATGGAAGAAACAGCTGAACATATTCTGTTCGACTGTAACAACCTTAAAGAATTGAGGGTCATACACCTAGGCAACCCAACACCTACGATTCCTATGGTGAGAGGGACTTCTCCTTTTAAGCTCGCGGCATTCCTGTCAGCGTGTCTTTTGGAATGAGTCTCACGAGTCTGTCAAGCGGAAGAACAATGGGCCAGAAGGCCTCAGTTCAGCCTGAGACGGCACCGCGGAAGAAGAAGAAGATTCACTAAGTTTCAATTCGATCGGATTTATATTGGTTGAAAACAAAATTATTACTCGGAAACCATTGGGTCGATTATGCCCATTAACGATCTTCTCCGTTGTACTGGATGCGCCACCCACTCTGAAAATTTCAAGCCGCTAGCTCTTTCCGTTCTCAAGTTATCGTGGCAACGGCCGGATGGCCGGCTGGTTGGTCAAATTCTTCATCAGGGAGTCGAACCCTATCGTTTTAGACCATTTTCGGCGAAAAATTCGAAAATTACAGACAATTGGGCAAAATGATAACGCGATTTTCCCCAGAAAATACGCGCAAAAAGAACTTACGTGAATTCAGTGGTCTTTGGGGCAGTTTTCCACTAATACATAATTTAATTCGAGTTGATCAACATGACGTAAATGCTTCTTTAAATTCTTCAAAATGTCAAAAATATAATCTGCAGAAATCGGATAGTATTATTTTCTATTGTGATTGTAGTCATAAGCAATTTAGCGTTGTAAGTCAGATGGAAATTTAATTGAAAATATCGAATAAATCTGTGAAATCACATGACAATTTTCGAAAAAACACACTTATATATTCTTTATAGACGATCCACTTAATAATGCTTTGATACAGAATAATTTTCAGTAGTTGGTAAAAGCACAACCCACTATATCTACTAGCCTGGAAGATGATAAAATGTCAACACCGCTCAGAGACGTACGTCAGTCGAACGTTTGTTCGTTTGTTATTGTAAAAATGGACGATCACTTCTGATTCTGGAGTTAACCATTATTGTTTTTTCGCGGGATATTCGTGGTATTTTTTGTGTATAACGGTGTCAAATGTGAATTAATGCAACGCAGTGATAAATATGGTCGGATATTTATATGTTCTGTGATTAAACTGCAGTGTGTAAATAGTGAAATTACCTTTTGGATTATTTCTACTTATTGGAGATGAGTACAATTCAGTTGAGACTATAGACAACAAGATGGACTAGAAATATGAGTGAAATAGAACTTTCATTTCTTCCGATTTATGAAACATTTTGATGACCTTTCTAATAGTTTTTCAAAAAAAATTGATACATCTGAATAGGAGATCACGAAGCTCAAAGAAACTATTTATTTTTATATACAGGGTGAGTCTTTGACCACTGCATTAATTTTAACAAAAGATCCCTCTCGTCAAATGAAACACTTTTTTCATTTAACATTTTTCCAAATTCAGCTCCGGTAAAAAGTTACAAGCGTTTGAAGATTTCACAATGTGCTAATACACTCCCGCATATAAATTATCTATTACATTGTTGGCGGACGAGAATAAGGCATGGTAACGTGGTTTACAGCTTGATTCGGGATTCCAATGCCCAGGGACGGATCCATAAAAGTAGTGAAATTTCTGGAGTTTTCCATTTTAAAACATTCAATGAAGAATATCTCGAAAACGGTACGTTTAAGGAGAAATGATGAAGAATAATATAATGTTCTAAAACGATGGAATATTCTTGAAATGATTCAAGAAAAACTTTATATGCTTTCTTTATGCTAATTTCGTTTAGTTTTATGAATCCACGGGTCCATAACTAGAAAACCAGTAGAAGTAGAAAATAGCTAATATTTGGAAAATATGTATCGTAGTTATAGGAAAATTTACGCCAACATCCATTTTATTCGAAAGAAGGATGTCAAAGCTACAAAATAAAAAAAGGTTTTTTTTTCAAAATTTCAACAGCCTGTATCTTTTTACCTGAGCTGAATTTGGAAAAATGTTAAATGAAAAAAGTGTTTCATTTAATGAGAGGAATCTTTGGTTAAAATAAATGCAGTGGTCAAAGACTCACCCTGTATATGCATTCAATTTCCAAAAGTCTGCATCTGTAGATGCTTCAGTTGAAACCAATAAGGACCTTATTATTCATCATAAATTATTCATTAAAAATTTTCAGATTTTCTGCAGTGATTTGAAATGGATTCTTCCTTTCGATATTACCTTAACGCGAGCAGATGGTCTCAACCTCAGATCAATAAGTAAACATTCCCCGCTACAGAAATATAATTAATAGGGATTCAGATTCGGAATTTATCAATTTGTTTTATCAACATTTTTACACAGTTCAGATTAAAAAATAATTTTATGTAAATTTACTCTTTGTAGCATTGAATTGATATTCTGAATTCACATAGACATAGAAAAAATTTGTAGAAAATACGAATAACAATGTAATTGTCCACCGAATGGAAAATAAACAGAAACATTTGTAGATAGCAGAAACTTACCATTATAGTAAGAACCAAGACAAGACAAACTCTAAGATGAGTCTACCTTATTGAAGTCTTATACAGGGTCTTTCACGAGGAACCTCACCCATATTTATACGGGAAACTACTGAACGTATTTTCATGAAATTCGGTACTTCACGATGCTGATGAAATCTAAAATATTTTCAAGGCATGAGCACCTCCGGTTTTTCCGGAAATGACGTCAACATCCGTTTTTCAAATTAGAACACCAATTTTTCATTGCAGAAATAGATTCCTTAGAAAATTTCAAGTTATTTTGATGTAACATTTTTCAGTTTTGGTTGGAAAATTCTCTCTGAGCGGGAAAATTCGAAAAAAAAATCGAAAATAGAGCTCCGCTGAAACAAGAATAACTTCGAGGTTTTTGGATGGAAAATTTTCATTTTTGGGATTTTTCAAGATGTAAGATTGATGTATCCACTTTAAAAATCGCGATTGATGATACAGGGGGTGAAAAAATCGCTTTCAAAGTTAGGGATGACAAAATCGTGAAAAATCAATTTTTTCAAATTAGAACCCCATTTTTTTATGGCAGATATTGAATCTACGTTAAAAAATAATGTGAGTGTGTGCATTACACCCTTGCCCTAAAGTGGATATTTTCTGAGTTATTCACAAAAAACTGTTTTTCGTCTTGAATTTTCAGCTATTTCTTTTCCCTTCACGCCAAAAAGATGAAATTTTCAGGAACTGTTACTTAAACCATGTTTTAGATTTTACTACCCTAATATGCAAGAGAAAAAAGTTACAGGTTGTTCCTAAATAGATGGCGAATTTTGATTCGAATTTGTATCGGAAACCTCTTTATTTCAACTAATCGGCCATCGGTTTTCTCTCCAGTGATAAATAAATAATTCCCTATGAACCATATGCAAAAACTTACCATGTTTTACATTCTTTTTTTTTAATGATAGATATCATTAATTACATCTGCCAAATTACTCTTTATTCAGTAGCATTTTGTGTTTACTATTAATTTGGTGATAATTCGTATTAAGTTATAAAATCGATCACTATGCCTAATTTTACCAATGAAGATTATTCAAATCTCATTCTACTTCATGGAGAATGTAATGAAGTTGTAGATAGAACGATTCGACTGTTCATTGAGAGGTTTCCTGACCGACCCAGACCAACGAGAGATTATTAACAGAACCATGACAAACTTGAGAAATGTCGGATCTTTCGTTAAGAAAACTATACACACAGAAAAATGTGTAGTAGAAGATGAGAACAACGAAATTACAGTTCTTGCATATTTTCTGTGTGAATCCTCAAAATTCTCTCAATGATGCCGAGATTGATCTGGGATTATCTCAATCGAGTGTTTGGAGAATATTAAAAAAACATAAAATGCACCCATATAAATTCAATAGGGTACAGCATTTGAAGGAAACTGATTTCGTCAGGAGAACAGAGTTTTGCGAAGCTATGATGATTCGATTTCAAGAGAATGAAAACTTTTTGGACTGTATAATTTGGACAGATTCACAAGGAATGGTTCTTTCAACAGGCATAACAGTCATTATTGGGATGAAGAGAACAACCTCCACTTCAGACAATGGAACTTTCAAGAGACCTGGAGTTTCAATGTTTTTTGCGCCATCAAATATAATGCAATTCTCGATGTTCACATTTATGATGGGACTTTAACTGGTAAGATAGAACACTACACATGTTTGCATTATTTAAAGAATGTTCTCCCTTAGGAGATAGATATTCAGACATATTGACTCAAATAATTGAGCCGCTAGTACAGAACCATAATGACTTATGGTATCAACAAGATGGCGCGCCTCCACACAATTCACTCAATGTGTCAAATATCCTCTACAGGCTATTTGAAGATCGATGGTTGGCGAACAATGGTCCACATCTTTGGCCACCACGTTCTCCCGATTTAACTCCTTTAGACTATTATGTTTGGGGTAGGATAAAAAATATTGTCTACTCAACTCCCCTGACTGATAAAGAGGACTGCATAGAACGAGTCAGAAATGCGTTCAGGTTTGTTTAGATTTTTAGATTCATAGTTTTGAAACTCAATTTGGTTTTTAAACACTTTTGCAGATCTCTTCCTCCCGATGAAATAAGAAGAGCAACGCACGAAGCATTCCTGAGACGTATAAATAAATGTCTAGAAATTAACGGTCAAAACTTTGAGCATCTTCTCTAGTTATAACTGCGAGAGTTTGCCATGGTTCTCCTAATAGTAACTTGAAGTCGGTTTCAAGAAGGGGTGAAAAATCTACAGCATGGTTCAAATAACAGTTCCTGAAAATTTCATCTCTTTGGCGTGAAGGGAAAAGAAATAGCTGAAAATAGACGAAAAACAGTTTTTTGTGAATAACTCGGAAAATATCCATTTTAGGGCAAGGGTGTAATGCATACACTCACATTATTTTTTAACGTAGATTCAATATCTGCCATAAAAAAATGGGGTTCTAATTTGAAAAAATTGATTTTTCACGATTTTGTCATCCCTAACTTTGAAAGCGATTTTTTCACCCCCTGTATCATGAATCGCGATTTCGATTTTTAAAGTGGATACATCAATCTTACATCTTGAAAAATCTCAAAAATGAAAATTTTCCATCCAAAAACCTCGAAGTTATTCTTGTTTCAGCGGAGCTCTATTTTCGATTTTTTTTTCGAATTTTCCCGCTCAGAGAGAATTTTCCAACCAAAACTGAAAAATGTTACATCAAAATAACTTGAAATTTTTTAAGGAATCTATTTCTGCAAAAAAAAAATGGTGTTCTAATTTGAAAAACGGAAGTTGACGTCATTTCCGGAAAAACCGGAGGTGCTCATGCCTTGAAAATATTTTAGATTTCATCAGCATCGTGAAATACTTATAAGTGCTGAATTTCATGAAAGTACGTTCAGTAGTTTCCCGTATAAATATGGGTGAGATTCCTCGTGAAAGACCCTGTATACCTATATTCTGTCAATGGTGAATGGATTTACTCTATAGAGGCCTATAAAAATGAATATCTGGGGATATTTCCTGATGCTCAGATTTTAGAATATACTCCGAAAGCCCACATCACAGGTGCTATATACAGATTTATGTAAACTAAAAAAGTTAACAAGGGAAAATCGACACGAAGACCTCAAGTTTCCCAAGAAGTTTTTGAAAAACTTAGAACACCAATTGAAGGTAATCCTGAAATGTCCCTGAATAAATCATCTTTACAGTCTGGTGTTCCCTTGAGTACTTGCCACAAAGTATTGAAAAAAAAACTGAATTTGCACCCTTACAAAAAAACAATGGCGCAGCAGCTCCAATAGATATTCCCTGTCGTGTAGAATACTGCCATTGGTTTCTTAATAATCTTAACGTTGATAGATTATTAGGCTAAAGGTTTTTTTTATTGATGAGGTTTATGTGAATTCTCGAAACAACAGAATTTGGAAATCTGAGAATTCCCATAGTTTTATTGAAGCTCCATTACATTTGCAAAAATTTGGTCTGTGATTAGGAGTTTCTCGTCGTAGAATATATGGCACAGTTTTCTTTCATGGTACCATTAAAGCTACAAAACAATAATGCTGGAGCTCTTCATAAACCAATTAGATGACGAAGAAATACAGTTGGGATATTTTCAACAAGATGGGGTAACTGCCCACACTACTGCAAATCTAAGCTATCTGCAGGAGTTAGATGACAACCGTATATTATATCGAGGACTCACAGCCTTCCTTTCCAACACGCTCTCTAGAATTCACTCCCCTGGACTCTGCATCTTTGCATATCTGAAAGATGAGGGTTCAAAAAAACAATCCGATAATATTGAGGTCCTCCAATCATCCATAACAATGTGCTGCCTAAATATTCGCCCAGAAATATTAAAAAATATATTTGACAATAAACGAAAAAGAATATTTAAATGCCTTGAGAACAATGGAGCATATTTTGAACATTTGATGTGAATTCTCACAAATGACTGAGTTCCCAAACTGGGAGTTATCTTACAGTTATTCAATGTATTTTGTCCATTTGTATTGATTTATTACCTGCATTCGAACATTAAAATTAGTTTAACAGAACGCATTCAGTTTTCAGCACTTACTTTTCAAATATTCTTAATAGGATTTTGAAAATTCTTCCATTCAAACACAAGGGAACTGATTATTCATATTTGTTCAATAGCTAATATGATATCTCTTGAAAATGGCTTAGGAGAATAAAATCCCAAGTAATAAATAATTCACTCTAGATTCCATCAGCTTGATATTTTCTGAAAAAAAAACTCTTTGAAACGGAGTAAAATTCCAGTACCATTTATCATTCTTTCAATCAAATTACCCTTCTCTGGCTATCACCAGGTCTGTTGTAAACCCAGAGAAGGAGTTAAGCTCAGTTCTTATGCATGACATGTACCCAAAATTATATGTAGGTAATAAAAACTTAAACCCGAAAATTCATTTTTTTGAAAATTTCACTTTCTACAAAATTAATGTGAACTATATAAACATAATCTGCCAGTGACAATCATTTTGGAACTCATTGTGAACTAAGGAGAAAGTGAGGTTACGCATATATTAAGAATACCACAGAATTAGGTTATATTATGTGATGAATTATGCGTCTGGGATTGCAAATGTGTTCAGCAGGCATATGAAGCGGCAAAATGATGGGGTTTCAGAACCAACTACTATGTTACAATAATTTATAAAGACCCTGTATTATAGTCAAAGCGAGACCTGCTTTTATTACCTTTCTAAATACAATTGGTACTGTAAGCTTACTCTGTCTTCAATTTTTTGTATCATAGGTCTGTTACCTTTGACTGCGTGTATAGTGTATGTCGTCTTTTGTCATCAGTCTGTAGCAAGATCTTCATCAAGTAGAGGTTTTTGGTCATAGATTCACTTGGCTTGCCCAATGGCTTCAGACATCTCCGTGTGTAAATATTTATTACTATTAACGTGAACTGAGATTCGAGAACAACTACCCCAAGAGAAGAATTCCATACAATTCCAAATGCGTAACATTCCTTCCTTCATTCCCAGGAGGTGAGCTAAACCTAATCTCATCTCAACCCTACATTCACCAGGTCAAACATAGCAATCATCCAACATTCCTCGTAAAACACACTACATCCAATATCCTATGATACACTATAATATCCGATCATGACACAGAATCGTTTGTATACTAACAACATTCCAAGACAACCAAAACCACAACCATGCGTTTGAAAGAAGTCGAATCAGATGCGCAACGGAGACCCATCACAAGTATCTGGACTTCTCTAATACCTACTCAACTAACCTCCCACACCAGTCTTCACCAATCTCGCATTATCAGCAATCACCAAGCAATTCTCAAAACACACTCAAACATACCGAACTCAAATTGTGCACACCAGGATAGTCAACAATCGGGTAAGAAATGAATCTACAGAAATAACGTAGGATACATCAAATGGTCGACGGTTATTTTCTCAAGCCTATGACGGTCTTAAACACCAGATCCATCGTCAATACAAAAGAAAAGGAGAAATAATTACCCGTATAATGTATATAGGACACAAAATGAGGTGAATAATATCGCTGATAGATTCGTTGGGCTTATAACTGAACATATAAAAGCATGTACAATTAGAGTCACCGAGAAAAACATTGAAAGAATACGGAGGATGCGGATCACCCCTGCTATTTATAAATTAATTAATTACAAAAATGATTTATATCGTAGATTGAAAAAATTGGTTCAAGCCCTGTGGACAGGAGCTTTTTGGCGCTCTTGTTCAAACAGACAAATTATATCTCTGAAAGTATTGGTTTCTCAGAGTTGGGAATTATATTAATGGATTCCTATGATAGAAATGCATCATGAAAGAAATTAAATTTAAATGAAATGTCGTTTAAAAAAAATACTTCGAAAATTATCTTATAAAAAAAGGGCAATATACAATGCTTCAATGCCTTAATGCTTCAAAAATTGTCATTAAATTTATTTATCCAGATTAAATGAGCAATATGCAATGATTCAACCTGGAATGGGTTATTGCACCTTACACTCGGTGCATAGTTTTCACAACTCGAAATACCTGAGGAAAGTATCATCGAAATGTCTAGAGCAAGGCTGGAGACAATCATAGCAGATTGTCCATTTATTCCTGATATTTGAGTAGGTAGTGGATTACGAACAAATTATTTTAATAGTTCAAAATATACTAATAAAATATTATCCTCTTTTCATAATTTAAAATGTAATAGTTCATACCACTAACACATTCTTTTCTGTATTATGAACCTTAACTCAAGAAAAAATTAGTGATACACAAATGTAGATCCATATTTCAGTATTTTTTTGCTAGCAACATTATGAAAGTACTGTATATAGGTACATGTCTCACTACTTAAGGAAGTAAAAGGTAATATTAACCTCAGTGGTCAACGAACAGTAATTTCTTTTGATGATTCCATTATGTTCTTCTTTCCTATTGCCTCCATAAACTACATAAAAACAGTCTTGTATATATTCACAAGTTCAAGAATCGAATACTTGTTTTCCAAAATAAAATAACACCTATGAATTGACAATCTGTTATACCTAGAAAAGATGACATTCATGAATAGTGATCACAGACAGATTCTGTGTTCATATTCTGTGAACACATAGAACTTACGATGTATTATTGAAACTTCGAAACATCATATTTCCGAAAGTATTAGCTTGTTAGAGTTGAATATGATAACAATGGATTCTTATGATGAAACTGCATCTCAAAAAAATTGAATTCAAAAGTTGTAAAGTAAAAAAAATAATTTTTTTCGTTACTCCGAAACTATTAAACCGATTTTGCCCAATAACGAACTCAACCGAGATATTTATCCCTCAAACCTATTCTGAAAATTTCAACTGTCTAGCTCATTCCATTCGAGAGTTATCGTGTTAACGGCCGGACGCCCGGACGGCCAGAATCGATTTCGACCACGGATTCTTGATCAGTGAGTCAAACCAAATCGTTCAAGACCATTTTCAGCCAAAAATTCGAAAATTACAGACATTTGGGCAAATTGATAAGCACTCTGTTCCGAGGAACAAGAGCTCCAAAAAGAAGAAGAAAACTCAGGTTTGAAGGATGAATATTCAAGATGCAAAATTGACGTACAAAAGAAAATAAAGGAAGCTAAATTGAACTACTTTCAAAGTCGCATCAGAAAGAGTTCAGAGTCGAAGGCGTTATGGGACTGTGCCAAAGATATCTTTAATGAACATAAATCTGAAACAAAAATAAATTACCTACAAACATCAGATAAGTGAAAAATTATGATGATTAGAGATCGCCGAATCTTTCAATGAATATTACAGCAAATTAGGAGAGATATATGCTAGTAAAATAAAATGCACCGATAACTACACTGAAAATATTTTCAAAGTTGATAGTTCATTTTGCTTAGCTCCGGTGGAACCACCAGAAATCATTCAGATCATATCGGAGTTGAAGAGCAGAAGCGCTGAAAGAAATACAACATGAAATTGCTGAACCATTGACTTATCTGGTGAACACTTGCTTTCGGAGAGGTTGTTTTCCTGATATTTTCAAGATTGGAATTGTCAGACCAATACATAAAAGTGGCTATAGATCGCAGATGATTAATTATAGGCCAATTCCTTTGATTTCGAATGTGGGAAAAATTCTTGAGAAATTACTCAAAGTACGGTTGATAAGCTTTTTGGAAAAAATTAAATATTATCTCACAAACAATATGGTTTTCGACAGGGACTTTCGTCGGAAGATGCAATTAAAGTCTTAACAACAAAACTCTATAAGAATATAGATACGAGTATACCAACTCTAACTATATTTATCGATCTTGCGAAAGCATTTGACACAGTGAGTCACAAAAAACAATATATTTCTATAGATTCCGTCGATCAATATATGAACTGATAGAGTGTTATCTTGCCAACCGAAGTCAAGTTGTAATGGTGAATAATAAACTCAGTGGGAAAAAAATGTTTGTTACGGAATCCCTCAGGGCACAGTTCTTGGACCACTTCTCTTCCTCATCTACATAAATAGTCTGTTGGAGATAAGCAGCGAAGGGCAACTTATTGGCTTTGCTGACGATACTGTGGTTTTATACGAGAGTGAATCATGGTCAGATCTGAAAAACACAGTGACAATGGATTTCCATAAAATAAATAAATGGTTGTAGTTGAATAAACTCACCATAAACCACAATAAAACTAAATACCTATTATTCGCGTCGACTAGGGCTGGAGCTAGGGATCTTGGGTACATACAGATCAGCGAAGAGCTGATAGTTCCCAGAGCAGAAACATTGAAGTATTTGGGAATTGAAATCGACCAACACTTAAGATGGGATCAACATATGATTCGTTTGGCCAGAAAACTGCGTGGTATGCTGTACATGTTCAAATACACCTTAATATTTTGCTCTCGTGCAGCCCTTGTTATCGTATGGTGTAATTGGTTGGGGCGGAGTACTGGACAGCCACAAAAGAAGGCTGGGCGTTCTTCGACTTGACAATGAAGAAGGATGGATTTGGACATAAGAAAGTGATATTGACTTTGATGTGCCGTTCCTGCATGCATGTTTTACTTCGGAACATATGTTTTTTTTTTCTTTTTTTTGGAGTGCATATATTATAAGAAAATGGATTAGTGTTTAGCGGATATAAAGAAACTTGTTATGTTCAATACTGTGCACAATTATTACTTATAAAATTAACTCTACAATGTGATAGAGTTTATTTGATGTAGATTATTCTTCAATAAACTCTTTCTATTATATCTGATGGACGATGATCATTTCCCATGCGAATGTCAGTAACGGGTATTACAAATGTCAATGCTTAAGAGCTTAATTTGAGAATAACGAATAAAAATCTGAGCCACCCTTTTTTGAAGTCGCTGCAAGTTTTCAAATTATTCCCTACTCTGCTTCGACGTAAACCTTGGCATTCTCAGTGAAACATTGTTGCTTTTTTATGTTCAAGGTTGAATAAAATGGGTAGACGTTGGGAAAAGACACTAAACAATGGGATTAGGAACCTCTTTCTTTAATCACGACAAATACATCGAGACCGATCAAGAAAAGCAGGAGCATCTAGTGAAATCTCCAGTGACAGAGGAGAACTGATATAAAAGCGGATTTATTGGGAACGGAAGTTTCTTTCGGTCGGTTACTCCATGAGGGCAATGCAATATCCGGAAGAATAACGTTCCAGGATTATCCCGCACACAAAATGAACTGATGGGTTCGTAGCGGCCTTCAATTTTTTCGTCATATTTCCGGCACATAATATGTCTCATCAATAAATGAGAAGATTGTGTATGAAAACTTGATCCCTTTCATTTTCCAACTTGTTTATTGGGCGAGAAGGAAAATCAGTACAGGGTGCCATAAGGATTAAAGGAAGTCTTGTCTTATATTCAAGTAATTATCCACTTCGTATCGTATTTGAATGAAAATATGGAAAAATATATATTGTACTGTAGGATTTTTATCCTTGTCTAGGGGATAATGATTCTACATTTACACTTTTGGATTACTAAATGCGATGTTGTATGCTAATAACAAGATGCATAGAATAACAAGGTGTCGACACTGCCTGCTAATTTCTGTTAAAATTTTCGGCCAAAAAACGGACATAGAATTGTCAAATCACGTACTTTGTGTACTACTTCACTCTATAAACGATGGTGCCGTTAGAGTCGGTTTCGAAGATTCTGACAAGCGTGCAAATGAAAACTGACAAGCGACAAAGGTCACTTTCCACCGTTGCTAGGTCGTAAATCCAAATTAAAAGAATATAATGAAGCAGTTTATTGAAAAATCAATTCACTTTTTGATTAATCAGAAAGCTGTTCGGACATTATGTAAACATGTAAACCCCATTTGTTTGGAACAGAAATTTCATCTTGCCAAGACATAATTAGATCAAATATGGGATTTATCGGTAAAGGAGTTTGATTGGAACATTTTGAATGGAACTGTAAATGAAGAAATCTGTGAAATCATTATTTTTCCATTACAAAAGATCACACCCAACGTCATTAGCTTATAAGTATTTATAATTTATGCATTTTGAAAAACACTGATACATAATTTTCTGTAATATCTGTACATAACATCTTTCGTTATCATATTATTATTCAAATGTATATATTTATTTCGTTGTATTGTGTGTTTGTGTTGATAAAAATGGCATCAGTGAGGCGTTCAAAAATTGGTCGGCGGACACGTAACTCAAGACAAATTCGTAATCGTCGATTGGAGTCAAACAGAATAAGAGGTTCTCAAGAATGGTCTTCCCCAGCTTCCGAAGAATCTATCGATCTGAGGCGAGATACAGCAAAATATAGTATCCAATGAAAACATTAACTTTGAACGTTTGATCCCACAGTCGATTGTGCTGGCAATAGGTTTGGCGAAACGAACCCTCAGAATTATGTTGTTTAGACAGAAAAATCAAATTGCCACAACTGACAACGCCTGAATTCGTTACTTTCAGGACATGATGCTCTATCGAAACACTTTTTGCAGAATATTCGATCATTATAGTAGTGTGTTCCAAATGACGTCATTTGGTTCAAACATAATTGAGGAACAAGGTTTCAATCCAACTTTTGAGGTAATTTTTTTTTTATATCGAACATTTTACACATTGATCATAACATACCCACATTGTCCATACCTTATGGACAAAACGACACGAGCCGTATGGACTAAATGACATACACAGTCAGAGTGTTATGAATATCATTAGTGACTGCTATTGCTACTGTCGAATCGGATGAACTAGGTGGTTTACAACAAATAGTGGATGGCTTTAATGAAGATTCAGGTGTCTTATTCTGTTTTTGTGCCATAATCCCGCAAGCCTCAAGTTCTATTGGCAACGATGGAAGAAGGTTTTCATCCTGAATTGGGTCTGGGTTATCAGCTGTGGAAGCTCTTGGCATATTTGTTGTTTCACCTGGTTCAAAAGTGATCTGGAAATATCTCGGGATTAACTGGCCACAGTGCAGGGGTTTTGAAACCATTGCATGCCTTTTGAACTGAAGCAGTTCTTCCATAAGCTTGATTAAACGAAAATCCGCTCTGAAAGACTGTCACAACACTTCCTGGATGATTTCTCAGCCAGATATAAATCTCTTGGCTGAAATATGTCTTTAGCGGTCCATAAAAGCACAAGTCGAGAGGTGCAGTGAGGGGGAAGACAAACAATTTTGATTCTATTCTCCTTAGCAAAGTTCAAAGCATCGAATGACTTATGGCTGACATGGCCATCGACAATAAGAAGTACTTTATCATCATGACCAGCTTTAACAAAGCTTTGAAAATTCTGGAGCCACTTCACAAATATTTTAGAGGTCATCCAACCGCTTTCTTGAGCTACTCCAACCGTGCCAGTTGGTGCTTCATCCACGAGCTCGTTCTTCATATTTTCTCTCAGGAAAATCATGAAAGGAGGTAAGAACGACTCAGCGGAGTTCATGCAGCACACTACTGCCACATATGATCCCGCTCTGTGCTCGTAATGGCACCTACTAAAGCTGGTTTTACTGTCACGCTGACGGTCGGCGCTGACGGTCAGCGCTGATCGGTCAGCTCGGATCCTTTTAGCATCACGCTGATCACATTGAGAAATAGAAAGATGCTATTGTCTCTGGCTCACTGAATGTGGAGGCTTGTCGGCGCCAGCTAGTCAGCGGCGCCGACGCGCCGGCGCGTACGTGCGCGTATATAGCTCAGCGCTGACGGCAGTCAGCGCTGCGTGACTCGAAAACGCTACCTATAGCTACATACATATTGACCCATCAGCGCCGACCGTCAGCGTGACAGGAAAACCAGCCTTATTTCCTGCCAGCGGTAGCCAGGATTTTTTGAGGTTTTTGGACTTCCCCGATTCGTCCACATTTTAGATTCGGTTTGCGTTGAATTTGTATTTGTCTATGTATTCTTGACATGTATCAGAAACCTTTTTCACCTGCGGTCTATTAAAGGCTTATTCTCTGGCAGCGGAAGTAGGCTCAGATTTACGTAAAGATATGTCTTTATGGCGTCTTAAAAATCCAACCCACTCCAGGCCAGCTTCACCCATATCTTTATTAAAACTGTGCGCAAAGCCATTCTTTTCAGCCAATTCCAAAGCGAGTTCTTGGACCATTGTACGCGTTAATCCAAACATGTGAGTTTCGAGTAGCTTGATGTGCTCAACCAATTTTCTTTCGAATTCAAGAGCTGAAATCTGCCCAAACCTTTTGCCGGGGGGATTGTTTTATTTTGTTCCAAAGCATGCCGCCTGAGTGAAGCTTGTGGCACTTTGAAAGTCTTAGAAGCCAGAAGCCAACCCATTTTTTCTCCTTTACAGCTTCAATAGCTTTTTCACATAGACTTAGATCTTTTTATTATTTACCACCTCTACGGACACTATGTTGTTTTGTCCATAGTGGTTGTATGTCATTTTGTACATAGCCTCAAATTACGATTCGAAGAATAATCTTGTTGCAGTGACAATAATGTTCTAAATTTTACACGATCACCTCCAATACAAAATGCTTGAAAATATAAAACTATAAAACAATAAAATAACAGAAGAAATGTTACCGAAAAACAAAAAACGAACAACCACTAACAAATTTCCTCCCAACCTCGAAAAACAAATGTCAACATGGCGTCCATTGTGTATTTCAAACGTCTCTCGGAAATCCAATGGTATATTTTTGATTCAGGCGCTTCTTGATTGGCTTATTTTTGACAGTTTAAACCACGCTAATTTTTAAATATCGCCAATGTGTCGTTTTGTCCGTATATGTCATTTTGAACGTACTTCCCCTACTACTCCCACAGTAGCGCTTGAGGTCATACTTAATCTGCCACCCTTGACCTTGTCACATGTAAGAAGCCTGCTGGATGAAATGAGAATTTCTAGTAGTGGGAAACTCCTAACTGGGTAGGACATAAAAGGTTACTGGATCAACTGGACTCAAAAATATTTTCAAAGCCCTCAGATGTTACTTCAACCATATTCGACTTCAAAACACCCTTTGCAATGGTCACAAGACACCTACTGAGTGCGGTGGACCTCGTTACTCGAATAGACAAGACATCTGTTTGGTATACGGATGGATCGAATTCAGATAAGGTGCAGGTATCGAGGTATATGGTCCGAAATTGAGGATATCTCTACCCCTGGGATATGATACCTCTATCTCCAAGGCAGAGACACTACCTGTCTACATTTGTGCTCAAAATTGTCTGAAAATGAACCTCAAGGGGGTGCACAAGCAAGTCAATATTATAACGAACAGCCAGGCCAAACTGTGAGACTTGGAATTACCCATCCCAGGTTTCCTATTGTCCTGTGAATGCCGGAATACATAAAGCAACTGGCCAGAGACAATAAGGTAACTCTTCTATGGGTGCAACGGCACTATGACATTGAAGGCAATGAGAAGGCCGATGAACTTGCAAAAAGGGAGCTAAATAACATAATGGCTCTTAGGAGAAATAGGTACTACAGGACTTGTACTACATGGACAAGTCAGCAGACAAAACATGCACGCTCTTTGCATCAGAAAAATAAACAGCCGAACACATATTGCGTAAATGCCCAGAGCTGGAATTTTAAATATGGGTGAGCCAAATCTCATCAGGTATTTTAACACAATTGAGGATGCCCTTAGGATAAAATGAGTAGGGCAATAGAAAAAAAGATCGATACGATCTTTTTGCGCGTTTGTTCTGGGGAACATCGCGTTATCATTTTGGCCAAATGTCTGTAATTTTAGAATTATTCCCCTAAAATGGTCTCAAACGATTGGGTTCGACTCTCTGATCAAGAATTCGAGGTAAAATTTGATTCTGTCCGGCCGGCTGGCCGTTGCCACGATAACTTGAGAACGGAAATAGATCCCGACTTGAAATCTACAGGGTAGCTGGCGCATCCCAATATGACGGACAAGTTCGTTAATGGGTTTCGGAGTAATAATTTCGTCTACAACCAATACCAATCGGATCAAATGGAAACTTGGTGAGTAGTTGTAGAATATAAATATAAGAACTTTCGTGAAATTTTGTAAGAATCGTATTGCTAGAAAATAAAAAAAAATAATGAAAAATATAATTTACGTCACGTTAACCTCAGACCTTAAAAAGATAGCGACTTGAAATTTTCAGGTTAGGTTAATAATCTGAATGTGCCATTTGAGTTTGTCTATAGGCATAATTGGCAAAACGGTTTTGGAGTTATACCCGTCTGAAATTTGATTCTAAATTCCTCAATAGCTCGAACGATACAAAACCGATCTAATTCAAACATGGTTATTAGTTGTAAAATGGCAGCACAACAATTCTTGCAAAATTTCGTGAGAGTCATAACACTAGAAAATTTCTAAAAAATCATAGAAAATTATTGAGAAAAATTCTATATATCGGAAACTATTCCGATGTATAGCGAGAGTCTTCAGAACCTAACTGTTCTACCAAGTTTCAAGTTTGAACATGATCGGATCTATATTGTTGAAGATCCGAGTGGCCTTGTGTGAGTTCAGTAGCTGGATGGGTGATCGTTGCCTCAACAACTCACGAACGAAAGGAGATAGGGACTTGCAATTTTGACGATATGTTGCACATATGAATGGGAGAGTTAAGTTCGCTTTTGGTCATAATCGGTCCAACGGTTTCGGAGTTATACCCATCTGGAATATTTATTCCACGATAACTCAAAAAATATAGGCTCGATCGGATTGAAGCTTGATAACTAGTTGTAGAATATCGACATGAAGACGTGCGTAAAATTTTATGAGGACCGTACCACTAGAAAAATTTTGAAAAAATTACGAAAAAATATTATGTATCTCATGATTCCTTGAGAACGAAAAGAAATAGCGACTTGCTGTTTTCAGGGTAGATTGCGCATCTGAATACGACATTTAAGTGCGCTAACTAGCATAATCGGCCAAATGGTTTTGGAGTTATATCAATCTGAAATTTGGTTGTTATTTCCTCAATAACTCAAAAAATATACAAATCCGATCCAATTCAAATATGGTTATTAGTTGTAGAATGCCAACGCGAAAATTCTTGCAAAATTTCGTGAGGATCGTAGCACTAAAAAATTTTAAGAAAATCATCGAAAAAAAATTGGATCAAGCGTGAAGTCAGAAGCTTTTGCGCGTATGTTCTCTTGTCCATTCTCCTTTATTGGACACTATTAATTGGATGGTAAATGGTAAAGTCGATTAAGAGTGTCCAATACAGGAGAACAGACAATATAATTCAGCATGGTAAATTCGATTAATAGTGTCCAATAAAGGAGAATGGACAAGAGAACATACGCGCAAAAGCTTCTGACTTCACGTCAGTGCTTGAAACAATTTTTTTTGTAGCCTTCAGAACTGCGACCGATGCGGTCGCAGTCCTGAAGTCTAGACCAGGCCTCACGACCCCGTTTTAATAATTATAATAAGTTGCGGAATTATAATCCGTTGCACCGAATAGTAACAATCTATGGCTCCCAGGGATGTTGTCGTGTTTGCAGAGCCAGGTAGGACATATTTGGGGGATTAATGATTGGGACAAGAAAAAAAGATTATAATGGTCACAGATGTGAAAACCGCCGTTTTAGCCGAACGATCCCGGCTCACAATTTATTCTAATCTAGACCGAAGAAAATGCACCCTAATGCGAAATATGGCATGCATAATCCCTTTTTCGATGAATAATTTCGTGAAAGCATAAAATATCCTAAAAGAGTTGGAACAAATTGAATCTATTCAACTTCCAACACGAGCCGATCGAACAAGTGCATGTGAAAAAAACCTACCTAAAATCTCTTATCGGCTGCTCACATATCAAATTGAGTGAAGTGTGTTAGCTGACAATATGGGTACATATAATATGGGCAGCAGAATATTTAACCGATAATTAGTGCTTGTAAACGAGACCCCTTACACTCCTGGAACGCATACGCTTCCAAGTTGACAACTTCGAGTTTACTGCTAGCCATGGATGTAATTCAATAGGGACCAAATGTGACATGCATTCTCATTTTCTGATGCATGCTAAATCAATTCGGCTGCTCCATTCCAAAACAGAGTAGGTATGTGAAAATAATGGAATTGTGTGGGAAACGAGATTTAGTGTTTTTGTTTGGCCCTGAGACGTTTTTAATGCAATTTTTTTTATTTTACGGTTACGTGTTACAGTTCGTCGTATAATTTTTTCTATACATAATCAAATTGTACATATCTTTAGTTGTTACTATAGATTTGGCACATGCTTGGTTTTGGTATTGAATATGAAACATTTTTGCTAGTTTCAAATCCGAGTATCTGCATCAAAATTTGAATAAATAAAAGATTATTATATTTCACCGAATTCAGGATAACAAACAGTTTAATTATGTCTAACGTTTATTATTTTAGAAACACTACAATAGTTTAGAAATACTACAACCAAAGACTCTACTACATACTATCCTCTAAATTGCTGTTGTCATACTCCTCGACTAAATCTGGAGCAGAATCGCAGAATCTGATCATGTCTTTCAAATTGCCAAAACAGAGTATCTGCTATATACTGTGTTTTGCTCTGGGAAAAGCAGATGCTGTGTTTTGAAATGTGAAGATGAGAAAATTTGTGCAGATACTGGGTTGTGGTTATGTCATATCTCTAAATCTATTGCAATTATCAGCTGAGGGGCTAGGTTGAAAGATGCATCCAAACACAGTATATCCAAATATTAAGAAATATCATTTTCTGAAAAAATGTTAGTTACTGTGTTTTGGAATGGAGCAGCCGAATTATCGACGACGCTATATTACAATCTGAAAAGATCGGAACCACCAAACTACACTTTTTAAAACTTATTTCGTCGGGGTATCGTGGGAAGAATTTTCGCGAGTGGCGAATCCGCGAGTCCGATGAGTGGCTAATAAAGCGACGGAAAAGGCGAAGACGGACGTATTGCCAAAGGCAATTTTCATCGAGATTGAAAAGTCGAGAGTATATTAAAAAAATTCCCGAAAAGTCGCTAAATCGGGGAAATCGGTGAAAGCGGGGTCGCTCGAACCCTAAGTCTTTTTCGTTCGGAACGCGGGCCAAGTTTTAACGGTACGAATCGAAAGACGAAATATATACGGATAAACGTATCGCGCCGCTTTTTTCCTATTCCTTTCCGTTTAATTTCTACGATCCATCGAAGATCGCCAAAATGGGGAAAATCGACCGTTTTTATGGGACTATATAAATAAAACGACCCGAGCGAGGCCGAAATCGAACGATCCTCTGAATCTGGATTGAAGATTCCGTGCGCCGAAAACTCACGAAAAGCTCGAAGTATTTAAAGGATGAAATCGCAAACGCATATCTCTAATTTTTTGAAAGGAATAAGCTGCTAGAACGCAGAAGCATTCCAAGGTTAGTAATGTCAGTCAGAACGGTGGCGTAACTTTAGAAGAGGAATTAACTAAAATCGAACGATTATGGATCGGAAATGTGCCGAGAATTATTCAGAACCGATAAAAACCCTTGGATTCGATTTGATACTTTCCACGGAAATTCATATTTATCACGATCGGTTCGTATTCCCGGTTGAAATGAATAACCTCAAAATGGACTGAGCGGATGGGTTTTCGTGAAATCAACGATAATCTTATAAATTACGTGGAATATCACTCTATAAGTAAGTACTATAAGGTAATTACTACTTTACTTAAATTCATAAATCATCAATCATAAATGGATGTCAGACTGAACTGATTCCAGATTGACCGTGTAACCTCCTTCTTACATGGGGCTCATTGGATCTGAACCGACCTGTGGTATCTCTCTCCGGCAGCGGGGAGGGAGAACAACAGATGGTTGGTCAAAATTGCCAGGATTTCTGGACACAGACATGCTCGCTCAACAATTACTGGCCCATTGGCTGAAAGAGCAGACAATGGCTCAGATTCTCTAGGGTATACCTGAGAACAGCTGTGTACACGGACCACTGTGACCTCAGAAATGAGCTAATTACGCTGCGGCTGATTCAGGACTCCGAGTGCAGACTATGCCTGGAGGACCACGAGTCTATCGAACACATCATGTGTGACTGGCCCGCTGGGGACAGGATCAGATTTGAGGAACTAATAGTCCACAAACTGAGACTGAGGGAACTGGGCAAGTTTTCACCCACCAAACTAATATTCCTTATCGAAAGGCTTGAGCTTGTGTGTGAAGTATAGATTATAGGGGTGCCACAATAGAACAATTGGTCTCAGTGGAGGGGCGGGTTTCGTCTACCCAACATAATTCATATAATAATAACCTCCGTCGAAGTCATCTGTTTTAATGGAAATTTAAGAGTCCGGACGTCATAATATGTTGCATCTCTATCACACGTGGGATCAGTTTATCCTTACGTTTGTTGCAAACGAAGGGTATTAAAAAAAAAAAAAAGTGTTTAATGTCTAAACAGGAATAAATTCCAATAACAAGACATACCCATTTTATTAGCAAGAAGTTCACATTTTTTTATATCTACCTACAAGTATTTATACAATTCAACTTCACCAACTGGAAACACCTGAAGAGAGGAAAATAAAAATAACAGGAAAAAAAAATAACAGCTAAGGAGAGTCAAGCAAGGACATAATTCAACCGTATTACTGTATCCTTCTGTATTGGACACTTCGAATTTACCATGGTGAATTCGATTAAGAGTGTCCAATACAGGAGAACAGACAATAGAATTCACCATGGTAAATTCGATTAAGAGTGTCCAATAAAGGAGAATGGACAAGAGAACATACGCGCAACAGCTTCTGACTTCACGTCAGTGCTTGAACCAATTTTTTTTTCAATGATTTTTTAAAAATTTTCTAGTGCTACGATCCTCACGAAATTTTTGCAAGAATTTTCTCGTTGGCATTCTACAACTAATAACCATATTTGAATTGTATCGGATTTCTATCTTTTGAGTTATTGAGGAAATAACAACCAAACAACAACAACTTAAATGTCATATTCAGATGCGCAATCTACCCTGAAAACTGCAAGTCGCTATTTCTTTCCGTTCTCAAGGAATCATCAGATACATAATATTTGTTCGTAATTTTTCAAAAATTTTCTAGTGGTACAATCCTCACAAAATTTTACACACGTCTCTAGTCGATATTCTACAACTAGTTACCAAGCTTCAATTCGATCGAGTCTATATTTTTTGGGTTATCGAGGAAATATTATTCCAGATTGGTATAACTCCGAATCCGTTGGGCCGAATATGGCCAACAGTGAACTTACTCTCCCATTTAGATGTGCAACCTACCCTGAAAATACAAGTCACTATCTCCTTTCGTTCGAGAGTTGTCGAGGCAACGATCACCCATCCAGCTAGTAAACTCACACAAAGCTGCTCGGATCTCCAACAATATAGTTCCGATCATGTTCAAATTTGGAACTTGGTAGTAGAGTTAGGTTCTGGCTATCGCAAAGTTTCAGCGATATCGGACGAATAGTTTCTGATATATAGGATTCTTTCAATAATTTTCTATGATTTTTCAAAAATTTTTTAGTTATACGATCCTCACAAAATTTTGCAAGAAATTTTGCGTTGCCAATCTACAAGTAATACCCATGTTTGAATTGGATCGGTTTTATATTTTTCGAGTTATTGAGGAAATAACAACCAAATTTCAGATGGGTATAACTTCAAAACCGTTTTGCCGATTACGCCTATGAACAAACTCGAATGGCGCACCCAGCTCCTCAACCTAACCTGAAAATTTCAAGTCGCTATCTCTTTTCGTTCTTAGGTTATCGCGACGTAAATATTATTTTTTAATAAATTTTTAAAAATTTTCTAGCGATAGGAGGTTCACAAAATTTGACAAACGTGCTTAGGTTTATATTCTACAACTACTCAACAAGTTTCAATTCGATGGGATCAGTATTGGTTGTAGACAAAATTATTACTCGGAAACCATTGGACCATTTATGCCCATTAACAAATTTGTCCGTCCTATTGGGATGCGCCACCTACCCTGAAAATTGCAAGTTGCTATCTCTTTTCGTTCTCAAGTTATCGTGGCAACGGCCGACCGGACGGCCGGCCGGACAGAATCAAATTTGACCTCGAATTCTTGTCGTACCCAATCATTTGAGACCATTTTCGGCGAAGAATTCGGAAATTACAGACATTTGGCAAAATGATAACGCGATGTTCCCCAGAACATACGTGCTAAAATCATGAAGCTGAAACAATATATTACATACAGGATGGTTCTTCATTTTTCTACTCATCTCACACAATCCAAAATCTATCCTGTTATTAATTATCATGAGAATTGATAATATAAATTACATTAGGTAAGATTATTTTCCTAATCTATTGTATATTATTATACTGATCCTCCTAGATCTTCCCCAAGGAGACCCCTCATAAGCTCTCGAAGAGCTTGAGCGAGTAAGGAGAACCAGTTGTGTTCTGTGTAGGCTTTGTTACTGTGCCCTTATGCCAGCTTAGGCACAGTACTGTTAATTTTTGACCTAACAGTGAATGGTGGCCACCTATGCCATATCTGTTCAATTTTGATCCAACAGTGAATATGTAATATTCCATTTCAAGAACATATTTGAACTCTTGATTCATCGAGTGGGTTAGATGTGATTAAGTTAGTTACATGGATTTAATTGCTGGATCTGCTAAGTAATTGGTGTTTTACCTATAAACTTTTGCCATATTTAGCACAGCACTATTAATTTTCTTCCCAACAGTGGATGTATATATTTCTGTATTTCATCAAAATTAACTGTCGAAAATGAAAAACCACTATACAGTTTGTTTTTTGTAAAATGTCATCTCCTGATATCTATCATGAGGACAATTAAAACTTTGTAAAACCATTGCAAAAGGAAAACCACTGCTATACAGAGCATTTTTCGAAAATTTACAACATAAAAAGAGCTTGACCGATTTTGATGAAACTTTTTGTGCGTGTGTTGCGGCGATTCCCAATTGGTCCCGGTAGGTGGCGCTACAATCGATCTATAGGAACTCAAAAACTACTGGACCAAATTTATGAAACTTTGTGTTTGTCTGGTTCACAATAGCATCCGGTAGGGTGCGCCCCAATCGATTTATAGGAACTCCAAAACCACTCGACTGATTTCGATAAAACTTTGTGTGCGTGTTTGAATGAATCTTAGAGTCACAATAGGAAACCGGAGGCTGGCGCTTTATCCGGTTTATAGGAAGAACGGCTGGACTGATTTCAACTAAACTTTGTGTGTGTATCTGAGTATGTGTCAGGTCCAAAATATACCCAGGTAGGTGGCATTGCAATCGTTCTATAGGAACTCAGAAATGGCTCGACCGATTTTGATGCAATTTTTCTTTTGAGTTACTTCTTATCGAGAAAAAAGTTTCGTGGAATTTCGCGTTTTCGGTGCGAAAAGCGGGGGTGTATTTTAAAAAAAATCGCAAAGACGGTTATTTTAGCAAAAGGACTTTTCGCGAAAATCGACAAAATTTTGACGTTTCACGTATTTCTGTGGCGAATTTTAACGCGGCTCCTTCAAGGTCGTCGTTTTCGGTCCGAACGAGCCACGATAAATGTCAAACCGAATTTGAATTTCGAACGGAATTACCCGCAAATCTTGGAATCGTCTAGAAAAACCGCGAGAAATATGAACGAGTAACCGATTCCGATCGATTGCTTGACAGGATTGACGATATTGTGGAAATCGAAGGACGGGAATCATCACAGTACTATAAAATCTTTCTTTGGTAGAAAATCTGAGTTGGCTGACGTAGGTAAACTAGCCGAATGGTCTAAGGCGTTGTCTTTGGGCTTATAGTCGCAAGGCAGCGGGATCGAATCTCGCAGCGTCCGAAATAGCTTTCTCTGAAATTTTTTCATTTTTACCCAATGAAAAACTTGAAGGAGCGTTACTACAGTGAACGTATCTTGGGATTTGAATCTTTTCGTTAAGTTACGAAATATATAATGAATATCCGTTCGATCGGACGGATTTTTGCATTAACATTACTCAAAATATTCAACCATTAAGCGGAAAATTAACGGTTTGAAATGAAAAACCGCTGCTATACAGGGTGTTTTAAGTAAAATGTCACCCCAAGAGATCTATCTTGAAGAGAATTCTCAACATTTTAAAACCGTTAAGAAAAGATAACCGCTGCTATACAGGGTGTTTTTGAAAAAAAATTCAACTTCGAAATGGCTTGACCGATTTTGATGAAACTCTGTGTGGGTGTTTTGGTGGGTCATTGCTTCACAAGAGCATCCGGTAGGTGGCACTGATAATGCTCTTTAGTAACTCAGAAATGGCTCGACCGATTTTGATAAAATATTGTGTGCGTGTTTGAGTGTGTCTCAGGGTCATAATAGATAACCGGTAAGTGGCGCTGTATTCGGTAATCGGTCTATAGAAACTTAGAAATGGCTCTAACGATTTTGATGAAACATTGTGTGCGTGTTTGAGTGGCGCTCAGGGTCACAATAGGAACCCGTTAGGTGGCGCTGCATTCGGTTTATAACAACTCAAGAACGATTGGATCGATTTCGATGGAACTTTGTGTGTGTGTGTGTGTTTGTGCGTGTATCTGAGCAGCTTTCGGATTCACAATATTCCCCAGTAGGTGGCGCTACAATCGGTTCACGGGAACCCAAAAATGGTTGTACCGATGTTGATGAATCTTTGTGATTGTGTTTAGGAAGGCCTTAAGTGCACAATACGATTCGGTAGGTGCCGCTATATTCGATTTTTAGTAACTAAAAAGCTCCTTACATATTTCAATGGGACTTTCTTGTGTGAATGATTCTCAGAATCACAACTGACCCGTTAGATGGCATTGAACTACCGGTTCAATTGATCTACCGATTCAATTTATCTACCGCTTATATATTGATCTACTAAAAAAGTATAGATCTACTGGAAAAATGCAGATCTACCGGAAAAATGTAGATCTACCAGAGAAATGTAGATCTATCGGAAAAATTCAGATCTATCGGAAAATTGTAGATCTATCAGAAAAATGTAGATCTACTGGAAAAATATAGATCTACTGGCAAGGTAGATCTGCTGGCCACTAGTTATAACTAGAACAGAGCTTCAGCACTAGAGTATTCTGAAGACTATTCGATAACTGATATTATATCCGTCAGGGCCCTCAAATTCTTGGCTCCTTTAATATCTGAGCACAAGGGGTGTTCACTGAATGAACCGGTGTCTTCTGGTGAATTCCCAACTGTCTTCAATTTGGCACGAATTATGCCGATTCATAGAAAGGCGACATCCAAATTACCTCTATCAGGAGTCACTTTTCTAAAATTTTTGAGAGGATAATTAATATACAGTGAGCCTCAAAATTATGGAACAAATTCATTTTCTCAGAAGAAAAATATTTCGCAACAAAATCCTGAAACAGGTCAATTTTTGTTTCACTTTTAGCAAATTTTTATGCATTTTCAAGGATTTTTGTTGCACCCTGTGCCAACCCCATGAACCCTCTAAATTTTTTGAATAGGGAAAGTGGGTCATGTGGTACTTTTTTGGCAAGGTCTCTGTATCTTCTTTACAGGCGTGCAGAAAATTTCAAGAAAAATATTGCCTTTTTTGGAAAATAGTTATTTCATAGAGGTTTTCAGTATGTGCACTTTGTCATGGCTCATTTACTTTGAGAGCTGATGAAATTTGTCACCGAATGAAAGTCGACCATTACAGATTTGTTGATGCACAACTTTCAACCCCTACTCTAATTTTTCACGTGAGGGGGTTGAAAAGGGTTGAAAGTTGTGCATGAACAAAACTTTAATGGTCGACTTTCATTCGGTGACAAACTTCATCAGGTACCATCGTCTCAAAGTAAATGAGCCATGATATAGTGCACATACTGAAAACCTCTTTGAGCTAACTATTTTTCAAAAAAGAAAAATGTTTTCTTGACAATTTCTGGACGCATGTAAAGAAGATACAAAGACCTTGCCAAAAAAGTACCACAGGACCCACTTTCCCTATTCAAGAAATTTAGAGGGTTGAAGGGGATGGCGTAGGGTGCAACAAAAATCCTTCAAAAATGCATAATAATTTGGTAAAAGTGAAACAAAAATTGACCTATTTCAGGATTTTGTTGCCAAATATTTTTCTTCTGAGAAAATGAATTTGTTCCATAATTTTGACGTGCACTGTATAATAGCATGTACGATTATTTAACCAAGTATTTAATACTATCGAGTCAACAACACGGCATGGCAGGTCTACCCAATCAGACAGATGTGAATTTTTCGAATTTGTGAACGAAGGCTTGGATGGCAGCGGCTGCGTAGTAGATATATTTTTTGATATGCCGAAGGCCTTCGACAGGCTACAACATAATTTCATTTTGTATAAGATGTATCAGATGGGATTAAGATGCGTGTTCCTCGATTGGATCAGAAGTTTTCCATCCGATCGCAGAATATATATATAAGATTAAGAGGCACTTAGTCTGACAACTACACCAATGGTATTGCTCAAGGTAAATATAAGATTAAGAGGCAATTAGTCTGACAACTACACCAATGGTATTGCTCAAGGTCCCGTTTTAGGCCCGCTTCTGTTTTTGGCGCTCTTGTTCCTCGGAACAGAGTGCTTATCGATTTGCCCAAATGTCTGTAATTTTCGATTGGCTGAAAACGGTCTCAAACGATTTGGTTCGACTCACTGATCAATAATACGTGGGCGAAATCGATTCTGTCCGGCCGGCCGTTAACACGATAACTCTCGAACAGAATGAGCAAGACTCTTGAAATTTTCAGAATAGGTTTGGGAGATAAATATCTCGTTATTCCTTCGTTATTGGGCAAAATCGGTCAGATGGTTTCGGAGTAACAAAAAAAAATGTTTCTTACATTACAAATTTCAAAATAAGTTTTTCTCAAGATGTAGTTTCACCATAGGAATCCATTGATGTCATTTTTAACTCTAACAGGCTAATACTTTCGGAGATATGATTTTTCAAAATTTCAATAATAAATCGTACTTCTGTGTGTTCACAGAAGGCGATAATTATACCGGTGTGAAGAGAGCAGATAAAGATAGCGGATGAAATCTCCGGAAACAGCCGAACGGCGCAACCAGTGGCGCACCGATCGATTCAGTCATAATCATATAGAACCAGTATATTCTGGCATGAATTGAAGAAAATCGAAGTTCTGCGATAATATAAATACACAACAACTTGAACTGATGGTTTCTTCGAGAGATGAACTTAATTTGGAACTTATTTTGTGAGTTCGATCAAGCTCTTGTTGAATATTGATAGATTTATCAATGCTGGGGCATGAATGTTATTTTGGCATGGAAAGATTTTGGCAAGATAATGGTAATGCAGATTCGGTTCTTTACTGAAAAAAGTATCCGCATTGGATGAGACCCTGGGGTTGAAATTTCAACCCTTAACACAAAAAACCCGGGTTTTCATCCGTTTTACCCAGAAGGAAGAGTTTTTTCATCAACAGATTTTGAGAACATTTTGACAACGACGATATCGATATTCAGTAAAAAAATGGTCCACTTCGGATGGGGCCCTGGGGTTGAAATTTCAACCCTTAACACAAAATCTCGGTTTTTCCGGTTTTTTTCATAGAAGGAAAAGATTTTTCATCAACAGATTTTGAGAACATCTTGACTACGACGATACCGAAATTCAGTCAAAAAATGGTCCACTTCGGATGGGGCTCTGGGGTTGAAATTTCAACCCTTAAGACAAAATCTCGGTTTTTCTTGGTTTTTTCATAGAAGGAAAAGTTTTTTCATCAACAGATTTTGAGAACAACTTGACTAGGACGATACCGATATTAGGTTATAAAATGGTCCACTTCGGATGGGGCTCTGGGGTTGAAATTTCAACCCTTAAGACCAAATCTTGGTTTTTCCTGTTTTTTTCATAGAAGGCAGAGTCTTTTCATCAACAGATTTTGAGCACATCTTAACTATGACGGAGTCGATATTCAGTAAAAAAATGGTCCACTTCGGATGGGGCCCTGGGGTTGAAATTTCTACCCTTAACACAAAATCTCGAATTTTCCTGGTTTTTTCATAGAAGGAAAAGTTTTTTCATCAACAGATTTTGAGAACATCTTGACTATGACGATACCGATATTCAGTAAAAAAATTGTCCACTTCGGATGGGGCTCTGGGGTTGAAATTTCAACCCTTAACAGAAAATCTCGGTTTTTCCTGTTTTTTTTGATAGAAGGAAAAGTTTTTTCATCAACAGATTTTGAGAACATCTTGACTACCACGATACCGAAATTCAGTAAAAAAATGGTCCACTTCGGATGGGGCCCTGGGGATGAAATTTCAACCCTCAAGACAAAATCTCGGTTTTTCCTGTTTCTTTCATAGAAGGAAAAGTTTTTTCATCAACAGATTTAGAACACATCTTAACTATGACGAAATCGATATTCAGTAAAAAAATAGTCCACTTCGGATGGGGCCCTGGGGTTGAAATTTCAACCCTTAACTCAAATATCTCGATTTTTCGTCGTTTTTTCCCAGAAGGAAAAGTTTTTTCATCAACAGATTTTGAGCACATCTTAACTAATACGATATCGATATTCAGTAAAAAAATTGTCCACTTCAGATGGGGCTCTGGGGTTGAAATTTCAACCCTTAACACAAAATCTCGGTTTTTCCTGTTTTTTTCATAGAAGGAAAAGTTTTTTCATCAACAGATTTTGAGAAAATCTTGACTACGACGATACTCATATTCAGTAAAAGAATGGTCCATTTCAGATGGGGCCCTGGGGTTGAAATTTCAACCCTTAAGACAAAATCTCGATTTTTCGGTGGTTTTTCCAGAAGGAAAAGTTTTTTCATCTACAGATTTTGAGCACATCTTAACTATGACGATATAGATATTCAGTAAAAAAATTGTCCACTTCCGATGGGGCCCTACGGTTGAAATTTCAACCCTTAACAGAAAATCTCGGTTTTTCCTGTTTTTTTCATAGAAGGAAAAGTTTTTTCATAGACAGATTATGAGAACATCTTGACTAGGACGATACCGATATTAGGTATTAAAATGGTCCACTTCGGATGGGGCTCTGGGGTTGAAATTTCCACCCTTAAGACAAAATCTCGGTTTTTCCTGTTTTTTTCATAGAAGGAAAAGTTTTTTCATCAACAGATTTTGAGCACATCTTAACTATGACAGAGTCGATATTCAGAAAAAAAATGGTCCACTTCGGATGGGGCCCTGTGGTTGAAACTTCAACCCTTAAGACAAAATCTCGGTTTTTCCTGTTTTTTTCATAGAAGGAAACATTTTTTCATCAACAGATTTTGAGCACATCTTAACTATGACGATATCGATATTCAGTAAAAAAATTGTCCACTTCGGATGGGGCTCTGGGGTTGAAATCTCATCCCTTAACACAAAATATCGGTTTTTCCTGTTTTTTTCATAGAAGGAAAAGTTTTTTCATCAACAGATTTTGAGAAAATCTTGACTACGGCGATACTCATATTCAGTAAAAAAATGGTATACTTCGGATGGGGCCCTGGGGTTGAAATTTCAACCCTTAACACAAAATCTCGGATTTTCCTGGTTTTTTCATAGAAGGAAAAGTTTTTTCATCAACAAATTTTGATAACATCTTGACTACGACGAAACCGATATTCGGTCAAAAAATGGTCCACTTCGGATGGGGCTCTGGGGTTGAAATTTCAACCCTTAATAAAAAAGCTCGGTTTTTCCTGTTTTTTCCATACAAGGAAAAGTTTTTTCATCAACAGATTTTGAGCACATCTTAACTATGACGCAGTTGATATTCAGTAAAAAAATGGTCCACTTCGGAAGGGGCCCTGTAGTTGAAATTTCAACCCTTAAGACAAACTCTCGGTTTTTCCTGTTTTTTTCATAGAAGGAAACATTTTTTCATCAACAGTTGAGCACATCTTAACTATGACGATATCGATATTCAGTAAAAAAATTGTCCACTTCGGATGGGGCTCTGGGGTTGAAATCTCAACCCTTAACACAAAATCTCGGTTTTTCCTGTTTTTTTCATAGAAGGAAAAGTTTTTTCATCAACAGATTTCGAGAAAATCTTGACTACGGCGATACTCATTTTTAGTAAAAAAATGATATACTTCGGATGGGGCCGTGGGGTTGAAATTTCAACCCTTAACACAAAATCTCGGATTTTCCTGGTTTTTTCATAGAAGGAAAAGTTTTTTCATCAACAAATTTTGATAACATCTTGACTACGACGAAACCGATATTCAGTCAAAAAATGGTCCACTTCGGATGGGGATCTGGGGTTGAAATTTCAACCCTTAATACAAAATCTCGGTTTTTCCTGTTTTTTCCATACAAGGAAAAGTTTTTTCATCAACAGATTTTGAGCACATCTTAACTATGACGCAGTTGATATTCAGTAAAAAATTGGTCCACTTCGGATGGGGCCCTGGGGTTGAAATTTCAACCCTTAACACAAAATCTCGGATTTTCCTGGTTTTTTCATAGAAGGAAAAGTTTTTTCATCAACAAATTTTGATAGCATCTTGACTACGACGAAACCGATATTCAGTTAAAAAATTGTCCACTTCGGTTGAGGCTCTGGGGTTGAAATTTCAACCCTTAACAGAAAATCTCGGTTTTCCCTGTTTTTTTCATGGAAGGAAAAGTTTTTTCACAAACAGATTTTGAGAACATCTTGACTATGACGATACTGAAATTCAGTCAAAAAATGGTCCACCTCGGATGGGGCTCTGGGGTTGAAATTTCAACCCTTAAGACAAAATCCCGGTTTTTCCTGTTTTTTTTCATAGAAGGAAAAGTTTTTTCATCAACAGATTTTGAGCACATCTTAACTATGACGCAGTTGATATTCAGTAAAAAAATGGTCCACTTCGGATGGGGCCCTGGGGTTGAAATTTCAACCCTTAACACAAAATCTCGGATTTTCCTGTTTTTTTCATAGAAGGAAATGTTTTTTCATCAACAAATCTTGATAACATCTTGACTACGACGATACCGATATTCATTTAAAAAATTGTCCACTTCGGATGAGGCTCTGGGGATGAAATTTCAACCCTCAACGGAAAATCTCGGTTTTCCCTGTTTTTTTCATAGAAGGAAAAGTTTTGTCATCAACAGAATTTGACAACATCTTGACTACGACGATACCGAAATTCAGTAAAAAAATGGTCCACTTCGGATAGGGCTCTGGGGTTGAAATTTCAACCCTTAAGACAAAATCTCGGTTTTTCCTGTTTTTTTCATAGAAGGAAAAGTGTTTTCATCAACAGATTTTGAGCACATCTTAACTATGACGGAGTCGATATTCAGTAAAAAAATGGTCCACTTCGGATGGGGCCCTGGGGTTGAAATTTCAACCCCAGAGCCCCATCCGAAGTGTACCATTTTATTACCTAATATCGGTATCGTCCTAGTCAAGATGTTCTCAAAATCTGTTGATGAAAAAAGTTTTCCTTCTATGAGAAAAACAGAAAAAACCGAGATTTTGTGTTAAGGGTTGAAATTTCAACCCCAGAGCTTCATCAAAAGTGGACAATTTTTTACTGAATATCGATATCGTCATAGTTAAGATGTGCTCAAATTCTGTTGATGAAAAAACTATTCCTTCTGGGAAAAAACGACGAAAAATCGAGATTTTTGAGTTAAGAGTTGAAATTTCAACCCCAGGGCCCCCTCCGAAGTGGCCCTTTTTTTTACTGAATATCGACTCCGTCATAGTTAAGATGTGCTCAAATCTGTTGATGAAAAAACTTTTCCATCTATGAAAAAAACAGGAAAAACCGAGATTTGGTCTCAAGGGTTGAAATTTCAACCCCAGAGCCCCATCCGAAGTGGACCATTTTATTATCTAATATCGGTATCGTCCTAGTCAAGATGTTCTCAAAATCTGTTGATGAAAAAACTCTTCCTTCTATGAAAAAAACAGGAAAACCCGAGATTTTGTCTTAAGAGTTGAAATTTCAACCCCAGGACCCCATCCGAAGTGGACCATTTTTGTACTGAATATGAGTATCGTCGTAGTCAAGATTTTCTCAAAATCTGTTGATGAAAAAACTTTTCCTTCTATGAAAAAACCAGGAAAATCCGAGATTTTGTGTTAAGGGTTGAAATTTCAACCCCAGGGCCCCATCCGAAGTGGACCATTTTTTTACTGAATATCGACTCCGTCATAGTTAAGATGTGCTCAAAATCTGTTGATGAAAAAACTTTTCCTTCTATGAAAAAAACAGGAAAAACCGAGATTTGGTCTTAAGTGTTGAAATTTCAACCCCAGAGCCCCATCCGAAGTGGACCATTGTATTACCTAATATCGGTATCGTCCTAGTCAAGATGTTCTCAAAATCTGTTGATGAAAAAGCTTTTCCTTCTATGAAAAAACCAAGAAAAACCGAGATTTTGTGTTGAGGGTAGAAATTTCAACCCCAGGGCCCCATCCGAAGTGGACCATTTTTTAACTGAATTTCGGTATCGTAGTAGTCAAGATGTTCTCAAAATCTTCTGATGAAAAAACTTTTCCTTCTATGAAAAAAACAGGAAAAACCGAGATTTTGTGTTAAGGGTTGAAATTTCAACCCCAGAGCCCCATTCGAAGCGGACAATTTTTTTACTGAATATCGATATCGTCATAGTTAAGATGTGCTCAAAATCTGTTGATGAAAAAGCTTTTCCTTCTGGGAAAAAACGACGAAAAACCGAGATTTTTGCGTTAAGGGTTGAAATTTCAACCCCAGGGCCCCATCCGAAGTGGACCATTTTCTTTACCTAAAATCGGTATCGTCGTAGTCAAGATGTTCTCAAAATCTGTTGATGAAAAAACTTTTCCTTCTATGAAAAAAACAGGAAAAACCGAGATTTTGTGTTAAGGGTTGAAATTTCAACCCCAGGGCCCCATCCGAAGTCGACCATTCTTTTACTGAATATCGGTATCGTCGTAGTCAAGATGTTCTCAAAATTTGTTGATGAAAAAACTTTTCCTTCTATGAAAAAAACCGGAAAAACCGAGATTTTGTGTTAAGGGTTGAAATTTCAACCCCAGGGCCCCATCCGAAGTGGACCATTTTTTTACTGAATATCGATATCTACGTTGACAAAATGTTCTCAAAATCTGTTGATGAAAAAACTCTTCCTTCTGGGAAAAACGGATGAAAACCCGGGTTTTTTGTGTTAAGGGTTGAAATTTCAACCCCAGGGTCTCATCCAATGCGGATACTTTTTTCAGTAAAGAACCGAATCTGCATTACCATTATCTTGCCAAAATCTTCCCATGCCAAAATAACATTCATGCCCCAGCATTGATAAATCTATCAATATTCAACAAGAGCTTGATCGGACTCACAAAATAAGTTCCAAATTAAGTTCATCTCTCGAAGAAACCATCAGTTCAAGTTGTTGTGTATTTATATTATCGCAGAACTTCGATTTTCTTCAATTCATGCCAGAATATATTGGTTCTATATGATTATGACTGAATCGATCGGTGCGCCACTGGTTGCGCCGTTCGGGTGTTTCCGGAGATTTCATCCGCTATCTTTATCTGCTCTCTTCACACCGGTGATAATTATTCGATCTATGAATTATTATAATATGATCTGTGTTGATATGTCAACTTATTTTCCCGAGACATGATATTATGTTAAATTTCGATATTTAATGCCCAGGGTTAATCCATATGATGATGGGAATGGCAATGGTAAGTTAATACTATTGAGTTCAGAATATCTCCAGTAAAAACAAAACTGAAATATTGGCTTAAGTTTCAATCGATATAATATAATTTTCAGAGTGGATTTGAGGACAAAATATATCGTTCATCATAGAATTGAGGAACGAAATTCTCAGAGGCTAGATCAAAACAGTGTTGTATATATTCACAAATTCAAGAATCGAATACTTTACAAGAGAAAATAACAACTATGAATTGACAATCTCTGATAGCTAAAAAAGATGAAATTTATGAATAGTGATCAAAGACAGATTCTGTGTTCACATTCTGTGAATACATAGAACTTACGAAGTATTATTGAAACTTTGAAACATCACATCTCCGAAACTATTAGCTTGTTAGAGTTGAAAATGATAACAATGGATTCTCATGATCAAACTGCATCTTAAAAAAATTTTAATTTAAAAGTTGTATTTTAAAAAAAAAATTTGTTTTCGTTACTCCGAATCGATTTTTCAAATCAAATCGTTCAAGACCATTTTCAGCCAAAAATTCGAAAATTGCAGACATTTGGGCAAATTGATAAGCACTCTGTTCCGAGGAACAAAAGCGCCTAAAAGGGTCCTCGCCAGATGACATTGGTATTAAATTATATAACCAATTGCCCAGTAGACTGGAATCAATGAATGAAAATTGTTCCAAGAGAAAGGTAAAGTATCTATTAGTCAACTGATGTTGAGAAGTTCCTTATGGACTTCATTCCGTGAATTTGATTTTTGTTCTCATGTATGCTATTTTTTATGACTTGTTAGTTGTTCTATGCATTTCTTAGATGTACAAAAGGATTATTCAGCTGATAACACAATTCTCTCTAGAACTGACGAAGTCCGAGACTTGGGAATAATTCTTGATTCTAAACTTTCTTTCCATCGGCATTTTGAGTCGGTGGTCAACAACAGCAATAAAATGCTAGGGTACATCACTAGACAATGCAGACACTTCAGAAATAAAGACGCATTATTGGCGGTATATTACGCTTTCGTATTCAGAAAATTAAATTTCGCAACTTGTGTTTGGAGTCCCCATTATGGTGTCCACATTTTAAGACTCGAAAATGTTCTGAAGAAATTCCTGAGATTAATGGGCATCAAGTTCGGTCTCATGACTCAAAGAGGTAGTCCAGAGAACTATTATATTAAACAGAGGCGTTTCAACGTGGCGAGTTTGGAATATAGGAGGACTATTAACGACGTATTGATGCTCCACAAGCTTTTAAATGGCGCGTTGGATCCGGGATTTCTTATTGAGGGTGTTACTTTTTATACACCGAGCATATCACTGAGGAAACATGACATCTTTTACCTTCCTAGGAGAAATACTGTTGCTGCTCAAAAATCGTCTCTATATCGTATGCTGAGGGAAACTTTCATGCTTAGGGAAATATGTGACGTATTTTTCGACAGTTCGAGAACAGTTAAGCGAAAAATGTTGAGTAAATATTTTGGGGAGCTATAACTTTAACTTTTTTTTTCTGGATTTTTTCTGGACAGCTTCTTTTTTTTGCGGCCTTATTATTTTCAAAAAATATATTCTTAAAAAAAAAAAAAATATTTTTGTCTTTATTCATTGCCTTTAGGTGATTGTATTTCATTAATCATTTTTCACGTCTTATGATTGTATTTCATTATTTTCATTAATCATTTTTCAAAATTGTGCACTTTTTTATTATATGTATATTGTGAATACTATTTTGGGTGCGAAAACCACCTCTGTGTATTCCTTTGTCAATAAATAAATAAATAAAATAAATTTTCTCGGAGAGGGGAACTTTCAGCTGTGAGATTCCTTGTTTTTGAACGGATATATCATAAAATGAAATGTCTAAAGTTAAATAACTAGGAGTAACACCACATAGTAAACTTCTGTGGAATAAGCGAATGTTGAAATATCTGCTAGTAAATCAATAATGGTTTTAATAGAGTGTAGAAATCTAGCCTGTAAGACTTGGGACAGCCACTCCAAGATACTGTCTGGTATAAAAAAATAAGTCAGAATTAGTAGGTACGAGGAAAACCTTGATGTACTAAATACAAAAGCTTGCCTGTGTGTGTTACTAGAACAATAGTAACCTGTCCTACCAGGGCACTTATCACAAATCTGACACCCTAACCTTGTAGTAGACAAAATCACCCATGAAAAAGGTAATGAGATGTAATAAATACATAAAAACCTCTACTAACAGTTAAAATTTGTTGTCAGCCACTTGAAAAATCTGCATATTTTCGCTTCATTAAAATTTTGTTTTTGTTTCTAATATTTTTTTTTTCATAATACATATAAGTATGTTTATATTTATTGTTTTATTCAATAGCCTTCCAATAATTTGTGGTCAAGCTCATCCTTGTACAGACACCTCCGTTAGGCGGGCATAATTTCACGGTGCCAATGGTGTCTGTCCAAGATAGGTTTCACTGTATAATATTCAAAATCAGAAAGCCTGGTGTTCCCTTACCAGATACTTTTCATCAACCAATCTTCCTAGTGATGAAATCATTAAGAACATAATCGAAAAGAAGTTTACTACGTGCTAGGTAGGAGGAAGTCTGGGACAGGAAATCCACGATCCAAGTTCTTAACAAAAAATGCCATTAAAAGATACACATATGGTTCCAAATCCAATATAGAATCTGGCGCTGGAGTATACAGGGAACAAAATGCTCAGTATCTCTAGGCTTCTATCCGAACATCTTTCAGGCAGAGATACTCGCAAGTGAAAGATTGTATAATATGTAACATACGACTGAAGGATCGTTACCATAAGTTATATAGGAAGTACAAGCGTGATTGTGATTACCCTCAATTTAAAACTCTACGTGTTAAAATTAAAAGAGCTATAAGTAGTTCTTATTCAACATATATGCAGTGCATAGAGGCTAGAATTCGTGATGACCCAAATAGCTTCTGGGCTTATGTGCAAACGAAAAATTCCTGGTATCATGTCATACCAGCATATTGAGCTAAATGATTCACAGAGTAATCAGTAAAGGATACTGTGGGAAGTATATTCATCATTAACTGGTTTTCGTTAAGCGTCTGAGGAAGGAGTCTGATATAGACTCCGAAACGTTACGATATAATTGTTTCTTCGTTGATGTTGTTTCGTTGTTATTTGTTAGAAAGCAATGTTCGATTGATTGCTTCTGACAAATATCTTGTGTTTCTTCCGCAGAAGCAAATCACAAAATAATTATTTTTTTATTCTATAGATATTTTTCAGAGTTTGGAAGAGAAAACCCAGATAGTTGTTGTTGTGCTGTTTTTCTTTTTTTTAATTTATTGCTTTTATATAAATTGTATCATTATTTCATTTATTATTTCGATATATTATTTGTGGTTTCCTTCAATGCTAGCATAAGAGTCTATTGTGCATACGAGTATTTTGAGTTTTTCTCACTTGTTAATTTTTCTCTATAATTGGGTGTAAAAATGCTGAGAATAAATGTATAATTATTATTATTATAAGGCACATTTTCCTATGAAATAATTAATTCTCCTAGATAGTAATATTTCGGTCTTTATGTCAATGTCAATATTGACTGCGTCACAGTCGATGAGACAGTACCACTTCTGGTCAAGGTTATTTATATTCATAAAATTACGTGGAACGAGAATATTTTCGTATATAAGTAGATGTTAAAATTACTGCTATACATAATGTTTTTTGTGAATTATCAACTCATCGTGAATCATTGCTTAACCTTACGATTGAGCTGATTTGCTGCTTAGAAAGTACTCTTGAAATACACCATTATTTAACTAATGGCACAATTGAACTGATTTGTGTCCTTACGCCTCCACAGATAAAGCTACAAAGCACTGTTTGTTCTCGACCCAACAGATAATTTATGTATTTCAATAGAGACCATAGGCCACCACGAACACATCACTGTTTTCGAATCAATAGTGAATGTATGTATGTATGTGAGTTGAAACTAATCGTTAGATACTATTCTCGGCCAAAAAGTGTACCAGTTTTTTTCGGACGTTTGTTTTTACTGTCGGATTTATATTCTTGGAAATATTTTTTTTTTCCTGGAGCTAAGCAGCTTAGGGTGAGTTCAGTACCTGGTTGGGTGACAGATCTGTCCATAGATTTGGACAGCGCGCCAAAGCTCCTGCCCTCAGGGCTTTCCCCCTCCTGTTCTAAAATATCATACAGTATTCCGTGAGAGTGTGTAAGGTGACAATATAAAATAAAACATTTGTGCAAAAGCTCTTGACTTCATGTCGGTGCTTTTTGAGAATTTTCTGTTTGTATTTTAAATCCCTTCAAGGCGATTTTTGACTGAAAAATTCGTTGAATCCAGATATTTGGATGAAAACAGCGCCCAAAAGAAAAAGTTAACTCCGTATTACATCTTGCGTTAAACCCATTGTAGCAGATATGGATATTCCTTCACAAAAGTTGATATCAAATACCAGATGTAATCCAAACTTCTGAATCTTTTCTCCTCTATCTCGCAGCCACAATCCTAACTTGAAATAATCAGCATCCTGTTTTAGACCGGTCGTATTTTCCACGTGAACTCTCTTGGATATTGAAGCAGCAGTTTCGGGAGTTTGTGTTTCCTCCAATTCGGTTCTTTTTTCTTTCGGAGATGAGATCCTAATATTGCATCAAATGTTCCATTATATATTTTCAACTTTCCTCTTGGAAAATCTTTTTATCAGGTTAACCTCCCTTCACAATGGATTGCAAGTCGTGATAAGAACAGGAAGAGAATCACCTGGCAGTTTTTTCTGCATGGATTGCTTTTTTGGGCGCATGTTCTAGGGGAACATCGTCCTATCATTTCGTCCAAATGTCTGTAATTTTCGAATTTCGAGCTGAAAATTGGCTAATAGACTAATTCGGACTCCCTGATCACGAATCCGGTGTCAGATTTTTGGGTGCCGTCCAGCCAGCCGGCCGGTTTTCCGGCCGTAGGCACGATAACAGGAGCACCGAAGGTCCTATCGACTTCAAACTTTCAGGGTAGGTTTCTGATCAAAATGCGACGGTTAAGTTCGTTAACGGGCAAAATCGGCCAGACGGTTTAGGAGTTATAGACATTTAAAATTTTGAGGTTATTTCCCTGATATTTCAGAAACTAAAGAAGATGTTGAATCGAAACTTGGTAGTCAGTTCGAGGATATAAACGCGCAACTTTTGGCAAAATTTTGTTATGATCGAAATGTTGGTAATTTTTAAAAAAATATTTCTTTTAATTTTTTCGAAAAAAAAATTTTTTTTTCGTGAACTATTCATCAGATTGCAACAAAAACTCGTACTAACGTCAATTGTAGTATTTTGCAACATTGTGCAAAATGTTGGCTCTATACGATTTCAATTTCTGGAGATATAAGACAAAATGTGTCAAATTTCCTGGGTCTCTCTCAGTATTTTCATCGATTATTATATAATAATCAATAATATTAAGGTATTCAACATGATACTGCTTTTTGGGCGCATGTTCTAGGGGAACATCGTCCTATCATTTCGTCCAAATGTCTGTAATTTTCGAATTTCGAGCTGAAAATTGGCTAATAGACTAATTCGGACTCCCTGATCACGAATCCGGTGTCAGATTTTTGGGTGCCGTCCGGCCGGCCGGCAGGCCGGCCGGTTTTCCGGCCGTAGGCACGATAACAGGAGCACCGAAGGTCCTATCGTTTTCAAACTTTCAGGGTAGGTTTCTGATCAAAATGCGACGGTTAAGTTCGTTAACAGGCAAAATCGGCCGGACGGTTTAGGAGTTATAGACATTTAAAATTTTGAGGTTATTTCCCTGATATTTCAGGAACTAAAGAAGATGTTGAATCGAAACTTGGTAGGCAGTTCGAGGATATAAACGCGCAACTTTTGGCAAAATTCTGTTATGATCGAAATGTTGGTAATTTTTAAAAAAATATTTCTTTTAATTTTTTCGAAAAAAAAATTTTTTTTTCGTGAACTATTCATCAGATTGCAACAAAAACTTGTACTAACGTCAATTGTAGTATTTTGCAACATTTTGCAAAATTTTGGCTCTATACGATTTCAATTTCTGGAGATATAAGACAAAATGTGTCAAATTTCCTGGGTCTCTCTCAGTATTTTCATCGATTATTATATAATAATCAATAATATTAAGGTATTCAACATGATACTGCTTTTTTTCTTTACTGGTCAGTACGGACCACAAGGAAGATGAACATGCGCCCAATAGCTCCTGTCCTCAGGGCTTGAACCAATTTTTTACAGCTTCAGATTATCCGGGCCGAGTTTCCTGATAAAATTTGCCTTTTGATGTTTGATGTCTGGATAATTCTTTCGAACTTTACGCCAGAGAATAAGATTGGATTGACTTGCAAAAACATGCATATAGCATAAGATTTCATATTTTCGCTATCCCAGTCTTTTTAATATTTCTTTTTTTTTCATGGAATTTACGAGGGGATAAATTTACACTGGGGTTAACACAAAATGAGGTCTGAAATTGTCGTGGTCGATTTGACTTTTCCAAATGTCTGCAATTTTCGAATTTTAACTTGTGATACTCAAATGGTGACGCAGAGTTTGACAGTCATTCATTAAAAATCATAGTACCAACACTATTATAGAATATTCATGCAATGTACACATAGGATGTGCCTAGGCATAATAATTGTTCGGCGGTTAATTTTAAACCAGTATGTACAAGATTGAGTTTAAAAAAATTGGTTCAAGCACTGACGTGAAGTCAGGAGCTTTTGCGCGCTTGTTCTATGGTCCATTCACCTCAATTGCACACTTATTATCGAATTAACCATGGACATAGACCGTTTTCTCAGCATTTATAAGATATGTATACATTTCGTACAAGGTAAAGACTTGAAAGGACTTATGTAATGAGAGAATCATCTAAGACCATAAGATATTTCAATTCTGACATATGTTTCCTATCGGAATTGAAATTAATGAAATATCTAATATTATAGGTACTAATCTAAATCCAAATCTAATCCCCTATTAGATTTAACTTGCTTTAAAAATATTGGAACTCAAACATGTCTGCTCGGATCTAAAACAATAGAGGTCCGTTCGTGTTAAAACTTGCAATTTGGTTTTACAGTTAGGTTCTGAAGGTTCTCGCAAAATTGCAACAACGTCGGACGAATACTTTCTGATATCGCACCCCTAATGCAGTAGTGGGACATCTCAAATTTTTCCCTTTTTGAGTTATCACGTCTATTAGAGGTAAAAATGATCGATCTATCTTCCTGCATTACCGATATATTTGTAGTTGACATAGATAACGCGGTGTGCGCTGTTGTCCCATTATGGTATTTATGGATCAGGGCATATCCTACTTATGCAAGGGTGAGACAACTCATGTCACAACTTTGAATAATCTATCAAACGCATGTAGTGCAGATCAACAGTGTGCCATCTCGAGTTATCCCAGTACTGCATCGAGAGGTGAGTACTTATGGACCGTTGTCCCTATAAAGGACACTGATTTATTCCGGGTTTTCAGGCAGTATAAATAACAGTGTACGAATAATTTCAAACTTTTGTTGATCGAAATTATCTGAAACTTGGTTGTAGGTACTCATCTAGTTTAATTAGTAAACTGAAACTGATTTGAAATGATTTTTAGATAATTTCTGAATTATGCAAAAACGGAGGGACAAAGAGGCTGCTTTTATCAGCTTGAAAAAAGTTCATTTCAATGAACGAGAAAAATTACTTGAAAAAGAGGATTGGGAAAAAACTCATATAAGCGAAGGTGCCTAGAAGACGGTTCAATTCTTGAACCTCTAAAGTTTAAGCATTTATGCGAAATTTATGTCAATTCTGCTGAAGAATCGGATCCTCTAATTAACACCAGCTTCATACATAATGTTGAAGATGAAAATGAGGTTTTGTTTGATTCGGAAAACACTGAAGCAGACCCAGAGAACCATTCCGAAGAAGATGCAGACTAATTCTCTGACAGCTCTACTGAAACAGGAATAATTCGAAATTATGAAAAAAATAAAACGAACGAAGATGCTGCAGAATGGTGAATAGAGAAAAAAAGATAGCACGCCCTTCGAAATGGAAACGTAATTAAAAAAAAAATGCTTAGAAATAACGGAAAAGAAGAACGGCGCACTTTCTTCAACGATTATTGGATTTTCAACTACATCATGGTCATGGTCAGAGGAAAATGCTTATAAACAACCTGTTGGTATCACTAATAAGACAACAAAGACTTATCTGATTTGGGAGATGAAATCACATTCCATCTACATAATCTACTATGTTGATTGGACTTAGTTCATTTAATCGTTATGTGATATTTATAAGACTTCTACGAATTTACTACTCATACTATTGGTTATGTATGTACAACGCATACTATTCGTTATTGTTTTATATTTTTCTATTCTTATGTCTTCAATTATTGTTCTATTAAATGAATTTTTCGTCAACCTCTATGAAAAGTCACATTTTACGTACTAATTTGCGACCATAACATCGACTATTGTTGAAGGAAAATACTTAGCGGACGATGAAGTAGTTTCTCGTCCGCAGAATTACTTTCTCGTCCGCTGTGGTCACTATGAATACAGCATGATACAGTACAATACAAACATAAGTGTCTGTAGGAATAACTGTCAGTGCTGTGGTCACTATGGATACGATTCAATACAAACATAAGTGTATGTGTCATTTGCTATTGTGAAATTATTTAAGAGTTCCGAAATTCTTAAAAATATGTGGAGGTCGACGAAAAAATGTGATATGCACCTCAACGAAAAACTGTCTATTGTCTCACTTACTTGCTATCCTCGGCTCCGCCTCGGATTTCAATTTGCAGACTTGACTATAATACACAGTTTTTCGCCCTTGGTACATGAATAACTATTTGATAATTGATGATACTCAAAGGTGAAGTGGAATATTTATTCCGTTGTTACTCATCATATTATTTCGACCAATAAAGAAAAATACTTTTTTAAAATAATTTCATATTCAACTTCATCTAATAATGAATAATAACTTCCATCAAATTGAATCATCAACAAAAAAACGAAAACGTAATAGGGGTCTATCTAGCAAAATCTCAGTTGCCGATAATGCAATACTGTGACATCTTCATATTTCGAGAAAAAATATATTTTTTTTTATGGAATATAGTACATGATAATTATTACTTCAGCAAATATCATTTGAAAAGATATCAACCCATAAAATGGTAATTTTTCGAATCTTCTACGATGGCGGTGAAAGAATATTTTGAAGTTGAAAAATAATTGAAAAGTATTTTCTTCATTTTCTCGGAACGCGATTTTTAGAGTTGTCCCACTACTGCACTAGGCGTGCGATATATTGATTTTTTTTTAAATTATCTAGTAAGACAATCTTCACGAAATCGCACGAAAATGTTTGCGTCGGCATTCTAGTTTGAATTGTTTGAATGGAATCGACATCGTATTTTTTGAAGGATTGAGGAAACCACTACCAAATTTCGGATTGACATACCTTCGATACCGTTAGGCCAATTATGCATTTTAAGGAACTCAAATATCCCATTAAGATGCACGATTTACCATGAAAATTGCAAGTACCTAACCATGTTTTTAAAAAAATTTTATAGTGATATAATCCTTCTCACAAACTAATCTGGTTCGATATTCTACAACTACTCACCAAGTTTTAAGTCAATCGGAATCTATATTTTTTGAATTATCTAGAAAACAATATTCCGGATGGGTATAACTCTGAAACCGTTTGACCGACTATACCCAACAATGAACATAACTGTCCCATTTGGACGCGCAACCTACCCTGAAAATTGCAAGTCACTCTCTCTGTTCGTTCATTATCGGGGTGATGGTCACCCATCCAGCTAATGAATACACTCAATTTTGCTCAGATATCCAATAATATAGATCCAATCGTGTTCAAATTTGGAAGTTGGCCGTAAATAATGGAGATATAACATTTTTTTCGAAGATTCTCAATGATTTTTCAACATTTTTCAGCAATACGATCCTCACGAAATTCCTCGATAATTTTTGCACGTCGGCATTCTACAAGTTACTACCATGTTTGAATTGGATAAGATTAGTATTTTTTGAGTTATTGAGGAAATAAGAACAACATTTCAGATAGGTATAACTCCGAAACCGTTTGGTCGATTATGCCTATTCGAAAACAAATGTTTCATTTAAAAGCTCAACCTAGCGTGAAAATTGCAGGCCGCTATCTTTTTCTACGTTCTCAAATTATCGTGTGATGAATAATATTATTTAATATTTTTTTTTTTATTTTCTAGTGATACGATTTTTACAAAACTGCACATAAGTCTTCAAATCTGTATTCCACAACTGCTCACCAAGTTTCAATTTGATTGGATCAGTATTGGTTGAAAAAAAAATTATTACTCAAAGATCCTCCGGCTGATTATGCCCATTAACTATCTTGTCCGTCGTATTGAAACGCTCCATCTACCCTGGAAATTTCAAGTCGCTAACTCTTTCCGTTCTCAATTTATCGTGGCAACGGCTGGACAAAATCAAATTTGACCTGGAATGCTCTGACAGGGAGTCGAACCTAATCGTTTGAGACCATCTTCGGCAAAAAATTCGAAAATTATGAAGATTTGGGCGAAATGATAACGCGATGTTCCCCAGAACATACGCGCAAAAAGTGAGAAATCTCTGTATTCTCTGCGGACAGGAGCTTTGGCGCTCTTGTCAAACTACTAGCGAGTAATTATTCAAACTTTGACAAATCATATCTCCGAAAGTATTGGTTTTTCAGAGTTGGGAATGATATCAATCGATTCTTTCGATAGAACTGCATCATAGAAAATTGAATTCAAAATAAAGGTCTATGACTCCTATGTTGGATTTTTATACATCCGCAAATTATAATAAGGCATCTTAAATGAAATTGAATTTGAAATTGAAGGTGAAAAAAAATTTTTTTTCGTTACTCTGAAAGCAGCGGGATTTTGCCCATCATTTACTTCCTTATGATTTATGGTTTTTCGATTTTTTGTTAGTTCGGTAAATAAACATAAATACTCGTGTAGATTCGATCTATCTATCCAGTATTTTTTTCCGACCTCATATACACGACAATACATTATGTTTCTGGAGTGTCATTTTAGAACTATAGGTATTCTGTTTAGTGTGAGGGTCATGTGAAAGATTTGAAGTAACGGTTTCTGGTCGTAACTTAGTATTTTATTGAGCTCAATTCAAATATGGTTTTCAATTCCGAAAAAAAAAATTCTGTTAGGCGGCCAACACGAAAAGTTCATTTTTTTCATTTTGAGTTACCACATTCAATTTCATTCATCAAACCTGAATGAATTTCTATGAAGAAATGTATACAAAAAGCAAACACTAATTTTTGTTCACTTGTCTAAGGCGAAAACCAGAAATTGATGGAATTTCTCATGGTTCCACTATCCTTTAGCCTTAACACGAATATGATAAGAGAAAAAAAAATGGAGAAAAGCACTGACAAGAAGTCAGGAGCTTTTGTGCGCATTTGTTCCATTATATATTTATGCCTCACACTACCTCACGACATGCTGAAGCTGAGTATGAATAAAGGCAGCCATAACACGTTAAAAAATGCATTGGGCATAAACTGAATCCAAATTTCAAAATAAAATAAACCCAAAAATATAAAGGCCATCTAGCTGAAATCTGGTAATTAATTGTAAAATGGCAAAATTGTTAATGGAATCTGACAGATTGTATCTGAAAAATAAAATTTTTAAAGACAATGTTTTTGGCACTCTTGTTCCACGGAACAGAGTGCTTATCAATTTGTCCAAATGTCTGTAATTTTCGAATTTTTGGCTGAAAATGGTCTTAAACGATTTGGTTCAACTCACTGATCAAGAATCCGTGGTCGAAATCGATTCTGTCCGGCCGGCCGTTAAAATAACTCTCGAACGAAAGGAGTTGGAAGATTGAAATTTACAGGTTAGGTTTGAAGCGTAAATATCTCGGACAAGTTCGCTAACGGACAGAATCCATCAGGCGGTTTCGAAGTTATGGCCGTTTATTGTGAAAACATTTTTCATGAATATTTCTGAAACCGATCACTCGTTCTGTCTGAAATTTGGCATCAAACTGTAGAATAGTGACCTCTATATTATGCAAGCAGAGTTTTGACTTGTTGCCGTAAAGTGTTGATCAGGTTGCCATAATGATGAATTTTTAAATTTTGTTTCTCAATAACTCTCGAACAGAATGAGCTAGGCAGGTGACATTTTCATAGTAGGTTTGAGGGATAAATATCTCGGCGAAATTCGTTATTGGGCAAAATCGTTTTTTTCTCCACATATTCCAAATTCAATTTTATTCAAGATGTAGTTTCTCCATAGAAATTCATTGATATCATATTAAACTCTAACAAGCTAATACTTTCGGAGATATGATATGATTTCGAAATTTCAATAATAAATCGCTCTTCTATGTTTCCACTGAATGCTGTACCTACTTAATTATTCTATCTATGAAAAATTATATGATCTGTGTTCTTACATGTCATCTTTTTTTCCTATGAGAGATAAATGCCAAAATTATTTCTCGTTCGTTATTCTTGATATAAAATACACCTCGTGTTCTAGAAAACAAAGTATAATTGAATGCAAAATTACCAATGAAATAACCTCACCTATCGTAGAATCATGAGCATGATATTTTACTTTTGAGGTGATAATATAATGCCCGTGCATAATCCATATGATGATGGAAATATAATCTTTGGTAAGATAAATAATCAAATTGGGTTCAGAATATCTCCAGTAAAAACAAAACTGTAATATTGTCTAGTTTTAATTGATATAATATAATTTTCAGAGTAGATTTGAGAAATGAATATCTCGGATTAGTTCGTTATCGGGGAGAATCGGTCTGTTTGAATTTAATTTCTTTCATCATGTAGTTCTATCGTAAGAATCCATTTATATCATTCCCAGAGACCAATAATTTCGGAGATATGATTTGTCAAAGTTTGAACAATAGCGCCAAATCTCCTGTCCACAGGGCTTGAACCATTTTTTTTTTCTAGCGACACGATCCACATGAAATTCAGCCCAAATTTGCGAGTCAACATTCTACAACTGATTACCAAGTTTCTGTTAGATGGGATCTGAAATTTTTGAGTTATTGAAGAAATAACCCTAACTTTCAGATGGGTATCACTCATAACTCTGAGGAACCAATACTTTCGGAGAAATGATTTGTCAAAGTTTGGATAATTTCTCGCTAGTAGCGCTTAAGCTCTTGTTCACAGAGGTAGCCCACTTGTTTTTCCAAAATGCCACCTTCATGGGGGTGGTTTTTTCGGAGCAAACTCATGATGGTAATTCGTCCACCTCAAATCTGAAGTTTATCTGTTTTTTTTAATCTTCAAAAATTCTTGGTTTCTGAGTTCCGGGGAGGGGTCAAATTTTCGTTGGGACACCCTGTATATCTTAAGAATGTAATCAAACGTATTTCTTTCGAAATTCCTCATACAGATACTATACTGATATATTTCATTACGGTTTGAATGTTGTTTATCAAATCATTAATCAGTTCTTCCACAATGGAAATTTATTAAAATGTTTCCGAAAGCTATTTAATCTCTTCCTCAACAAAAATGCTGTACTCTGGATGTGTCCAGAATTCCTATCTGCTCAGAGTCAACAGTCTTTATTGAAGCGATCCCTCCCTGAAGTCTCGAAAGTTTCACAATAAGCGGCACCACCCTTTATTCTATTAATTTTCCGGAATACGAATACAATGTTTATTTTTGTTGCTCAATTCCCATCACGTAGAAGGGAACAGTAATGAAAGGACCATGGTGAGCGGAAGTCCTCAGTTGTCACTTGTATCTTTTATGTATGAATTTCATTAAACTCTGTTTGAGGTGAAGGTTGAAATTGATTAGCCACTGGCACGTAAGCTCGATAAAATTACAACGCAAAATTATAATTAGAACATTATTACTTTCACCTTGTTCTGTGTAGTGATCTTATCGTTGAAAAAGGGAAAGAGTTTTGCGAACTTGCGTCGGTAGTTTTTTTTTGTTCATTTATTCATCTCCAACAATTCTTGTGGCCGGAATTTCTAATGTTGATGAAGATGAAAAATTTCACAAACGTTTAAGTTCGGGAATATGCTTACTAAGTTTTAATTAATTCAATTACGATTAATAATAAATCACTAAACAGAATGTGTTTGTCTTTGTCCTAGAAATTATTCTACGAATTTCTTATTCGCTATACTCCAAAATAAAGGAAACCTATATATATATATATATATAAATATATTGTATTATTATTATATTACTTTTGTGATAGTGTTAATAATAATACAATTTTAAGTAATCGTTCAAATATTAAATAGTTCTGGATTATTAAAAAATACCGATAAAAGATAAACGTGTCGTAAATTTCTCATAGTGTCTGCAAATGTCACTTGAGTTATTACACACAATAAACTTTTGTGTGAAAGAATCCAAGTGGATTAAATGTCATCATGAATGAAAATAATATATGATGCTCTTTCATTTTGTTACACATCTATTTGGCTTATTTATTGAAGTACGATATATGAAATTCTATTAAATGCCATATGAAAAGCATTGTAGGCTTACGAAACAATATGTAAAAAATTGGTTCAAGCACTGACGTGAAGTCAGGAACTTTTGCGCTTATATTCTATTGTCCATTCGTTCCATTTGTACAGGAGAATGGACAATAGAACAAACGCGCAAAAGCTCCTGACTTCACGTCAGTGCTTGAACCAATTTTTTTTCGTGATTTTTTTAAGATTTTCTAAGGGTACGGTTCTCACAAAATTTTGCGCAGGTCTTTATGTCGATATTCTACAACTAGCTACCAAGCTTCAATTCGATCAAGTCTATATTTCTTGAGTTATCGAGGAAATAATATTCCAGGCTGCTCAGATCTTCAAAAATTCTGATCGTGTAAAAACTTGGAACTTGGCAGTAGAGTCAGGTTTTGAAGGTTCTCGCAAAATTTCAGCGATGTCAGACGAATAGTTTATGATATATAGAATTATTTCAATTATTTTTTTAGAATTTTCTAGTGATACGATCCTCTCAAGATTTTAAAAGAATTTTCGAGCCAGTACTTTAAAACTTTTAACCATGTTTGAATTGGATTGGTTTCGTATTTTTCGAGGTATTGAGGAAATTAAAATTAAATTTCAGATGGATATAACTCCAAAACCGTTTAGCCAATTATGTCCATTAGCAAACACATATGTCACATTCAGACGCAAAACCTACCCTAAAAATTGCAAGTCGCTATCTCTTTCTTTCTCAGGTTAACGTGATATTAATTAAAAAATTTTTTTTATTTTCTAGGGACACGATTTTTACAAAGGTATTTGTATTTGTATTCTACAACTTGCTACCAATTTTCAATTCGATCGGATCTGTATTGGTTGATGACAAAATTATTCCTCGGAAACCGTTGGGCCTATTATACCCATTAGAGAACTTGTCCGTGGTATGTGGATACGCCACATACCATAAAAATTTTAAGTCGCTATCTCGGTCTTAAGGCCAGCCGGCCAGACATATTCAAATTTGACCTCGAATTCTTCATCAGTGACTTGAACCTAATCGTTTGAGACCATTCCCGGCAAAAAATTTGAAAATTACAGACATTTGGGCAAAATGATAACGCGATGTTCACCAAATCATACGCGCAAAAAGCTAGATCAGAAATCTGAATCAGAATCAGAAAACAAGTATCCGATTCTTGAATTTGTGAATATATACAAGACTGTTTTGAAACCGAAAATAATATTGACTGGTTCCATTATGAATAATTTACGTATAAATTCGGAATGATGTTTCAGATGATTTACAATTGGATCGTTTTAATGATGTAGTTTATGAAGGCAATAGGAAAGAAAAACATAATGGAATCATCAAAACAAATTACTGTTCGTTGACCTTAATTAGTAAGACATGTTCCTATATACAGTATTTCCATAATGTTGCTAGTTAATATATTTTGAAATTTTTTAATAATTTGTTCGTAAGCCTCTACCTTCTCAAATATCAGGAATGACTGGACAATCAGCTATGATTGTCTCCAGCCTTGGTCTAGACATTTCGATAATACTTTCCTTAGGTATTTCGAGTTGTGAAAACTATGCACCGAGTGTAAGTTGCAACAACCCATTCCACGAGGTTGGATCATTGCAGATTGCTCATGAAATCTTGATAAATAAATTTAATGACAATTTTTGAAGCATTGTAGATTGCTGTTTTTTTGCGCTCTTGTTTGAATGATAATTTTCGAAACATTTTTTTCTAAACGACACTTTTTTTAAATTTAATTTCTTTCATGATGCAGTTCTATCATAAGAATCTATTGATATAATTCCCAACTCTGAGAAATCAATACTTTCGGAGATATAATTTGTCTGTTTGAACAAGAGCGCCAAAAAGCTCCTGTCCACAGGGTTTGAACCAATTTTTGAACCTAAATTGTACTTATTTTGTTACCAGCACATGCCATCAGTTGATTTACCATTCAGAGGATATTCAATTGATGGTAGAGTAAAGATGCATATCGTGAGTACGAATATTATAAATAAAAAAAACTTTTTAATTACTCTTGGTTGATGAATTCGACTTTAGAAGGGTCTCATACAATATTCAGGGCAGAAGTGGCGCTTAACAAGAGCGCCAAAAATATAAAGTGTTAATTACTTTTCGAAAAAAAAATGAACGGTTTCTGTGCCGTTCTACTGAAACACTCTAACCGAATGACAAATCCATGGAGAAACAGATGATATTAACAACTAATTAATAATTCACGTACAGGGTGTTTTATAAGACCGTAAAGCAAAAATCAAAATATCTGAGTCCTGGTCTGCACTTTCTTGCTGTGGTTGATATGCAGAGTTTTTTGGCCTGAGATGACAAATATGAAAATAATTCGTTGAACGGTTCGGGAGTTATAGCTAACCAAAAGTTCTAATTAAATCGATAAATCACCCTGTGTCTCAGAAACAAAGAGCCTTACGCCATATTCAATTGTTGTTTTCTGGCTCCCCTGGGTACCATCTATTCACCATGAAACTATGTACAGTTACTCGTGGATCAGCCTGTATACTATGGAAATAAATTCTATTCATAAAAGCTTCTACTCTATTGATTTCTGCGCGTATGTTCTAGTGAACATATGATTATTTACTGATGAAGAATTCGAGAACAAACCTGACTTTCCAAAACAACCTGTGTATAGGTTTTGCGTTTCAAAATCTTCCAGTCTTTTAATTCATGATATTATTCTAGGCAGGTCTGAAATTTGTAATTAATGCTCACCTCCGTGCCCCAGTGGAGTAATGAAAACGGAACAAAATCACTATATATTTGTAATTTGAAGTTACTGAGGGTATCCTATGGATGAGATACTCTTCCGTAAATAAACGGAATGAACATGTTCGTTTGAGCATTTGAAGCTTAGGAACGTGAATGAAAATATATTCTTTCTGCAGGTGTACAGGGTGATTCACTTATCTTTTTATTATGCCATTCGAAAGATGTTTGAATTCTAAATTTTATTTCCAAATTCCGTTTTTTCCCATTTCAAACCGTTAGCGATCTACAGGGTGTTATATGTTAATTCTATTTCATTTTTGCGCGTATGTTCTGGGGAACATCGCGTTAACATTTTGCCCAAATATCTGTAACTTTTGATTTTTTTGCCGTAAATCAAACGTTTGGGTTTGACTCCCCGATGAAGAATTCAAGGTAAAATTTGATTATGTTCGGTCTGCCGGCCTTTGCCACTATAACTTGAAAACGGAAAGAGCTAGCTGAAATGTTGAGGGTAGGTGGCACATCCAAATACGATGGACAAGTTCGTTAAGGGGCATAATCGGCCCAAATGTTTCCGAGTAATAATCTTGTTTTCTACCAATACAAATCCGATCGAATTGATACTTGGTGATTAGTTGTTGAATACAAACCTAAGGACGTTTGTGAAATTTGCAATTTTTGGCAAAAAATTCGAAAATTACAGACATTTGGGCAAAATGATGACGCGATGTTCCTCAGAACATCACGCAAAAACGGAATAGAATTAACATAAAATGCCCTGTAGATCACTAACGGTTTAAAATTGGAAAAAATGGTATTTGGATATAAAATTCAGAATTGAATCATCTTCCAAAAAAAATTTATCGGTGCCGTGACGCAAGCCATCTTTATTTTATACGTCAACTTCTACACGCATCCCAGCGTTGACTTGTACAAAACGGCGTTTACAGAATTAAAATATATTCAGCCGTTTCGGAGAAAATTGGGGTGACAAAGATAAGTGGATCACCCTGTACGTACCTACATATTGTTCATTAGGGGATTTCTTATTTAATAGATGCCCCAAAGATTTGTATTTTACGAATTTTGAGCCTACTCCGAAGATTCTAGACTCTGTGATCAAATCTGTTGCTGTGCATGCATACGTTTGTTAGCAAGATACCTTGCGGATTGAAATAATTCGGAACTCGAAATTTGAGTATTTTTCAAGCGCCCATGGCAAGATATATTTCTTATTAGTTCTCCATTGTAATAGAAATCAATAGGAAACTTCCAGGAAAGGTCAGTCGAATTGACATAGAGGGGAAACTTCCAGATGATATATTGATGAAGCTCATATCCGTCGATATTCTGTGAATTCGCAACATCTATACCGTGAGTGTCTAAAGTCGGGAATAATGTATTTAATTTCTTCCCTTTCAGTGAGATCGAAAAATGGTGTGATAGGTCAGAGTAATTTATTTTTGGCGCTCTTGTTCCTCGGAACAGAGCTCTTATCAATTTGCCCAAATGTCTGCAATTTTCAAAGTACGAGAAAGATATATTACTTGCGACCATACCACACTGAATATGCTAGATACCGTCCGAACACTGAAGAGTAAATTAGATCAAAAGAACAAAAGCCTTATCTACACCTCCCTCATACGTCCTATCCTATATCATACGCGGCCCCCGCCTTCTGCCACCACCGTCCTTCTCCCTTGAGACCACTTCAAAAATTCCAAAACAAAGTCCTTCGGCTCATTACAAACAAACCATTTTTCACTTGAATCTCTGAATTGCACAATCCGAGAATCTGGCGATCAAATCGCGAGCGACTTCTACGAAAACCAGTGTCGGGCAAGCGTCCTCACCAAACACATGATTAGAACGAGGGCACATAATTTAGAACCTCAAAGTCCCCATCCCCTTCCATACCAATACCTTCCCATATTCCACAAACATTCTTCAAATCCATAACAGTATCCCAAAACCCTGCTATTAAAACGATATAATAAAAGTATCACATAGGCACCATCATAGGGAGCAACGTCGCGAACGATGTGGCTTCACCCCCTATTCGAGAAGCACAAACGACCGAAAGGGTATTGACCCAATAGCGGGACGAGCCGGCCAGCAAGGAGGGGGGTGGCCACGTCCAGCGAATGACGTTTTCAGCTGATAAAAATGAATGCCTATTATCCAATTATGGTTACAAAAGAAAAAACACAAACTGTACAAATTCTAAATTCCTTGTAAATAGTCCTTCTCCCCTTTTCCGTCAATGAAAAGCAGGTTTCTTATTATTTTTCCTGCAGAATCCAATCGTACCACAAAAAATACCCAAATCCCAATAATGAATAAACCACTCCCACCAATTACTTGAAGTATCGATATACATAAGAAAGAACTGTAAATATAGCTAATACTACTAATAAGTAGGAACTATAAATGAAGAGAACTTAACATAAGTGTGACATATTTCATAAAATGTATTAAAATAAGATACATAAACGTCTTTGATTTTTGATTGAACACTGAAGCCAAACAGCCTCGGGCGTGGTTAGTACTTGGACGGGTGACCACTTGGGAACACCGCGTGTTGTAATCTTTTTTCAATTTTGGCTTCTGTGCGTCAATTTTGAAGGATTTTCGTAACTAAATTCAAAACTTAGTTCTATGATTCACCTGTTGGATTTACATACCTACATCAACAAATCATAATTAGAGTATTCTCTGAAATCATAGAGTTAAGAATAATTATTGAAATTTGAAAAAATCATATCTGCGAAAGTATTAGTTAATTAGAGTTGAGAATGATATCAATAGATTCTTACGATGAAACTGGATCTTGAAAAAAATTAATTTGAAATTTGTAAGATAAAGAAAAATATTTTTTTCGTTACTCCGAAACCATCAAGTCAATTTTACCCAAAAACGAAATTAAACGAGATATTTATCTCCCAAGCCTATTCTCAAATTTTCAATCGTCTAGCACCATCCGTTCGAGAGTTATCGTGGTTACGGCCGGACATAATCGAATTTGACCACGGTTTCTTGATCAGTGAGTCGAACCAAAACGTTTAGGACCATTTTCAGCCAAAAATTAGAAAATTTCAGACATTTGGGCAAATTGAAAAGCACTCTATTCCAAGGAACAAGAACAAGAGCGTCAAAAGATACTAGTATTGATACTGAAGCTCTCAAAAAATATTTTAGACCATCTGGATATCGTGTCTGTTCCCTTTGTCCCTACTTGCCTACAGTGAATATTGCCAATCTTTGGACTTGTTAGTCTTATCTTAATTTATTTCGAATCAGTTGATTTCTATTCACTTATTGTCAAAATCTAAACTTGAAATTGTTCGGCGTTTATCGGCATCAGACATAAGAGAAAGTCTGATTTTTAGGAGTTGTGGAGATAGAACACGTACCTGTCAAGAAGTTTATCATTATTTCAATGAAAAATAACTTGATGCTGTAAAATAATCAGGAAGTATAAGGAGTTCGGATACGTGAAGGATCATCCGAAATGTGGTCGACCTAAAGTACAGTAAATCCTTATTTGTCTTCGAGAGCCATACCGCAAAGAGCAATATATCGCAAAAACCGGATTACGGAAAATTAAGATGCCATAAATGGCACCCATTCAAGATTAATTCAGTGCACAAACTGAATGAATATTACTTTGACGGCAGAAGCCAGTTTTGCGAACAAATGATGGACCTTTGCAATAGCGATGAGGGCTTTCGTGGTCAAAGTTTATTTATAGACGAAGCAACATTTTATTTAAATGACAAAAACAGGCAGACAAAACTTTTGCTACTGCTCGGATCACAATCCAAACTAGATTATGAAGACACATACATACAAGATTTCCTGGAAAAGAGAATATATTGGCTGGATCTGTTAGGAACAGGGTTCTGAATTCATGGTTTTTGATGAAATACTTGTATTTGATTAAAATTTTCGAGTCTATGGACTATGATGCTAATCAACTTATTGTAAAACTGCTATTCTATTGCATTGTATTCTATTTAACATGGTAAATTCGATTAAGAGTGTCCAATACAGGAGAAAGACAATAGAATTCACCATGGTAAATTCGATTGAGAATGTCCTATACAGGAGGATGCACAATAGAACATACGCGCGACAGCTCCTGACTTCACGTCAGATGGATATAACTCCAAAACCTTTAGGCCGATTATGCATATAAACAAACTCAAATGTCGCATTCAGATGCACAACCTAACCTGAAAATTTCAAGTCGCTATCTTTTTGCGTTCTCAGGTTATCGAGACATAAATCATATATTTTAATAATTTTTTTGAAATTTTCTAGTGCTACTATTCTCACCAAATTTCACGAACGTTCTTATGTTTGTATTCTACAACTATTACCCACCAAGTTTCAGATCGGTCAAATTCGTATTGGTTGAAAAGAAAATTATTACTCGGAAACCATCAGACCGATTAAGCCCATTAACGAACTTGTCCGTCGTATTGGGTTCCTCACCTACCGTGAAAAATTCAAGTCACAATCTCTTTCCGTTCTCAAGTTATCGTGGCAACGGTCAGCTGTTTGAGACCATTTTCGGCAAAAAATTCGAAAATTACAGACCATTTGGGAAAAATAATAACTCGATGTTCCCCAGAACATCGCAAAAACGCAATTCCGTGCGTTTACAAATAATTTTTCGTCAGTTCAGAGTTCAGCGTTAAATCGTTCGCGTTGTGCGTACCAAGCCTAAAACTAGAATGAAAATTTTGTACGCTCATTCGTCTGGTATGTTCAGAAATTACCAACATTATCAAATGAAATATTTGTATGGTTGAAAATCAATGATTTACTGTGTGCCAACTCGTATATAGACGCCAAACCGTTTTTTTCGAAGGCCATCGAACTGATGCACTCGGAAAGATGGATGAATGCACCGTGCGAATGTGGGTCATCTGATATTGGTTTTCGTTCGATGGATTTCATGCTGTAGTGAACTAGGACATCGAGAGTGAATTGAACGATCTCAATTCCCATTTTGAAGCTGAAGTTTGTGCCATTTTATAGGAGCCTTGCCCTATTTCCCTTATAAGACATCCATTTACTTACCGATTTTTTATTATTTCGTATCCTGAAGGAGGTATTATCTCAGCATTCGTAATGGAATCCCGTGAAATTTCACTTCAGGACAAAAAAATAACGAATAATATTTTCCATCAGTCTGTATTTTGCGAATTATTAGCTGAAAATGGTCTTAAACGATTACATGTACTTTGTACAGGATGGGCTTAATTAGACACTTTTGAAGGGAAAAACTATTTCTGTATTAGATAGACGAAAATTGATTTCAGTGTCGGAGGGCCAAATTTCATGAGAAACTCATAGTTACAGGGTGTTTTTCGAAAATATGCATTATCGAAATATTGCTGTAACTTTTCATTTGGTGAAAACTTTCCATTTCTATAAAAACATTATGCTAGCTACTTTTTACGTAGAATTCAATGAGGATAATTAAATTTTCTGAAAACTGATATTTTATGTAATTTCGGCATGAGAATATTTTTTTTGTAATATGACACTACGTAGGTATATATTTGCATTTCAATTGGGTTTGAAAGTAAATTTTCAAAAATATAGCATACTTGATATTTTCCATAATTTTCGAATTTCTTTGCAGATTCGAAATTTGAACAGAAGTTACGAAGTAAATTGAGCTTTTACTGTTTGAAAAAAGTTGTAAAGCCCTGTGGTAAAAGAAATTAAATTCAACAAGAGAGCCAAAAATTATTAATCCAAAACCACAAGGCCGTATCTAGCAAATAGCGAATTTATCCGAGATATTTATTAATCAAATCTACTATGAAAATTATATTATATCATTTGAAAATCAGCCAATATTCCAGTTTCGTTTTTAGTTGAGATAATCTGAAACCAATTTGATCAACTTACCAAAGTATATATATTTCCTCTTCATTATCATCATATGGATTATCCAAGAGATATCTACGTTAGCTGAGGCTATTTCGTTGGTCATTTTGGATTCAATCATACTTCATTTGACATATTTCTTATCTGACAATGATGACATGTCTGAACAGAGATTATGAAATTCATAGATACGGATGTTAATTTTCAGCATTCTTTGAAATCATAGAGTTACGATTTAAAATTGGAATTTTGAAAAATCATATCTCTGAAATTATTCACTTATTAGAGTTTAGAATGTTATCAATGGATTTTTGTACTGGAACTAAATCTTAAAAAAAATTGAATTTGAAATTTGTAATGTAAAATTTTTTTTTCCGAAACCATTTGGTCGATTTGGTCCAAGTACGAACTTAGCCGAGATATTTATGTCCAAAACCAATTTTGAAAATTTCAACTGTCTAGCTCATTCCGTTCGGGAGTTATCGTGTTAACGGACAGCCGGACAGAATCGATTTTGATCAGTGAGTTGAACAAAATCGTTCAAGACAATTATTATCCAAAAATTTTAAATTTACAGACATTTGGGCAAATTGATAAGCACTCTGTCCGAGGAACAAGAAGACCAAAAACGTTCGACTATAATAGGCTTTATGTAATAATGCACATTCTCGAAAAATATCCTGTAACTATGTAACGGTGATAGATAATGTCATGCGGTTTTCACCTATCCGTTTGTAATGAAAATTGGCCATCAGACATCCACATCAGTTTTCGTCTATCTATTACAGATATAGGACTTCTCCTTTAAAAGTGTCCAATTTGGCGCAATTTTGTACAAATCCAATTCTGCCTGTCAACTGTTACCTTCGAAGGACCAGCTGTACTAAGTTAGATTGGAAGGAATGAGATCGCGAATAGACCAAATTTACCCATTCTGTCCGGAAATATTCACGTTTAAAAATTTGTTTTCTTAGTTTCTCTAACAACAGATACAACCAATTTGAGATCGATAACTTAGATGCCCAGTTAGGCTTGTTTCACATGCATACGGTTCCATTCGGTTCGGTTCGTTTTCGGTTTCAACCGAAAACGAATGAAGGCCTTTCACACATATACGGTTCATATTAGGTTTTATGTTATCTTCCGACAAGGGCTCACAATTCCAATTTTTCCTTGACGTCAGATTCATCAAAGCCATTCAAAATTGAACACATACATCTTTGAATGCATCCTACGTATTTAATTGATCTTTATATTTTTCGAAAGTTTTGTCCCGCATCACTGGTTTAGATTTACAGCAGAAATCAGTCGATTCACATTTGGTAAACCATCATTTTCTCATGAGTACTGAGATAGCAACAATATCCCGAAAATATGTATGTTTATATTTCTATATTTGAACAATTCGGGAAATATTGAACGATATCTGATCGATTTGAGGTTAAAACCACAGAACGAGACAGAAAACATATGTAAATATTTATTACTTTATGGTTAAAACCGAAACTAAACCGTATTTGTGTGAACGCCCCGGTTCATCTGTATTCCCTACACACGAATCCAAACCTGATAGAAACCTCCCAGGTAGCACACTATATTGGCGGAGTATCGATTCTATATTGGCCCAATATAGATACATAGATTCATAGTAAATCTATATATCCCCAATATTGGCCCTATATTGGAATTTCAATATATATCCAATATTGTGACTTGTTGCTACCGCCAATATTGGCCCTATATTGGCAAAACTTCATTTGTCAATATTGTAAATGAGGACGACCTCCAATATTGGCCAAATATTGGGATTTCTATATCTGGCCAATATTATGAATTAGGGCTGCTTCCAATATTGGTCAAATATTGGTATATCTATATTGGTCCAATATTGAGAATTAGTAGTGCCTACAATATTGGCCCTATATTACAGTTTCAAGATCTAGCCAATATTATGAATTAGTGCTGCATCCAATATTGGTCGAATATTGTGATTTACATATTGGGCCAATATTGTGAATTAGTATTGCCCCCAATATTGGCCCAACATTACAGTTTCAAGATCTAGCCAATATTGTGACTTCATCCTACCGCCAATATTGGCCCCAAATTGGCAAAACTATATTGGTTAATATTGAATATGAGTACTGCCCCAATATTACCCCAATATTGAGATTTCTATATCCGGCCAATATTATGAATTAATTCTGCATCCAATATTGGTCAAATATTGAGATTTCCATATTGGGCAAATATTGAGAATTAGTATTGCCTCCAACATTGGCCCAATATTACAGTTTCATGATCTAGCCAATATTGTAACTTGTCGTTACCGCCAATATTGGCACCGAATTGGCAAAACTATATTGGCCAATATTGAATGTGGGTACTACCTCCAATATTACCCCAATATTGGGATTTCTATATCCGGCCAATATTATGAATTAATGCAGCATCCAATATTGGTCGAATATAGAGATTTCTATATTGGGCCAATAATGTGAATTAGTATTGCCTCCAACATTGGCCCAATATTACAGTTTCATGATCTAGCCAATATTGTAACTTGATGTTACCGCCAATATTGGCAAAGAATTGGCAAAACTATATTGGCCGATATTGAAATTGGGTACTGCCTCCAATATTACCCCAATATTGGGATTTCTATATCAGGCCAATATTATGAATTGATGCTCATCCAATATTGGTCCAATATTGAGATTTCTATATTGGGCCAATAATGTGAATAAGTATTGCCTCCAATATTGGCCCAATATTACAGTTTCAAGATCCTGCCAATATTGTAACTTGTTGTTACCGCCAATATTGGCACCGAATTGGCAAAACTATATTGGCCAATATTGAATGTGGGTACTGCCTCCAATATTACCCCAATATTGGGATTTCTATATCCGGCCAATATTATGAATTAATGCAGCATCCATATTGGTCGAATATTGAGATTTCTATATTGGGCCAATAATGTGAATTAGTATTGCCTCCAACATTGGCCCAATATTACAGTTTCATGATCTAGCCAATATTGTAACTTGTTGTTACCGCCAATATTGGCAACGAATTGACAAAACTATATGGGCCAATATTGAATGTGGGTACTGCCTCCAATATTACCCCAATATTGGGGTTTCTATATCGAGCCAATATTATGAATTAGTGCTGCATCCAATATTGGTCGAATATTGTGATTTACATATTGGGCCAATATTGTGAATTAGTATTGCCCCCAATATTGGCCCAATATTACAGTTTCAAGATCTAGCCAATATTGTGACTTCATCCTACCGCCAATATTGGCCCCAAATTGGCAAAACTATATTGGTTAATATTGAATATGAGTACTGCCCCAATATTACCCCAATATTGAGATTTCTATATCCGGCCAATATTATGAATTAATATTGCATCCAATATTGGTCAAATATTGAGATTTCCATATTGGGCAAATATTGAGAATTAGTATTGCCTCCGACATTGGCCCAATATTCATGTTTCATGATCTAGCCAATATTGTAACTTGTCGTTACCGCCAATATTGGCACCGAATTGGCAAAACTATATTGGCCAATATTGAATGTGGGTACTGCCTCCAATATTACCCCAATATTGGGATTTCTATATCCGGCCAATATTATGAATTAATGCAGCATCAAATATTGGTCGAATATTGAGATTTCTATATTGGGCCAATAATGTGAATTAGTATTGCCTCCAACATTGGCCCAATATTACAGTTTCATGATCTAGCCAATATTGTAGCTTGCCGTTACCGCCAATATTGGCAACGAATTGGCATAACTATATTGGCCAATATTGAATGTGAATACTGCCTCCAATATTACCCCAATATAGGGATTTCTATATCCGGCCAATATTATGAATTAGTGCTGCATCCAATATTGGTCGAATATTGTGATTTACATATTGGGCCGATATTGTGAATTAGTATTGCCTCCAATATTGGCCCAATATTACAGTTTCAAGATCTAGCCAATATTGTGACTTCATCCTACCACCAATATTGGCCCCGAATTGGCAAAACTATATTGGTCCATATTGAATATGAGTACTGCCCCAATATTACCCCAATATTGAGATTTCTAGATCCGGCCAATATTATGAATTAATTCTGCATCCAATATTGGTCGAATATTGAGATTTCCATATTGGGCCAATATTGTGAATTAGTATTGCCTCCAACACTGGCCCAATATTACAGTTTCATGATCTAGCCAATATTGTAACTTGTTGTTACCGCCAATATTGGCACCGAATTGGCAAAACTATATTGGCCAATATTGAATGTGGGTACTGCCTCCAATATTACCCCAATATTGGGATTTCTATATCCGGCCAATATTATGAATTAATGCAGCATCCAATATTGGTCGAATATTGAGATTTCTATATTGGGCCAATAATGTGAATTGGTATTGCCTCCAACATTGGCCCAATATCACAGTTTCATGATCTAGCCAATATTGTAACTTGTTGTTACCGCCAATATTGGCACCGAATTGGCAAAACTTTATTGGCCAATATTGAATGTGGGTACTGCCTCCAATATTACCCCGATATTGGGATTTCTATATCGGGCCAATATTATGAATTAATGCTGCATCCAATATTGGTCCGATATTGAGATTTGTATATTGGGCCAATAATGTGAATTAGTATTGCCTCCAACATTGGCCCAATATTACAGTTTCATGATCTAGCCAATATTGTAACTTGTTGTTACCGCCAATATTGTCACAAAGTTGGCATAACTGTATTGGCCAATATTGAATGTGGGTACTGCCTCCAATATTACCCCAATATTGGGATTTCTATATCCGGCCAATATTATGAATTAATGCTGCATCCAATATTGGTCGAATATTGAGATTTCTATATTGAGCCAATAATGTGAATTAGTATTGCCTCCAACATTGGCCCAATATTACAGTTTCAAGATCTAGCCAATATTGTAGCTTGTCGTTACCGCCAATATTGGCACCGAATTGGCATAACTATATTGGCCAATATTGAATGTGGATACTGCCTCCAATATTACCCCAATATAGGTATTTCTATATCCGGCCAATATTATGAATTAATGCTGCATCCAATATTGGTCGAATATTGTGATTTACATATTGGGCCGATATTGTGAATTAGTATTGCCTCCAATATTGGCCGAATATTACAGTTTCGAGATCTAGCCAATATTGTGACTTCGTCCTACCGCCAATATTGGCCCCGAATTGGCAAAACTATATTGGTCCATATTGAATATGAGTACTGCCCCAATATTACCCCAATATTGAGATTTCTATATCCGACCAATATTATGAATTAATTCTGCATCCAATATTGGTCGAATATTGAGATTTCCATATTGGGCCAATATTGTGAATTAGTATTGCCTCCAACATTGGCCCATTATTACAGTTTCATGATCTAGCCAATATTGTTACTTGTTGTTACCGCCAATATTGGCACCGAATTGGCAAAACTATATTGGCCAATATTGAATGTGGGTACTGCCTCCAATATTACCCCAATATTGGGATTTCTATATCCGGCCAATATTATGAATTAATGCAGCATCCAATATTGGTCGAATATTGAGATTTCTATATTGGGCCAATAATGTGAATTAGTATTGCCTCCAACATTGGCCCAATATTACAGTTTCATGATCTAGCCAATATTGTAACTTGTTGTTACCGCCAATATTGGCACCGAATTGGCAAAACTTTATTGGCCAATATTGAATGTGGGTACTGCCTCCAATATTACCCCGATATTGGGATTTCTATATCGGGCCAATATTATGAATTAATGCTGCATCCAATATTGGTCCGATATTGAGATTTTTATATTCGGCCAATAATGTGAATTAGTATTGCCTCCAACATTGGCCCAATATTACAGTTTCATGATCTAGCCATTATTGTTACTTGTTGTTACCGCCAATATTGGCACCAAATTGGCATAACTGTATTGGCCAATATTGAATGTGGGTACTGCCTCCAATATTACCCCAATATTGGGATTTCTATATCCGGCCAATATTATGAATTAATGCTGCATCCAATATTGGTCGAATATTGAGATTTCTATATTGAGCCAATAATGTGAATAAGTATAGCCTCCATCATTGGCCCAATATTACAGTTTCAAGATCTAGCCAATATTTTATCTTGTTGTTACCGCCAATATTGGCACCGAATTGGCGAAACTATATTGGCCATATTGAATGTGGGTACTGCCTCCAATATTATACCAATATTGGGATTTCTATATCCGACCAACATTATGAATTGATGCAGCATCCAATATTGGTCGAATATTGACATTTCCATATTGGGCCAATATTGTGAATAAGTTTTGCCTCCAACATTGGCCCAATATTACAGTTTCATGATCTAGCCAATAATCCAACTTGTTGTTACCGCCAATATTGGCACCGAATTGGCGAAACTATGTTGGCCAATATTGAATGTGGGTACTGCCTCCAATATTACCCCAATATAAGGATTTCTATATTCGGCCAATATTATGAATTAATGCTGCATCCAATATTTGTCGAATATTGAGATTTCTATATTGGGCCAATAATGTGAATTAGTATTGCCTCCAACATTGGACCAATATTACAGTTTCAAGATCTAGCCAATATTCTGACTTCTTCCTACCGCCAATATTGGCCCCGAATTGGCGAAACTATATTTGCCAATATTGAATATGAGTACTACCCCAATATTACCCCAATATTGGGATTTCTATATCTGGCCAATATTATGAATTAATTTTGTATCCAATATTGGTCGAGTATTGAGATTTCCATATTGGGCCAATATTGTGAATTAGTATTGCCTCCAATATTGGCCCAATATTACAATTTCAAGATCTAGCCAATATTCGGACTTCTTCCTATCGCCAATATTGGCCCCGAATTGGCAAAACTATGTTGGCCAATATTTAATGTGGGGTAATGTCTCCAATATTACCCCAATATTGGGATTTCTATATCCGGCTAATATTATGAATAAATGCTGCATCCAATATTGGTCGAATATTGATATTTCAATATTGGGCTAATATTGGTAATCATTATTGCATCCAATATTGGCTCAATATCAGTGTTTCGAGATCTTGCCAATATTGTGACTTCATGAAGAAGACAGACGGTGAAGTATTCATTGATTTTAACCGACAACAAATATTCCGCTTGGCCGAGCTAGAATATTTGTTAAATGATGGTTAATCGAATTTAGCAAGGTGAATTCTATGGTAAATTCGATTAAGAGTGTCCAATTCAGAAGAACGGACAATAGAATGAATCATGGTATAATCGATTAAGAGCGGTCAGAATAGACAATAGAACATACGCGCAAAAGCTCCTGACTTCACGAAAAAAACATGGCTTAAGCACTGACGTGAACTCAGGAGCTTTTGCGCGTGTTCTGTTGTCCATTGTCCTGTTTTGGACACTCTTAATCGAATTTACCATGGTGTATTCTATTGTCTGTTCTTCTGTATTGGACACTCTTAATCGAATTTACTATGGTAAATTCATGTATTGGACACTCTTTATCGAATTTACCATGGTAAATTCGATTAAGAGATAAGTTATCGAGGCAAAGGACACCCATCTACTGAACTCACACAAGGCTGCTCGAATTTCCAACAATATTCAACCGATCGTGTTAAAACTTCTAACTTGGCAGTAGAGTTAGGTTCTGAAAGCTCTTGCAAAATTTCAGCAATTTCAAATGAATAGTTACTGATGAATTTTTTTTTTATTTTCAATGATTTCTTTAAAATTTTCGACAAATACTATCCTCACGAAATTTTGCAAGAATTTACGCGTTGGCATTCTACAACTAATAACCATGTTTGAATTCAATCGGTTTTGTATTTTTCGGGTATAAACAAACTCAAATGTCGCATTCAGATGCACAACCTAACCTGAAAACTTGAAGCCGCTATCTCTTTCCGTTCTCAGGTTATCGTGACAACAAAAATATTTTTTTAATAATTTTCTAGCAATAAGATTCTCACAAAATTTCACAAACTTGGTTAGGTTCATATTCTATAACTATTCAACAAGTTTCAATTCGATCGGATTTAAATTGGTTGAAAACAAAATTATTGCTTGGAAACCATCCGGCCGATTATGCATGCCCATTAACGAACTTGTCCGTCGTATTGGATGCACCACCTACTCTGAAAATTTTAAGTAGCTAGCTCTCTCCCTTCTCAAGTTATAGTGGCAACGGCCGGACAGAATCAAATTTGACCTCGAATTCTTCATTGGGGAGTCGAACCAAATCGTTTGAGACCATTTAAAAAAATTCAGACATATTTCATATTGCTAGAATTTGTGGCAAATAATATCTTGAATATAGTTTATTGGGCATAATTACACCCGAGATGAGAAATACACGGAATGGAACATAACATAAGTCTACTTTCTCGTCCAAAAATCCTTTTCAATTTTTTCCAAGAATTTACTTTTGAAAACAGTTGATGCCGTTTTAAGCTCATTATTTCTATTGTCAGAATAGTATGAACATAAACAGATAAAGAAGATTCATTTTGCGTCGGAACCTTTGCTTTCAGAAGGTAGCAGAATTCCACAATATTTATTTATTACTTACGTCGGCTATCGGTAACTTGAATAGGCAGTATTTATGGGGGTGTTATTTAAACCATACTCTAATACATTTTTAGGATCGGATCGGATCAGCGTAATAAGCTATCTACGGCTGGTAGAGTAGGGTTACTTCATAGCGAAGCTCATTAGAGTTCAAAAGAATAAATATGCAATTCCTTTAACCCTGATGAATCACACTTTCATCTACATAGCTCACAGATGTATTTGTATACAAACAAATCTGAATTGACCGATTCAGAGTAAGAATCAAATAAACAATGTCGTATATTTTATTGTAAATTATATGTATGTATATGTATATATTAAAATAACTCAATCTTTTGTAGTTTATGAACAAAATCGTTTATTGAAAAATCTCCTGTTTTTTATTGCCCGGCACTCCTGCTCTCAGAAAACTCAATATGGCAACACTGCCTCTTTAAAATCAATCCGAAATTCACTCATCAGTCAGATGAATATGGACCGAAAGCTGAGAAATATCGATCTAAAAAATTGGTTCAAGCACTGACGTCAAGTCAGGAGCTTTTGCGAGCATGTTCTATTGTCTACTCACCTCTATTGGACACTCTTTATCGAATGTAGCATCCATATAAACCGTTTTCCTAGCTTTTATAATATTATATGAATTCATATAATGTATATTCTAAAATGTTAGCGAAGTGAGAAAAATCACAGAAATTTGTTCCGAAATTGGTTCATCTCAGCAATTTCCCAGAAGGTTTTTATATTTCGGTACAGAAAATAAGTTCTCTCAGATGTCTTGATTCCTGTTCTGTACCGAAATAAAGAAATTGGCGAGAGAAAAAAATACCGGAACAAGCTTCCGAAATGTTTCTCACTTCGCTCAAATTTCGGAATATACACGTTTAATATAATTTTAATGACATACACCTCAGTAACGAGAGACTATGATCACATCAGTTTTTAATTTTTTCATATGTATTCTATTGAAATTGAAAAAACTTACGCCCCAGGTAACTCCAGAATACGCTGTTCCCGAAATTTGACGAAAATTAGTGGTTCGACGTTCTACAAGTAATCACCGAGTATCAGATTTGTATATTTTGAGTTATAGCGGAAATAACAACAAACTTTCAGATGAGTATCATTCCAAAGCCATTTGGCCAATTATGCCAATTAATGAAATTAAATTTCGCATTTGGATGCGCAACGTACCCTGAAAATTGCAAGTCGTTATTTTTTTCAGTTCTCAAGTTATTGTGAGATACATGATACTTTCTCGTAATATTTTCAAAATTTTGTAGTGGTACGATTCTCACAAAATTTCACACATTTCTACATGTCGATATTCTACAATTAGATACCAGGTTTCAATTCGATCGGGTCTGTATTTTTTGAGTTATCGAGAACTCCGAAACCGATTGGCCGAGTACCTATATACCCAACAACGCACTTCCCATTCGGATGCGCAACCTACCCTGAATATTTCAAGTCCCTATCTCGTTTCGTTCGAAAGTTATCGAGGCAACAGGCACCCATTCGGCTACTGAACTCACACAAGGCTGTCCGGATCTCCAATAATATAGATCTGATAATGTTCAAACTTGGAACTTGGCAGTAGAGTTAGGTTTTAAAGGCTCCCGCAGAATTTCAGCGATATCGGAACGTATAATTTCTTATACAACGATTTTCAATGATTTATTAAAAATATTCTTTATACGATCCTCACGAAATTTCACAAGAATATTCGCTTCGATATTCTTCAACCAAAAACCATGTCTGAATTCGATCGGTTTCATATTTTTCGAGTTATTGAGTAAATAACAACCAATTTTCATTCTACTCCAAAAGCGTTTTGCCGATTCTGACTATTAACAAACTTAAATGACGTATTCAGGTACTTGGAGTTGGGCATGATCGCATGGTTTCAATATTCGATATACCTATGTATAAGTTCTCGATAGGTTTCAATAATTGAATATCACTCGAGATATGATATGCTCGGGGCTAGTCTCGCTCCTTTTCGTGTCAGTTGTTTTCGTTATGCCTAATCTTCGATATGGTTGCTTCAGCTCGTTTCGACAGTATTCAGTATTATTTGATTGCATCCCACCGCTGAAAGAAAATGCCGGGCTCGATACCATATTTATTTCCAGCTGTTCGAAATGAAGTATGAATGTATGAACCAAAAATTCCGAATAATAAATGCGGGAATGACAACAAAACGCACAAGATGTCACCCATATATTCTATCGATCGTTAAACGAACTTCTCATGATATCTCGCCTTGGAGTCTGACCGTCACTGGTAATTCGGAATATCAAAAGATTCAAAACGTAGACGAAATATCTCGACATTCTCGTAAATAGAGTTGCGTTATCTCTCTCGGTGCCATATAGACGACCGAAAATCATTCAGATTTTTTCGCTCGCTTTTTTCAGAACATCTTCAGATATCTGGAGATGTTTCAATCATCGAAAGATTCGATTATTTTCATTCGAAAGGTCCCATCTATATACTTAACCTACCCTGAAAGTTGCAAGTCGCTATCTCTTTCCGTTCTCAGGTTTTCCTGACAAATAATATTTTTTGTAATATTTTCTAGTGATACGATTCTTACAAAATTTCACTAGTTTCTTTGCGTTAGTATTCTATAACTGCCTACCAAGATTGAATTCCATCGGATCTGTATTGGTTCCTGAAAAAATGATCACTCTAAAACCGTTGGCCGATTATGCACATTAACGAACTTGTTCGCCGTATTTGGAAGCGCCACATACCCTGAAAATATCGCTATATCTTTCCGTTGTACAATTATCGTGGCAACGGCTGGCCGGACCGAATCAAATTTGACCCCGAGGCCCGAATTCTTTATCTTCATCAGTGAGACCCAATCCCCCAAACGACCTCGAATTCTTCATCAGGAAGTCGAACCCAATCATTGAGACCATTTTCGGCAACAAATTCGACATTACAGACATTTGGCAAAAGGATAACGCGATGTTCCCCATAACATGCAGTTTCTTCATTCTTTTTGAGCCTATGTTCTGGGGAACATCGCGTTATCATTTTGCCCAAATGTTTGTAATTTTCGAATTTTTTGCCGAAAATGGTCTCAAACGATTGGGTTCGATTCCCTGATGAAGAATTCGAGGTCGTGTGGGGGATTGGGTCTCACTGATGATGGTAAAGAATACGGGGTCAAATTTGATTCTGTCCGGCCGGCCGTTGCCACGATAACTTGAGAACGGAAAGAGATAGTGACTAGAAATTTTCAGGGTAGGTGGCGTATCCCAATGCGACCGACAAGTTCGTTAATGGGCATAATCGGCACAATGGTTTCTTAGTAATAATTTTGTTTTCTACTAATACAAACCCGATCGAATTGAATCTTGATAGCTAGTTGTAGAATACTGACAAAAAGATGTTTGTGAAATTCGTTATGGAATTCAATTGTAATTGCATCTCATTATGCTTCCTGTGAATATTTTGATCAGCAGACAACGCAGACGGCAGAAATTGAGGGAGTTCGATTTTGATGGGATAATGCTGAGAAATAAATGTAATCCATTTGATTTGGATGATCATGCAGGATAGATCAATAAACAATAATCCGTGGTCCAAAAATGTTTATCGCGATTTTTCAATTAGTTATCCGTTAGTTAATTAACAATTTTTTGTAGCGCGAACATTAACTTTGCAAGTGCGATAATTGTTGAACTGTTTATCTGAGATTTTTTTCCTTTCGTGGATCTATTTCTTGGAATAGATTCCCGTTGGAAAATTTGAAGAATTGTTAATTTTCGTTTTGTTATTAACAATTTACTTAAGTGAAAAATTATAAAGCTTCCATTATGTTTTGAAAAGAAAATTATCTCATAAACAGCGCATTGGTTCATAACAATTTTTTAAACAATAGGAGATAATAATTATTAAAATCTTTTTTAAGAAGTTTCTGATCATAAGAAAACGGATCAATGGTATTATTATAAATTAAAGGTCAAAGGTCTATAATTTTTCACTTGAGTAAATTGTTCATAACAAAACGAAAATTATTTTTTTTAAATTTTCCAATATGAGTCTATTCTAACCGTTGAAAAATAGCTCCACGAAAGGAAAAAATTCTCAGATTAATAGTTTAACAATTATCGTACTTAAAATATTAATGTTCGTGCTACAAAAAAATTGATAATTAACTAATGGATAACTAATCGAAAAATCGCGATAAACATTTTTGGACTGAGGATTATTGTTCATTGATCTATTCTGCAGGCGCCTGAATTTTTTAATCTTCATATTTAATAAGTTTGAATAATATTTATTCATCAAAGGTACGAAGGGGGCGAGGCTTGCGCAAGCCGGATTACCAGTTTTCGGGCGTATTTTCTACCCTCTAGGAAAAGTATAAATATTGGTCCTACAGTTCCGGCAGTTGGGACTTTTTGCAGGAAATTTCCTCCTCTATTTGAATATTTTTTCAAATTTGAACTATCCCAAAAAGATTTTGAGATATTGGCGATAACCTAAACTTCCTTCTTTTCTTTTTTTTCACTTAATTGTTTATAACTATTGCAATTTTTGCGAGAGGCCTTAGCATTTTCTCAAAAACTCTCTTCATGCGATTCCGAATCGAATGACACCTCAATCATAATTTTCGGATAATACGCAACAATTTTGACCTAAAAAGCACTTGTTGACTAGACTATAATACTAATATTCGAACACGACAAGGCGTATCGGCAAAATAATTATTCCCGATAAGTTTCGTGTCGAAAATATCGATAGAGTGGAAGTCGGCCACATGTGGTACCAATTTTTGAACCCTCTACTTCAATACTGGCTAGGGGTAAACGGGGAGGAGGGTTTACTGTCGAGTCGAGCGCTTGTGGTTCCACTTTCCACTGCAGGCCTTATTAGTCGCTAACCTTAGTTATTGAGTGCCTCCGCCTCGCTGTCTCGTTGTGCCTACGCTGTGAAGTTTCGTTATTCTGGTTATTACTTGTTTTTCTACAATAGAGACTTTCTATTTGACGCTGTATCACTTCCAAACTGATGCGAAATCAGTTTGAACCAGAGAAATAGCCGGAATTTCCCTCTATTTCTCTGGTTTGAAGTGATGCGCATCACTTCCAACTGATGTAATCAGTCAAATAGAAAGCTAGGAATAATTAAGTAAGTATTTTGTTCTGTTATATTCACATGTATTTGTTATGTCCCTATTCGCCACAGCTGTTGGAATTAAAATTCACTTATATTTTTAGGTTTAACCCATTAAATTTCACTAGTCTCCTTTGAATGAAAAACATGAAATGATCATTTATGTTATTATCATGCAATTCGTTCCCGACTATCCATCAGTTATTTTCTCATCATAAATGCCCATCTTATATTTTTAACATATTTACACTACTAGTCATCGAATGGTGATTATGGTGAATTTTCAAAGCCTTTTTTCAATCACATCACATTAGTTAGATCCAAGAATTCATCCATGTTTCTGTTTACATTAGTTAGGTCAGAATCATTATTTTGGCGGGAGATCCATATTAAAATTTTTCAACATGGCGGGAGGTTCAGCTTTGAGAATAAACAACTCAATTTAAAAATGAACGTTACAACAGATACATCAAATATTGGATATCTTAATCATAAGTTCGTGTTTTTATGTCCATTACACATATAAAATCCACTTCTACATATCGTTGAATCTAAATTAGAACCAGTGATACTTATTGGAAAGATTCATATGTTAGATGATATCTGTTGTACGTCATTACATGTCCGATTTAGAGTTATGTTGTGGGCCGATTGCACGAGGCTTCATTACTTATACTTAGGTTAGGATAGTTATGTTGGGTGGAGGTCCATATTCAAAGTTTTCAACATATTTCTTGCCGTTTGTAATAGAAAGTATTTTCAAGTCAAATATATTGGTGAACTATTGATTATCGTGAAAATATTTCATATTTTCCTCAATATAAGCTTCCATTTGATCATGATTCGATCACTGTCATTATATATTAATCCTACCATTTCAGCAAAACCATCATGCCTAGCTGGAATATAGTTATTTTCGCTAGGTATAATTCCTGCGAGTACGTGCCGTCCTCGTGGCCCGTTGATGAGGAGAAGAATGCCTATTTATGGCAGAAGAAGATGTCGGCCGCCCAAATAAAAAAATTGAGGAACAATTGCGAGTCCCCTTAAACCAGTGTAGATTTTGAGTAATAGGCTGCTACATGTAAGTCCACAGTGCATAATATTTCAAAGGCACGGAAGTTGGAGGAAAAATATACGTATACGTCTAACGTATCGTCTGATGGTGTTATGGAGGTAGCTACGGTTCTTGACACAATACCGAAAAGAAAGAGAGAGGAGAAGGACTCACTAAGAAAAGTCAGGGCAACTATGTCCAGGGGTAAGCTAAATATTGTCTTCTGTCATTCAGTTAATTAATATTCCCTATAATTTTTAGAAGCATTGCTTTTATGTAAGGACATCAAGTAGAAGTATTGGTGAGCTAATCTGCAGTTTTTTATTGAAGCAATCAATTTCATATGTATTTTTCCCTAGGCAACCCTGATCCTGTACTGGAAGAATTGACTAAGATCGATAAAATGCTTCTCGGAATAAAATATGACATTTCAGAAATGCAGAGGGACATGCAGGAATCTAAAATAATCTTAAATGAATTAGTCGAGCCATCGAATAATGTAAATATGCTAAGTACCATTATACGATTAAAATTACCACTGAATAATCAGGCAGAATTGGAGTCCAAATTGGAAAGTGGTGAAGATTTCCCAGATTTGGTAATATACATTTTCCACTCATTAATCGTTTCTACTCACAAATCACACAATTAATTATTAATTTTGGATTCCAGGTAAATATGCTATACAGATTGGGTGGTGTTACGCCGAAAAAAAAGTGTTCTACTCATTATGAAAAAGCTCATGGGTAGGGAACTGAGCTTACAGTACTCAGCTCGGGGAAGAAGACAAACACAATTTGTTTCTGCTTTGAAGGTATACCAAGCATTGTGAGGTAAGAATATTGTCTATTTGATATATAAATACAAATTTTCTACTACCCACATACTTACATAGTAATAAATAACTAGTTCGTTATGATATCGATTTGAACGATGTAGGTGAAATTAACAACGATTGTATCGGTCGCTAATGATGACGAGATGGAAATGAATTACTCACATCACTAGAGATGTAAGTAACTTGAAAACTTCCTTGGAGCTTGAAGTTATGAATTAAAGTGCTTTATGCGTCAAATCAAATCAAATCAATCCGGTTTTATTAATACATTTCGAAATAAGCAGTGGTAAAAATCTAATATATTATACTCTCGAACTCGTCCTCGATTGGTGAATGATAATTACATCTCCTGTAGTATAAGGAACTATTATAATAAATATTATAATTGAGGAGCCTGGAAGTAAAAGATTTCAAGTCCAAATGATCTGAGTGCAGAATATTACATCTGAAGGAAATAATCACTGATAATGGTTTTATTCTACATTATTGGACAGTCTGATATAAACCTGAAATATTTTCTGAACTAATTCTAGGAATTTTGAAATTCAGGTTAACTTTGAAGTCATTTATCTCAGAAATTCAAAAGATGCACTTAAACCCTTTTACTTCCAGGCCTAGGGACTAATGGGGTTACTTTCAAAACTTTCATGTAAGTATTGGGTAACAGAAATTCAAGGTGAATTGAACGGTAGGGAAGCCACACACTGTCAGCCAAAGTTGATTCCTGCCTTCAATAATCAATCAATGACAATTATAGAAGGTTCGAAAGTTATCGTGGAAACGGTCAACTATTCAGCTATTGATTGAATCTCCAAGAATATAGATCCGATCGTGTTCAAATTTGCAACTTGGCTATAAAGGTAGATTTCGAAAGCTCTCTCAAAATTTCAGCTATATCGGAGGGATAATATCTAAGTTCTAGAATGTTTTCAAAGATTTATTCAAAATTTTCCTCTGATACGATCTTCTTGAAATTTATTGAATTGTTTGAATCGTTTGTTTCGTGTTTTTTGAGTTATTGAGTAAATGACAACAAAAATTCAGATATGTATAACTCTAAAACCGTTCGGCTGATTATGCCTATTAACAAAATCAAATGCTGCTTCTGGGTCCGCAACCTACCTTGAAAATTGCAAGTCGCTATCTCTTTCCGTTCTCAAGTTATAGTGAGATAAATAATATTTTTCAATAATTTTTTTTTTTATTTTCAAGTGATACGATCCTCATAATATTCCACATCCATATTTGTGTCGGTATTCTACAACTAGTTACCAAGTTTTAATTCGATCGGATCTGTATTAGTTAAAAACAAAATTTGTGCTCGGAAACCTTTGGCCGATTATGCCCATAAGCGAACTTGTCCGTCGCATTCGGACACGCCACCTAGTCGAACATTTCAAGTCCCTATCTGTTTCCGTTCGAAAGTTATAGTGGCAACGGCCGGACAGAATATCATTTGATCTCGGATTCTCCATCAGTGAGTCGAACCTAATCGTTTGAGACCATTTTCGTCAAAAAATTGGAACATTTCAGACATTTGGGCTGTTCCCCAGAAAGGTATATTTTGTGATGGGTAAAAATTCATCATTATATGCTGAAATATCTATTCTCATATTACTAGCTCATAATGATAATTACATTTTTATTATAGTAAGTGTTAGGAGGAATCATTCAAACGTGACCGATTTGAAAATCACACAAATAGTTGGATTTGCCCTATCGACATCCGGAGATCGGGATGGTGGGAGGCTGAGTAGACCAGGTAAGTTTACTCCTTTTTTGGTTTCCTTTCCTCACTTTAACATAATCTACTTTGCAGATACCATTCGAGGAAATATTGAGCGAAGAAATAAAATTATGTCAAATATATGTACCCTACCGTTGGTAAAAAGAAATATATGTTTTTTTGAATACACCTTTATTCTTCAATCAATATGTCCAACTCTCCAGTGGAACCATTGCAGACCTCCGATAGAGTTTAGTTTATATGAGAGAAACACATCTGTTCAAATAATGTGTAAGTGTTTAACCTTTTATTATTGGGCCAGTGTATAGAATATTGGAAAGTAGATAGAACCTATATTTGGCCAATATATACAGGGTGTAAGGGCGTAGCCAGGAATTAATTTCGGGGGGGTTTTGAAATAGGAATTAATTTCGGGAGGAGGGGGGGGTATAAGGGTCACTTCCTGCAGCAAAAATTTTTTTAAGAGAAAAATAACATTTCGGCGGGAGGGGGGGGGTGTGAACCCCCAAAACCCCCTCCTTGGCTACGCCCTTGACAGGGTGTATTCAAAGGTGAGTATTTTATTTTTAATAGAACGCAGCAAAATAAATCATTTCTCCAAAAATCAAAAATATGCATGATAGGGCTGCTATCCACCCCCGAATTTCCGTGTAAGGCTCTGTCCCCATGCTTTTAACCATTGTATACACCTAATCCCAAGGTCGCATACAAATTAGCAAATGGTGAAATAATTTATTTTGATGAGTCCTACCTTCTGTTAAAAAAAAGACTTACCTTTGAAAACACCCTGTATAGACACTATATTTGGTCGATATTTGCAATATTATAAAATGTCAACATTTTGTTGACCAATATGTTGGAACCATATTGGTCCAATACATAGAAACTATATTTGGACAATATATAAAAACTATATTGGGCTGATATTGATATCCAATATTGGTAGGTACTCCATTGTCAAATGTCAACATTTTTTTATAGACCCAATGTAGAGAAACTATATTGGTCAATACATAGAAACTATATTGGGCCGATATCGATAACCAATATTTGTGTTTCACTGCAAAATCTCAACATTTTGTTATCGGTCCAATGTAGAGATACTATATTGGGCCAATACATAGAAATATATTAAGTCGATATTGAAAACCAATATTGGTGCTTCATTGTAAAATGTCAACATTTTGTTATTGGCCCAATATTGGATATCAATATCAGCCTAATATAGTTTCTATATAATAGCCCAATATAGTTTCTCTACATTGGGGCGATAACAAAATGTTGACATTTTACAATGAAGTTACAATGAAGCACCAATATTGGATATCAATATCGGTCCAATATAGTTTCTATGTATTGGTCCAATATAGCTTTTCTACATTGGGCCAATAACAACATGTTGACATTTTACAAAGAAGTACCAATATTGAATATCAATATTGGCCCAGTATAGTTTCTATATATTGGCCCGATATAGTTTCTCTACATTTGGCCAATAACAAAATGATGTCATTTTACAATGAAGCACCAATATTGGTTACCAATATCGGCCCAATATAGTTTCTATGTATTGGCCCAATATAGTTTTTCTACATTGGCCCAATAACATAATGTTGACATTTTACAATGAAGCACCAATATTGGATATCAATATCGGTCCAATATAGTTTATATGTATTGGCCCAATATAGTTTTTCTACATTGGCCCAATAACAACATGTTGACATTTTACAATGAAGCACCAATATTGATTATCAATATCGGCCCAATATAGTTTCTCTATATTGGGCCAATATAGTTTCTCTATATTGGGCCAATAACAACATGTTGACATTTTACAATGAAGTACCAATATTGGCTATCAATATCGGCCCAATATAGATTCTATGTATTGGCCCAATATAGTTTTTCTACATTGGCCCAATAACAACATGTTGACATTTTACAATGAAGTACCAATATTGTTCATCAATATCGGCCCAATATAGTTTCTCAACATTGGGCCAATAACAACATGTTGACATTTTACAATGAAGCACCAATATTGATTATCAATATCGGCCCAATATAGTTTCTCTACATTGGGCCAATAACAACATGTTGACATATTACAATGAAGTACCAATATTGGATATCAATATCGGCCCAATATAGTTTCTATGTATTGGCCCAATATAGTTTTTCTACATTGGCCCAATAACATCATGTTGACATTTTACAATGAAGTACCAATATTGATTATCAATATCGGCCCAATATAGTTTCTCAACATTGGGCCAATAACAACATGTTGACATTTTACAATGAAGCACCAATATTGATTACCAATATCGGCCCAATATAGTTTCTCTACATTGGGCCAATAACAACATGTTGACATTTTACAATGAAGTACCAATATTGGATATCAATATTGGCCCAATATAGTTTCTATGTATTGGCCCAATATAGTTTTTCTACATTGGCCCAATAACAACATGTTGACATTTTACAATGAAGCACCAATATTGATTAACAATATCGGCCCAATATAGTTTCTCTACATTGGGCCAATAACAACATGTTGACATTTTACAATGAAGCACCAATGTTGATTACCAATATCGGCCCAATATAGTTTCTCTACATTGGGCCAATAACAACATGTTGACATTTTACAATGAAGTACCAATATTGGATATCAATATCGGCCCAATATAGTTTCTATGTATTGGCCCAATATAGTTTTTCTACATTGGCCCAATAACAACATGTTGACATTTTACAATGAAGCACCAATATTGATTAACAATATCGGCCCAATATAGTTTCTCTACATTGGGCCAATAACAACATGTTGACATTTTACAATGAAGCACCAATATTGATTATCAATATCGGCCCAATATAGTTTCTCTACATTGGGCCAATAACAACATGTTGACATTTTACAATGAAGTACCAATATTGGATATCAATATCGGCCCAATATAGTTTCTATGTATTGGCCCAATATAGTTTTTCTACATTGGCCCAATAAAAACATGTTTACATTTTACAATGAAGCACCAATATTGATTATCAATATCGGCCCAATATAGTTTCTCTACATTGGGCCAATAACAACATGTTGACATTTTACAATGAAGCACCAATATTGTATAACTATATTGGCCCAATATAGTTTTTATATATTGACCCAATATAGTTTCGCTATATTGGGCCAATAACGAAATGTTGACATTTTACAATGAAGTGCCAATATTGGATATCAATATCAGCAACATTTTGTCATTGGCCCAATGTAGAGGAACTATATTGGGCCAATATATAGAAACTATATTGGGCCAATATTGTTATCCAATATTGGTACTTCATTGTAAAATGTCAACATGTTGTTATTGGCCCAATGTAGAGAAACAATATCGGACCAATAAATGTACCATATTGGCCCAATATTGGACCAATATCGGTGTGCTACCTGGGCTATTCGTGTCGAGGGAGTATTCGGTGCTGTACGGCTTCTATTCGGTACCGAATCTAAACCGGAGCACCGTTTCACACTTGTTGCCAGCGACCAAATTGAAACCGAAAACTAAACGAACCGAATGGAACCGTATGCATGTGAAACAAGCCTAAGGATTTTGATGTTTGGTCAGAACTTCCCGGCCAGATAAAAGTATGATTGTGTTAAACATATTAAAAATCTCAGTGGGTCCGTTAATAGCAGTGCAGTACTATTTTCGAGGACTTGTGCGATCAACTCAAAGAAAAAAAAATGGTTCAAGCACTGACGTGAAGTCAGGAGCTTATGCGCGTATGTTCTATTGTTCATTCTCCTGTATTGGACACTCTACATCGAATGTCCAATACAGGAGAATGGAAAATAGAACTTATGCGCTAAAGCTCCCCACTTCACGTCAGTGCTTGAACTAATTATTTTTTAAATTTTTTAAAATTTTCTATGCGTAGGGTTCTCACAAAATTTGACACACGGTTTCATGTCAATATTCTACAACGACTTACAAAGCTTCCATTCGATCCAGTCTATACTTTTTAAGTTATCGAAGAAATAATATTCCAGGTTGGTATAACTCCGAAGCCGTTGGACCGATTATGCCCAAAAACGAACTCATCTCGCAAGCGCAACCTACCCTGAAAATTGCAAGTCGCTGTCTCCATTTGTTCGAAAGTTATCGAGGCAACGGTCACCCATCCAGCCAACTGTACTCACACAAGGCTGCTCGGACCTCCTACAATATGGATCCGATCGTGTTCAAACTTGGAACTTGACAGTAGAGTTAGGTTCTGAAGGCTCTCGCAAATTGCGATGTCAGAAGAATAGTTTCTTATATATAGAATTTTTTTCAATGATTTTCAATGATTTTTTTGAAACTTTCTAGAGATACGATCCTCACGAAATTCCACAAGAGTTTTCGGTTTGGCATTCTTCAACTAATAACCATGTTTGAATTGGATCCGTTTCGTATTTTTCGAGTTATTGAGGAAATATCAACCAAATTTCAGATGAGTATAACTCCAAAACCATTTTGCCGATTCTGCCTATACACAAACTCAAATGTTGCATTCACATGCACAACTAAACCTGAAGATTTCATTTCTCTTTCTGTTATCAGGTTATCGTGACATAAATAATATTTTTTAATAATTTATTTTTGATTTTAGTGATACGATTCCCACAAAATTACACGAGCGTCCTTAGCTTTATATTCTACAACTACTCACCAATTTTCAATTCGATCCAATTTGTATTGGCTCAAAACAAAATTATCCCTCGGGAAGCGTTGAGCCAATTATGCTTATTAACGAACCTGTCAGTCATATTGTGACGCGCCATCTACCCTGAAAATTTCAAGTCGCTATCTCTTTCCGTTCTCTAGTTATCGTGACAACGGACGGCCGGACAGAATCAAATTTGACCTCGAATTCTTCATCAGGGAATCGAACCCAATCGGTTGAGAACATGTTCGGCAATAAATTCGAAAATTACAGACATTTGGTCAAAATGATAACGCGATGTTCCCCAGAACATACGCGCAATAAAAGCAATTCTGCATTTATACTTTTATTACATCTTTAATATTGCGTCGACATTAACTTGACATAATGATATTATTAGTGTTTTATGCAATGAAGAAAATAAAAGTTAGGCAGAGGGGAGTCCATTCCGCGAGCTTTTATTGAATCGGATTATCTAAAAGTTTTGGGTAATATCAGTCAGTGCTCCCGAACGTACTATTTTATTATGATAATCCTGAAACTTAATGGAGTACAAGCGAGCATGGTGTTCATACAATAATATTGAACTTTTTCTGTTTCTGTTGACTAAACATACTCGGGAACCCATACTTTCTTGCTCATATTAATCGAGTAATAAAAAAAATCAAACCATATAAAATTGATGAAAACAGATAGTACTGAAAAAAGTTTCGAATGATAGGTTAAGTCAATCACCTAGTGAATTTTATCATATCATATTCATGTTGGCTTCCATTAAAGTAACTAAAGAATAAACCAGAATTGTCAAATAACTGCTTGAAAAATAGCGCCAGCTCTAATTTTGAAAGTTGCATAAGCTGATCATAAAATTGCCAATGGCATGCGCCATTGGGTCATTTCCCATTGCATTGCTCTTGCATTGCACCAATATTGCATAGTGTAAAGCAGCTTTTAGAATGAAGAGTGTTGCATGTTCGAACCTCAAAACGGTCAAATTATTCCTTATTCTAGATGGAGTTGGACTGTGGACTGATTATGAAAACTACATTGGTAACTACTCTCTTGTCCACCACTAATTTTTTCGTCTGACATATGTTTCGGAAACGATGTTTCCTTCTTCTGAGATGAAGCGTTACTGAAGCATGCTATCAGTTCCTACACTGAAGTATGGGTTGGCATTATACCCTTAGTCTTAAACCGATTAGTGTAAATAATGAGTTTTTAATAAGGATCAGATCATTATTTAGCAAATTATCTTTTCTCTTCTACATTTATCGATGTTATTTTTCCGAATGTGTCCCGTATGTTCTTTATACCGTGTGAGCATGTTTCTGTTTTTTAGCCCGATATAGCACATCTAATTCCAAATATACCCCATTTTGACACTACGCAGTTTTATTGAATTTTCCTAGACGTTGTTTAATTTTCGTGTATGTTTTCGAAGAAAGTTTTATATTTATATTATATTATATATGAATATATATAAAAATATTCTTGATTTTGTTTGATTTCAGATGGGACGTGAAAGCTTGGAAACTCTCTCGGTTTTTATTTATTTATTTGGGGTCAAGTCACTCAAGAGGTTTTTATCTCTGAACTAAATGATGACTATACCCGATTCTTTCAACAATTAGGAAAATCATTTTTGGCGCTCTTGTTCCTCGGAACAGAGTGCTTATCCCAAATTTTCGAATTCCTGATCAAGAATCCGTGATCGAAATCGATTATGTCCCGCCGTCCATCCGTTAACACGATAACTCTCGAACGAAAGGAGTTAGAGGATTTTAGTTTGCAGGGTAGGTTTGGAGCGTAGATATCTCGACGAAATCCACAAAGCTTTTTCGGAGTTATGGCCGTTTTTAGTAAAAACATTATTTTTGAATTTTGAATTTCCAAAACCGGTCGCTCGATCTATCTGAAATTTAGCATCAAAATGTAGAATAATGACTTTTATACGCATGCGAAGTTTTGTATTGATCGGATTGCCATAATGTGTCGAATTTTTTTTTTTTTTACAATAACTTTCGAACAGAATGAGCTAGACAGTTGAAATTTGCAGAGTAGGTTTGGGAGATAAATATCTCGGTTGAGTTCGTTATTGGGCTTAATAGCTGGCTGTTATATGTGACCTGGGAGCAACGGTTCAGACAAAACGTAAATATCAGAATTGGTTGGTTTTCAAAAAATGTCAAAACTAATTGAACTTGATGTTCAATCAGTGTCAAAGTCTAGATAATTTCAAATGGTAAGTAGCGGTCATTTTCCATTTCGAAGGTGAACTTCATAGATGGGTATTTACTGTGTGATATACAAGTATTCGTTATTATCAAAATTTTCATCCACAATTGTAAAAATGTCATCTACGTATCTAGCCTAAAATTTTGGAATGAATTTGTGTACTATTTTTTATTCTAATTTGCTGACGAACAGATTAGATAAAAAATGGGAAAAGGGGTTACCTATGGCCGTAACGAAAGTTTTGTTGTTATATTTATCGTTGAAAGAAAATATACTTTGCTCCATGAGCCAGGTTAACATCAAGTACTCTATTTCTATTTGAGGAAGACTTAACCGAGAAAGCCAGTTTTTAGAATTTTCTATTGCGAAAGAATTTTTTATTATACATTATATTTATTATATATTGCCAATGAGGTTGGAAGCTGTTGAACCATTTAGCAACATTATATGTAGGAGAATTTGAATTCGAGACGATCGATCTCATTTGTTTTTCGGATGTATGCATTTTGGGTAGACAATACATTTTCGGTAAATTTACATTTTTGGCGCTCTAGTTCCTCGGAAATGAGTGCTTATCAATTTGCCCAAATGTCTGTAATTTTCGAATATTTCGATGAAAATGGTCTTAAACGATTTGGTTCGACTCACTGATCAAGAATCCGTGGTCGAAATTCATTCTGTCCGGCCGGTCCGGCCGGCCGTAGGCACGATAACTCTCGAACGGAATGAGCTAGAGAGTTGAAATTTTCAGAGTAGGTTTGGGGGATAAATATCTCGGCTAAGTTCGTTATTGGGCTAAATCGGACAAATGGTTTCGGAGTAACAAAAAAAAAATTTTTTTTTTTACGAAACAAATTCCAAATTAAATTTTTTTTAATAAGAAGTTTTATCATAAGAATCCACTCATATTATTTTTAACTCTAACAAGCTTATACTTTCGGAAATATGATTTTTCAAAATTTCAATAATAAATCGTATTTCAACGTTGTCACAGAATGATATTATTCTATGAATTGTCATAATGTCAAATGATGTTCCTGAGACATTATCTAATCAATCGAAGAATTGTGAGCGAAGTGAGAAAAATCTCAGTTGTTTGCTCCGAAATTAGTTTTTCTCAGAAAATTCTTACATTTCGGAACTGAACATGAAGTAAGAGATCTGTGAGTAGTGAGCCTGCTTTTCATCCATAGACATAGATATAACTCTCGAACGGAATGAGGTAGGTAGTTGAAATTTTCAGAGTAGTTTAGGGAGATGAATATCTCGGTTAAGTTCGTTATTGGGCAAAATTGGCCAGATTTAATTTGATTTATTCCATGGTGCAGTTCTCATTCTCATGATTGCTCATTTAATCTTGATAAATATACTATTATTTGAATTGAATTTCCTTTAGGATGCAGTTCTATCATATTAATACATTGATATAATTCCCAACTCTGAGAAACCAATACTTTTGGAGATATAATTTGTCTGTTCGAGCTAGAGCGCCAGAAAGCTCCTGTCCACAGGGCTTGAACCCATTTTAATATTTTTAACTTGTATTTGTCTTGCTTTTTCAATGTATTTGAGTACGAAGGTATCGAAATATATAAGAAAAAAAAAAAAAAAGCACTGACGTGAAGTCAGTACTCTTTGGCGCGCGTGTTCACGGTGGCTAATTTGAATTGAATTATTCAAAATTTAACAGTGCTGTATCTAAGCTGCCATCAGGATAGAGTAACAAAGTTGGAAAAGAACACAAGTGACTCTCCTTAGTCGCACAAGCTCCTAGAAGATTTGGGAGGGTCAGTATAATCCTAATCATGTTTATAGCACGCGCGCCAAAGCAGATTGACTTTTTACACTTTTTCTTTCATTGTTTAGTCAATCTGCTTTTGCGCGCGTGCTATAAACATGATTAGGATTATACTGACCCTCCCAAATCTTCTAGGAGCTTGTGCGACTAAGGAGAGTCACTTGTGTTCTTTTCCAACTTTGTTACTCTATCCTGATGGCAGCTTAGATACAGCACTGTTAAATTTTGAATAATTCAATTCAAATTAGCCACCGTGAACACGCGCGCCAAAGAGTACTGACTTCACGTCAGTGCTTTTTTTTTTTTTTCAAGTTCCTTTAACAAATATAGCTATCAATACAGTTTGGCTGTTAGTTTTACCGTAGATCAGAAAAAAATTCGGTTGTGGGTCCTCCGTTAGGGACAAAATTGCATCTTCTCCAAATCCGAACGCATTTTAATATAGATCTACCGAATATAGTTATTTATAAATTCGCCTCAGGGCCACCATACAGACATTTCAAATCGGAAACAACGCTATTTCCCCCAAACTGACTTGTGTCCGTGCACTGAATTGACATGAATATTCTTTTAAAACCTCACAATATCGGCTCATTACTCACAACATAACCCAAACAACCCAAAACCATTCACTTCTCATCTGCGCAAGCGCAGTATACTCGTGGCTGCAAGTCCTCCCAAAATTACACACTTCACAAAAAACTCCGATTCTCCAACACTAGTGGTTCAGGAGATATCGCTTCTTGAATCCACGCATGCGCAGACCCTCACCAGGGGATTCTATAGCGGAAAAGCATCCGCCACCCCAAAACCCCAATCCTCTCTGACGAAAGCACCACCAGTTAAATCACTGATGGTCTGCTCATGCGCATAACGAAAAATGCCCGTAAGGGGTTGCATCCATTTCGAAATTAGCCCCAGGGCCAAGGTAAGGAAACTTTAACTCTGAAGCAACGCTACAGCCCCCAAACTGACTTGTCCTTGCACTGAATTGCTATGAATATTCTTTTAAAACCTCATTATATCGTCTCAGCACTCCCAACATAACCCATCCAACCCAAAAACAGTCACTTCTCTTCTGCGCATGCGCAATCTACTCGCGGCTAAAAGTCCTTTTCAAAATAACACACCTTACAAAAAACTCCGATTCTCCAACACTAGTGGTTCAGGAGATATCACATCTTTAATCCACGCATGCGCAGACCCTCAACAGGGGATTCTATAGAGGAATAGCATCCGCCACCCCAAAACCCTAATCCTCTCTGACGAAAACACCACCAGTTAAATTACTGATGGTCTGCTCATGCGCATAACGAAAAATGCCTGTAAGGGGTAACATCAATTTCAAAATTAGCCCCAGGGCCACGGTACGGACACTTTAACTCGGAAACAACGCTACATCCCCCAAACTGACTTGTCCTTGCACTGAATTGCTATGAATATTCTATTAAAACCTCATAATATCGACGCAGCACTCCCAACATAACCCATCCAACCCAAAAACAGTCACTTCTCTTCTGCGCATGCGCAATCTACTGGCGGCTAAAAGTCCTCTCAAAATAACACACCTTACAAAAAACTCCGATTCTCCAACACTAGTGGTTCGGAAGATATCGCATCTTTAATCTACGCATGCGCAGACCCTCATCAGGGATCTGAATTCTATGGAGGAATAGCATCCGCCAACCCAAAACCCCAATCCTCTCTGACGAAAACTACAGCAGTTAAAGGACTTCTCATCTGCGCATGCGCAATACGGAAAATGCCCGGAAAGGGCAGCATGAACCTCAAAAACATATGTTTCGGCATTAAAAGCAAAGTATTCCGCAAAATAGTAGTAATTTTTTTATTTTTTTCATGTCACGTGATCTTCACGAAATTTTGCAAAAGTGTTTGCTTTGGTCTTTTGCATCTAACTACTGAGTTTCAATTTAATCAGATCAGTATTTTTCGAGTTATCGTGAAAACAAAATTTTCAAATTTTCAAAATTTTTTTTTGCCACTTTAGGGCCGTCCGTTCAACACAAAACTTCGCAGGCATATAAAGGTCATGATTCTACAATCTGATGCCAAATTTCAAAAAGATTGAGTGATCTGTTCCGGAAATATTCATAAAAAACGTTTTTATTAAAAACGGCCTTAACTCCGAAACCGCTCGGTCGATTTCGCCCGTTAACGAACTTGTCCGAGATATTTACGCTACGAAACTACCCTGCAAATTTCAACGCTCTAAGTCGTTCCGTTCGAGAGTTATCGTGCTAACGGCCGGACCGGCCGGCCGGACCGGCCGGCCGGACCGGCCGGACGGACAGAATTGAATTTGACCTCGAATTCTTCATCAGGGAGTCGAACCCAATCGTTTGAGACCATTTTCGAAAAAAAATTCGAAAAATACAGACATTGTGACGAAATGATAGCACGCTGTTCCTTGCGGAACACGCGCGCAAAAATGGGTTCAAGCCCTGTGGACAGGAGCTATCTGGCGTTCTTGTTCAAACAGACCAATTATATCTCCGAAAGTATTGTCTTCTCATAGTTGGGAATTATATCAATGTATTCTTATGAACTGCATCATAAAGGAAATTCAATTCAAATAATAGTTTATTTATCAAGATTAAATGAGCAATCTGATAATGAGAACTGCATCATCGAAGAAATCAAGTTGAAATAGCTGAAATGAATTTTACTCTCTCTTGTAGAACAGGACAAAAGTATACGAGTATGAACACAGATCATATAATAAAGCTTAGATAGAATAATTATAGCATTCTGTGAAAAGATAGAAGTACGATTAATTATTGAAATTTAGAAATATCATATCTCTGAAAGTATCAGCTTGTTGGAGTTGAAAATGATATCGATGGATTTTAATGGTTAAACTGCATCTTAACTGAAAATTGAATTTGAAATTTGTTGCTTAAAAAAATTTTTTTTTCGTTACTCCGAAACCATCCGACCTATTTAGCCCAATGACGAACTCAACCGAGATATTTATCTCCCTAATCTACTATGAAAATTTCAACTGCCTAGCTCATTCCGTTCGAAAGTTATTGTAGAAATTTTTTTTTAAATTTTTTAATTTTTTTTTCACTTTGCGGTAACCTGGTCAATACAAAACTTCACATGCGATGAAGGTCATGATTCTACAATTTGATGCTAAATTTCAGATAGATCGAGTGATCGGTTTCGGAAATATTCATGAAAAATGAGTTTTACTAAAATCGGCCATAACTCCGAAACCGCTTGATGGATTCCGCCCATTACGAACTTGTCCGAGATATTTACGCTCCAAACCCACCTTGCAAATTTCAATCCTCTGACTCCTTTCGTTCGAGAGTAATCGTGCCTACGGCCGGCCGGACCGGCCGGACAGAATCGATCTCGACCTCGGATTCTTGATCAGTGAGTCGAACCAAATCGAGACCATTTTCAGCCAAAAATTCGGAAGTTACAGACATTTGGGCAAATTGTTAAGCACTCAGTTCCGAGGAACTAGAGCGCCAAAAGGTGAGAAAGCCCTGACAAACAGTCTCCGAAATCATTGGCATCTCAGAGTTGAGAATTGCCAATATTCCAGTTTTGTTTTCATTGAAGATATTCTGAACCCAATTTTATAAACTTGCCGAATTTCCATCATCATATCAATTATCCAAGGGCATATAGGGTAGGGATGATTATGGTGAATTCGATTAAGAGGGCTTTCCCACTTTTAAATAAAACATATGGATATGGACTTTTGTACATGTTTCTCAAATAAGCGATTCCCTTGATGTAATTATACAAGAAAAAAATATAATGTGAATTCACCATATACAGTTATTTACACAAGTTAATTTCACAAATCGTTTCCATAATTAGCAGGAAGATTCACAAACATATGGAGAAATTCACATTTGAAACCACAATATTCTTGTAATTGAACTGTAGACTTACATTGTTATTCCACAAGTTTCAAGTTATTTCATAACGTAGAAATACAAAAATATTACTTAATAGTATATACATTGTGAATGCACCATATTGTATCATTCTCACAATTTGATTTCCCAACAAGTTTGCATATCTAGTGGGTACATTCACAAACATATTGTGAAAGTATAAGGTGAAATCACAATACTCTCTTAGTTAAATTGTGATTTCACATTGTCATTTCACAGGTATCAAGTAAATTCACAACGTATAAATACAAATAATACTGATTTCACTAGTATTCTGGAGTCTGCTCAATCCTAACTGTTTACTGTGATTTCACATTGAATTTGTGAAATTTAACAACCACTAATGTGTCATTTACAGTGAAATTCTAAGGCCAATATTAACCCTTAATTGTAACTGTAATTTCACAAAGACTTTTTTCCGTGAATAAAATCCGCACGAAATTTTTCAGAAATTAGCGCATTGGCATTCTACAAAAAATAATCACCAATTTTCATTTCGATAATATTTGCATTTTTCCAGTTATGGAGGAAACAACATTTCAGATGGGTATAACTTCGAAACCATTCGGCCGATTTTACCCATTAACGAAATTTAGCGTCGTATTCAGATTCGCAACTGCCCCTGAAAATTTCAATTCGCTGGCTGAACAGCCGGATGGACTCGAATTTGACCTCGGATTCTTCATCATTGAGTCGAACCTAATCGTTTGAGACTATTTTCGGTGAAAGAAACGGAAATTACAGACATTTGGGCAAAATACACGCTGTTCTCTAGAACATGCGCACAAAAAATGCAAATCTTCAATAATTCTATTTTGGTAATTTGACAGAAGTCACAGTTTACATATTTAACATAGGTAATCACTAGGTAATACTTTTAGGGTCAGCAGTGCCGGCCCAGCCGTTCCTGATGAGCCGCCCCTGAAGTGAATATGTTCTCAATTACTGCTTGCGCCGTCAACATTATTATGCCTTATGCCGCATAAGTTTGGTTAATTGTCATGAAGTTCACCCCACAAAGACAAACAAACTCCATGTTTGTTTGTACATTGAACAAGCGGCCTCAAATACAAGTGCTCCCTGACCCTGAGGGTGAATGAATCCAATTTATTTTCGAATGATTCGAACAAGAAGGCTGAATAAACATTTCACTTCATACCATCAACAGATGTTTCTTGGCAAGCTCTCGTCCGAATTTCTGATACGAGTGTATCTGGAGAAATTGGTTCGTGGAATGCATTCTGGAAGAATTGTTGCGTTGAGATTGTTTCCATTTATTGAAATGAATTTTGCTTATTGTGGTATCAATATTCAATCGGAAGCTTGATCCCACGAGATGAAAAAGTTAAGTAGCTCTCAACAACAATATGGAAATTCAATATGCTTGTTCAATTAATCGAGGTAAATATTTAATTTGTTCTGTAAAGTCAGCATTTTCAAAGTGAATGCCTGTAAGCGGTAACATCAATTTCAAAATTAGCCCCAGGGCCACGGTACGGACACTTTAACTCGGAAACAACGCTACATCCCCCAAACTGACTTGTCCTTGCACTGAATTGCTATGAATATTATTTTAAAACCTCATAATATCGACTCAGCACTCCCAACATAACCCATCCAACCCAAAAACAGTCACTTCTCTTCTGCGCATGTGCAATCTACTCGCGGCTAATAGTCCTCTCAAAATAACACACCTTAAAAAAACTCCGATTCTCCAACACTAGTGGATCAGGAGATATCACATCTTTAATCCACGCATGCGCAGACCCTCAACAGGGGATTCTATAGAGGAATAGCATCCGCCATCCTAAACCCTAATCCTCTCTGACGAAAACACCACCAGTTAAATCACTGATGGTCTGCTCATGCGCATAACGAAAAATGCCTGTAAGGGGTAACATCAATTTCAAAATTAGCCCCAGGGCCACGGTATGGACACTTTAACTTGGAAACAACGCTACATCCCCCAAACTGACTTGTCCTTGCACTGAATTGCTATGAATATTCTTTTAAAACCTCATAATATCGACTCAGCACTCCCAACATAACCCATCCAACCCAAAAACAGTCACTTCTCTTCTGCGCATGCGCAATCTACTGGCGGCTAAGTCCTCTCAAAATAACACACCTTACAAAAAACTCCGATTCTCCAACACTAGTGGTTCGGAAGATATCGCATCTTTAATCTACGCATGCGCAGACCCTCATCAGGGATCTGAATTCTATGGAGGAATAGCATCCGCCACCCCAAAACCCCAATCCTCTCTGACGAAAACTACAGCACTTAAAGGACTTCTCATCTGCGCATGCGCAATACGGAAAATGCCCGGAAAGGGCAGCATGAACCTCAAAAACATATGTTTCGGCATTAAAAGCAAAGTATTCCGCAAAATAGTAGTAATTTTTTTATTTTTTTCATGTCACGTGATCTTCACGAAATTTTGCAAAAGTGTTTGCTTTGGTCTTTTGCATCTAACTACTGAGTTTCAATTTAATCAGATCAGTATTTTTCGAGTTATCGTGAAAACAAAATTTTCAAATTTTCAATATTTTTTTTTGCCTTTTTAGGGCCTTCCGTTCAACACAAAACTTCGCAGGCATATAAAGGTCATGATTTTACAATCTGATGCCAAATTTCAAAAAGATCGAGTGATCGGTTCCGGAAATATCATAAAAAACGTTTTAACTAAAAAAGGCCTTAACTCCGAAACCGCTCGGTCGATTTCGCCCGTTAACGAACTTGTCCGAGATATTTACGCTACGAAACTACCCTGCAAATTTCAACGCTCTAAGTCGTTCCGTTCGAGAGTTATCGTGCTAACGGCTGGACGGCCGGCCGGACCGGACGGACAGAATTGAATTTGACCCCGAATTCTTCATCAGGGAGTCGAACCCAATCGTTTGAGACCATTTTCGAAAAAAAAATCGAAAAATACAGACATTGTGACGAAATGATAGCACGCTGTTCCTTGCGGAACACGCGCGCAATAATGGTTATTGTGGGTTATCCTTAAGAGATAGACATATGCCATCCCAGACTTTTTTGTAGACCTTTTTAAGGTGTACCATACTGTACTGCATCTTTTTGATCTGTCTCGTAGGGTTTAGCCAGCGTTTGCAATGTAAGCGCAAAAAAATGTGTTTATTTACGACATCACATAAGAAACCTCTTAAAATTATCAGTGTTTCTCTAACATATTATGCATGTATTATACATATAAACCTTCCTATTGAATCACTCTCTATATATTAAAAAACACCGCATCAAAATCCTTCACGTAGTTTCAAAGATCTAAGCATACATAGGAACAGACAGACAGCGGGAAGCGACTTTGTTTTAAACTATGTAAGGATTAAGAGAAAACTGTCTGCACAGTAAGGGCCTGTTTCACCACTTGCTGAAAAAGTCCCGAATAAGTTATTCATAACTTATCCAACAGATAACCCTGAAAATTGTGTTTCACACGTGGCGGATAGGTTAAACTAGCTGATAACTTACGTTTACAACTTACGTTTGTTCAACCAGTAGCAAGCATAAATGCGACGTTGCCAAACACACCTCCCACTAAATTGTCAGATAGCTATCTAGTAGATATTTTATTCGGGACCCGCGTGGTGAAACCGAAAATAATTATCCGACAGATTTATCCACCAGATATTTTATCCGCTGGATTCATATCCGGGACTTTATCAGCAAGTGGTGAAACAGGCCCTAAGTGTTGGCCTGTAACTTAATTAACACGAGCAAATCGATAAAGAAAAATTTTAGTTATATTTAATTTGTTTTAAAAATACAAACGTAAACATACTTCACGGCGATGCGGCTTACATACTTCGGATTTGAATTACACCAGGGACATAATGCCATTTGGAAGATTTTGTTCACATAGGGCTATAGAGCAATATAAATCATTTTTTCTGAATCCGCTTCAAACTCAATATCGCCCAAATTGGACATAATGCGGTTTGAAAAGTTACTCCTCAAGTATTGTATCTATGAATTATTATATGATCTGTGTTCTTACATGTCATCTTATTTTCCTATGAGAGATAAATGTCAAAATTATTTCTGGTACACCTCTTGTTCTAGTTTTCTATGGGATAAATTTTAAAGCATTTTTTTAAAACGACTCTTTTTTTAAATTTAATTTCTTTCATGATGCATTTCTATCATAGGAATCCATTGATATAATTCCCAACTCTGAGAAACCAATATTTTCGGAGATATAATTTGTCTGTTTGAACAAGAGCGCCAAAAAGCTCCTCTCCACAGGGCTTGAAACATTTTTTTTTACTTGTAGCACAATCCTTTCGTTCTTACATTTTCACAATGAAATAAAATAATAATATATATCGCATAATATAATAAGTATAATTCTACTCACAAGTGATTGCTGGTTTTCTTTTAACCGGCTACTTCGTAGTGTTGATTTCATCGGCGTTGAATTGTGCTCCACTGATGATTCCTAATAAGGATGAAACCGCGGTATGTAGCTATTCAACTTTGATGAAATCATACACACTCTGTGGATTACTCCAAAACTTTGGTCTCTGCTTGTCAATAGAATCAAAAAATTATTCATAAAAAAAATTTTAGTTGTAACGGAATTATCGAAATAACTGATGCGTAATTTTTATTGTCATAGAAGAAACGGAAAAGCATGAATTCAGATGTTGGTTTACGATTCAAAGGTTATTACTTGTGCAATAACGAGAAAACTATATCGGGAAAACTCATTATCGCCAGGGTTTAAAGGGTGAATCAGATAATAGCAAGCCTTGACCGGAAAACTCATTTTAATACGAATAGTTCTCGTAATTTATTTTCTCTTGTGCATCAATCACACAGATACGGGGAAATCAATTTGCATATTTTGTGTACGTATGGTATTATTATCAGTATTATATAATACTATTTTCATTTCTTGACTCGAATGCTTCTGAATACTTATATTGTGCATTAAATATGGAAGAATCTTTATATCTGACGCGGATACCATTCATGACAGAGCAGTCCTCGAACCTGCCACCTGCAGTGTCGATGACAGTTTTCATCAACCTATATTTCACGCTGTGTATTTATTAGTTATTGACAATTGGCTACAGTTCACCTCAGTTTATGAACCTATATTCAATTTCTATCAATTCGTTACATGTTTTTGACAAACTATACCCAATTTTCAACAATTATTTGTAGGGTTTCAACAAACTATATCCAATTTTCAACAATTCGTCGCAGGATTTCAACAAACTATACACCTGGCAAAAATCTAAGGATATTGCTCATTTCATGAAATATTGTCAGTCGGTGGATGCTTAGTCAGCTTAATTGTTGATAATATTTTGCTACTATCTAGAAAACATCATATTTTTGCAGATTAAACAACAACAATACAACCTAACGTCTTGCTACCTCATGTTGATTTGTACAGTTGAAATGATAATATTTCATATCATCGGTCTTTTAGTTACTAGCAATTAGCTACGGTTGAACTTATTCTATGTTCACTACTTTGTGGTCTTCTATAACCATACTAATGGCGTATTCCATTGGTAACACCAGTGCTGCACTGAGTGCAAAAAATGTTGCACTGGACGTCAAAATGTGTCAAAATGCTTGACGAAATTCCCCAATGGAATACGATTCATGCACTCAGTGCGCACGAGTTCTACCAATGGAATACGCTATAAGCCAAGCGGTTTAATGTCGCAATGGGGTCATATAGGTAATTTGCATTGTAGTTCCTGAATCTCTAGCGACAAAAGAACGAACGTCACTGAACTCTCAAGGTTTCCTCATCAAAAAGATTTGGAGTTCGCCAGGATTTCCCTAGATGACGCTGGTGAGATGTTTCTCCCCAGTAGTTCACAACAATAGGGCTTAAGTTTCCTAGAGCTCAATAACCATGAAAATGGCTCGTATCTGCCCTTAATGACGCTATCCTCTTCAGGGGAACACTGACCGATAAGTCAACCTCATTAAGACGGGATTATATAATATCTAATATTAGGGTTAGCTTTTAATTTCATCGAATTTTGTGATGGATTCAATGACGATTACCGTGACATCATCAAAATCATCGTAAATCCACTAATCTATCCGATGAAAGGTTAGAAATTTTGATAAATGAGTTGATTTAAGTAGGTGAGTACCTACCCTGTTTTTGAAAATGATGATGAACAAAAAAAATCGAATAACAGTAAGTCAAATGCCATATCAAGTGTAATTTGGACTGTTTTGACTGTTCGAATTGAATTTGATTTGCCTCTTATGATGCTAACAAGGCGGATTGTAATCAACATTAATATCGCATATATAACAATAGCATAATTGCTCTTTCATTCTATCAATGCTAAATTATATTCTGAAGAGAGTTTAATGGTTTCTTTCTGGGTTTTCTCTCCCAAACTCTGGAAAATATCTATAAAATAAAAAATTAATTAATTTGTGATTCGCTTCTGCTTAAGATACATAAGATTCAAGGGGCGCCGGATAAGACGGGGGCTGGATTACCGGGGGTCCACTGTAATCTCGAATGGTGATTCTATCGGGCCCCTTTGATCATAAAACTATCGCAGTGTTTGTGTCCCGACATGTTTCCGAGCAGTCAGGACGTGGCCGTGGACGGCGAGCCGTCTTCAAGATGACCCGCCTGCGTATTGACTCACTGATGTTGGCTGAACAGAAATGTTCCTTTTTATTGAGACATTTTTTTATACCTGAATAAAATTAAATAAGTCAGAGGGTGTCATAATTATGATTAAAGTTGTATTAAATTTTTTCATGGCATTAAATATATCAACCGTTTTAATTTTGGATGCTATTTTACTAATGCATTCAAAATGTTCTGTTACAGCTCCGGAATATTCTTCACTAAATTTACTTTTTCGTTCACTGTGGTCACTATGAACACGGCATGATACGGTTCCATATAAACATAAGTGTCTGTAGGAATAACTGTCAGTCACTGCGTTCACTATATGGATACAGCATGGTTCAACACAGACATAAGTGTATGCGAGAATAACTGTAATTTTTACTGTGAAATTTATTAAGAGGTCCTAAAATTCATAAAAGTATGTATGTAAGTATGTAGATGTCGACGAAAAAATGTAATATGCACCTCAGCGAAAATCTGTCTATTGTCTCGCCTGCTTGCTACCCTCGTCACGGCCTCGGATAGCAATTCGCAGGCACGACAATAATAGACAGTTCAACGTCCTTGGTACATAAATAACTATTATACATTTTAGAATAACCTAAAGAAAGTACTTATACTTGTATATATACAACCAGTTTTTCTCTTCCTCGGAACAGAGTGCTTATCAATTTGCCCAAATGTCTGTAATTTTCGAATTTTTCGATGAAAATGGTCTTAAATGATTTGGTTCGACTCACTGATCAATATTCCGTGGTCGAAATTCACTCTGTCCGGCCGGTTCGGTGGGCCGGCCCGCCTTAGGCACGATAACTCTCGAATGGAATGAGCTAGACAGTTGAAATTTCCAGAGTAGTTTTGGGAGATTAATATCTCAGCTAAGTTTGTTATTAGGCAAAATCGGACAGACGATTTTTTTTACATTACAAATTCCAAATTATATTTTTTTCAATCAGCAGTTTTAACATAAGAATCCAATGATATCATTTTTAACTCTAACAAGCTTATACTTTCGGAGATATGATTTTTCAAAATTTCAAAAATAAATCGTATTTCTATGTTTTCACAGAATGATATAATTATTCTATCTATGGATTGTTATAATGTCAACTTATTTTCCTGAGACATTACATATTGTCTAATTCATTTCAGCAATCGAAGAATTATGAGAAAAAAGTGTATTCCGAAATGTGAGCGAAGTGAGAAAAATCGCAGTTGTTTGTTCCGAAATTAGTTTTTCCCAGAAAAGTCTTACATTTCGGAACGGAACATGAAGTAAGAGGTCTGAGTGAAGTAAGAGTGCTTTTCATCATGCTCAGTTCTCTCACTTAATGACGGGACTGACGGAAGGGAATATTATAACTTCAAAAATATTATGTTGGTGTTGAAATACTCGTATTTTGGCGATGCAACAGGGACCTCACCCAAAAATATTGCGTAAATATTGAAAGTATAATTCTGTAGCTCGAGAGAGGAGAAAATTTGGTGAACGTAGATCAGGAAATTTTTGATCGATAACAAGGTAATTTTTCATTATTACTTATCTTCTTTCATACATGTTTTATGGAATATCTACTATTTGTAGGTACTTTAAACCTGTTTTGGGAAATTGTCATACGAAACTTGTTTTTTTGGCGCTCTAGTTCCTCGGAACAGAGTGCTTATCAATTTGCCCAAGTATCTGTAATTTTGGAATTGGCTGAAAATGGTCTCTAACGATTTGGTTCGACTCACTGATCAAGAAACCGAGGTCAAAATCGATTCTGTCCGGCCGGCCGGCCGGCCGTAGGCACGATAACTCTCGAACGAAAGGAGTTAGCGGATTGAAATTTTTGATCGATTACAAGGTCATTTTTCATTATTACTTCTCTTCTTTCATGCATGTTTTATGGAATATCTACTATTTGTAGGTACTTTAAACCTGTTTTGGGCAATTGTCATATGAAACTTGTTTTTTTTTTAATTAGAATCTGTTTCAATATTCTTGAATTTATTTTTCAAATTTCTTTTTTTCTTATTTGTATTTGTAAAGGAAAAAATTCATATTCTGGATAAGATAGATTTTGGAGCCCTTTTTTTAAACGACACTTTTTATAAATTTAATTTCTTTCATGATGCATTCCTATCATAGGAATCTATTGATATAATTCCCAACTCGGAGATATAATTTGTCTGTTTGAACAAGAGCTCCAAAAAGTTCGTGTCCACAGGGCTTGAACCAATTTCTAAAAGGATAGTTGATGACAACACCTTCTCCACTTAATTTCTTTAGTGATAATAAAATTGTTTTTGACAGACATTTTCTTCCTAACCTTCGTAATGTCTGCGCCTGTCTAGCGGTCTTGCCTGATAGACAACACCTCAAAAAGCGCGGTGGCTGTTAACTACAAGTTGGTGCGGCCGTGTAGGCGGCGCGGCAAAACAAGCATAGGCGCCCAATGTTGAGATAGAACCAAGTAAGCAATGCCTCGAGAATGAGCGCGTATCCATAATACAATAGTTAATACGTCTGAACACTTGCCTGTGCTGAGTGGTGGTAAAATATGTCTGGGTAGAGGAGCATTGGCTAAGTCATTGTTTACCGCGTTACAGCAACATGTTTGTGTTGCAGTATGGTAAACAATGCAAATGGTCGACCCGCCCCGAAGGAATCATTGCCATTGAAAAGCTCTGAAGCAGTGCTCGACGGTTGCACGTCGCGGCGGGCCGCGAACGCAAGAGGTCGCGGAAATCCCACCTTAGGCCGGCCTCATAAGTCCGGAACGTTCTGATTTTTTTCAGATTATTAATTTTTCAAATTGATCTTTAAGAATGATACTGACGAGCGTTATGAATTCCGGATCTGAAATTTTAAGATTATGAATTCATAACGCACCTCTTTCCATGTATTTCTATAGAGGGAACACACACATGCCGGAATTCAAATTATGAATTATTTCGATGCACGCGCATATGGTCACGGAATATATCAAACATAACCTATAATCGGTTAGATACACGACTTAGGTAAAAATATAATCCGCCGTATTCACAAAGCATTCAATCTCCGTCAAGTCCAAACAGAGGTCCTCAGTTAAGGATAAATAAGAATCGCAACCTCAGTTAAAGTATGCAACGGTGCTGAAACAGGCCTGTTTCACGTTAATTTTCACTTAAATTGAGGTTGCTATTCTTATTTATCCTTAACTGAGGACCTCAGTTAGGACTTAACGGAGATTGAATGCTTTGTGAATGCGGCGGAATATCTATCTACCGATATTTCTACAGCAAATAAAAGCATGCAAATCTCTAGCCTCAAATATCTCAACCCTACAAATATTAAAAATCTTGTTTAGTGCGGGATTTTTTGGCTAAACTGATCAATCTGGAAACTTTTGTTGTTATGGATGAGGTATGATTAAAACCAGTACATATTTATGAATAAAACGTAGTGTAACAGGGCGTTTTTGTTGTGTACCACAGGAAATTAAAGATTTGTAGTGATTCATTATTAATTTTGTTTTAGGTGAAACATTCGCAGAAAAACATTTAGTTGTTCTCAAAAGCTGCGACATCTCCTGTGCTCACTGCAACTCTTCGTTCAATAGAAGTATGCAACCATATCATTTTACGTGATGTTCCACCCCACAGAGGTACTGTACTTTTCACTAAAAATGTCAACATGTTAAGAATTAAGGATATGGAATGAGAGATCTCGAAAAAGGCAACGTAATTGACTGATAATATATTACAGGAGCTGGTTGAAAGCTTCAAGAATTTAGTGTACCCTACTGCAATTGCTGGCATAATAGAAACACTTGCTGTGCTTGTCATTCTTTAGATTATATCTACGAAGAAGACTCATCTAAAGTATCCTATAAACAAATACTAGAAGCTTGCAAGAATATTGTCGTTTAGCACGACAAATCGAACAAACATTGAAAAGCTTTCATTAAAAGTATTTTCTATCCTCGAAAGATGGTAATGCATTCAAATGTAATTAATTTAGGTATTCATCAAATTATTGTTGAAATATCTGATAATTCAATAAAAATTATTAATATTTCATTCTTACCTTCTTTATTTTATTGATATTTTCTGAACAAGGTCTGATCTCAAAGTAGCGAGACTTTGTGATTCAATTTTACATAATATTATATGACATTTCATTTTGGTAAAAAAGTATTTTTTCGTTATAGAATTTCGAATCACTGAACAGGTATTTCAAATCATCTGCAGTTATTTCTGTTTGTGTTGATGATTAGTAATTAGTTGGGAAACACCCTTCCATTGCGAGATCTTCCAATATTCCATCATCTTTCAAATTTGAGGCAATACGACCTACTAGGTACTTGATGTAGAAGAAAACTGAAATAGTTTAAATCTCTTTTACTATATATTTTCATCTCCGTAAGAAAAACTTGCCAATCAGATTAATAAAATAAAATAAATGTAGAGCTCGAACTTGTGATCTTTAAACAGAATTCTTGTCCTTATTCTTGCCCTTATATTTTTGGGTGGTAATGTAATCAAGATCGTTTTTATCTTCTGTTTGGGCCGGATCTTCTTCAAATAAATGTACAAATTTGAGCATTTTTCAAGAACGTTTCAGACAACTTTCCTCTTTTCAAGCTTCTTATCCCAGGTTCCCGTCTAAGTCTTCAATTCAATTTACATTAACTTCCCTATTTTTTAACTATCCTAACAAAAGATTTCAATAACATGACTGCAAACTCCACGTAAACAGAAAATTATTAATATATTTTTATAGAGTATGATAAGTTACAACTGATCACCGTAAATTTTTATGACATGTGTGAGGAGAGTTTCCAGAATATAGATTATGAATTAAGAATATGAATTCAGAGTGACTTTCCGGACGTATGATGAGGCCGGCCTTAGACGTCCGTCGACGGAAATAGACGTCTCTAGATGTCCTGAAGGTCCAGGATAGAAGTTTTTGAAACGTCCATGAGACGCACTTGTGCTGACTGGGCTTGGTATAACAAATATCTCACTTCGAATTAGTAAGGTATATCGAGGTTATACACTGTATTTCTCCACGAATAATAGGGGTATGTACTCTCTTCGGATATGGATTTAATGTATGTGCACGGCTTGTTTACTTCGGAATCCATGAATATTTGACCTCGAAAGTTCGCCATCTTCTATATTATTAATAAGAACCTGTCGACCGAACTCAGTTTAGGCTCCTGGGCTATCGATAATGATTATCCAAAATCTTATGGCGAATGGAGGTCAGAATTGAATCAGTGGTGAATTTTGGGAAGAAGCGACCCAATGTCGCCACAAGAGCGATATTTTCATAATAAACATGCTTTCCACCCTATTGAATAGGTCTATATACTGATAGCTTCTATACAGCAACTGAGCGAGGCAACGTTCAACGTTTTTCGAATACGGGTTTCAAATGGCCTTATTATTGCCTTTCAGGCAAGGAGTTCTTGGGTTTTTGTTTCTCTTAAAGACAGGATTCAAAATCTAAATCTTTTTACAATAAACAACTCAATTGTTTATTGTAGAATGATTTTGATTTTGAATCCTGTCTTTAAAAAAACAAAAACCGAAGAAAACACATGTTATTAAACTATAAATGGTTCAAGAATCCAAATTTTAGTATTTTTATTAATTATCAATATTTCCATGTCTTTAGTCAGACTACAGAATTAACGTCCTTGGGTAGAAACTTCTATCTTCGATCTAATCGAAATCGAGTTTAAATCTAGATCTTGGCTATACAATTAGGGTTTTGAGGCACCCGCTACATTTCATCGGTATCTGAAGGATAGTTTATGAGATAGACCGCCGTATTCACAAAGCATTCAATCCTCGTTAAGTCCTAACTGAAGTCCTCAGTTAAGGATAAATTTGAATCGCCACCTCAGTTGACGTGAAAATTAACGTGAAACAGGCCTGTTTCATCACCGTTAAATACGTAAACTGAGGTTGCGATTCATATTTATCCTTAACTGAGGACCTAACTTAGGACTTAACGGAGATTGAATGCTTTGTGAATACGGCGGATTGTTTTTTTATGTTTCTAGACATAAGATCCCCTACGATTGCAAGGCAATAAAAATAAACCGGAAGTTATGTTTCGAGGCCAAAGAACATGCCTGCGGCGCCTGAGGCAATGCATTGGATTTGGCGGTGTACATATTGAACATAGACTGTGAATATTTTCCATGTTTATTGCTTGTTTTTTTTTTAATATCAATTGTAAGAATTTCCATTACGGAATTATTCACCAGTTTCTCTAAGTCATTTATCCACAGCCTTGAGTGTAATTTAACTCGACAAATTTCTGTTTATCAGCTCTGCTCCTCTCTAAACTCCGTTGCCCTAAGAGCATTATATAATGCAAACCTGTACATGCATATTCAAATATTCTTTGTTTTCGTTTTGTCAATGGAAGTTTCCGATAAATAACAATCACAGAAAGAGAAGTTTGAGTACCCATATCAACAATAAACAGCTTGCAATATTCATGAAAAATACTTTGATATTTAATCATAAAAATGCTTCTAACTCAAAAACGGTGCATTTTTTCAACATTACACTGGTCGATCTTTTGTAGTAGAAACAATGATAAAATAAATAAATGAAGGAATTTTGCCGATATCTTCAACCAAAAAAAGTTTCTGACCATTAAGTGCTAGGGTCAGTCCGTTCCTGGCGGTGATGGAGACTTGTGGAGAAGGTATTAGAAATAAATCATTATTGATATTTGCATTGATTCCAATTCGAAATATTACTAGAATCGGTAGAGTCGTTCGGAAGTTATCACAAATAAACTAAATTATAGGAGTACCATTTGGAGGTACATATCTTCGCAGGGGGTCATCCTAGCAAAAAAATTGAAGCATTCCTGACTCGCCTTCATATACTTTAGTTACACCTGAGTAAGAGTCACGTAGTGCCGGGACACCCTGTATACCCAACTAGCAAAGTTGTCTTATAACTCCAATGATTCGCGACTAATATATTTCGTAAGTATCATATTAGTGCTTCCAAAATATCAAATCATTATATTAAAGCTATATAAACTTCATTCTGTTGTGGACAATCGAAATACTTTATAAATTCATCGTGAAAACGTCTGTACAGCAGAATTATGAAATATGTTATAAAACTATTACTTAACCATTTGTTAAGAGGATTATAACTAACTTATGAAACAATTCTGCTTATAAAACTGAATTGCTTTTTATTGGTATTTTTATTAATGCTGGGGATATTTATAATTTTATTTCAAATATATTAAAAAAAGGTTTCAAAGATGTTCTGTATAACCTCATGAAACAGTTATATAGAAGTGCTTTTAGTTACAATATTGCTTCCAAGAGTTAATTGTCGTTTAGGTAACCACTTCATTACTATTTTATAGTATTCAATTTCCATGACAATATCATCCAAAAGCAGCTGATCATTCTGTTCCCACACTAAAAGTGTTTAATTCCATTGTCAACTGTCTGCACAATCTTGAACGTTTCTAAAAAAGTTATGATTAGCATGAAGCAAATGCATATTAGTTTTCCAGCTAAAAGCACAAATGTCTTACTTATGCATGAGGTTCAGGAAGCATTAGGTATGCTACTGCTGAAGACAATTTTCTGTAGGTGCAAAATTATGGCCACAATCATGTTTGTGTTCAAGATATCGACTTATTGATAAGATACCTTCATCAGATTAACTGTTATTTCTCCTTTTGAATATCCTTGCAAAAATATGTATTTATCAGATATTCCACAGGAAAACTGTTTCACTGATTTTGCAGGTTATGTTAACTTTCACGCGGTAGAATATAATAACATGTTTTATAGTAGTTGTTAAGTAGCTAAATTACAACGAAATACTTGAAACTGATGCAAAATCATTTTATAAGAGAACGCCATTAAACATGGCGGCATTTGTCATGACTCAGAGTGCGGAGTCATGACACACTAAAAATCGCCAATGTGTAGATATTTCAACCATCCAGAGCATGAAATGACTCAAAAATAATCTGTAGAACAAATTGGAATATATTTTCGTACAAAGGATCATTAGACTGACAAGCCACATTTTTTTTTTGTTCAATTTTTTTATGTGAAACATTCGAAACAAAATATGTCATTTTAATTCCACATTTCACGGAAGAAATTTCATCTGCATTGAGAATTTCGTTGTGTGTATCCAAACATGTGTCTGTAAGAGTAGAAGTATATATGTAAATAAAATGATGGCTTCTGTAAACAGTAATGACACATGACATCTATATTTTCGCTATGTTGTTATAATTCAGGATTGTCATTTGACAACTTAAAATCAATGAATTTTATAAATATCATTCTATGTATCATTTTTATTTCAGAACGCTCATATGAAAAACATCATAAAGCTATTACAAAACAGTTTTTTAGATGGCGCCATAATGTTTATGAAATAGTCTTGTAATGTTTATGAAGAGCTTTATGAAATGTTTCAAATGACAAAATTATTTTATAAAATGCGCCAATTTTGGGTTTTATATCTGTTGTATAAAGGTATTAAAACAATTCAGCGACTAAGAATGTTTTATAAGATTTTGGTTGAAAACGTTTCCACAACTATTATAAAATATAAAGTTGTTAGTTGGGTAGTTATAGAAAACTAAAAACCAAAATTCAATTCATACCGTACAACTATGTCAAAGCTACAAGAAAAATTGTTTTTTTTCCAAATTCAACAGCCTTGTTTTCACCTGAGCATAATCTGAAAAAAAAGATAAATGAAAAAAAAATTCACTTGAGGAGAGTTGTATGTTTGAAATGAATGTAAAGCTCAAATACCCTATATATTCCTCATGAGTATCTCTTATGTAATGTTTTGAGATGATTTTCGGCTCAGTATTGGATAAGTACAGACATTTATTTGGACGAAATGATAAAGCCCTGTGCCGAAACATTTTCAATCAACCGAGGGAAACAACTAACATACTAAAACATTCTGCTTGATACTACCTACAAAATTTACGGTCGAGAATTTCATCAATTCTCGACATTGTGTATTGGAGTTTTTCTTCTCCTGCCAACCCCAGGGACCGACTGTTGACCCGACCTGTATCGGCATCTGGCCGCAGAATGGGGCCACATCCATAATTCGGCATGTTTGACATGATTTCAGTCCCACACAGTCTTTAATATTTCACTAGGTTCTATAATATGGATGTCAGAATAATGCATGCCGGGACCTATTTCAGCCAGCGGCTTGAGTAAATAGAACACTAGGAATAATGGTTTGGCATCAATTCATCAAATTCTTCATTCTAATTCAACAGCTACTGATCGATTCAACAATCGGCCTCGACTGAGCTCCGGAGTGATTTACCAGTTGGAATGATCCGGATTAGTATTTGTCTCCTAAATTGCTTGCTGAGCTGAGAGAGATTGGGGAAAGTCTAGAATTCTCGCTGCACGTGGACAATCTGAATAGGAATACAGCTGGTGTGTCGCTGCCAAATGGAATTAATTTCGTTATTGGGCGCTTATTCTCTTGAACGCAACCTATCGATTGCACCAAATGTCTGTAATTTTGGAGCACTATTCTATGAACAGAGTGCCTATCAATTCGTCCAAATATCTACAATTTTCGAATATTTGGCCGAGAATGGTCTTAAAAGATTAGTTTTGACTCACTGATCAAGAATTCGAGGTCAGAATTGATTCTGTCCGGCCACCAGCACGATTACGCTCGAATGCAATGAATTAGAGTGTTGAAATTTTCAGGGTAGGGGTTTAGACTTCAAATGCGTCGGCTATGTTCGTTAATGGGCAAAATCCACCGAGTTTTCCCAATAACTCGAAAAATACTAATCTGATCGAATAAACTCATGCAAAATTGTGTCAGGATAACATAGCTGCAAAATTTTAAAAAAATATTTGAATCGATTCTGTATCTCAGAAACTAACCCTCAGATATCGTTGAAATTCTATGAGAGCCTTCAAAACCTTATTATACAGTGAAGTTCTAGATTTGAGCACGATCGGATATATCTAGTCTAGGAGAAGATATTGCCAAAATTTCAAAATATTATAAAGATCGGTTTCAACTGGTCCACTGTCGGATGTGTGATATAGCAATCTAGTCTAAGCTAATATGGGAAGAAAACCTAATGAGGCAGGTAAGAACAACAGGGTTTCCTTGCTCTGGGTTCCTGGTCACTCGGGAATCAAAGGAAATGAGGAGGCCAACAATTTGGAGTTCATTAGAACTCAAGAACTAGAAGGCAAGCTGTAGATGGTGATGACATCCACATCTCTGATGGGGGGCACAACAGACCTTAAGGTCTTAGTGCAACGTTACCCCCTAACAATAGATTTATAGATACATAGATAGATTATTCAATTCAAAGTACAGAGATATGTACAGGAAAATATGTCACCAATAGGTACATTAAAGAAAACATGTTCTTTCAGGTTTACAAAATTCAAAATATTCTCGTTCATTATAGGGCCATATTTTACTATGAAATAATCAATTCTCCTATCTAGTAATCTTTCGGTCTTTATGAAACCGAATTGCCTTGGCAATGCATTTATTAGCTTCGTGCACATATACATTAGTCTGTGTCGCAGTCAACGTTAATATTGACTGTTTCATGTAATGCATGTACTCGAATGGGTCCTTACGCCACCACAAACACAGCACTGTTTGTTTTTGAACCAATAGTGGATGAATGTATGCGAATGGGACCTTATGCCAATGCAGATACAGCACTATCCATTTTCCAACCAACAGTGAATGTATTGAGTTGAAACTAATCGTTTGATACTCTTCTCGAACAGAAAATATACCAGTTTTTTTGGACGCTTGTTTCAACTTTTGAATTTAAATTCTTGGAAATATTGGGAATATTATTTTTTTTACTGGAGATAAGTAGCTTTGGCCGAGTTCAGTACCTGTATGGATGAACGCTCTGGCTACAAATAGGAACAGCACGCCAAAGCTCCTGTCCACAGGGTTTTCCTACTTTTTCTTTAACCCGCACCTATATTATTAAATATATATATATATTAAACGCACAAGCTCGGAAAGACCCAAGGTAAATTTTGAAAACTTTCGAAAAGAGGCAATTTTCAAATTATCGCGAACGGCAAAACCTTGAGCCACGGCGAATATCACTAAGCCAAGGGCGTAGACGGACTTATCACCGATAGCGATTTTCGTGGAGATGCGGACGCCGAAAGTATTTTTTGTAAATTCCAGAAATTCGCGAAATTGCGAAAAGCAATCTCTCGCGAAACGACTTTTTCGTTCCTCTTGCCTCAATTTATCTGACGGTACGGATCAAATGACGAAATAAATAGGGAAGGGCTGTCGTCACCGTTTTTGCCCGTATGTTCTGGGGGAACATCGCGTTATCATTTTGTCCAAATGTCTGTAATTTTCGAATTTCTTGCCGAAAATGGTCTCAAACGATTGTGTTCGACTACCTGATGAAGAAGTCGAGGGCAAATTTAATTCTATCCGGCCGGCTGGCCGTCCGTTGCCACGATAACTGGAGAACGGAATGAGATAGTGACTCGAAATTTTCAGAGTGGGTGTCGCATTCCAATACGACGGACAAGTTCGTTAATGGGCATAATCGGCCCAATGGTTAATAATTTTATTTATAACCAGTATAACTTCGATCGAATTGAAACTTGGTGAATAGTTGTAGACTATGAACCTAAGAACGTTTGTGAAACTTTGTGAGGATCGCAACACTAGAAAATTTTTAAAAAATTATTAATAAATATTTTTTATGTCACGATAACCTGACATCGGAAAGAGATCGTGAATTGGAATTTTCAGGTTCGGTTGTGCATCTAAATTCAACCTTTGAGTTTGTTTATTGGCATAATCGGTCAAACGATTTTGGAGTTATAACCACCTGAAATTTGGTTTATATTTCCTCAATAACTAGAAAAATACAAAACTGATTGAATTAAAACATGGGTATTAGTTTAATAATGCCAACGCGAAAATTCTCACTTTCGTGAGGATCGTATTACTACAAAAATTTTAAAAAATCATTGAAAATTATTGAAAAAAATTCTATATATCAGTAACTAATCGTCCGACTCCGCTAATATTTTGCGAGAGCCATAGTAGATGGTTGGGTGACCGTTGCCTCGATAACTTTCAAACGAAAGGAGATAGGGACTTGTAATTTTCAGGGTATGTTGCGCATCCGAATGGGAGTGTTGAGTTCGATTACGGGCATAATCGGTCTAACGGTTTCAGAGTTAAGCCCACCTGTAATATTATTTCCTCGATAACTCAAAAAATATAGACTCGATCGAAACGAAGCTTGGTATCTATTTGTAGAATATCGAAACAAAGACGTGTTTAGAAGAACAGTACCCCAAGAAAATTTTAGATAAATTATACAAAAAATTGATTCTAGCACTGACGTGAAGTCAGGAGCATTTGCGCGTATGTTCTATTGTCCATTCTCCTGTATTGGACACTCTCAATTCGAATTTACCGGTAAATTCGTGTGATTTTTGTGAGGACCGTAACACTTATTCGTTCCATTAATTATTCTTTATAATCAATTTCCACTGCGTAAACAAATTGTATTAAATGTCTTATACAAAATAATCCACAGGATTGAAGTCGGGTGATCTCGCAGGCCATAGCATCACGCCGACGCCATCTCCTATTAAAAGTTTGGATTAACCAGGTGACAACATTTTGTCCAACATGAAGCTCTGTCGTACGGATACCACATACGATTTTATACCAAATCCACAGGAAAATCTTCAAGCAAATTTGCGAGATCGTTTTCTAAAATTGTAGGTGCGCATCGGCATTCAAATGATCTGGTAGGAGGAATTGGAAGTATTTGTTCGCTAAAGACTCCGTCCCATATATTGATAGAGAATCTTTGTTTAAAACCTATTTCAAAATCTTTGGGATTTTCCAGAGATCTGCAATGCAAATCCTCCTGCTTTTAAAAGAAGAGGTTGTCAACAAAGATTCTCTATGAATGCATGGGACGAAGTCTTTAACCGACAATTACTTCCAATTCAAGTCCTTCCTTATCATTTGAATGCCAATGGGTACCTGCAATATTTAGAACACGATCTTGCAAATTTGCTAGAAGATCATCCTGTGGATTTGGTATAGAATCGTATGTGGTATCAACACGATGGAGTATCACAGCATGTTTGACACAATGTTGTCACCTGATGGTTATACCAAACTTTTAATAGGAGATGGATTGGTCGGGGTGATCATGTGCTATGGCCTGGGGGATCACCTAACTTGAATCCTTTGGATTATTTTGAATGGGGCACTTGATACAACTTGTTTACGCATTTGAAATTCATAACCAAGCACAATCAATGGACCGAATTATCAAAGCAATCGAGTCCACTCAAAATAGGTAAAACATGCCATTAGTATACGATTCCCTCATTTTGCGTTGCCAAGCCTGTATCGATGCTAATGGTGAAATGTTTGACATTTGATTCAATTATTTTTGTATATTTATATTATGTATTTAAGTAGAAAATTGATGACATACAGAAACTTTGAAGTCTGATATCTCGGAAACAAAACCAAAAAACCAAAAATTTTATTCCACCTTTCTTATCAAGAATATCAGCCTGTATACTTTCCTTAATTTTTCGCCCCCAGATTTGAATCACCCTGTATATTGATCATTAAATGAACGAGTGCATTAAAGCTCCTGATCCCTCCTCCCTTTCCTAAACTTCTCTATTCGGAAATGCTTTTTGAAATGTATAACAAATATGGATTTATAAAAACCAAACACTGAGTGCCTATTCCGCAATAGACTGAAAGCTTGTATTCAATTCTATTAAAAGTGAACCGAATCGAGGTCAATGGCAGATATTAACAATTCCTGCCAGAACCACCTGAGGAGAGATCAACTTAATCACCAATGTGTTTTTCTTTTATTATCTTCGTCGGTAGACAGTTATTGGAGTATGGTGAATGTTCTGTATATTTTGACAGCAACAACACCGTGATAAATTTTATTTCAAGCTTTGTGGGGTACGGTATTAAAATAAAACCTCACACAATAATGAAAGATCCTTGATATCAATAAATAGAAATTTACGAGTATATAGATACAGATGTACAGATCAAGACACAAATCCTTCTAAATATCAACGTCACCTTGTAATTACATCAATACTACAATACATTGCACGTTTTTTCCGCCAGGAGCATCGTGCGATCATTTTTCCCAGATGTCTGTATTTTTGAAATTTTTTGTCTCAAACTGAACAATAATCCGGTGTCAAATATAATAACTCTCCAACAAAATGAGTTAGAGAGTTGAAATTTGCAGGTTAGGATTCAACCATAAATATCTCGGCTAAGTGATATGGATTTCACCCCATAACGATATGGGGTGAAGTCCACAGATTGTTTTCCGAATTATGGCAATTTTTGGTTGAAGAATTTTTACTGAATATTTCTGAAATTACTCACTCGATCTATCTGAAATTTGGCATCATAATGCAGAAACACGAACTTTATATGCGTGCATTTTTGGCGCTCTAGTTCCTCGGAACTGAGTGCTTATCAATTTGCCCAAATGTCTGTAATTTTCGAATTTTTCGATGAAAATGGTCTTAAACGATTTGGTTCGGCTCACTGATCAAGAATCCGTGGTCGAAATTCATTCCGGCCGGCTGTAGGCACGATAACTCTCGAATGGAATGAGCTAGAGAGTTGAAATTTTCAGAATAGGTTTGGCAGATAAATATCTCGGCTGAGTTCGTTATTGGGCTAAATCGGACAGATGGTTTCGTAGTAACAAAAAAAAATTTTTTTTTTACAAAACAAATTCCAAATTAAATTTTTTTCAATAGGCAGTTTTATCATAAGAATCCAATGATATCAAGCTAATACTTTCGGAGATATGATTTTTCAAAATTTCAATAAAAAATCGTATTTTTACGTTTTCACAGAATTATATAATTATTCTATGTATGAATTGTCATAATGTCAACATATTTTCCTGAGATACGACATTGTCTCTTGCTAATAGTTCGTTCGAGAAACGTCAAAATCGACAGAGAGACAAGGGTAAAAAACCGTCAAATTAACCCCCATGTGGCGATTTTATGTCGAAAAGTGAAAATTAAAAATATATATCCCAGGTAAGTACCGACGTTTTATTCTAATACCGGAGATCGACAAGATCGTACGAGGAGCCCGATAGCCGGTGTGTCTACGCTGTCGGGTTTTCGGTTTCGGAACGAGAGAAGGCGGGACTTTTTGGCGCTCTAGTTCCTCGGAACTGAGTGCTTATCAATTTGCCCAAATGTCTGTAATTTTTATTTAAGATGCAGTTTCATCATTAAAATCCATCGATATCATTTTCAACTCCAACAAGCTAATACTTTCGGAAATATGATTTTTCTAAATTTCAATAATGAATCGTACCTACTTCTATGTTTTCACAGAATGCTATAATTATTCAATTTAAGCTTTATTATAAGATCTGTGTTCATACTCGTACATTTCATCCTGATCTATAAGAAGGAGTCAAATTCATTTCAGCTATTTTAATTTGATTTCTTCCATGGTGCAGTTCTCATTCTCAGATTGCTCATTTAATCTTGATAAATAAACTATTATTTGAATTTAATTTCCTTTATGATGCAGTTCTATCATAAGAATACATTGATATAATTCCGAACTCTGAGAAACCAATACTTTCGGAGATATAATTTGTCTGTTTGAACTAGAGCGCCAGAAAGCTCCTGTCCACAGGGCTTGAACCCATTTTTGTATTGATCGAATGCCTAAGAATAGGTAAAGAAAATTTAGATATCTTGTTTTCACAATAACTCGAAAACTACTGATGTGATTGAATTGAAATTTGGTGGTAAGTTTCGTGAGGATCACATAGCTAGGAAGCATTTTCAAAATTTCAAATATATTGCGGAATATTCTCCCTGAAATTTCCGATCTAAGTGTCGGGTTGGGTCTAATTCTGGCATTTAGGTGGCCCATAATGACCACTTGGAGCGTGAGAAATTTCATTTGATACTGACCCATAGAAACTTTAAAAAAGTGGGAATGCCTTGTGGACAGGAGCTTTGGCGCTCTTGTTCAAACTTGGACAATGTATCTCCGAAATATTTGGTTTCTCAGAGTTGGGAATAATATCAATGGATTCTTATAATAGAACTGCATCATAAAATAAACTATGTAAAAATTAAATAGCGAACTTATCTGAGATATTCTTTTCTCAAATATTAAAATTGATATATTATATCAATTGAAAGTTACTCAATATTCCAGTTTTGTTTTCGTTGAAGATATTCTGAACCCAATTTTATAAACTTACCAAATTATATATTTCCATCATCATATGGATTATACAAGGGCATAAAGGGTAGGGGTGATTATAAAATCATATAATTGGTCATTTTGCATTCAATCATAATTTGTTTGTGACCTCATATAGAACACAGGCAGATGGAATTCGCATTCTGAAAGTATAAGCTTGTTAGAGTTGAAAATGATATCAATGGATTTTTAAAATGAAAAAAAATATTTTTTTTTCGTTACTCTGAAACCATCCAGTCGATTTTATCCAATAACGAACTTAACGGAGATATTCATCTCCCAAACCTACTCTGAAAATTTCAAATGTCTAGCTCATTCCGTTCGAGAGTATCGTATTAACGACGGCCGGACAGAATCGATTTCGACCACGGATTCATGATCAGTGAGTCGAACCAAATCGTTCAAGACCATTTGCAGCCAAAAATTCGAAAATTACAGACATTTGGGAAATTGATAAGCACTCTGTTCCGAGGAACAAGAGCGCCAAAAACAAATTCGAATATGAAAATGAACGTCCTCCCGCGAAGATATATCTTCTCAGGGGGGCGTCGTAGGAAACTGAATTATGTGAGTACCATTTGGAGGCGCATATATTTGGTATATGTAATCTTTTTTTTGTGATAACTTCCAAACAACTCAACCGATTCTGGTAATTTTTCTAATTTGAATCAATAAAAATTTCAGTAATGATTTGATTGCATCACCTTCACCATAAGTCTTCAAGATAGCCAGAATTAATGACAAAATACATAAGTGGAGGAATTTCGCCGATATCTTCAACCAAAAAAATGTTTCTGTCCATTGAAGCCTTTGACAAATTATATATCCGAAAGTATTGGTTTCTCAGAGTTGAGAATGATATCAATGGAATCTCATGATAGAACTGCATCATAAATTAAATAAGAATCCATTGATATCAACTACGAGCGACTAGTGTTAACTCCTTCAAGAACAGGTATGATGTGTTGAGAGTTCGGCTTCCGCGGCAGTGATATTGTGAACCAGTGGTTTCTGCATGCTTCGTTTGTTTTATATTTGTTTGGAAATCTATTAAGTTTAGTATGTTTTTTTTTATCTCTTTTGTAAGCACTTGTTTCTTTAATAATTGTTAATTGAGTTACAATAGGCTAAGGCCTCGACTCTATCCTTCTGTTAATAATAATAATAATAATCAATCCCAACTCGGAAAACCCAATACTTTCGGAGTTATGATTTGTCAAAGTTTGAACGAGCGCGCCAAAACTCTTGTCCACAGGGCTTTCCCACTCTTTCAGTTAGGCTTCTGTGCATCAATTCTCAAGAATTTCCGTAATTAAGTTCAAAACGTAGGTCTATGACTCATCCCATGTTGGATTTATATACATCAGGAAATTATAATTACAAAAAAATTTTGTTTTCGTTACTCCGAAACCACATGGCCGATTTTTCCCAATAACGAACCTAACCGAGGTATTTATCTCCTTAACCTACTCTGAAAATTTCAACTGGTTAGCTCATTCCGTTCGAGAATGGTCGTGTTAACGGACGGACAGCCGGGCAGAATCGATTTTGACCATGGATTCCTGATCAGTGAGTCGAACCAAATCGATTAAGACCAAAAATTCAAAAATTACACATTTGGGCAAATTGATAAACACTCTGTTCCGAGGAACAAGAGCGCCAAAACGAGGAACAAGAGCGCCAAAAATTAAAGCATTCCTTACTCGTCTTTACATACTTTATTTACACCTGAAAAAGAGTCACGTAGTGTCGGGACACACTGTATATGATGAGTGTAACTGCAGAAGCGATTCAAAAAGTGGATGAACATGGTGTGGAATTTTATTTTAATAAGAAATCGTGAAATCATTTGTTGGCAGTTCTGCATACGCACCTACTGGTTTTGAAGAAATTTTACATTTCCGTCGTTTCTCACTTGGAATAATAAGTGTAAGTATGGTGGTGATTCAATAAGTGGATGAATGATGGATTGGAACTGATACTTATGAAGTTAATTATCTGAGAACAGTTCACAATTGCACCAAATTTAAATAACATCCATAGAAACTCATCGAATCTATGAAGGATAAACACAAATCACGAATCACCTTGTATCTCTGTAATGTGAAGACATGCCCGACATTTGTAAGTCGGATTTAGGATCCCCTTGTTAAGTTATACTTGACACATAAGTTTGTACAGTAACTCATCAAACACCCTGTATAATAAGTTTTGCGTTTAAATATCAATTTCAAATCAATTTTACGAATAAAGTCACCATTCAATAGAGAACATAACAATCTATTTCAGCATCTCTGATCTGAAAATATCTTTTTGAATTAATCAAAGTATGACTATATAAAATAAATAAGTGAATAACATATTTAATATTTCATTTGAGTTAATATGGATTTGTACAAGCTAAATCGTTTGAAGATACTATCATTTATTTTTATTATTATTTGCTCATGCGATCGAATTGTCGATAAGTTGCTGGGGTAGGTACGAGGGTAGGTACCTAAATATTGAACTTTTTGGCGCTCTTGATCCTCGGAACAGAATGCTTATCAATTTGCCTAAAAGTCTGTAATTTTCGAATTTTTGGCTGAAAACGATCTTAAACGATTTGGTTCGACTCACTGATCAAGAATACGTGGTCACAATCGATCTGTCCAGCAAGATAACACGAAAACTCTCGAATGGAATAAGCTAGACAGTTGAAATTTTCAGAGTAAGTTTGGGAGATAAATATCTCGGTTGAGTTTGTTATTGGGCAAAATCGGTCAGATGGTTTAGGAGTAACAAGAAACAACATTTTTTTACCTTACACATTTCAAAATAATTTTTTTCCAAGATGCAGTTTCACCAAAAGAATCCACTGATATCATTTTCAACTCTAACAAGCTAATACTTTCGGAGATGTGATTTTTAAAAAATTCAATAATAAATCGTAATGGTATGTTTTCACAGAATGTTATAATTATTCTATCTATGAATTATTATTTTATGTTCTGTGTTGATACATGTCAACTTATTTTCATCAGACATGACATGTCAAATTCGTATCAGCAATCGTAGAATTATGAGCATTATATGTTATCATAGTTTTTGGTTCAGAATACCTCGAGTAGAAACAAAACTAGAATATTGGCTAAAGTTTCAATTGATATAATATAATTTACAGAGTGGATTTGAGAAAAGAATATATCGATCATCATAGAATTGAGGAATGAATATCTCGGATGAGTTCATCTTAGGGTAGAATTGGTCTATTGGTTTTGGATTAATAATGTTTGGCACTCTTGAATTTCATTTTTGCTATTATGATGATCCATCACAAGAATCCATTAATATAATTCCCAACTATATACTCTCGAAGATATGATTTGTTAAAGTTTGAGCAAGAGCGCCAAAGCTCCTGTCCACAGGGCTTTCCCACTTTTTTCATATTTTTTTTTCGTTTATATTGATATCTACGATTCTCATAAAATTCCGCTTGCATGAACCTTAAGGACGCTGTCTTGTTTCAATCCCAAATACCCATATAATAGAATTTCAAATGAGAATATCTCTGAATCAATTAGGTGGATCATGCCCATTCACCAACTTGACCAGCTCTTTTTGTATGAAACCAACCCTGCAAATTTCACGTCAATAAATTCCTTCTTTCAGAAGTTGTTCATGGGCTTAATGGGGCATAATTTAATTTAACTATGGTTTATTTATAAGTACGTCAAATAAAATGGTATAGTTGATGAAACTTTTTCTGCTCAAAATTACAGACATTTGAAGGTTATAATTAGGGCGCTTTGTTACGACCGCACGAAATGTGAAAATATCCAAGAAGTGAAGATTTAAATGATTCATGATTCATTTTCACCCCAGTTCGAAAGCTTATCCAGCCATGAAAAATGAATCAGAATGGTTCTCCTTTCTTCATTCCCTTCTCTGCCTTCAGGAGTATAGATGGAGTTCGATTATTATATTATTCAGGATCAACCATCTCCTGTTTCCCTTTCTGGATAACCGTCCTTGTATAAATTCTGAAAAATACGTTCTGCATTTTCCATTCCAACGATGTCAACAGGACTGAAATGCCATTCAGAATTATCGGATACTCTTCAAGAATATTTCATGAATTGCATCAAGTATGCTATTGTACAAGAAATAGAACTCCTGGAGTTGTTAGACGTATGTGTTCCTTCGGAAAGAATTCGTCTCGGTTCTTTGAGACGAAGTTTTACTTGGATGCCCTCATTGGGAGAAAGGTATCGCTGAGGATGCATTTTTTTCTTGTTTTTTATATTTCGAGAAAAAAATACCAAAAATAATCGATGATATCTGTTTGAATACTAATTTGCATCAATTCGGATTTGTTACCTAATAATCATCTATCCAGTGCAAAGTTAGTCATATCCAAGAACGTTTGAAATATCTTTTCGATCTGAAATGTTTCAATTCACACAAAAATTATCAAGTCAGATCAGATTACATTAACTACTGTATACATTGGTAAATGAACCTACGTTAACATACGGTTATGGTTAACATACGTTAAGGGAGATTTATGTATTCGCCAATATTTTCAATTGCTTATAACTTTTGAACAACCCAGTAGAATCAGTTGATATTTGGAACGTAAAATACACTTCCATGGGTCGATGGATTAATCTTTAAACTCATTAGAAAATCCAGATCCTTATTAGAAAAATTTTCGCAAGGTGAGATTCAACACCCTGTATGAAGGAATATTGGAATTTTATTAGAATTTTCGGAAAAGCAGACAATTTTTGATGGGAATCAGAATATCTCAGTGTCCGGCACGATATTTGACTAATCAAAATTAATGTCGAAAGATTTAATTCGTTAGTGAAATTCCACTCCAATTCTAAAAAATTTTGTACATTAAGATTTAATTCGACAAATTGTTTGTTCCACTGATTGTTAATTAGCCGTTCTCGATATTTCTACAAATTATTTCACAGAAAAATATGGATATGGAAAATTTATTTTCGAAGTGATCAACAGTGGAAAAATAAATAAGTAAATTCGTAAACAATACTGAACAAGCATTTTATTCAGCCCATCCATGCGAATTCCTCAAATTAAAAACTTCATCCCTCGTAAAGATTGGTGATTGTCACAGAAAAGACAAATGGACAACATATCAACATATTAATTTATTGTTGTATTCCACTAGTAGATATTCATTCAAGTAGGCTAGAAACATTGCAGGAATGTATTTCCAGCATTACGGAGCTCCACCTCATCTTAGAGTTTCATTTAGGAACTTCTTGGATAAGCATTTTCCCAATATATAATATAGACAGGGGTGGACCGCATGCGTGGCCACCTAGATCACCAGATTTCAATCATGCCGATTATTTCATTTGGGGATATTTGAAATCTAGTCTATGCGTCAGAGATTAGAAGTGAGGATATTCTTTTGCATCATATTGAAGTTGCCCGCAATAAGATCCGTAATGATCCAGAAGTGATAAAAAGACATGATTTGAAAAGAGCAAGAATGTGCATCGGGTAAAACGGTGGCAGTTTTGTGAACTTTGTACTGTTTTACTTGTTCATTTAATTTTTTTATTAATTTTTTCACCTTTGATCATTTTGAATGAATTATTCGAAATCCATATTTTTTGAAGAATTCTAGAAATAATTTGTTAAAATTAAATCGTTTGGAAAATATTTTGAGAAGTCAAATGTCGTGTGAGACACTGAAATCTACTGATCCCCATCAAACATTATCTGCTTTTTCCGAAAATTCTAATCAAATTTAAATATTCCTTCATACAGGGTGTTGAATCTCAGCATGCGAAAAGTTCAAAACTTTTGCGCGTATGTTCTGGGGAACATCGCGTTATCATTTTGCCCAAATGTCTGTAATTTTCGAAATTTTTGCTGAGAATGGTCTCAAACGACTAGGTTCAAGAATTCGAGTTCAAATTTGATTCTTTCCGGCCGGCTGGCCGTCTGGCCGCCCGTTGCCACGATAAATTGAGAACCGAAAGAGATCTGCTAAATACCGAACTTATCCGAGATATTCATTCCACAAATCTACTCTGAAAATTATATTATATTAATTGAAAGTTAGCCAATATTCCAGATTTGTTTAAACTGTTGATATTCTGAACCCAATTTGATTAACTTACCAAAGTATATATTTTCATCATCACATGGATTATCCAAGGGCATTATCCTCATAATTCTAGAATAGCTGAGGTTATTTTATTGGTCATTTTGCATTCAATCATAGTTTGTGTCTTAGAACAGGAGGTATTTTATATCACTAGTAAGTAATTTTGAATAGAACCAGAAATGAATATGACATGGGTCTTATCGGTAAATAAGATGACATATATAAACACAGATCATGAAATTCTTAGATACTAATACGGATGTTAATTACGATTTATGATGGACATTTTGAAAAATTATATCTCCGAAAGTAGTAGCTTGTTAGAGTTGAAGATTATATCAATGGATTCTTATGATGAAATTGCATCTTGAATTTGAAATTTGTAACGTAAAAAAATTTTTTTTCGTTACTCCGAAACCATCAGGCCATAACGAACTTATCCAAGATATTTATCTCCCAAACCTAGTCAGAACATTTCAACTGTCTAGCTCATTCCGTTCAAGAGTTATCGTGTTATCTTGCCAGACAGATCGATTTTGACCACGGATTCTTGATCAGCGAATCGAACCAAATCGTTTAAGACCATTTTCATACAAAAATTCGAAAATTGCTTTGCGGATATTTGGGCAAATTGATAAGCACTCTGTTCCGAGGAACAATAGCGCCAAAAATATAGTATGATGTGTTACAAGATGAGATAATGTTCGATATATATGATAGAAATCCTTAGGATGATTGTGCAAAATCAAAGCAGTATGAAAATAAATGAATTGATGATAAGGATAACAGATAATTTAAAACTTTTGTTCACTATTGGGGGCGAATAGAGACAAATTCATAGAATATTACAGATCACGGAATAGTATATTCTAAAACAAGTTGCAGAATGGGCTCCTATTAAAACACGAATGCGAAATTCGAGTGACGAAGGACCGAGTTTTCGAACGCATTAGAGTTGAAATTGCCTTCTGCAACGAGTATTAGACGATATTTTCTCTATTTCAGGCAAGTTTTGTAAAATACTGTTGAAATTTAATGAAAAATTCGGATTTTACATCCTAGTGACTTTTGTATTGTATCTTGGTAGTTGGTGTGACTGTTACGAAAGTTGACAGATTACGGAATTTGAACTTGAAACGTACGTAGGGCAAGGGGATCAGATTTAAAACAGTTTCCTAATAGCTTGAATGATTCAAAATAAGCAAGAAGGAAATCTCTAGTACCATATGTTTCAATGAAAATAAAGCTTTTCCTCAACAATTATTTCACTATATCCAGATTATATTGCATTGTCAATTGACGTGTGTTGAAATTTGATAGGATCGAATGTCAGTGCTGACTCCCACAAAACGAAAAATATAACTAGAAACAATGCGGGAATGAGTTTATTCCAGCACTGTTTTCAGTGCTGGAATGGACTAATTACGATACTGAAATAGAGAAAGACTATTCATCTATTTGCCGAAAGATGAATAAGCAGCAATTCAAGTTGCTTGAATTGAAGGTGGATTCGCACAATTCCCAGTCAAGCTGAGATTTGAGTAATCGTTTTCAAGGAATTGAAATTTTAATATAGTGATAGTTATACCATATTAACTTATTCCGTTAGAAGATAACCTGATAACATAACCAATTCGGAAACAAGATTCAAGTGCACAAAAATCAAAATATGTGAGATAATAGTATATTCTACTACAAGTTGGAGAATGGGCTCCTATTCAAACACGAATGCGAAATTCGAAAACGAGCGACGAAGGAGCAAGTTTTCGAACGAATGAATGTTGGAATTGCCTTCTGCAACGAGTATTAGACGATATTTTCTCTATTTCAGGCAAGTTTTGTGAAATACTGTTGAAATTTAATGAAATATCCGGATCATACATCCTAGTGACTTTTGTATTGTATCTTGGCAGTTGGTGTGACTGTTACCAAAGTTGACAGATTACGGAATTTGAATTTGAATCATACGTAGGGCATGGAGATCAGATTTAAAACAGTTTCCTATAGCATTACAATTACTTCACTATAACCAGATTATATTATATTGATAATTGACGTGTGCTGAAATTTGATAGGATCAAATGTCAGTACTGACTACCACAAAACGAAAAATATAACTAGAAACAATGCTGGAATGAGTTCATTCGAGCACTGTTTTTAGTGCTGGAATGGACTCATTACGATACTGAAATAGAGAAGAGTATTTCTTCTTTCAAAAAGTGTTTTATTCTATGCTAGACCAAGAAGAAATAAACTAAAATAAAATTGCAGAAATATTGAAAAAGAAATCATTAAACTTCATATACAGGATTTTCCTTACAGACATGCTAATATTTAAGGTGGTGATTCTTTGACTCATTTTAAGAAAAAAATTCCTATGAGCGTATGTCCTGAAAGTCTTAACTTTTGAGATACAGGGTGATCAAATTTTGGTACTGCGATATGAACCAATTTTAATTTAATTATTTTAATCAAGAACTGAGCATCTAACAAGAAACCATATTTTTCGGATTCTCATTCATTTTGGAACAGATCTGATCCCTTAATTTGCTTTCAGTCGATGCACAAATATTTCCACACCGCATCAGATTTTTGAGGAATTGATCCTGAGGTACAACGATTTTTATTTCTTAAGTGGAACCCGTGCATCGGACAAAGGAAACCAGTGAGATCAAATTTGCTTAAAAATGAATGAGGATCTCAAAAATAATTTTTATTTCGAAATATAGCAGTTACGTAGTATTTTTTCTCTAAAAATATTCAATAAAAAGCCATATTGAAGCCACTGCTACATAAAATGAACATTTTTGTACATCACAAAATGCAACTTATGTGATACATATCTTATGTATCACATGTGATAAAGATGTCCACAATATTATCTCAGTTATTATTAAAAAAATGATTTATTATCACCCCGTATTTCAAAAGTTAAGACTTTAGGACGTACGTTCATAAGAAGTTTTTTTCTTAAAATAAGTCGAAAAATAACCCCCTTAAATATTAGCATATCTTTAAGGATCATCCTGTAGATGCATATTCTCCTCGGATGATTTAGAATTTATTCATTCTGGAAAATGGGAGAATTGTTTTGTAACTCAATTTAGAAATCACAACATTATTACATTTTATATTCTCATTGAAAACTAGGATCCCAATTGTGCTGCTTGATAATTATAATTCTACCAGTATGGCTTTTACGTTAAGCCACAATATGACAAATTGATAATAACTTTGTAGTGTGAAGGCTTGCCAATATTATAATAACTCCACCCTAACGAAAATAAACACACAATATTAAATTCAAAATGCTAACATAAATATATTACCTTGGTCAAAAACTTCTAACAAAAACATTTGGGGTGTTTTAATAAATCTGGAGGTACCACACTACCAACTGATTTTCATCGCGAAAGACGATCCATGTTTCGTTCCAGCCCCTTTCTTTGAACTCTTGAATTACAGATTCATGAGGAGCCTGCTGTAGATATGTGTAACGCCAGACTTCATTAGTTCATTCGATCCGTAGATCGACGTGAAGTGGCATACTTGGAGATACCATGCCTGTTAGGATTGGGATCATCGTTAAGATGGGAAATGGCTGTGATGTACATCTTTATACGTGGGACCATGCCGGGTGAGTCGTGGGAGTCCTGGAACTCATGACTGCAGCGTGATGCTTAACAAGGGGGTACGTTGCCGCCCAGAAGTGGTGTCGTCACTGCACTAGAAGATGGCAGCCCTCCATTCCAAAGTGAATGAGAAGGTCGCGATGCATACCAGTAGCTAGCAGGAATCTGCTTCGGAAAGGGAGACAGTATGATATATCTTCTTGTTGAGTTACGTCAGGGTACAAATCTGGGTTTCCGACTCTTGATCCGGAAGTACCACATTACCTATTGATTTTCATTGCGATTGCCGCACGACTTTCCGTTCCAGCTCCTGCCTCTGAACATTTCAATACAGCTTGGTAAGGGGTCTGAAGTAGACGTGTGTAACACCGAACTTCCTTCGATCCATAGATCGATTCAAATTAGCGTTTTAGGAGATAAGACACCTGTTATGACGGATGCGGTCGAACTTTAGGGCGGCACGCAACAAGCATACAAATGGAAAGCCTTCCGAAGAGGGAAGAAGTTTCTCCTAACCACGGACTATGTCTTCGTTCATCATGATGGCACATAATCTTCAGGTGGAGAAACATAAGGACAGGACTTTCCCCATCATCCACAATGAAAATGTGAAAACAGTGTCCGAAAGGCGAAACCAGCTTATATCATCGCCAAAGGAAACAATGAGGCTGAACAAGACGAGGAGCCACAACAAAATAATCATCCAATAGAAGGAAACCAGCTTCGAGAAATTCGACAAACCCGTTCCGAAAGAAAATATTTTTTCCAGATCACCTCCAAGCAGGCTTTTCATAACGTTTCCACTAGTGGGGGAGTGTGTGACAAATTCTTCTGAAATCCACATGGGGGGCGTCAAGGTAGGATGGAGCGAATGCTTGATATTCAAATCACCACATCTGGATATAAAACCAGTACCTCAGATCTAGAACATTTATTCCCGTACTTCCTCGATTCAACGATGCTTCATCCGATACTCCAGAAGACTCCAGACGTCCCGCTGAGTCATACCAACCATCATTGACATATCTGTTGACCATCCTGATAAACCTGACGCCATATAACGCCTCTGATAAGCACTATCGATTTCAACTATTCAGTTGGAGCTTAACAGACTCCACACTCTCGTCGAAAATGAAGATGAATCCGTCCTTCATTATGCTTTTCATTTTAACACTTGTATTCCAGTCCTGTGCACACGTACGCAGAAATATTTTGACCATAAGAATCCATTGTTATTATTTCTAACTCCAACAAACTAAGTACTTTCGGAAATATGATTTTTCAGAATTTCAATAATAAATCGTACTTCTATGTTTCCACAAAACGATGTGCTTAATTATTCTATCTATGAATTATTATATGATCTGTGTTCTTACATGTCATCTTATTTTACTACGAGAGATAAGTCGAAATTATTTCTTGTTCGTTATTCTTGATATGAAATACCACTCCTGGTCTAGAAAACAAAGTATCATTGAATGCAAAATGACCAATGAAATAACCTGAGCTATCGTAGAATTATGAGGATGATATGATTTTATACTTTTAAGTTGATAATATGATGCCCGTGGATGATCCATAATGGTGATTGAAATATATATATATATATAATAAGAAAATAGGATAACGCGGATAAGTTTATTAAAATACCCGTTATACTTTTCCATTTTTATATATATATATATATATATATATATATATATATATATATATATATATATATATATATATATATATATACTTTGGTAAATCACATAATTCAATTGGGTTCAGAATATCTCCAGTAAAAACAAAAGTTTTAATTGACATAATATAATTTTCAGAGTAGATTTGAGGAATGAATATCTCGGATAAGTTCGTTATTGGGAAGAATCGGTCTGTTTGAATTTAATTCCTTTCCTGTCCCAGAGACCAATACTTTCAGAGATATGAGAGTAAAAGTTTTTCTTGAAAACATGTATACAAAGATATTATCTTTCGATACCAGTGTAGGGATCTACTTCATCTACTTTTCGTTAACACTGGTGGATAGCGCCATCGTTTACGCTGTACCCGTGAAATCGTTAGACACGTACATCGGGCTCCCAGAAGCTTTTTGCGCGCATCTAAGGAACCTCGAAAGAGGTCAAATTCGATTATGTCTGGCCAGCACTTTGTTGCCACTATAACTTTCGAATGAAAAGGGATAGCGACTTGCACTTTTTTGGGTTGGATCCGCATCCAAATGCGTTAAATTCGTTAATTTCATGAACTCGTATCACTAGAAAAAAAAAATCTTCAAAAATGTTATATTTCCGGAACTATTTGTCAGATTCCATTGAAATTCCGCACAAACCTTCAAGCCACCATTTTACAATTGAAATTCAGGTCGATCAGCTAATTTATCAATTATTGTGAGAGTCAAATTCGGAAGTGGTATCTGCTTCTAGAATTTCAAATTGAATGATGTAAATCTCAGTTTATTTGAAAACTTGGGACAGCCGTGCGTTTAGTTTGCTCGCCTGCCGCGCAGGAGCCGTGTTCACTATTTTATTCGTTTCGGTATTTGAATTCAGTTGATGCCAAATGCCTTTATTTGCGTGTTAACGCTAAAAAGATGGCTTGAAGATTCATTTTACCTATACCAGCATATAAAATGTAACTACTTTTTGCTCTATCTATAGTGTACCAAAACTTGAACATTTTGTGCGCGTGTTCTAGGGAACAGCATTCATCATTTAGTCGAATGTAATTTTCGAATGTTTTGCCAACAATACGCTCGCAATTCGACTCACTGATGAAGAATTCCTGGTCAAATTCAATTCGGTCCGGCCGGCTGGCCGGCGTACGTCGTCACGATAACTTTCGAAGGACAAGAGATAGTAACAAGCAAATTTCGGGGTCGGTTACACATCCGAATGCGGCGGATATGTTAATGGCCATAATAGGCCAAATGGTTTCGGTTTTATACCCATCTGTAATTTTGTTTTTTTCCCTCAATAACACAAATATCTTAGTTAATTAGTTGTGGAATGCCGACCCAAAATGTTTGCAATATTTTGTTAGCATCACATCACTAGAAAAACAATTGAAATATTTCTTCAAAAAGAAACTATTTTTAGAAAATTTTATATTTCATAAAGTATTTGTCAGATTCTGCTGAAATTTCACACAAATCTTCGAGCCGAATTTTGTTTTCCCCATATCATCAAAAATACAGATCCGATCGAATTAAAATGTAGTCTTATTCGGTTGAAAAGAGAGTCCTTGAAGATTGTAGTATTTCGTGAGGATGTGTGAGGCGTGAATTGACAGAAGAACATGTGCGCAAAAGCTTCTGAATTCACGTCAGGGCTTTTCAAGAATTTATTCAAAACCTCAACAGTAGGAGAAAGATTGAATCCCCCGAAATCCGAATGGCCTACACCAGAACTGACACTATGAGAAACCGCAACCATTCCATGAAAAATTTTACAAAATATCTGTGAAGAATATGATACGCAATTCCAGAGGAACGTAAATGGAATAAATATGATTTCAAAACTCCATTAGCGAAAATACTCAGACAGAATTGGCGAAATCTGATTCCATTCCATGAATCACTTCCAATGCAATCGAGGAATATCTCCCGAATAATATATCGGAATCGATATTTATATTCCATTTTATTCATCTTGTATGCATTCCTACCACTCAAAACAATCGCGAATATTTATTCGAGGGGTTGGAATGTTGAAATCGTTTACAATTCCACGTTTCAGGCTGCCCACGATATCTCGCAATAACGACGGTGTTATCTCATGAACCCCAAGGCGACGGAATGTATTTATGCTCCTTCTGTCGTTCTTTTTTTTCTTGTGTAAGGGTATCGATTTCAGGGTTTCTCCTTGTTGGTAAACACGGCACGGGCCATTTATAAACTCTAAAATTCGTTTTATTACATTGGAGACAGACACAGGTATATCGGCAACACAAAACACATAGCCACTCTAAATATAGATCTGAGTGAATGAGAAATAGACATGTAACCAGGTTTTTGTTAGTTGAAGCAGTATCTGGTTAGACCAAAATAGAATCTGATAAAGGACGTGATATGGAATTCGAAGGCATCAATGCCATAGCAGTACGTAAATATGAGTCTAAAATTGGGCTAAGCTTTTATGAACGGACTCCAGGGCAAAGATTGATATAATTAGGGCAAATATCAACAATTAAATCGTGGAAGGTGTCCTTGAGGTAAAAATAATCCATCATTAGCTATTTGGTAATTGCTAGTCAATGTTCTACTGAAAGTTTTCTTAACAACTAACTTGTTACCGACCGATTCTGATGTACAGAGTGCGCCAAATTGAACATTTTTCTGTACTAGATAGACGAAACCTGTTGTCAGTGCCTGAAGGCCAATTTTTATGGGAAAACCGTTAACGAAAACCGAATGTCGATATCCATTACCGTTACATTATGAACGTCCGCACACGGGCAAACAGAATGGACGCGATTCCAATCTCGTGAGTTCCTTTCCTACATTCGGTTTCCATGGGAACCATGCATGGACGACTAATACAGTGGTCTCCATCAGCGTCGAGATCAGCGTCCAATCAGAATGTATACCGCAACTCAGAGTTTCTCAACCTTTCCATATTCGCAGCCCAATTTTCAATGATAATTTTCATCGTGATCCTCTCATACAATGTGGATGTAATTCTTTCAAAATATTCAGAGGTAATAATAATATCAGTCTTAAGGAACTAATTTATTAACACTTATTCACAAACAACGTTTTGATAAACTTTGTTCTCTTCCTCAGGCTGAAGCACAATACAAAGGCATGAATACTCAGGACATATCACAGTACAGACACACAATATTGAATTGAAACCCCAATAAAGCATATTATTAACTGTTGCCAGTGAATACAGTAAAAAACAATCGAATATACTTATATATTAATAATCTATTTTGAGTATTTGCGCGCGTGTTCCACAAGGAACAGCGTGCTATCATTTCGTCACAATGTCTGTATTTTTCGAATTTTTTTTCGAAAATGGTCTCAAACGATTGGGTTCGACTCCCTGATGAAGAATTCGAGGTCAAATTCAATTCTGTCCGTCCGGTCCGGCCGGTCCGGCCGTTAGCACGATAACTCTCGAACGGAACGACTTAGAGCGTTGAAATTTGCAGGGTAGTTTCGTAGCGTAAATATCTCGGACAAGTTCGTTAACGGGCAAAATCGACCGAGCGGTTTCGGAGTTAAGGCCGTTTTTAATAAAAACGTTTTTTATGAATATTTCCGGAACCGATCACTCAATCTTTTTGAAATTTGGCATCAGATTGTAGAATCATGACCTTTATATGCCTGCGAAGTTTTGTGTTGAACGGACGGCCCTAAAGTGGCAAAAAAAAATTTTGAAAATTTGAAAATTTTGTTTTCACGATAACTCGAAAAATACTGATCTGATTAAATTGAAACTCAGTAGTTAGATGCAAAAGACCAAAGCAAACACTTTTGCAAAATTTCGTGAAGATCACGTGACATGAAAAAAATAAAAAAATTACTACTATTTTGCGGAATACTTTGCTTTTAATGCCGAAACATACGTTTTTGAGGTTCATGCTGCCCTTTCCGGGCATTTTCCGTATTGCGCATGCGCAGATGAGAAGTCCTTTAACTGCTGTAGTTTTCGTCAGAGAGGATTGGGGTTTTGGGGTGGCGGATGCTATTCCTCCATAGAATTCAGATCCCTGATGAGGGTCTGCGCATGCGTAGATTAAAGATGCGATATCTTCCGAACCACTAGTGTTGGAGAATCGCAGTTTTTTGTAAGGTGTGTTATTTTGAGAGGACTTTTAGCCGCCAGTAGATTGCGCATGCGCAGAAGAGAAGTGACTGTTTTTGGGTTGGATGGGTTATGTTGGGAGTGCTGAGTCGATATTATGAGGTTTTAATAGAATATTCATAGCAATTCAGTGCAAGGACAAGTCAGTTTGGGGGATGTAGCGTTGTTTCCGAGTTAAAGTGTCCGTACCGTGGCCCTGGGGCTAATTTTGAAATTGATGTTACCCCTTACAGGCATTTTTCGTTATGCGCATGAGCAGACCATCAGTAATTTAACTGGTGGTGTTTTCGTCAGAGAGGATTAGGGTTTTGGGGTGGCGGATGCTATTCCTCTATAGAATCCCCTGTTGAGGGTCTGCGCATGCGTGGATTAAAGATGTGATATCTCTTGAACCACTAGTGTTGGAGAATCGGGTTTTTTGTAAGGTGTGTTATTTTGAAAAGGACTTTTAGCCGCGAGTAGATTGCGCATGCGCAGAAGAGAAGTGACTGTTTTTGGGTTGGATGGGTTATGTTGGGAGTGCTGAGACGATATTATGAGGTTTTAAAAGAATATTCATAGCAATTCAGTGCAAGGACAAGTCAGTTTGGGGGCTGTAGCGTTGCTTCAGAGTTAAAGTGTCCTTACCTTGGCCCTGGGGCTAATTTCGAAATGGATGCAACCCCTTACGGGCATTTTTCGTTATGCGCATGAGCAGACCATCAGTGATTTAACTGGTGGTGCTTTCGTCAGAGAGGATTGGGGTTTTGGGCGGATGCTTTTCCGCTATAGAATCCCCTGGTGAGGGTCTGCGCATGCGTGGATTCAAGAAGCGATATCTCCAGAACCACTAGTGTTGGAGAATCGGAGTTTTTTGTGAGGTGTGTAATTTTGGGAGGACTTGCAGCCACGAGTATACTGCGCTTGCGCAGACGAGAAGTGAATGGTTTTGGGTTGTTTGGGCTATGTTGGGAGTAATGAGCCGATATTGTGAGGTTTTAAAAGAATATTCATGTCAATTCAGTGCACGGACACAAGTCAGTTTGGGGGAAATAGCGTTGTTTCAGATTTGAAATGTCTGTATGGTGGCCCTGAGGCGAATTTATAAATAACTATATTCGGTAGATCTATATTAAAATGCGTTCGGATTTGGAGAAGATGCAATTTCGTCCCTAACGGAGGACCCACAACCGAATTTTTTTCTGATCTACGGTAAAACTAACAGCCAAACTGTATTGATAGCTATATTTGTTAAAGGAACTTGAAGAAAAAAAAAAAAAAGCACTGACGTGAAGTCAGTACTCTTTGGCGCGCGTGTTCACGGTGGCTAATTTGAATTGAATTATTCAAAATTTAACAGTGCTGTATCTAAGCTGCCATCAGGATAGAGTAACAAAGTTGGAAAAGAACACAAGTGACTCTCCTTAGTCGCACAAGCTCCTAGAAGATTTGGGAGGGTCAGTATAATCCTAATCATGTTTATAGCACGCGCGCAAAAGCAGATTGACTTAACAATGAAAGAAAAAGTGTAAAAAGTCAATCTGCTTTGGCGCGCGTGCTATAAACATGATTAGGATTATACTGACCCTCCCAAATCTTCTAGGAGCTTGTGCGACTAAGGAGAGTCACTTGTGTTCTTTTCCAACTTTGTTACTCTATCCTGATGGCAGCTTAGATACAGCACTGTTAAATTTTGAATAATTCAATTCAAATTAGCCACCGTGAACACGCGCGCCAAAGAGTACTGACTTCACGTCAGTGCTTTTTTTTTTTTTTTTATATCATATGAATATATTTCGTACCATTTTAATGACAGACTTGAGTAATGATATAATCATCTATAATCACAAATATTTAGCACTGACATATTTATTGTTCGATTTTGAAATTTTTTAAATATCTAATACACTGCGCAAAAAAAATAACGCACATTCTGAAAATCTCAATTTCAATGAAAGTTAACTCTACATTGACTTTATAACTTATTTTTTATGTTCTCTCGGGAAGGTTTTGAACGAAACAAGACACATTAAATGGAAGAATAATTCAGGATTTCACCGAATCTTATGTGAAAGAAGAGAAATAAACAATTTTCAAAATACTGGAATGCTGATTTAATACTTGGTATTTCCACCGCTTGCGTTAATTACAGCTCGGCAACGACGGTTCATACTCAAAATGAGTGATCTTAAAATGTTCTGATCTAATCCTTCCCAGATGTCTCTGAGTTGGATTCTTAAGTCATTAAGAGTAGCTGGATGATTTTCTGAACTTCTCAGCCTTCTATTGAGGTTGTCCCAAACCTGCTCAATCGGATTGAGATCTGGACTTCTTGCTGGCCATTCCATTCGAGAGACTTCAACCTCTTCAAGGTACTCCTGAACGATGCGCGCACGATGGGGTCTGGCATTATCGTCCATAAAAATGAAATTTTCATTAGGTATGGGGCAAATGCTCGCAACAACCCATTCCACGAGGTTGAATCATTGCAGATTGCTCTTTAATCTTGATAGATAAATTTAATGCCAATTTTTGAAGCATGAATGCATTGAAGCATTGTCGATTGCTCTTTTTTTTATAAGATAATTTTTGAAGCATTTTATTTAAACGACACTTTTCCTAAATTTAATTTCTTTCATGATGCATTTCTATCATAGGAATCCATTGATATAATTCCCAACTCTGAGAAACCAATACTTTCGGAGATATAATTTGTCTGTTCGAACAAGTGCGCCAAAAAGCTCCTGTCCACAGTGCTTGAACCTATTTTAGTCTTAAGTCCATTTTATAATAATCCAAATATCTGTTCAATGTTATTCCTAGCCTCTGTTGGGAAATATCGGTCTAAGCAACCAAATCACAAGTAACTATTCCTTCACACTTCTATCGATACTTAATTCGAGTTTTCAATTGTTTGGCATAAAATCTTCATTTATGCTAATATCTGTGAAATTTGACCTCGAAGATCAGCGAGCCGAACCTAATTTTCGGAAAGGGCATTTTTCCTCATTTTTATAATTTTTTTTCCAATATAGCGCAAGTAACAAATGTTTTCTGCATATACAGGGTGTTTAAAAGTCATTGATAATAATAATTTGTTCCAAATACGGACATGTCCTCTCGTTTTTGGCTGTCTTGTTCCTCGGAACAGAGTTCAATTAATTTGCCAAATGTCTGTAGTTTTCGAATTTTTGGCTGAAAATGGTCCTCAACGATTTGGATCAACTCACTGTATATGCTCTATATACTCTATATGCCCTCGGATAATCCATATAATGAAGGAAATATATATTTTGTGAGTAAATAAATTGGGTTCAGAATATCTCCAGTGAAAAAAAAAGTTTCAATTTATATAATATAATTTTAAGAGTTGATTTGTGGCATCAATATCTCGGATAATTTCGTAATATAATTTTATTTTAGATTCTTCTATGATGCAGTTCTATAACAAGAATCCATTGATATCATTTCTAACTCTGAGAAACCAATACTTTCGGAGATATGATTTGTCAAAGTTTGAACAAGAGCGCCAAAGCTCCTCTCGACAGGGTTTTCCCACATTTTGTACTTTGATACTACAATCCAGTGGTTCACAGAAATACTTAATTTTCTGTTATGATGAAAAACTATAAAGTGGTTTTTTCAGATATCCTATTTTAGCGTTACCCTTCCGGCACATACAAAATCCAGCACATTCTGACATTTCCGAGATATAAATATATTTTATCCTTATACGATTCTCATGACATTTGGCTTATTCTACACCTAAATACAAAATATATACTCGGTAGTTCTGTAATTTTGGTAATATGTGAAAAAAAGTTCAGATCGGTGTATTTCCGAAACGGGTGATCGGCTTTTGCCATTCACGAACTTGGCCTGCGAATTCAGACCTGAAACGCTGAAACGCACTTGGTAAATTCTCTAACGCCTCACTTTCGGAAGTTATCTCGTTTCAGGTGGACAGATTTGAATGTGAATACAGAATCCAGGTATTTAGTCAAAAAGATGTCACCCTGTTACAACCTTGCAAAAATTACGTGAGAGAGACATTTATGGAAGAGGAAGAGGAGTCAGAGGCTACATACAGGGTGAGTCTTTGACCACTGCATTAATTTCAACCAAAGATTCTTATCGTCAAAAGAAACACTTTTTTCATTTAACATTTTTTCAAATTCGGCTCAGGTAAAAAGATACAGGCTGTTGAAATTTCGAAAAAAAATCAGTTTTTATTTTGTAGCTTTGACATCCTTTTTTCGAATGAAATGAATACTGGTGTGAAGTTTCCTATAACTATGAGACATATTTTCCAAATATTAGTTATTTTCTACTTCTAGTGATTTTCAAATTATGGACTCGTGGATTCATAAAACTAAACGAAACTAGCATAAAGAAAGCAGATAAAGTTTTTCTTGGGTAATTTCAAGAATATTCCATCGTTTTAGAACATTATATTATTCCTCATCATTTCTCCTTAAACGCACCGTTTTCGAGATATTCTTCATTGAATGTTATAAAATGGAAAACTCCATAAATTTCACTACTTTTATGGATCCGTCCCTGAGCGTTGGAATCCCGAATCAAGCTGTAAACCACGTTACCATGCCTTTTTCTCGTCCGCCAACAATGTCATAGATAATTTATATGCAGGATTGTATTAGCACATTGTGAAATCTTTAAACGCTTGTAACTTTTTACCTGAGCCGAATCTGGAAAAATGGTAAATGAAAAAACTGTTTTATTTGATGAGAGGAATCTTTGGTTAAAATTAATGCAGTGGTCAAAGATTCACCCTGTATAGGACCGTTAAATCTTCATAATCATTCAAACATGAACCCTGCTGGGACGTAAAAATTTCCATTTCGAGATAATTTGATCGGACGGAAAATGTAGCCCAAAGACTTGAAATAGTGAGATATAAAAATATAATATATCATCTGTACGTTGATATCGAACAGATGCTTTATGACTACCGTGCAAATCTAACTCATAAAAATTCGCGGAAGTGTAGACTTCATTCTGATTCGAAAGAATTATGAGAGAGAATTTAGATCAAAGATGAAAATAAAAAGTAGGTCATCCCTTGATTATTCGTTCCAAAAATACACATTCATATTTAATTTAATCATTCATACTCGGAACTGAAGTGTAAATAATTGAGTATTATCGTTTTTCTAAATCTTTCGGACCAATACCTGCTCTCATAATATGCATTTATATCCGTATCAGAAAAAACATCCATTTGGTATATCATCATCATTATTTATTCTGCCTACTAAAAATAAATTATATCATAAATTTTTGAGGTTTGTCTTGAATTTCTTCATCGAGAGATTGGTTAGCGGAAATGGCAGAATATTATATATTGCAATTCCGATACACATGGGAGACATCCTCATGAACTCATGCAATACTAGGGCTTTAGACGAGATCGAGATTTTTCTCGTGTCGTCTCGTTCTCGTCTCGGAAAAGCGAGACGAGACGTTCTGATAAATGTTACAGGCGATACACAGACCACATCCAGCGCAACCCAAGAATCTTGTTTTTAGTCTCGTTATTTTTTTTTAATTAAGTTTTTATTCGAAAACTTCTACTTAGGGTTCAATATATTCTACAAAATATCAATTCTTGTGACTATCTGTGAAATATTTATATATTTTATTTCAACTTGTTAACTGTTCTATAACTTCTTATGGTAACGTATCTCTTATCATGAATATCTATCCTTGCAGATTTTTATATTTTAGGACGGAATGTGTTTTTTTCATAATCGATTTTTTACTCTCTCTTGAGTATATGTGTCTGTAAACTACCGAGTAATAAAAGTATATACTATTGAAAAGGTTTCTTTGGCTCGAAAATTTCTATCTGGAAGATCGTCTTATTTACTACAGATACATACAGTAAACTTTTCTCATATACGACTCGACCTTTTTCAACACACACAGAGAACAATTGAATAAGAAGAGTTTCCACAATAATTACCATATAAAGGGGGGTGTCTGGTGAGGAATGGGACAACGTTAAGGTGGTGATGAGGGATGTCTCAAGGAGTGAGAAAATGCCATTGGAAATCATCTGAGGTTCATGGTTCCTGATATACAGGGCGTTTCAGAAAAAATAAAAAAATTTCAAATTACTATAATTCAGGAAATATTGGAGCTAATCCAATGATTTTTCGTATGAACAATGATAGAGTGAGTACAAATCTGTTTGGATGGAAAATTCGGAACAAAATCGGATCCGGACTTAGAAATTTTAGTTTATCTGAAATTAGGAAAAAACAACACCCTGTATACGGTTTTTGATTTTTTTGACTTCAGATTCTGAGAGAGCAGGAAAAATACTTCCAAACTCCACTGTCATCCCGAATGGCACAAATTTTCCCTGCTTTCTCTGACCCTTCGAATGTCAATCTTCCAATTCTCGCTTCTTCCAATTTTTTTTCTCGACATTGCAGAAACATGAGATCTCAGATAGGTACTTATAAGTAAAAAAAAAAAAGATTAAACGAATAAAAAATTTTATAAAAATGATCAAAAAAGCGAAAAACGGTTAACATTTGGAAAATTTACGAAGTATTTAATAATACTAATAATAATAATAAAAAAGGTCTTTATTTCCATAGAAATCGCAAGGGGAAGTTCACCCAGAGGTGTTCTACCACTTATCCCTTGTTACAAATTATAAATTGGGCATGAGCCATAAAAAAAATAAACAAAAATAATAGAACATTGGTGAGCATACTAAATAAAACACATATACATTCTATCATCGGAGACTGATTTTTGAGAGAAAAAAAAAAAAACAGAAACAGTCCAAAACAATTAGAGGCAGCTAAGAAGATGTTTTTTTATTTCCGTCCTGAAACGATTTTGAGTGAGCTGTTTCAGGTGTTCAGGTATATTGTTGTAGAGTCTATAAATATTGTATCTGAAACTTCTCTGGAAAGTAGATGTTCTGTGATGAGGACACGACAGCAAATTCCTATGTCTTATGTTGACACTATGAACATCAGCTCTATACCTTAACTTTCCAAAGAGATAAGTTGGACATCTCTCGACTATTATTTTATGATAGGAACAGATAGCATAATATTCAAAACGAAACTTCATTGGAAGCCAACCCAACTCCCTCAGTCTGTGAGACACATGATCAAACTTTCGGATCCCAAAGATAAACCTCACGCAACTGTTCTGTACACGTTGAATTCTGCTGAGCGATTCCCGATCCAAGCAAAAAGCATAGACAGTAGAGCAGTAATTAAATTTTGATAGGACCAAAGACTCGCAAAGCAGTCTCTTCGTTTCGACTGGCAAGTAGGATCTATGAGGGAACATCAATCTAAGAGCCCCATAAGCACCACAAATCAATCCCTGGATATGTTCCCGGAACCTCAGTGAATCGTCAAGGACTAAGCCCAAATCCCGCGCACTTTCCACAAAATTAATAACACTACCAGAAACAGAAAGTTTTAGATTATTCCTGACAATATGCTTATCGTTTCTGGACCCAAAAGCAAGTGCAAAAGACTTCCGCGCATTGAGAATCAAACCATGCTTGCTCTCTATATCCCATAAATCACCCAAGTCCTCGTTCAGTCTAACGTTCGCATCAGCCAATTCATCAATGGAGAAATCTAAGAACAGTTGGAAGTCATCGGCATACATGTGCACCTTGCAGTGATGAATGAACTTAATAAATTGACTTGTATAAACAATGAACAGCAAGGGTCCAAGAATTGAGCCCTGGGGGACTCCACTGGCCACGCGTTTGGACCCAGAAAACCTACTGCCCAGCTTCACAAATTGCGAACGTCCACCGAGATAAGATCCGAAGAGAGCGAGAGCCGGCCCAACCACTCCGCAAGACTGCAACAAGGCAAGGAGAGTGTCATGCCTCACAGTATCAAAAGCTCCACTAAAATCGAGCAAAAGCAAAGCAGCACATTTGGAGTTATCGAGCGCCTGCAGAATGTCATCGGTAACATCCAGAAGAGGACCAGTGGTGCCATAGCCCGGTCGAAAACCGGACTGGTTATCCGGAACTATTTTATTGGAATAAAGAAAATCCCGAAGTTGATCCGACATTATCTTCTCCATCAATTTGGACAAACCTGGCAGAATACTTATTGGCCTAAGATCAGACAATTCCGTAGGCTCTTTGTTCTTAGGGATAGGTGTAACCTGAGCACACTTCCAAGCGGTGGGAAATTTGGACTTCAACAGAATGCTGTTGAAAATGTTGACAATGAAAGGAAGGACATATGGGCAGCAAATCTTAATGAAGGACATAGAAATCTTGTCACAACCTGGCAAACTATTTCTGACCTTCTTTAGGTAATTAAAAACTGTTCCCTCATCTACCAGCCGAAAAATGAACTGCCCTGTACAAATAGGATTGTTTACATAATTATCAATAACAGAAGGGTCAGTAATGCCAGCTGAGAAATTCAGAAAGTGATCGTTCACTTCATCTGGATCAGGAAAATTGAGATCAATATCAGCATGAGATTTATTTGAAATCTCCAAAGACCTGAGTTCCCTCCACTGATTTTTGTTCGAAGTATTCATTGCAACATCCTGAAAATATACACGCTTCGCTTTATTAATTGCACGGTTCAGGGCATTCCTCAAACGCTTATACTCATTCCACGACTCTTCCGTCCTGAGTCTCTTATATTTCTGAAGTACCTACTAATTGATGATTCAGTAGGAACAAAATTAATGATTAATTCTTCAAATATTGTTCAAAATGAAAACCGTCAATTTCTTGTCTCTTAGTCGATCTTTCAGATGAGTTTGGATCATTTTTTCCTGTAATATCCAAAGTTTCATTCGTCATGTAGATATCTCCATCATTAGTCTTGAATCTAGTTGCCAGTTATGTCAATTCTATGGTTTGCTATCATTCATGATGAGAAAAGATAGAGCATTTAGTTATCTGTCAAATTAGTGATTTTATTGTTGATACAATCTTACTTCAATTTGTTGAAAATCATGACGCACACATTTTCTAATAAAGAGTATGTTGACATGCTTTTGGTGTATGGTTCATATGATATGAACGAAAGAGCAGCTGAAAGGGAGTATCGTTTTCCCAATCGTCGGGTTCCAAATCACAAAATTTTTTCGTGGTCATGGTGGTCAAAGAGCATGGCCACCTCGGTCTCCAGACATGACACCGTTAGATTATTTCCTTTGGGGCCACCTTGAAACTATGGTGTACGAGCAAGAGATAAATACGAGGGAACAATTAATTCAGCGAATAATAGACGCATGTGACGAAATACGAAACAACCCAAATGTGATAAGGAAAGCAGTTTTGAATTTAATGAAAAGAGAAATACTTCGTGAATTTTCCTAATGTTAACTGTTTTTCGGTTTTTTGATAATTCCTGTAAAATTTTTGATTCGTTTATGATCTTTTTTTACTTATAAGTAACTATCTGAGATCTGAAATGTTTCTGCAGTGTCGAGAAAAAAATATGGAAGAAGCGAAAATCGGAAGATTGACATTCGAGGGATCAGAGAAAGCAGGGAAAATTTGTGCCATTCGGGATGACAGTTGAGTTTGAAAGTATTTTTCCTGCTCTCTCAGAATCTGAAGTCAAAAAAATCAAAAACCGTATACAGGGTGTTGTGTTTTCCTAATTTCAGAAAAACTAAAATTTCTGAGGCCGGATCTGATTTTATTTCGAATTTTCCATCCAAACAGATTCCTACTCACTCTATCATTATTCATACCAAAAATCATCGGATTAGCTCTAATATTTCCTGAATTATAGTCATTTGAAATTTCGTACTTTTTTCTAAAACACCCTGTATATCAGGAACCATGTACTTCAGATGATTTCAAATGGCATTTTCTCACTCCTTGAGACATCCCTCATCACCACCTAAACGTTGTCCCATTCCTCACCAGACACCCTGTATATTTTGTCCATATTATACATCGATCGTTCTAGAAATATACGATTTTTTAAAGTTCTCGCGATAATTGAGATTATTTTTCAAGAAAAAATAGAATTCATAACCATAAAAACTGGTCCCATTATGAATTCAATACTTAACGGACAACTTTTATTATCCTTAAATCCCAAATGCTTTTGAAATTTTGTCTATATTTGAACATCTGGAGAAATTTATTGTTTTTTAATGTTCTTCCTGTAGTGAAGATGTGAACAAATATTGTATACATCTGTGGAAGTACATATAATTAAACTGGTTAGGAAATGAAAAATTAAGCTATTCCATGTTTCGAAAAGTGTTATGAGGATTACGCCATGAACACCCTCAATAATCTACCCACTGGTAAGGAATTTATTGAAAACGATACCAATTTGTCCAATTCTATTAAAGAATTTATCGACATCGATAGCCTCTTTAAAACATCAACAAAACCTTCGAAACATTGGAAACCTGAGTTTGAAGAACATTTGCTGTCAAAAAAAGTAAATAGGAATCAAAATTGTATTTTGATGTTACCTGTTGAAAGATTATTTTCCACAGCAGGTAGGATCATGGCAAAAATATGTACATCATTGAAAGATGATATGATTATGTTTGAATTCGTGATCATCGAGTGATTTTAAAATAAATTTATTAACAGTGTTTAAAATTGAAAAAAATTATGCAGATGAAGAAATATTTTTGTATAAGAGCGTAATAAAAATAGCTTTACAAACTTATTCATCGTTATCTACCATTTCGTTTATGAATTATAATATTTATTATCGTTATTCAGAATAAAGCGAGACGAGATGAGACAACTGATTACGAGACGAGACCGAGACTTAAACGAGTCAATTTTTTTTTGGAATTGGCGAGACCGAGAAGAGATTTTTGATATTCTCGCCTACTCTCGTCTCGTGTGAAGCCCTATGCAATGCTGATAAATGAGGAAAATTTTCCAACTATATGTGATATTTGTATTCGTATTCGAAATAAAAACGAATAAATAAAATAATAGTTGGATGAAACCTATTGGAAAGGGAAGAGAATATAATAGAAATTAAAGGAAAAATAATTTACGGGTGATCTGAGGTCGGGAAGTAGAAGGGGGTGAGTTTTCAAGGGTAAAAACGGTTTATCTCGATTTCCGCAAAAAAAAAAAAAATTTTTTATGTCCCAAACACACAATTTTTTTTATTTAAAATAATATGTTTTTCACCTTATTTTGATAAAAAAGCATCCTGATTTTCCTTCTCAATTTCTCACGTCAAAATATTTGCTTTTTTGAAAAAGTCTGTGGCCTTTTTGTTCGTTGTAATCTCTACTTATTGGAGGTGTATAAAAAATGTACATTACTATGGTAAATTCTCCTCAGAAAATGCTGAGTTAATAAACTCAATATTTAATAAGACATCTGCAATAGTTTGGGAAAGTTGTAGAATCTTCTTTAAGATAACAAATATACAATTACATTATATATATATATAATGTGAAATTCAAGAATTGTCACAAAATAACTATCAACAAAATAATTCTAACGATTTTCATTGAGCGTCTGACGAAGGAGTCTGATATAGACTCCGAAACGTTACGATATACTTGTTTCTTCGTTGATGTTATTTCGTTGTTGTTTGTTAGGCAACATTGTTCAATTGATTGATTCTGACAAATATCCTGTGTTTCTTACGCAGAAGCAAATCACAAAATAATTAATTTTTATTTATAGATATTTTTCAGAGTTTGGGAGAGAAAAACCAGAAAAAAAACCGTTCAATTTTCAGTGATGTTTTAAAAATTGTCTAGTAATACGATCCTCACAAAATTTTGCAAGAATTTTTGTGTTAGCATTCTACAACTAATAACCATGTTTGCATTGGATTGGTTTCGTTTTATTTTTCGAGTTCTTGAGAAAATAACAACCAGCTTCCATGGCCTATAATGATTTTTCTCCACCAAATTCCACACCAAATTCGTCATCAAGGTGTTCACAGATACCATAGATAAAAATTGGCCACAAATAACTAATTGTACAGATATTCCTAGAGAGATATTCAAACGGTTGATAGAGTTTATTTTCGAGGACGATAGCCAACTATTTCGAAGGATCCCATTATGAATAAATGTTTGCAATACCTTAATTATCCTAGTGACCACATTTTATATATCAATATGTAGATGACATGATTTTGACAATTCCAGCTGACAGGGTGGAGGAGACTTTGACATTTTTCAACAATATTAATGAACACATTCAGTTCATCGTGGAAGAAGGAACAAATAGAGCAGTACCTTTTTTGGACACGTTGGTATTTAGATATGTGGATAACCTCATAAAATAATACTGGTATAGAAATCCATCGAGCTCCAGAAGGTACATCAATTATGATTCATACCAGCACATATCGCTCAAAACAAATGTGATTCTGGGCACGAAGAGACTAATTATGGACATTTGACATCCTCGGTTTCGAAAGATAGGACAGCAATAGCATTTTCTAGCTTTTCATTGATAATGGTTGTAAAAGGATCTTTCTTTTACTTTATCGCACTGCCACACGAGACCCCAGTTATCTGGTGGGAGACGTAGCAGACGTGGATAGCAGTCAAATGTTTGGATCCTTCCTATATGCTTAATAAACTCATAAGAGGATCATAGTACATAAAAATTACTCGGTATGATCAATATTATTCACGTTTCTCAATGACAATCAATTTAATTTCTTTCGATAACTCTTTCCTCGGGGTCATTATCTCAACAGAAATGAAAATAACCTTGACCGAAACTGATACTGTACTTTCGACTTTTTTTCCTACGGTAACTGGGTAAGGACTATCAACTGCTACTTTAGATGGATCTTCAACATGTTTGAAACATCAACTGGTCTTTCCACTGGGTAAGGTGCTGGGTACTTTGACAGCTACTGGTTATGGTTTTCTACTGGGTGAGGTAAGAGTCTGTGAAATGAACCTAATGCTCCGGTGGCTGCGATAGCCTTGGGTTCGATTCCTCGAGCATAAATAGCACATTTTCAATTTTTTGTCACTTAGTCCGAAGGAACAACTGCAAGAAACGTTACTCCTATAGACCAGCCTATTGATCTTCAATTAGGGAAGAGAGAGGATACCGCATGCCGTACTACGCAACGCTATCGATCTGAAGCCAAAACTTTGACAGTTTGGTGGACACCAAACAATTTGGTGGGCGTTTGTTTCTTGTGTTTATCTGAGCGTTTACATTCTGTTTACGACTGTTTTGTTATAAAAGTGGGTTACACATAATGGTAGGACGTGCAGCTTATGGCTTAAGTCACAGCAGGAAAAAGGAGCCTGGTTCTGTGGTCATGGGTACCCATTTGGTTTCATATGTTATCCGTCCTCTCTCTTCTATAGTCTGAGCTATTCGTAGAATCACGAAAGACGCCGATAAAATGTTCATAGAATTGACATAATTGCACATAATTACAGACATTAGCCGCGTTCGGCAGAGCCAACAGTTGCGGAACAGTTGTCACATTTCTATGATTTTTCTATTGAACGGTACGCTCACTGTGGAACATGTTTAGTAGTGGTCGTCATTTTAAGTAGAGAAGATTTTCTCCGCTCAGCATCGGTAACATGTTGTAAGATTGACAGTTGTGACAATTATTTTGAAAATAAGGAGCGAAAACATGGATACTGGACAAACATTTTCGACGGAAAGAATAACCTGCACATCGGGACATTCTAAAATGGTCTTTTAATGAATCACCCATATATTGAGAAATTGTATCTTCATAAAAATTCTGATTCCTGGGAACAATTTCTCTGTTTTCATCTTCCAATAAGAGCAGATGTTAAGTCAATAATTTAACAAGTTCACTTGTTATGTTGGCCGTAATATTATCATCTTCGAAGAGTAATGAAATGATATTTGGATTCATCATTGAATATTTATTTTTATTACTGGCAAAGAAAATTCGAATTACCTAACCTGAACTTGTGATTTGCCGATACAAGGAGCTGTCCCTTCAGCAGGTCACGATACCGCTACCTACCGGTAGCGTAGCGGTTCATACTACCGATCTTTCTACCGAACGCGACCACCGATATTTTCATAGCTAGATGAAGTCAAATTTGACAAGGTGAAGAATATTTATAAACATTTTAGTTTGCAATTCACTATAATAATCACTTGTATATCCACTAAGAATACAAAAGAAAAAGGTTAATTCCTCAATCAATATACAGTACCCTGGTAGTTGAATAAAATGAGATAATTTCAGCATTGTATGATTTCATTACCTGAATGGATGACCGCTTCTGACCCTATGAATTTGAGGAAGCGTGCCAAAGCAGACTGAACTCACATCAGTGCTTTCCCAACTTTTCTCACATTCAGTAGTAGAAGGCGTTCTAATGTAAAGGAAAACTAGGCCAAAACTTCGACACATTTGGACTATCCATCGTTCAATTAAGTTCGATTCGAACTCGGAAACCCAATTTAGCTTAATAAACATATTATGTGACACGTTCTTGAATAGCACCTAACGAACACTTTCTCTGAACTACATTCGCTGATATTTGGAGCAAAATAGCGGTGGAATTTCCTCTCTTATCGAACATAGGTAATGGAGAAAACATTTAATAAACAAAATTTAGAAATTTCGATACAAAGGTTTATTATTCCCTATTAAGATGAACTGATAATTCTTCATATTTGTGAGTACATGTACTGGTTTTCTCAAAGTTTCTTCATCTTATTCATAACTCAACAACAATGTTGTACAATGTTTCGTGAAATTTTTTTATTAAGCATAAGAACTGTAATTATTTTCAATACCTCGATGAAACTCGAGAATTTCTATTCATTTTCAACATTAATGAAATGTTCTTGTTGGACCGATATCAATGAAAATCTTGGAAGATGATTCTTTTGTTGTACTCGAATTATAAACTGTTTCAATGATTCATCGGTATTAATCCAGACGAATTGAAATATCAAAACTTCAATCCTCTGGTGGATCAAACATCATAGAATTTAATGTCGAGTTAAGTCGGAGAAGTTTAAGAATAAATGGTCAAATCAAAAATCAATACTAGTACCCGAGATACTTTCACCTATGAGCTCTGTTATTCTTAAAAACCACTGAAGTGAAGTGAGGGGCTTTTGTCCCACATGTTCTTTTCAGCGCGCTGTTCTATGAACAGAGTACCTATGAATTCGTCCAAATGTCTGTAATTTTCGAATATTTGTTACCCTTTAATTGAGGAGACATGATAAGTTCTGTATCAAGTACGAAAAAGGTGATCAATATTTCGAGTTCTATCAATCGAAGAATCACACAGGTTTACTGATATGTACGGAGAAGACGGTCGATTATCTCCTAGAGTAAGATAGGTAGCCAGATGCCTTATCTTCTCGGGGCCACATGATAGACCACGGAAAATCATTCGAATGAATTCGCTTGCATTTTTCAGAATATCTCGATATATCTCGAGAGGTTTCAATATCAGAATGGTTCCATTATTTTCAAGCAGGAGGTCTCATCTCTAGCCTGCATGAGTTCCTTGTGTTATGCAGGTTATGTAGGACGGCGATAGATTCATAAGTCTTTTAAATGTAACTATCCTGGTGTGTGTTCCCTGAAAACATTCCCTTTAATCAACTTTGACTGTTGCAGTCTTTCTACAGGGTTGGGCGATAGTCTAGAATAAAATTCATATATTTTGGCGCTCTTTTTCCTCGGAACAGAGTGCTTATCAATTTGCCCAAATGTCTGTAATTTTTGGATTTTTGGCTAAATATGGTCTAGAACGATTTAATTCGACTCACTGATCAAGAATCCGAGGTCGAAATCGATTCTGTCCGGCCGGCTGTAGGCACGATAACTCTCGAACGAAAGGAGTTAGAGGATTGAAATTCACAAGGTGGGTTGGGAGCGTAAATATCTCGAACAAGTTCGTTGATGGGCAAAATCCATCAAGCGGTTTCGGAGTTGTGGCCGTTTTTAGTAAAAACATTTTTTATGGATATTTCCGAAACCGATCACTCGATCTTTCTGAAATTAAGCATTAAATTGTAGAATCATGACCTTTATACGCATGTAAAGTTTTGTAGTTTGTATTGATCGGGTTACTGCAAAGTGTCAAAAATTTTTTTTTTAAATTAAAAAAAAATTTCTACAATAACTCTTGAACGAAATGAGCTAGGCAGTTGAAATTTTCAGAGTAGGTTAGGTAGATGAATATCTCGTTTAAGTTCGTTATTTGGCAAAATAGGCCAGAGTAACGAAAAAAACATTTTTTTTTAAGTAAAAAATTTCAAATTTAATTTTTATTTAAGATGCAGTTTTACCATAAAAATCCATTGATATCATTTTCAACTCCAACAAGCTAATACTTTCGGAGATATGATTTTTAGAAATTTCAATAACGTATCGTACTTCTATGTTTTCACAGAATGCTATAATCATTCTATCTATGCTTTATTATATGAAATGTGTTCATACTCGTATATGTCATCCTGTTGTATAAGAAAGATACAAATTCATTTCAGCTATTTTAATTTGATTTCTTCCATGGTGCAGTTCTCATTCTCAGATTTCTCATTTAATCTTGATAAATAAACTATTATTTGAATTGAATTTTCTTTATGATGCAGTTCTATCATAAGAATACATTGATATAATTCCCAACTCTGAGAAACCAATACTTTCGGAGATATAATCTGTCTGTTTGAACAAGAGCGCCAGAAAGCTCCTGTCCACAGGACTTGAACCAATTTTCAACCAATAAGCTAAAACGCTAAATCCGTCAATTGAAATTTAACTATCTGCATTTTATGGTGATGAAATGGAGTATTTTACTTCAACCTCTTGGCTGCATCGCTACCCAACTTTTGTTTTTCAAACGTAAATATCATGTTTGGGCTCGTTGGAAAGCCTATGAAAAATAGAAGCTTTCCACAACCCTAGTTTTCATTTTAGTAATGTAATTGTTAGCAAAATGAATAAATAGAACGGATTGGTATGGTGAGTTTAATCCTGAATAAGTTTTTGTTTTACATCGATAAAAAGAAAAGGCAAACAAAATTGTATCTAGGGGATACTAGAAAAGCAGAAAATTTTTTTTTTATCGATGTAAAACAAAAACTTACACAGAGTTCAACTCAGCATAATGAACGGTTTTATTTATTCAATTTCCTAACAATTACGTACCTAAACAAACGTGGGAAAGCCCTGTGGACAAAAGCTTTGGCGCGTTTTCCAAATTTATAGCCAGAGCTGTCGGCCATCCAGGTTTATAATTTTATTATTATATGGGTTGTGCTGGGCAGACGAAACCCGCCCCTCCTCTGCAACCAATCGGTCTATTGTGGCACACCTACAGTATATAATCTATACGTCACCAAAAACTTCAAGTCTCTTGATGAGGAATATGAGTCTGGTGGTTGAGAACTTGTCCAGTTCCCTCAGTGTCAGTTTTTGACTCCTAATTCCTCCAATCTGATCCTGTCCACACCGGGGCAGTCACAAATGATGTGTTCGATAGACTCGTCGTCCTCGAGGCAAAGTCTGCACTCAGAGTCCTCAGTCAACCCCAGCGTATCGACGTGTTTACTGAGGCCACAATGGCCCGTGTATACAGCTGTAAGATAATCTGAGCCATTTTCTGGTTCTTTCATCTGATGGGCCAGTAATTGTTGAGCGAGTATGTCTGTGTCCAGGTATGCTTCTCCAGATTTCTTGTACCCTTTGGTCCACCCATCGGTTGTTTTCCTTCGCCGCTGCTCTGAGAGAGATACTACAGGCCGGTTCAGGTCAAATGATCCCCATGGAAGCCCCCCGTGCCGCCAATGAGTCCGCCATCTCATTACCCTTTATGCTCGAGTGGCTCGGGACTCACAAGAGCTGCAGCCTGCAGTGCCCTCCAAGTTCAGCGAGTGTGGTCCGGCAATCCTGCACAAGCAGGGATTTGCAGTTGTATGAAGTCAAGACCTTCAAGGCAGCTTGGCTATCTGATAGGATCTTGATTGATCCGAGAGGCCAACCTTTCTCAAGTATGAGCTTCGCACAGTGATCAATGTCGAGAATTTCAGCTTGAAATACAGTCGCAAAACTGCCCAGGCTGATGGATTCACCCCTAGCAATTCTGCAGCCACTGACTCCCGCTCCCACCCATTGGGTGGTAGTGGAGCCATCTATGAACCAGCAGGGACCCTCAAGCAGTAGGGTCTCAGAGACGGCCCAGTCATCTCTGCAGGGAAATACGACTCGGTAGGGCCACTCTTTGTAGGTTCTGGTTTTAGATACGTCTAATCGCATGCCCATTATCTCGTTTGCCTCCAATTCCGCCTGCACAGAACTAGGAACGTAGCCAATTGCATCTGGCTCATTGCGAGCCATATGCAGAAGTCTGTATGTCGCCATCCGGGCCACACTCCTGATCACCAGGTGAAGAGGGCCGAGGTCCAGTAGGCGTTCCATGACTGCGGTGGGGGTGGAGCATAAAGCGCCTGTCACCATCAAGCACGCGGATCTCTGAATTTTTGCAAGCTTCAGCTGAGACTGCACTTTTACAGTTCACTCCCACCAACTATGGAAAATATATTAAGTTTCCTCTTCCTAGTGAATGGCACAATCAACGTCTTTCAAGGGTTCACATTTAACTGTTCCCCCTCACACCAGCCTTGTGTTGTTGTCAGTGCCTCTGATAGGGTCTCGACCAGGACTTAGTCATCCCGACCTGTGGCCATAATGACTATGTCGACAGCGTACGCTTGGACATATACATCCAGCGTGCCTTTTATGGCCAGTAAATCGTCCACTAGAAGAGACCACAGCAGGGGGGAGAGTATTCCTCCCTGTGGACAGCCCCTCCTGGTCACGAATCTTACTATGTCCCCACACATGGACGTGGAGATGAGTCTGTTAGTCAACATGGATCTTATCAATTCCACAATGAGGTCTGATCTCCCCTGGCCCGCGCCGCTTCACAGAGCGAGTACGTGAGCGGTGCATTAAAAGCACCATCAATGTCCAGGAAGGCCATCCAGGTACTGAGCTCGCCTAAAGCTGCTTAAGTACAGAAAAAAATATAATATCTTCCTATTATTTTCAGTAATATAGATCCGATACAGTTCAAATCTAGGAATGTTCTGTAAAATGAGCTGAAATATTAAATATTGAGGGGAATTTTTTATCTTTAATATCGATTCTTTCTTCAAAATGAAATACACGTTGTTTTGAAACTGCAGTCATTTATGCATAAAACAAGTCATATAATTAATATTAAAACCCATATTGTAGTCATCGCTTGATCAGTTTATGTTGATCCTACCCCAAACATGCCTGCTTACATGCTACTAAAGCAATTTTGCTACTGAACTCTATGCCACAATTCTTACCTTTAGACGGAGGAACAAGAGTTATTTTTGTCATCCACAGTGTAACTACCTGTATAGCGTTATAATTCGCTGTTGGGTCAAAAATTAACAGTGCTGTGCCTAAGGTGGCGTAAGGACACAGTAATAAAGCCTACACAGAACACAACTGGTTCTCCTAACTCAGGTCAAGCTCTTAGAGCTTATGAGGGGTCTCCTTGTGGAAGACCCAGGAGGATCAGTATAATAATAATAGTAATAATAATAATATTAACTACACCGACTAGAGTGTACTTTTGAAGGTTTGATGAATTTACTCTGGAGTTGAATACTCTTCATGTAATATAAGAACGGTATCGGTTTCCGTTTGGAGTCCGAATGACAGAAGGTGCCAATATCGAAATATGTTGTGTTGGTATTAAGAAAGAACCTATTATTATTTTTGTTTTCTTCAGGTATATGCAACTCTAATAATGAATATTATTGTGACCAGTATTGAAGCTAATAAATTACCTCAACCTTAGTACCTACTCGCAGAAAAGTGTAATGTCAAGATCACAGAGGAGCATGAGATTGTTGAAAAACAGATATATGAATGATGTTACTAACTTCATGACATAATTTAAATTCGAAAATCAGAAACCGTTGACAATTTGTTTGGTCGAATGTAAATACAGTGGATCAGTTTACCTGGATCGTTGGAATATTTGGATATTTCAGCAGTATCTTCACCAATATGAATCGGATCGAGTTCAAATCTAGAACTTTACTGTAAAATAAGGTTTTGAAGGCTCTCGTAGAATTTCATCCATATCTGACGGACAGTTTTTGAGATAAAGAATTTTTTAAATCTTTTCTTTTATTTTTTCAGTCATGCGAACATTTCAAATAGCTATAATTCTGAAAACACTCGGTGGATTTAGCTCATTAACGAACATGGCCGGCGCATTTGGACTCTAAACCTACCCCGAACGCATAGGCCGGCTGGACATAATCAATCCTGACCTCGTATTCTTGATCAGTGAGTAGAAACTAAAGCCAAATATTCGAAAATTACAGGCATTTGGACGAATTAATAGGCTGTGTTCATAGAACAGCGTGCCAAAAATCAACGTTTCTTGAAATATGATGTTTTTGGAAGAAATGACCGTATTCTAACTTGCAAGATAACATACGTCGTCATAATTCTCATTTTATTATACCCTAGAATTTATTACTGAAGTTACATTAAGATATCTCGTAACTCTTCATCAAATGGGAGGTGAAAAATATTGCTAGTAATAAAGGGTAAACATTTTTTTGTTACTTTTATCATCCGATATCATAGAAGAATACACTATAATATTTCATTGCAGTATATACCTACCAAAAATGATAGCGTTTTATGGGCGTATTAGATGAAAGTGAGATTACGGTCTTGACCTTCATGGTTCATAGCGAAAGGGGAAAACACAATGAATATGTCACGGAGTAATTGTCTACATGAATACACCCACTGCACGGTTGCTGCGCTGCCTGTAAATAAAACTCATCTCACGCGTACAGAAAATTGGATACTTCAGTCTCAGGACGATAGCTGTAAACTTTACAACTCGCTGTTGCTCCTGTGGTTGGGTAAAACAGAACAAGTTATTTAGAAATAGTCCTAATTAACGTGCGTTTCGTCGTCTACAAAAAGTGATTGATGAAACCAGAATTAACTTTATTTGTATACATTTCGCAGACAGACAATTTCCATAGATTTTCATTTGAAACTCCATGAGGAAAAATTCTTAAAAAGCTCTGACTTGAAGTCTGGGGTTTTGGCGCGCATGTTCTTCTGTTTTTTCACGCCTGACACCCCTCACGAAATAAGGCATGATTTTGTTTTAATTTTCTAGTGATACGATCCACACGAAATTCCGCTAAAATTAGTGCGTCGGCAGTCTACAAGTATTTACGAAGTTTTAAAGGGATCGGATTTGAATTTTTTGAGTGATTCAAGAAATAACAAAAACATTTCAGAAACCGTTTTGCCGTTTATATCTAATAACGAATTTAACCATCGCATCGGGATACGCAACCTAACCTGAAAATTGCAAACCGCTATCTCTTTCACTTCTGAAGTTAACATGGAAACGGTAATACATCCAGCTACTGAGCTCACTCAAGACTGCTTAGCATCCCGAGCTGTGCCGAGCACTGAAGAAAAGTGGTTCGAGCCCTAAGTATTAAACACTCTATAAAAATGCTCCGAGCCTCGAGCACAAAGCATCGCGTTTTTACAAAAGGCTTGCGATTAATAATCATTTTATGAAAGTATTTCGATTTTTCGAGCGCTAAGCACTAAGTACATTTAGAAAAATGTTGGAGAACATGAAAACAAGCCAACTTGCTCTCCATATGCGTCATTGACGGATACTAAAATGAAGTGCAGCGAAACAAATTTCTATGTAACTAACGAACTCAAAATTCGTTCTATTCTCACACAATTCGAGAAGAAATAGTATATTCTAAAACAAGTTGCAGAATAGGCTCCTATTAAAACACGAATGCGAAATTCGAAAACGAGCGACGAAGGAGCGAGTTTTCGAACGCATGAGTGTTGGAATTGCCTTCTGCAACGAGTATTAGACGATATTTTCTCTATTTCCGGTATGTTTTGTCAAATACTGTTGAAATTTATTGAAAAATTCGGATTATACATCCTAGTGACTTTTGTATTGTATCTTGGTAGTTGGTGTGACTGTTACGAAAGTTGACAGATTACAGAATTTAAACTTGAAATGTACGTAGGGCATGGAGATCAGATTTAAAACAGTTTCCTAATAGCATGAATTATTCAAAATTAGCAAGAAGGAAATCTCTAGTACCATACTTTTTAAAGAAGATAAAGCTTTTCCTCAATAATTATTTCACTTTATCCAGATTATATTATATTGTCAATTGACGTATGTTGAAATTTGATAGGATCGAATGTCAGTGCTGAGCTGACTACCACAAAACGAAAAATATAACTAGAAACAATGCGGGAATGAGTTCATTCCAGCACTGTTTTCAGTGCTGGAATGGACTCATTACGATACAGAAATAGAGAAAGAATATTTCGAACCCATCATAAATATGCTACTAATTTGGGGTTGTTTCTACTTGGTAGATAGTATTGTGAAGTCGCATAGTACCACAGAAAATAGCGCGAATTTAACGTGTCAAACTATATTTTCATGGTACACTTGGTGTACCCTCATGTTTTCACTGAGAATAAATTATCCATCAACGAGATATTATGTTCGTTCAGATATAGTCTTGGCATTCGACAGTACAATAATCGATAAAACGGCATACCAGTGTACACAAGCGAAATCCATAACATACGCTGATGACTTCAACTGAAATTTTGTTGTTTACCCACCAAAAATGTTGGAAAGCACTGACGTGGGGTCAGTAGCTTTGGCACGCTGTGTTCAAATTCATAGCCAGAGCTGTAACCCATAGGTACTGAACTTGCCCAAGGCGGCTTTTCTTCCAGGAAAAACATAATATTTCCAACAATATAGATCGGTTCGAGATCAAATTTATAACTTGCCCAAGGCGGCTTTTCTTCCAGGAAAAACATAATATTTCCAACAATATAGATCGGTTCGAGATCAAACCTATAACTTGCCCAAGGCGGCTTTTCTTCCAGGAAAAACATAATATTTCCAACAATATAGATCGGTTCGAGATCAAATCTATAACTTGGCTGAAGAATAAGGATTTGAAGGCTCCTGCAAAATTCCAGTGATATCTGAATAATGCCAAAAATTGAGAAAATTCCATAAAAGCATTGAAATCGGGAATCCTCCATGAATTCTGCAAGTCATTTCTTAATCAAACTAATGGGTTGTCATATTGCATATTCTGAAAATATTCTTCCCTATGCATTAGAATATACGTTCCATATATCATATTTCACGCGTTATGAGTGTTTTTGGCACTCTTGTTCCTCGGAACATAGCGCTTATCAATTAGCCCAAATGTCTGTAATTTTCGAATTTTTGGCTGAAAATGGTATTATCGATTTGGTTCGACTCCCTGATCAAGAATCCGTGGTCGAAATCGATTCTGTTCGGCCGGCCGTTAACACGATAACTCTCGAACGAAAGGAGTTAGAGGAATGAAATAAGCAGGGTAGGTTTGGGGCATGCATATCTCAGATGAGCTCGTTAACGGGCACAATCCCCCAAGCAGTATCGGAGTTATGGCCGTTTTTAGTTAAAACCATTTCTTAGGAATATTTCCGAAACAGATCTCTCGATCTATCTGAAATTTACCATAAAATTGTAGAATATTGACCTTTATACGCATGCGTTTTGTATTGATCCGGTTGCCCTAAAGTTTAAAAAAAAAAAATTTATTTTAAAATTTTGTTTCTACAATAACTCTCGAACAGAATGAGCTAGGCTAATGAAATTTTTAGAGTAGGTTTGGAGATAAACATCTTAGTTCGTTATTGGGCGAAATCGGCCTGACGGTTTCGGAGTAACGTAAAAAAACAATTGTTTTTCACATTAAAAATACAAAATTTAATTTTTTTAAGATGCAGTTTTACCGTAGAAAAAGCCATTGGTATCATTTTCAACTGTAACAAGCTAATACTTTCGGAGATATAATTTTTCGAAATTTCAATAATGAATCGTACTTTTATGTTTTCACAGAATGCTGTACCTACTTCATTATTCTATCTATGAATTATTATATGATCTGTATTCTTACATGTCATCTTATTTTCCTATCAGAGATAAATGTCAAAATTATATCTGGTTCGTTATTCTTGATATAAAATACACTTCCTATTCTAGAAAAAAAGTAGATATAATTGGATGCAAAATCACCAATGAAATAACCTCAGTTATCGTAGAATTATGAGGATAATATGATATTGTACTTTTAAGTTGATAATATAATGCCCGTGGATAATCCATATGATGATGTAAATACATTCTTTGGTAAGATACATAATAAAATTGGTTTCAGAATATCTCCAGTAAAAACAAAACTCAATAATTGTCTAAGTTTTATTTGATATAATATGATTTTCAGAGTAGATTTGAGGAATGAATATCTCGGTTAAGTTCGTTATCGGGGAGAATCGGTCTGTTTGAATTTAATTTCTTGCATGATGCAGTTCTATCGTAAGAATCCATTTATATCATTCCCAGAGACCAATGATTTCGGAGATATGATTTGTCAAAGTTTGAACAAGAGCGCCAAACCTCCTGTTCACAGAGCTTGAATTAATTTTTAGATATCAATTTCGATTAAATTTTACAAATGAAACTTCAATTCAGTAGAGATGTAGCGAACGCAGATATTTATTTCAATCCTCTAGCTCCTTTCGTTCGAAACCGGCCGGCCGGACAGAATTGATTTCGACCACGGATTCTTGATCGGTGAGTCGAACCAAACCGTTTAAGACCATTTTCATCCAAAAATTCGAAAATTACAGGCATTCGAGCAAATTGATAAGCACTCTGTTCCGAGGAACAAGAGTGCCAAAAAGGCAGGGTTGAATAAGTCCAAGCCGGTAAATGCATGAATCCCACTTAAGCTTTTGGCTAATAATTCACCCAGTTCTTCATACATTTTTGTGATGTCAATGAACCTTTCCTTGTTACCAGTTACGGTAAGCATCCAAATACGGGAAGAATAATTTTTCGATTTTATCATATTAGAGATCATAATTATTAATATGTCAGTATCAACGACTCTTATGATAATATGGATTGGTCGATGATGTTACATGCATGATACATAATTTTAGTATAAGCCTCTTCATACTAGTCACTTATCGTGGAACACAGAAACTAAATCTCTCTCTATATATAATATATCTACGTACACAGATGTACCCATGCAGACGGAAAGAGTTTACAGTCAGCCAAGTCGAAGCAACCATCACACCCATCTGCCTTGAAAAACATAAGCTTATAATACTCTCCAGAATAACATAGGTATATGAATTCCAAATTTGATAAAACACTTTAAAAATTTTAATTTTCAAATTTCAATGCTTCTGTCATGACGTAATAAAAATGGTTGTCATCTGCCATTTCAGTTTTAATTAACAATAATATTACATTTTTGCATATCAAAACGGCAGCTTTCCTAAAATTAAAATAGACAAATATATTCTTTCGTTGATCTCTATGAAAGTGACATTTTACGTACTAATTCTCGGTCGTAAAATCGACTATTATTGAAGGCAAGTACTTTGTGGACTAGAAAGTACTTTCTCGTCCGCGAAATTAATTTCTTCCGCTGGGGTCACTATGAATACTGCATGATTCGGTTGAATATAAACAGTGTCTGTAAGAGTAAAATTCAGTCCTGATGTGGTCACTATGGATATGGTTCAATACAAACATAAGTGTATGTGTCATTTGCTATTGTGAAATTATTCAAGAGGTCCGAAATTTATAAAAATATATGGAGGTCGACGAAAAAATTTAATATGCACCTCGGGGAAAAACCGACTATTGTCTCACCCGGCACGCTATCCTCGGTACCGCCTCGGATTTGCGGACTCGACTATAATATACAGTTTCTCGTCATTGGTACATACGTTACTATTATACCCACGCAGATGGACAGATTTTACTGTTTGCCAGGTCGAAGCAACCGATGGACCCTTCTGCATTGAAAATTGGTTCAAGCCCTGTGGACAGGAGCTTTCTGGCGCTCTGGTTCAAACAGACAAATTAATCTCCGAAAGTATTGGTTTCTCAGAGTTGAGAATTATATCATTGTATTCTTCTGATAGAACTGTATCATAAAGGAAATACAATTCAAATAATAGTTTATTTATCAAGATTATATGAGCAATCTGAGAATGAGAACTGCACCATGGAAGAAATCAAATTAAAATAGCTGTAATGAATTTGACTCTCTCTTGTAGAACAGGATGACATATACGAGTATGAACACAGATCATATAATAAATCATAGATAGAATAATTATAGCATTCTGTGAAACCATAAAAGTACGATTCATTATTGAAATTTCGAAAAATCATATCTCCGAAAGTATCCGCTTGTTGGAGTTCAAAATGATATCAATAGATTTTTTAGCAAAACAGTGTCTTAAAAAAAATTAATTTGAAATTTGTGATCTAAAAAAAAATTTTTTTTCGGCACTCCGAAACCGTCTGGCCTATTTTGCCCAATGGCAAAATTAACCGAGATAGTTATCTCCCTAACCTACTCTGAAAATGTCAACTGCCTAGCTCATTTCGTTCGAGAGCTATTGTAGAAACAAAGTTTAAAAATTTTCAAATTTTTTTTTTACACTTTACGTTAACCCGAAACAATGTAAAACTTCACATGCGTCTAAAGGTCATGATTCTACAATCTGATGCTAAATTTCAGATAAATCGAGTGATCGGTTTCGGAAATATTCATAAAAAATATTTTTACATAAACGGCCATAACCCCGAAACCGCTTCATGGATTTTGCTGGTTCACGAATTTTTCCAAAATATTTACGCTCCAAACCTACCCTGCAAATTTAAATCCTCTAAATCCTTTTGTTTGAGAGTTATCGTGCTAACGGACGGACGGCCGGACGGCCGGACAGAATTGATTTCGACCACGGATTCTTGATCAGTGAGTCGAACCAAATCTTTTGATACCATTTTCAGCCAAAAATTCTAAAATTACAGACATGCATTTGGCAAATTGATAAGCACTCTGTTCCGAGGAACAAGAGTGCCAAAAATATAAGTTTATAATACTGTCGAGAATAACATATTATAGGAATTTTAAATTTCATTAAAAACTTAATTTTTTTTTTCAAATTCCAAGGCTTCTGCCGTAACGTAATGACCGTGGTAGTCTTCTGCATAATAGTAAATTTTGACATATATAAACGCAGCTTTCCTAAAATGCATTTTAAGATCGTGAAATTATTACACCTATCACACCTTAGGGAGGCTGAAGCCACCGCGACTGGGCTCAGCTATCCCCCATTTCATATATGGTAGATACCGTAGACTAGCTGGAGACATTTCAGGCTTTTCTAAGAAATGGGTTGTCTGCCGGCCACTGGCTCTTATGCGGCCCATACACATGCTACTTTTTCGGCGTTCTGGTAGCTGGCGTTTTACGAGCGTCCTAGACGCTCGTGGAATTATGACCACACACAAGCGTCTTAGTAGCTCACCATTCGCTGACGCGAGAGGTGTGCAAAGCTCAGCCATTGTTGACGTTCGCACACACACACAAGCGTTTTTCAAACGTTTTGCCGGCTATCCTGACGCTAAAATCAAACACGTCTGATCTTGGCGTCCGGCGTTGCGTTCTGCTCGGCGAATCGCCAGCGTGACAGCGGATACACATACACAGGCGTTCTTCGAGCGACTTTTGGGCGTTTTGGTCACTAGCGGCATCGCTAGCTGCCAGAACGCCGAAAAAGTAGCATGTGTATGGGCCGCATTAAGGCCGGTCCATACGCTACGTGTTGCACAACCTTTTACCTGCGCAGTCTCATGACCGAATGAAAACGTAGCAATTTTTAGTGCGTCCACACGACGCAGAGATATCTGTATATTTCGCACAATTTTAGTGATATCGTCATGGAGGAGGTACTACTCCTGTCAATGTTTTCATGCTGTTACCACAGTTACCGTCTACATACAGCGACAAATCCGACCAATTCACGGATATCAATGCTGTCTAGCTCAGTTTTCGCTACAACTGCAACGTCTCTGCGACGTTTTCCAAGCTGCGCAATTTTGCTGTCCACACGCAACGTTTTACCTGCATCGTGATGAACTGCGCAGGTAAAAGGTTGTGCAAAACGTAGCGTATGGACCGGCCTTAAGACTAATAGTACTGGCGCATTCGCCATTTAGTAACACATTATTTAGGGTTCGTATAAAGATTCATTAGACCAGGCATATGAAATTTTTTTTCTTATTGATGGTCAAAACTCAAAATTTTAGTGGAGTCAGCTGAATTCAGCAAATTGTTCTCGGGATACAGAAATTTTTTCAGAAGTTTGCGTGAACATTCGTGTTTATTTCATTCACATCGACACTATTGATTTAAACTTGGTGTTTATTACTTGATATATCGAGAAAATAACATTTCAAATTGATTTATTGATGGAACGCACATTTTTTTACTTTACGGACTCCATATTCGTGCTTAAAATGTAAGTATACTGCAAATTTCTAATTTCTATTTTTTTTCGACAGCTATCGCGTTTACGGACGGACGGACAGAATTAAATTTGACGACGAGTAGTTATAAGTAAGTAAGTAGGTTTAAATGTGAGTACTCAATTCTATTTGGCAAAAAATTCTGATATCTGGATGAAATGGAAGGCGCTCAGATATGAGTGCGCAAAAAGAGAACAACTATAAGCAATCATATAAGGGATTTTATAACAATGAAGTAATCAAATCAGAACATAGATAAACTATACCTTTTGAAGTTCAATTTATAAAAAATTAAAATCAAATGAGGAAATAGTAAAATCAATTTCGGAAAAGGCAAAGCGAATTTTGCCGGGTGCGATTGCAATAACAGTTTAAAATTTTTCTGCTACATAGCAATCATATAAGGGATTTTATAACAATGAAGTAATCAAATCAGAACATAGATAAACTATACCTTTTGAAGTTCAATTTATAAAAAATTAAAATCAAATGAGGAAATAGTAAAATCAATTTCGGAAAAGGCAAAGCGAATTTTGCCGGGTGCGATTGCAATAGCAGTTTAAAATTTTTCTGCTACATACTTAATGTGTTCCTGCAACTGTATATTTCACAAATGCATCAAGGAAGGCCTTAACTAGCCCCATTGCTAGTTAAAATATATGTGGGCTTTTGAATGCCCTCAAGGGAGATGTTCTGAGAATGTCATTCAAATTCATCCATATACCCAGGAGGAATCGGCGTATGAGTGCCGAAAACTATTCCACCACAATTTTTTATGTGATTCTCTTCAAATTACCCTACTAATGATATAAATGCATGTTGGCATGGGGCAACCCCGTGCCTTATTGTTTAAACCGAAATTGTTTAAGCAATTACAAGGAATTATTATTTTTCAACCGGAGTTTATTTTTTGTATTCTTTGTTGACAAACAATTTAAAAAAGTCTCATGACTTATTACGATAAAGTAATTATTTTTCGAGATATGAATTTTTAAATGTTGAAGAAATCTTAAATTTGGATAATTTTCACCCATGAAAAATATATTGAAAAAAAAAAATAAAATATAAATCATACTTTTTTTTATTCTTTATACAACAGTTAACAATATCCTCAATTACGATTTCAAGAAATTTAATTGTTTATAACTATTTTTGCGCGTATGTTCTGGGGAACATCGCGTTATCATTTTGCTCAAATGTCTGTAACTTTCGAATTTTTTGACGAAAATGGTCTCAAACGATTAAGTTCGACTCCCCAATGAAGAATTCGAGGTCAAATTTGATTCTGTCCGGCCAGCCGTCCAGCCGTTGCCACGATAACTTGAGAACGAAAAGAGCTAGCGACGACAAGTTTGTTAATGTTCATAATCGGCCCAGCGGTTTCCGAGTAATAATTTTGTTTTCAACCAATATAAATCTGATCGAATTGAAACTTGGTGAGTAGTTGTAGAATATAAACCTAAGCACGTTTGTGAAATTTTGTTCGAATCGTATGGCTAGAAAATTATTAAAAAATATTTTTGTTGTCAAGATAACTTGAGAACGGAAAGAGATAGCAGCTTCAAGTTTCCAGGTTAGGATGTGCATCGGAACGCGACATTTGAGTTTGTTTATGAACATAATCGGCAAAACGGTTTTAGAGTTATAGCCATCTGAAATTTTCTGAAATTTTGTGGTTTTTTGTTCCTCGTTAACTCGAAAAATACTCAACCGATTGAATTCAAACATGGTTGTTAGTTGAAGAATGCCAACACGGAAATGTTCGCAAAATTTGGTGAGGATAGCATTTGTAGAAAATTTTTAATAAATCATTGAAAAAAAAAAAAAAAATTCTATATATCAGTAACTAATCGTTTGAAATTGCTGAAATTTTGCAAGAGCCTTCATAACGTAACTCTACTGCCATGTTTCAAGTTTTAATACGATCGGTTAAATATTGTTGGATATTCGAGCATTCTTGTGTGAGTTCAGTAGATGGGTTCAAGCACTGACGAGAAGTCAGAAGCTTCTGACTTCACGTCAGTGCTTCAACCAATTATTTAATCGTAAATTCCGCGCGTCAAAAGTTTACTCGCTTACCTATAAGTATCGCCGTCTCTCTCTGACTCATACGCTGCGTCGGCCTCTCGGTGTCCTCAATCATTATTTATCATTTATCTTTTAAACTATCAATTTTATAAAATCACTGTCATGGACGCAACAACGTTTATTAATCTTAATACTGTGATAAAATAAAAATTGGTTCAAGCACTGACGTGAATTCAGAATCTTTTGCGCGTATGTTCTATTGTCCATTCTTCTGTATTGGACACCCTTAATCGAATTTACCATGGTTAATTATGTCGTCCATTCTCCTGTATTGGACACTCTTAATTCAAATTTACCATGGTAAATTCGAATTAAGTGTCCAATACAGGAGAATGGACGACATAATTAACCATGGTAAATTCGATTAAGGGTGTCCAATACAGAAGAATGGACAATAGAACATACGCGCAAAAGCTTTTGACTTCACGTCAGTGCTTGAACCAATTTTTTTTTCGTGATTTTTTTTTAATTTTCTGGAGGCGAGGTTCTTAAAATTTTTTTTTCGTCATTTTTTTCAAATTTTCTAGGAGTACTGTTCTTACAGAATTTTAAACACGTCTTTGTGTTGATTTTCTACTACTAGTTACCAAGCTTCAATTCAATCGAATATTTATTTTTTGAATTATCAAGGAAACAATATTCCAGGTGGATATAACTCGGAAACCGTTAAACCGATTATGCCCAAAAACGAACTCAACTCTCCCTTTTGGATACGCAACCTATCCTGAAAATAGCAAGTCCCTATCTCCTTTGGTTCGAAAGTTATCGAGGCAACGGTCACCCATCTACTGAACTCACACAAGAATGCTCGAGTCTCCAACAATATTCAACCGATCGTGTTAAAACTTGAAACTTGGCAGTAGAGTTAGGTAATGAACGCTCTTGCAAAATTTCAGCAATTTCAAACGTATAGTTACTGATATATAGAATTTTTTTTTATTTTCAATGATTTATTAAAAATTTTCTACAAATGCTATCCTCACCAAATTTCGCAAACATTTTGGCGTTGGCATTCTACAACTAATAACCATGTTTGAGTTCAATCGGTTCAGTATTTTTCGAGTTAATGAGGAACAAAAAACCACCAAATTTCAGATGGATATAACTCTGAAACCGTTTGGTCGATTATGCTCGTAGACAAACTCAAATGTGGAATTCATATGCACAACATAACCTGAAATTTTCAAGCCGCTATCTCTTTCCGTTCTCAGGTTATCGTGACAAAAAAAATATTTTTTAATAATTTTTTTTAAATTTTCTAGTCATACGATTCGCCCAAAATTTCACGAACGTGCTTAGGTTCATATTCTACAACTACTCACCAAGTTTCAATTTGATCGGATTCATATTGGTTGAAAACAAAATTTTTACTCGGAAACCACTGGGCCGATTATGCCCATTAACGAACTTGTCCGTCGTATTGCGATGCGCCACCCACCCTGAAAATTTCAAGTCGCTAGCTCTTTTCGTTCTCAAATGATCGTGGCAACGGACGGCCGTACGGCCGGACGGCCGGACGGACAGAATCAAATTTGACCTCGAATTCTTCATCGGGGAGCCGAACTAAATCGTTTGAGACCAATTTCGTCAAAAAATTCGAAAGTTACAGACATTTGGGCAAAACTATAACGCGATGTTCCCCAGAACATACGCGCAAAAAAGTGTTTCATTTGATGAGAGGAATCTTTGGTTAAAATTAATGCAGTGGTCAAAGACTCACCCTGTATAATATATAATATAATATATCACCAGCAAGATTGTATCGCTCTTGAAGGAGACTATTATTTATGAAAAAAATCGAGTTTTAGCAAAGAAGTTGGGGGACCCATCCATGATTCGTCATGCGGGTGTTAATTATTTACGTCTTATGCACGAAAAAAAGCTCAGACAGGTTGACTTTTGTTTTGAGGGGGACGAACTTTGACCTCAAAATTTTTACCCCTGCGTCAATCCCCTGCCACCCTTGTTGGACCCAACTTTGGCTATGCCAGTTGTCCCCCATCAGAGCCAGCGTGAAGATGTCCGATATAATAGGCGAAATTGCTCTGAGCACGTATTCAATACTATTGTACCGATTGAATTCAAACATGGTTATTAGTTGTAGAATGCCAACGCAAAAATTCTTGTGGAATTTCGTGAGGATAGTATATGTAGAAAATTTTTAATAAATCATTGAAAATTGAAAAAAAAATCTATATATCAGTAAATATTCGTCTGAAATTGCTGAAATTTTGCAGGAGCCTTTAGAACCTAACTATACTGCCAAATTTCAAGTTTTAACATGATCGGTTAAATATGGTGGGAGATTCAGTTGATGGGTGACCGTTGCCTCGATAACTTTCGAATGAAAGGAGATAGGGACTTGCAATTTTCAGGATAGGTTGCGTATCCGAATAGGAGAGTCAAGGTCGTTTTTGGGCATAATCAGTTTAACGGTTTCCGAGTTATACCCACCTTGAATATTATTTCCTCGATAACTAAAAAAATAAAGATTCGATCGGATTGAAGCTAGGTAACTAGTAATAGTAAATCAACATAAGGACTTGTTTGAAATGTTGTTAGAACCGTACCCCTAGAAAATTTAAAAAAAATGACAAAAAAATATTTTTTGTAAGATCCGTACCTACCCCTAGAAAATTTGAAAAAAATTACGAAAAAAGAAATTGGTTCAAGCACTGACGTGAAGTCAAGAGCTTTTGCGCGTATGTTCTATTGTCAATTCTCATGCTTTGGACACCCTTTATCGAATTTACCATGGTAAATTCAATTTTTTATATATTTTTCATGGGTCAAAAGTATCAAAATTTAAGATTTCTTCAACCTTTAGTAATTTATATCTCGAAAAATAATTACTTTATCGTTAAAATCCATAGAACTTTTTTTATTGTATTTCAACGAAGAATACAAAAAAAAATTGTGCGGTTGAAAAATAACAATTCCTTGTACTTGTTTAAATAATTTCGGTTTAAACAATATGGCACGGGGTTGCCCCATGGCAACATGTATTTATATCATTAGTAGGGTAATTTGAAGAGAATCGCATAACAAAATTGAGGTGGAATATTTTTCGGTACTCATGCGCTGATTCCTCCTGGCCTAAACATTCATTCAGCGAATTTTCATGTGATTACCAGCCTGTATATGTTAGACTAGGGACCGGAGCTCTCAAGGTTGGTGAAGAATTTTCCTACTCAGACGGTACAAACATTGTAACAAAACCTATATTGAACAAAAATAATGAAACTATCTGGCACAAGTTTTTGAGAGCTAATGAACGTAAACCTAGAAGTGCCAGTATACTTTATCATAATTATTAATTTGAATCGCCTTATTTTAATTCTTTTGAAAATCAATTTCAAATTTTCATTGACACCCTGCGTATTTCAATATTCACTGCAATGCAATAAGAAATGCAATATTTCTTTTCGTGTAAAAGTTATCCCGCAAAAAAATACACAGAATTTTCCGAAACTGGCTCAAAAATGTAAATCCCACTACCAGACCCAAATGCTCAAACCGCTATTAGGTAGGATTCCATAGGTCGATGAATATTTTTCCTGCAGTTCAATCATCTCCATCTTAAATTGCTCAATAATTAGTTAAATCATAAGAAAGAAGATATTCATTTCGAATGGAAATGGAACTTTTTAGCGCTCTAGTTCCTCGGAACTGAGTGTTTATCAATTAGCCAAATGTCTGTAATTATCGAATTTTTGGCTGAAAATGGTCCCAAACGATTTGGTTCGACTCACTGATCAAGAATCCTAGGTCGAAATCGATTATGTCCGGCCAGCCGTAAGCACGATAACTCCCGAACGAAAGGAGATAGAGGATTGAAATTTGCAAGGTGGGTTTGGAGCGTAATATCTCGGACAAGTTCGTTAATGGGCGAAATCCATAAAGCGGTTTCGGAGTTATGGCCAATTTTAGTAAAAATATTTTTATGAATATTTCCGAAACCGATCACTCGATCTATCTAAAATTTAGCATCAAATTGTAGAATCATGACCCTTATACGCATGTGAAGTTTTGTATTGACCAGGTTGCCGCAAAGTGTCAAAAAATAGTTTTGAAAATTTAGAAATTTTTTTTTTACAATAACTTTCGAATGGAATGAGCTAGGCAGTTGAAATTTTCAGAGTAGGATAAGGAGAAAGGGTTTGTTATTGGGCAAAATAGGCCAGATGGTTCCGGAGTAACGAAAAAAACAATTTTATCAAGTAACACATTTAAAATTCAATTTTTATTCAAGATGCAGTTTCACCATAAAAATCCATTGATATCATTTTCAACTCCAAAAGCTAATACTTTCGGAGATATGATTTTTCGAAATTTCAATAATGAATCGTACTTCTATGTTTTCACAGAATGTTATAATTATTCTATCTAAGCTTTATTATATGATCTGTGTTCATACTCGTATCCTGTTCTATAAGAGAGAGTAAAATTCCTTTCAGCTATTTCAATTTGATTTCTTCCATGGTGCAGTTCTCATTCTCAGATTGCTCATTTAATCCTGATAAATAAACTATTTTTTGAATTGAATTTTTTTTATGATGCAGTTCTATCATAAGAATACATTGATACAATTCCCAACTCTGAGAAACCAATACTTTCGGAGATATAATTTGTCTGTTTGAACTAGAGCGCCAGAAACCTCCTTTTCACAGGGCTTGAACCCATTTTTCCAACATCTATATAAATAATAGAGAATCTATGGTCTATGGATATTTTGTTTCATAATAACTTTCGAATGACTGCTCCAAATTGGATAATCCTTTTTTTGTTGTATTCCTTATTGTCAAAACAATGTTTACGCAACGATATATTTCCGAAAAAATTCTACGGAAAAGAAAAAAAAGCATTCCTTTTTCGTCCGAACCATAAAGTACTTTGACACTTAGTGACTGTATTTTGGGTTGCCGGTTGCCGGACAAAAAGTAGATGACAGAAGACAGAATTAATTCTTTATATGGTTATTTCCAGCAAAACGTTTATAAGTTTATTACTATTTTTGATATAAATATCGTTGTGTTGTGTGTTTGTGTTTATGTTGATAAAAATGGCATCAGTGAGGCGTTCAAATACTGGTCGGCGGACACGTAACTCAAGACAAATTCGTAATCGTCGATTGGAGTCAAACAGAATTAAAAGTTCTCAAGAAAGGTCTTCCCCAGCTTCCGAAGAATCTTTAATATCGATCTGAGGCGAGATACAGCAAAATATAGTATCCAATGAAAACATTAACTTCGAACGTTTGGCATTTAGATATGATCCCACAGTCGATTGTGCTGGCAATAGGTCTGGCGAAACGACCCCTCAGAATTATATTACATAATTATATACAAATTGCCACAACTGACAACGCCTGAATTCGTTACTTTCAGGACATGATGCTCTATCGAAACACATTTTGCAGAATATTTGATCATGATTGTTGATGACATCATTTGGTTCAAACATAATTGAGGAACGAGGTTTCAATCCAACTTTTAAGGATTTTTTTTTATATCGAACATCTTACACATTGATCATAACATACCCACAAATATGAAAATATTGTTGAGAGTCATAAGCGAAGATTTTCTAAGATTTTTTTATGTTTAACATAACAGATACAAGGACAAATGCAGGACCAGGAGCATTGTTACCACCAGTTGATGGTGAATACAAATTTCTCCAGATCAATCGTGCAGCATGATGAGAAATCATTTTGCAATTGCATAAACACAATCAATTGGTAGAATTGTTCAAAACCGCCTTAGAACGTTTCAATGCACCAACATTGAATGACGTTGCCATTGGGGTAGTTCGAGAAAATATGGAGTCTCCCAACATTGTAATTCAACGATGTGATGGTGGCAAACTTCGATGAATCAGTAAAACCCATCGTATGAATGATGCTTTACAATACCCTCTAATATTCTGCCGGAGAGAGGATGGATATCATTTTTTGATGATAAACCAAGTCACTGGTAAGTATTGATATATAATCTTTTGAGAAAGAGCATTACATACAAGAGCAATATTGAAGAACAATATAGCATGTGTCATAGAATTAGCAGAGGAAAACGCAAATGGGGCACCATACATTTCTATGTATGATGTAAGATCATAGAGATAAAAACCTCATAAAAAATACTCTGTCTCCCTGCATAAGTATAGTTGGATTTGTTGAAAGAATAAGCCGACATATTCATAATGAATGGCATCTTCTCCAATGAAACAAAATTTCTTCTTCCTTTTTAATTTGGATTGACAAAATATTTTGAAATCATATCTGAAACAGAAAACGAGATAGAACCTGAAGGAAGCAGTTAATAACATTACGTGGATTTGTTCTCTGACCGGGAGTTGATTTTAATAGGGTATTTCAGAGATTAAGGTCTTTAAATTTGTGCACCATTTGTTGATTTACATCAAGCTTTCGTAGATTTATCAACCAATTCGTAAGAGTAATGTTGTTTCAAAAATTTTTTGTTTTGATTCCTTGTTAATGTTGATTATTCTCTTATATGTCAAGAAACAAACTAGGTCAGCTCGATGAATTTTTATGCATACCGTTTCATGATTCGTCTAAACCAGGACAACTATATTTTGAAATGCCACCGATTGTTCCATCTGTTGGTCGTTGATATGTATGTCAAAATTGATCCAAACTAGAAATTAGTGCTGAGATACATAATGTGGTATTGATATCTTCATGGGATTTCTGCGTTAAGATGTCAGGCAAGATGTTGTATGAATTAGGCCAGTGTCTAATCGCCCCATGCACGATTTATTTAATAGTGAATTTCAACGAGAACAAGAATATGATAAAAATGCATCTGTACAAAGTATGGTCCCACTTTTAAATCAGCATCAAAAGTCAGCATACGATATGGTCATAAAATCAATTAATGAGGGCAATGGAGGTATTTTTTTCCTTGATGCACCTGATGGGGGAACTGGTAAAACATTCCTTATATCTTCAATTTTAGATACAATTAGGGCTCAAAATCAAATAGCGCTGGCAGTTACATCATAGCTGCTACATTATTAGAACAAGGAAGAACCGCTCATTCTTCGCTCAAATTGCCATTGAATTTACAGACGGTAGATGAACCAACATATTAGAAATGGGAAAATTCCTGTTAAACACTTCTACTGGTCTCATTTCGTTTCCACAAAGCTTTTGTCAGTTCACATTATCAAAAGACGAATTAATAACAAAAGTCTTCCCAGATATTCAAATGAACTACAGTCACCATGCATAGCTGAGTGATCAAGCCATTTTAGCGCCAAAAAATAAGGATGTTGATGAATTTAATTCAAAAATTCAAAGAAAAATTGATGGACATACATACATACTTATAAGTCAATTGATTTCATTATAGATCCAAATGAAGTCGTCAATTATCCTACCGAAATCTTAAATTCGTTGGACTTGCCAGGATTTCCTCCTAAAAATTTGCAGCTGAAGGCTGGCTAAGTGATCATTATGCTACGCAAACCTGAATCAGACAAAATTGTGTAACGGAACAAGACTTACTGTTAAAAAAGTTTTTACAAACTTGATAGAAGCTACTATAATCATGGGAAAGTTCAAAATCGAGGAAGATCTTATTCCAAGGATTCCATTAATGCCATCTGACTTTCCTTTTGAATTTAACCGTGCCCTGTTTTTCGCATGGCCAGTTGTACGTTGCATGTCGAGAGTACGTGAACCATCTGCTCTATTTGTTTTTTGTCCAGAGAGGAAAACGAAAAACTTTGTAGATTGTGGAGCATTGCAATAAAGTATAATTGAAATATTTGGGTGTTATTTTATTTCAAAATATATTTTTTCGGCAACCGTCTGGAAGTGCCCACTTCCCGGACGCTTTTTCTTTGAGAAAGAAGCATTTCCCGGCCTAGTCCGGGAAGTGCATACTTCCCGGACTAGGCCGGAAAAATCACGTCGATTTGGTCATTGTAAATATGAAAATCTTGGTAGGTATATTTTTAATAAATGAAGTTACCATAGCACTGAGAAAACGGCTGACAGTTCATATAAAATTAGTTGTCAACAATTTGCACATGTGATATTTTCTGTTCTGTTTAATTTGAATAAGAATCAAAATATATAAAAAAGAAGTGTGTCGTCTCATTGATTTGTTATTCTACACGGTTGCCGAAAAAATATTGTACGCAACACGCCCGAAAAAGGTTTTTTTGGACTCGCTTACGCTCGTCCTAGAATTTTGTCTATTCGTCCAAAAAAACCCTATTTTCCGGACTTGTTACGTAAATTACTATTGTCTAATTTTTTACATTAATTACACTACCCGTGCGAAGCCGGGGCGGGCAGCTAGTGTTTGTTAAATCTACTGGTTACGGTTTCTCTACTGGGTGAAATGGTACTATTTTGTCTGGATAATCTACCTTCTTTTCAACATGAACTGGGTTTGGACAGATACTTTGAGTAGATAGGTTCTTCAACAGAATAGGTTTGAGGTACTGGAACTTCTATCTTACCTGGGATTTTTACTGGGTTACTAAAAACTAAATGTATTTATAATCCCCTCCTATCAATAGAAAAACAACTTCCTTTTGTTCCTCCATATTTCTGGGTGAAATTATTCTATTATTATTTATAAAATGACAGATTGTCACAAGTGATTGTTCTTAGACAAGTGTAATGTCAAGATCAAGAGGAACATGAAATTCTTGAAAGGTATATGTTCATGAAGTTACTAACTTCATGAAATACTTTAGAGTCCAAAATAAGAAACTGTTAACAACTTGTTTGGTCGAATGTAAATACAGTGGACCAGTTCACCCCGAGCGTTGGAATATTTTCCGGCGCATTTGTACCCCAAACCTACCCTAAAAATTCCAACTCTCTAACTTATTGCGTTCGAGCGTAATCGAGCTGACGGCCGGACAGAATCAATTTTGACCTCAGATTCTAGATCAGTGAGTCGAAATTAATAGTTTAAGAACTTTCTCGGCTAAATATTCGAAAATTACAGAAATTGATAGGCACTCTGTTCAGGTGGACAGCGTGCTAAAAACCATCGGAAGCGACATTTCTACTTGTTCCGTCGACGAAAGGACTCATGAATATTTGGGATTTCAGTTCTAATGGACAAAAATCCAGAAATCCGAATATAAATTCTGTATTCAATGAAGACAAAGCATGTGCCAGACCATTCTTGTCGAATTTTTCATGAGCAGGTAGGGTTGCAAATTGATAGGTATTTGCCATAATAATCCGATTTTCCCACAACCACAGTTTGCTTTGAAAATACTTGAATAACGCATGGACAAATCCCTAAGCTTTGGAGTTATGCATCACGCCTGTATGTATCAATGCTTCACTTCTCTCTCTGGCCTTCAAACCACCACGTAGTTGTTAAAACACTCGTTGGGCCAGTATACAGGGTGTCCCAAGTTCGGGTGCCTATTAGACGTTTCTGCAGAACTGGACATATTTGAAATCTGAGAATTGGGATTATGATATTGGTTGAAATCCTGTACAGACCTAAAATATTTTCGAAGCCCAAGCACTTTCGGTTATACAGGGAGTTTTTCAAGTTTTGCATTCCTGGTATGATCAAGTATTCAATTCTGAATACATTTCTGTTAAAACTATTGTATTCATTCGAATAGTTTTCAAAATATCGTAAACAAACCGGAAAAAAGTCATATATGTTTAGTCAGTATCATGTACATTATTCTTAATTTCAACATCCTGAACGTAAACCGTTTTTACAACATCGAAGAGGAAGAATGTGGAAAGGTCATGCATCTTTTGAATACCAGAAATATCATCACAGGGTGTTTCAAATTTTGTGTCAAAAATTGTGAACAAAAATTGGCCTTAACTTCTGTCTCTCAAATTAGAACCCTATTTTTTGGCGCTCTTGTTACTGGTAACAGAGTGCTTATCAATTTGCCCAAATGTCTGTAATTTTAGAATTTTTGGCTGAAAATGGTCTCGTACAATTTGGTTCGACTCACTGATCAAGAATCCGTGGTCGAAATCAATTTTGTTCGTCCGTAGGTCCGTACGTCTGTTAAACGATAACTCTCGAACGGAATGAGCTAGACAGTTGAAATTTTCAGGTTAGGTTTGGGAGATAAATATCTCGGCTGAGTTCGATATTGGGCAAAATCAGCCTGATGGTTTCGGAGTAAGGAAAAAAAAAATGTTTTTTACATTACAAATTTCAAATTCAATTTTTTTAAGATTATGTTTCATCATATAAATCCATTGATATCATTTTCAACTCTAACAAGATAATTGTTTCGCAGATATGATTCTTCAAAATTTCAATAATACTTCGTACTTCCATGTTATCACAGAATGTGAATTCTTCGGTCTGTGTTCTATCTGTGGTCACTGTTCATACATATAATATTATCTACCTATATGACAGATATGTCAAATATAATGATTTCTGTTCTAACAAAGTATGATTGAATGCAAAATAAACAATTTTAGGATATTATAATTACCCCTACCCTATATGCCCTTGGATAATCCATATGATGATGAAAATATATTCAGAATATCTTCAGTGAGAACAAAACCGGAATATTGGATAAGTTTCAATTGATATAATATAATATTCAGAGGAGATTAGAGGAATGAATATTTCGGATGGTTCGTTATTTAGTTTTAATTTCAGATCTATTATAAGAATCCATTGATATCATTCCAAACTCTGAAAAACCAATAATTGCGGAGATGAATTGTCAAAGTTTGAACAAGAGCGCCAAAGCTCCTTCCTGTCCACAGGGCTTTCCCACATTTTTCATTAATGCGTTGGATTCTGCTGTGAAAAATAATGATAGTTTTATAACATGATTATGCTCCTAAATTCAATAAAAAACTATTGAATATAGGATCGCAATCATAAAAAAATAGGGTTCTTATTTGAAAAACAGATGTTATGGTCAATTTTTGATCACAATTTTCGAACTATTCGAATGAATACAATAGTTTCAACAGAAATGTATTCAGCATTGAATACTTAATCATACCAGGAATGCAAAACTGGAAAAAAAATTGTTTCATCAAATTTATTTTCACTCCCTGTATAACCGGAAGTGCTTGGGCTTAGAAAATATTTTAGCTCTGTAGAGAATTTCAGACTATATCATAATTCCAATTTTCAGATTTCAAATATGTTCAGTTCTCCAGAAACGTCTAATAGGCACTCGAACTTGGGACATCCTGTATAGGCTTGAATGTACCAACTATACGATGATATTAGGTACATTATCGTACGGAAAATATTCGACATGTTTGGAATAAACTTTTACCAATTTGGCCGTTGTAATATGCAACGGAGTGATTCAAGCTTGAGCCGGGGATTGCCCATGCCTGCCGCGCACTAGAGGATGGGAAATAAAACGCAATTTAGATAAAACTTAAGAAAATATGTTTCATCCAATGAAAAAAATTGAAATTTATTTTATAATGAAATTATATCTGTTGCGAAACAACCGTCGTCTGATATTTACTGCGCGCAAGTTCTGGTGAACATTGCGTTATCATTTTGCTTAAAGGCCTGTAATTTTAAAATGTTTCTGCGACAATGGTCTCAAACGATCAGGTTCAACTTACTGATGAAGAATTCGAGGTCAAACTTGATTATGTCAGGCCGGCCGTTGCCACGATATTTTAACGGCAGAGAGAGATAGCGACTTGAAATTTTCAGGGTAGTGGGCGCGTCCAAATACGATGCTAAAGTTTGTAAATGGCATAATCGGCCCAACCGTTTCCGAGTAATAATTTTCTTTTCAACCAATACAGATCCCATTGAATTGAAACTTGGTGAGTAGTTGTAGAATAGAGCCATAAAGATATGTGTGTAATTCTATGACAATTGTAAAACTATAGACAATTTTAAAAAAATATATAAAAAGACATTATTCATCACACGATAACTGAAGAACGGAAAAAGATGGTGACTTGCAATTTTCGGGATACGTTGAGCATCCGAATGCAACATTTGAGTTCGTTAATAGGCGTAACCGACCAAACAGTTTTGGAGTTATACCTATCTGAAATTTTGTTTTTATTTCCTCCTTAACTCAAAAAATATAGAGGCGATCTGATTCAAACTTGGTAATGAGTTGTAGAATGCCAACGTTCAAATTTTAACGAAATTTCGTGAGGATCGCATCATTAGAAACTTGAAAAAAAATCATTAAAAATCTTTGAAGAAAATTCTATATTTCAGATATTGTCCGTCTGATGTAACTGAAATTTTGCGGATGGCTTCGAAACGTAATTCTACAGCCAAGTTCGAAATTTCAACATGATAACTTTCGAAAGGAAAGAGATAGACACTTGCAATTTTCAGTGTGGGTTGCTCATCCGAAAGGGATGGTTATGTTCATTGTTGGGTATAATCGGCCAAATGGTTTTGGAGTTATACCCATCTGAAATATTGTTTTCTCGATAACTAAAAAAATATAGATCTGATCGAATTGAAACTTGGTAAATAGTTGTAGAATACTGACGCAAAGAAGTTTGTGAATTTTTGCAAGGATCGAATTTCTAGAAAATTTTAAAAAAATATCAAAAAATATTATTTATCTCACCATTACTTGAGAACGGAAAGACATAGTAACTTGCAATTTTTAGGGTAGGTTATGCATCCTAATGTGACATTTAGGTTCATTAAAAGGCATAATCGGCCAAACGGTTTTGGGGCTATTACAATTAGAAATTTGGTTTCTTATTTCCTCAATAACTCAATTCAAGCATGCTTATTGGTTCTAGAATGTCGACGCTAAAATTTTCGCCAAATTTAATGAAGATTGTATCACTAGAAAATTTCAAAAATATCATTGAAATCATTGAATACAATCCTATATATCAGAAAGAATTTGTCTGACATCGCTGAAATTTCGTGAGAGCCATCAAAACCTAACTCTACAACTAAGTTACAAGTTTGAACACGATCGTATCTCTATTGTTGGAGATCCGAGCAGACTTGTGTGAGTTGCGATATTTTTAAAGGAATTTAAATCTCAGTGGAGTAAATACGGCATGGGGAATAAATACGACAAGTGGATTTATGCTGTATTTTTTAATCGTATATTATTGGATATTTAATGAATTCCAATTCCGATAGAATACATATGTCAGAATTAAACATTCTTTCACCTTAGACGAATTTCTCATTACTCAAGTCCTCAAAATGGTACAAAATGTATTAATATCTTATAAAAGCTGAGAAAACGGTCTATATCGATGGTAAATTCGATTGAGAGTGTCCACTAGAGGTGAATGGACAAGAGAACATGCGCGCAAAAGATCCTGTCTTCACGTCAGTGCTTGAAACAATTTTCAATATTTTCATGACTACAGAATAACAATATACAGGTGGATTGAGGACCACATGAGGAGTCAGAAATGGATACCCAAACATCACTTATGCCTACTACTTTCTAGCATATAGGGAGTTTCCTGAAAATCATAGAATATTCAAACACTTAAGAGTACAAAACTTTGGAATCAATTCTGGTAGCGAGATTGAATTGAATTTGTGTCAACTTTGAAATTAATACTCAGTCTATGCCTATCTATGCAGATCATCTGTGATTGTATTCCAGGTTCGGATTGATAAAAGCAGGTAAATTTGTGTAATTTTTTCCATATTTGATGGCATTCAATGAAGAATATCTCGAAAACGGTACGTTTTAGAAGAAATGATAAAGATTAATTTATATTTCCAGAAGGAAAGAGTATTTCAAAAATGACTCAAGATAACCTTCATCTGCTTTCATTATTCTAATTTCTCATAGTTTTAGGAATTCGCGAGTCTATAACGAGAAAACTAATGAAAATAGGGGAAAACTGTTAATTGGAGATTATGTGCCATAGTTATAGAAAACTTCATATCAAAATTCATTCAATTCTGAATAACCTTGTCAAAGCATCAAACGAAAAACTGATTTTTTTCAAATATTAACAGCCTGTACATTTTTTCTTGTGCCGAATCTGGAAAAATGGTAAATAAAAAAGTGTTTTATTTGACGAGAGGAATCAATGGTTAAATTGAATGTACAACTCAAAGACTCATCCTATATAGTCGTGGATTCATCAAATTGAATGGAACTATTTTAAAGAGAGCAGTTAAAGTTTATCTTGGGCCACTATAATAATATTCAATCATGTTACAACCTAATTAAATTATTCTTCATCATTACTCCTACAATGCATCGTTGTTAGAATATTTAACTTGAATGTTATAAAATCTGATAAAAATTTGGGAATTATTTTCGATTGCCACAATATACCAATCCCTGGTACGCAGTTTGACAATGCGGCATGAAAATGGAGAACGCTTGCGTAGACACAGTCTATGATCCCATAGAATGTGATCCACATAGAGTTCATGAAAACGATACCTACTAATTATTATGATTATTCGGTCAGTTGGGATTACATCTCATCTATTTGATTTGAGATTTTCTTGTGAATTGAGGAACCTGGAATTCTCAGTATGAGATTGGACGGTGATCCAATTATGTATAATCTAATAGACGAAATAATTGATGGATATTGAATGAAACTTCAGTTGAAGTTCAGTTGAACTTCGAGCATTACAATTTTTTATTCATCTAACAATAAAACATGTGTATGAAAAAAGAAAAAAAGGTAGCAGAGGTTAGTGGGATGAAGAATTCATAGTGGAATATTTTTGTCAAACAAATGGTGCATTATGAGAATTGATTGAGTGAATAAGTATCGCAAAAATTTTTATTGAACTTCAAGCATTATGTGATTAAGCTTTTCTGTTGTTCTTGAATAGACTTTTCAGTAACATATCTCTATGTTGAACATGTGAACAACGTGAACAGTCAATTAATTATATTTACTTCCAAATATGGCGTTGTGTGATTAATTATGCTATACAATATGTGCTCTTCACCATGAGCATATTCTGCAAGTTGTAATATGTTTCAGGAAATGTTTCATGTATTGTCTAATTGCGGCTCCACTTCGAAAATAAACGCTTCGATATTTACATTTCTATCGTTGCTGCACTATAATAATACTTCCCTCCTGCATAGAAGATTTGTCGGATTTCTGACTTCAGATTCGAAGAGCTACAGATAAATTTGCGACTTTTGCTTGTCGAAAGGACCATCGTTTTCGACCTAATGAAGTAAAAAGTTAGCGTACTATTTGCGCAAATGATTCGTTTACGTCAAGAATGTTCACCATTGGGATGCAACCGTGAAATCCTGTATTATCCTAATTTATACTCGTTGGAAAGCTTCAGATTTTCCACCATCGCCAACAAATCAAATCAAATATGCTGCTCAATGTAAGATTTTCCATCCCGGAATTAGAATTAAGTTGTGTAGTTTTGTGTGGCCACATACCTACGAGTACAAGTAATTATTTGATAAGGCAACCGGTGCAAAGTAGAGTGTAGTTTATTTCCTCTAACTCAAACTTTCAAGAATATATTTTTTGGTCGACCTCTATGAAACGTGACCTTTTACGTACAAATTTGCGTACGTAAATTCGACTATTATTGAAGGCAAGTACTTTGCGGACGAGAAAGTACTTTGTCGTCCGCAAAATTACTCTAGTCTGTAAGAATAACTGTCAGTGCTGTGGTCACTATGGATAAGGTACAATATAAACAAAAGTAAGTGTCATTTGCTATTGTGAAATTATTAAAGAAGTCCCAAATTCATAAAAATATGTGGAGGTTGACGAAAAAATGTAATATGCACCTCGACGAAAAACTGTATATTGTCTCTTCTACTTGCTATCCTCGGCACCGCCTCCGATAGCAATTTCCACAGCCGACAAAATATATTTTTTTTATATGTAGCATCTTTACCTTTACCTTAGAGACGATCTCAGATTTTTTCGGCCATTTTTTCGTAAATGCTGTTTTGCAAGACGAATGAACTAGAACTAATCTACACTTTAGGAGCGTAAATATCGTGGTTTCGGAGTTATGGCCGTTTTTAGTAAAAATATTTTGTATGAATATTTCCGAAACAGATTCCTCGATCTATCTGAAATTTAGCATCAAATTGTAGAATCATGACCTTAAGACGCATGTGTAGTTTTGTATTGATCGGGTTGCCGTAAAGTGTCAAAAAAAATTTGAAAATTTTGAAATTTTGTTTCTACCATAACTCTCGACCGGAATTAGCTAGGCAGTTGAAATTTTCAGACTAGGTTAGGAAGATAAATATCTCGGTTAAGTTTGCTATTGGGCAAAATGAGCCAGATGGTGTCGGAAAATACAAATATTTTTCAAGATGCAGTTTCACTATAAAAATCCACTGATATCATCTTCAACTCCAACAAGCTAATACTTTCGGAGGTATGATTTTTCGAAATTTCAATAATGAACCGTACTTGTTTGTTTTCACAGAATGCTATAATTATTCTATCTATGATTTATTATATGATCTGTCTTCATACTCGTACAGGTCATCCTGTTCTATAAGAGAGAGTCAAATTCATTTCAGCAATTTTAATTTGATTTCTTCCATGGTGCAGTTCTCATTCTCGGATTGCTCATTTAATCTTGATAAATAAACTATTATTTGAACTGAATTTTCTTTATGATGCAGTTCTATCATAAGAATACATTGATATAATTCTCAACTCTGAGAAACCAATACTTTCGGAGATATAATTTGTTTGAACAAGAGCGCCAGAAAGCTCCTGTCCACAGGGCTTGAACCAATTTTTTCATTTAATACCCGTAGCCTAATTAAATACCAAATATCATTTCACACCTACACTTAAAATTTCAAGGACATTCAATGTGAATTCTCAAAAATAAAAAAAAAAATATTTTTAGTTATTCGATCCTTTCGAAATCAATTGTGTCAAATGTTCATCAGTCAGTATAAAGTAATGGGTTTTTGTGCAATTCTGTTTGTTTTCCTTACACGCTCAATATGATTGAACAATATTTTGGTTTGTGCAATATAAATTAATCGTGTGTGTGCGGTATTAGGAGGTTGCGCAATATATTGCACAACCATCGTTATCGCGCCAACCAACATATTGTACAATAATATTGACCGTATATGGGCCACCGTCAATATATTGTGCAATCCACATTGCATATATCCGATCAAATTGGAACTTTGTAATTAGTTGTGGATTGCTGACCTATAAATGTATGAAAATCTTATAACTAGAAAAAAAATTGAAATTTTGTTTCAAACAAAAATTTTAATTTATCTACAAAAATTTCAAATCTCATAAACTATTTCTCAGATTCTGCAGGAATTCGATAGAAATCTCCAAGCATCCTTTTTACAACAGATTACCTGTTTCTAGCTTGATCAGCTTTGTATTTTTAGAATTATTTCATTTTAAATTTTGAATTCAGTTGATGCCCAATGCATGTTTCCTCTATTCGTACTCAACTTCATGTAGTATTTCGTGGGGGTGTATGAGGCGTGAATAGACCAAAGAACATACGTGCAAAATCACAAATTGAATGTGATCAGTCATAATTTGAATTTCAAAAGTTAAACAAAGTCATAGACTTCGGAGAAATGAAAATGTCGGTGGTCATGTATCGGTCCAGGATGTCCAGTATGAAAATGAAAAACACACCACCTGTTGATAAATAAATACAATTGGTGTATCTCAATGCAACATTATAGATAAAATAATTATTCTCTTTAATTTTTAATGGATTATTGATGTTGAATACCTGTGGCAGAATTGAGTGAAAGCCTTTGCGATCAAAATAATCTGCCGAATTTTCTTTTGGCTCTTTAATATGTACAAGAAAACTATACAAATCTCCAATAATTCGTCTTAGATTTGTTTGAGTTCTGAATCACAAATTATGAAAATGGCCTCTAAATTTGGAACAGCACAGTTAGAGTAAACTGCAATTATTAGGTTTCAACTCATCAAATTGTCTCAAGATGTTCAAACTTTTTTAATTTGGACTATATTTTCCGAACCATATTTCTTTCATTAACATAAATTGTTGGTTGTGTTGACAACAACTGTCATTCTTCTTAACCACGGAGCAATTATATTAATTGATGTATCTTACATTAATAATGTAAGGTGGTTGCTGATTTTTGATGGTTGATTTTTCGAAGAATATAGTGTTATGATTGTTCCTGTTTTTTGGAAGTGAAACTCTAATATTTTTATCTCCTGAAGAAGTTGAAAATAAAATCAACGAAATAATGATATTTTTGAAGAAAATTGAGTTTTATTAATTTACAGACCACATTTCCGATAAAAAGGTAAGAGATTCAATATAAGTCTGGTCGACAACAAATACTACACAAACGAAACTGAAAGTTTGAGAGCAATTGCCGCCAAAAATTCGAAAATTAAAGACATTTGGAAAAATTGATCAGCACTCATTGAATCTTCCAATTTTCAGATATTAGTTCAGAATATTTCTTTTCACAAGAAACATTTCACGAAGGAAAACAGCTGAAATTCAAGATGAGCGTATTCTGAAAAACACTTCATTTTCAGATGAGTTAAAGTCCCAGTCGGTTTCCAGCGTGAATATCAAATGGTCAATTTAAATAAATTGAATTGAAAGAAAAACTCACCGTAGCGTCGCCGCCAGATCTCCTCATAAAAACTCACACGTGGTCGCCACTTCGTGGTTCGAGGCGATGGAAACTTCACACGACGCTCGTCCCGACGTCTCTGGTCTGATAGCACCGAAGGATGTATTTTTTCCAACGCCACGCCGCTTGCGGAGCGGCGGTTCGACGGATACTGTTATCGCGGATTTTCCGACGACGAGATACGTTAACAGAACCGACGCGCATTTCTGTGCGACAGGATTTTTCCGACGCGGGTGTTGCGTCCCGTCGAGAACGAGCATTTTGGTTCTTTTCATTATATCAAGCGATACAATCTTCGGGTAAAATGCATCAATTCAAAAGTTAGAGATTCCATCCGGTGCGTTGTGTCTTAGACCTTAAATGCCTCTGCAACATTATGGGCAGTTTTAAAATGACTTCCGATGTTGGGTGGCCAACAAGAGTGAATTATCATTCAGCCACCACAATCGATCATATACAGGGTGTCCCAAGTTCGAGTGCCTATTAGACGTTTCTGGAGAAATGGACGTATTTGAAATCTGAAAATTGGGATTATGATATTGCTTGAAATTCTCTACAGAGCTAAAATATTCTCGAAGCCCAAGCCATTCCGGATATAAAGAGGCAAAAAATAAATTTGATGAAAAAAACGTTTTTTCAAATTTTGCATTCCTGGTATGATCAAGTATTCAATGCTGAATATATTTCTGTTAAAACCATTGTATTCATTCGAATAGTTTTCAAAATATCGAAAAAAAAACCGGAAAAAAAGTCAAATATGTTTAGTCAGTATTATGTTCATTATTCTTATTTCGAACATCCTGAGCGCGAAGCGTTTCCACAACATCGAAGAGGAAGAATGTGGAAAGGTCATGCATCTTTTGAATTCCAGAAATATCACCACAGGGTGCTTCAAATTTTGTGTCGATAATTGTGATCAAAAATTGGCCATAACTTCTGTTTTTCAAATTAGAACCCTATTTTTACGCGTATGTTCTGGGGAACATCGCGTTATAGTTTTGCCCAAATGTGAAATTTAATTCTGTGGTGCCGTCTGGCCGTTGCCACGATAACTTGAGAACGGAAAGAGCTAGCAACTTGAAATTTTCAGGGTAGGTGGCGCATCCCAATACGACCGACAAGTTCGTTAATGGGTATAATCGGCCCAATCGTTTCCGAGTAATAATTTTGTTTTCAACCAAAATGAATCCGATCGAATTTAAACTTTGTGAATAGTTGTAGAATATAGACCTAAGAACGCTCGTGAAATTTTGTGAGAATCATATCGCTAGAAAATTATCAAAAAATTATTAAAAAATTTTTTGTTGTCACGATAACCTGAGAACGGAAAGAGATAGCGGCTTGAAAATTCCAGGTTAGGTTGTGCATCTGAATGCGACATTTGAGTTTGTTTATGAGCATAATCGTCCAAACGGTTTTAGAGCTATAGCCATCTGAAATTTTCTGAAATTTGGTTGTTTTCTGTTCCTCATTAACTCGAAGAATACAGAACCGATTGAATTCAAACATGGTTATTAGTTGTAGAATGTCAACGCGAAAATTTTCGCAGAATTTCGTGAGGATGGTATAACTAGAAAATTAAAAAAAAATAATTAAAATTAATTGAAGAAAATTCTATATATCATAAACTATTCGTCCGGCATGGCTGAAATTTTGGAAGAGCCTTCAGAACCTAACTCTACTGCAGAGTTCCAAGTTTGAACACGATTGGATGTATATTGTTGGAGAATCGAGCAGCCTTTTGTGAGTTCGGTAGCTGGATGCGAATCGTCGTATGATATGTTGTCTATGGTCGTATTTTTGCGAGAACCTTAAAAAAAAAATATGAATGTCATGATGACATATTTTTGCTCGTATGTTATGGGAAAATCGTGTTATTTCATCACAAATCTATGGGAGATGATAGCCCTACATTAGCGGTCAGATCTGGTTTTGAAACAGATCCTTCTTAGGAGGAGGCAACTAAATATTGAAGGGATTTATATGAACAAGAGTGAATATCTTTGAGAAATAGAAGCGATTCTTCTTCAAGAGATCCATGTGTCTTCAGAGGAGTATATTTGCGAGAGGGGACTTTTGAAAGGTTATGTATTATTTTTAATATGATAACGCTGAAATTTTGCTGAAGGCTTTTGATCTTGTAAGGTGAGAGGCTTATTTTTGGATATTAAATCTCGTGATGGGTAGAGAGGAATTTAGGGGCCAGTTTTTCTATCACGAATCCATATAAATAAAAGAGGATTTATGGTCTAAGGATTTTTTTGTTTCATGATAACCTTCAAATGACTGCACCAAATTTGATAATTCTTTTTTTGTTGTATTCCTTATTGTCAAAACAATGTTTACGCAACGATATATTTCCGAAAAAATCCTACGGAAAAGAAAAAGAAGCATTCCTTTTTCGTCCGAACCATAGAGTACTTTGACACTTAGTGACTGTATTTTGGGTTGCCGGTTGCCAGACAGAAAGTAGATGACAGAGGACAGAATTGATTCTTTATTTATTTGGTTATTTCCAGCAAAACTTTCATAGGTTTATTACTGTGTTTGATATAAATATCATTGTATTGTGTGTTTGTGTTGATAAAAATGGGTTCAAGCCCTGTGGACAGGAGCTTTCTGGCGCTCTAGTTCAAACAGACAAATTATATCTCCGAAAGTATTGGTTTCTCAGAGTTAAAATTATATCAATGTATTCATATGATAGAACTGCATCATAAAGGAAATTCAATTCAAATAATAGTTTATTTATCAAGATTGAATGCGCTATCATGAGAATGAGAACTGCACCATGGAAGAAATCAAATTAAATCTGGCCAATTTTGCCCACTAACGAACTTAACCGAGATATTCATCTCCCTAACCTACTCTGAAAATTTCAACTACCTACCTCATTCCGTTCGAGAGTTATATCTATGTCTTTGGATGAAAAGCAGTCTCACTACCCTCAGATCTCTTACTTCATGTTCCGTTCCGAAATGTAAGACTTTTCTGAGACAGTTCAAACAGACAAATTATATCTGGTATTGGTTTCTCAGAGTTGGGAATTATATCAATGTATTCATATGATATCACTGCATCATAAAGGAAATTCAATTCAAATAATAGTTTATTAGATAAGTAATAATAAATTACCTTGTAATCGATCAAAAATTTCCTGATCTACGTTCACCAAACTACAGAATTATGCTTTCAATATTTACGTAATATTTTCAAACATTTTCGGGTGAGGTCCCCGTTGCATCGCTAAAATACGAGTATTTCAACCCCAATATTTTTGAAGTTACAATATTCCCTTCTGTCAAGTTGACATTATGAGAATTCATACATAGAATAATAATTATATCAATCTGTGAAATACGATTTACATTGAAATTTTAAAAAATCATATCTCCGAAAGTATTAGCTTTTTAGAGTTGAAAATGATATGAATGGATTCTTATGATAAAACTGCTCATTAAAAAAAATTTGATTTGGAATTTGTTTCGTAAAAAAAAATTTTTTTTTGTTACTCCGAAACCATCTGTCCGATTTTGCCCAATAACGAACTTAGCTGAGATATTCATCCCCCAAACCTACTCTGAAAATTTCAACTCTTTAGCTCATTCCGTTCGAGAGTTATCGTGCTTACGGCTGGCCGGTCGCCGGACAGAATGAATTCCGACCACGGATTCTTGATCAGTGAGTCGAACCAAATCGTTTAAGACCATTTTCATCGAAATATTCCAAAATTACAGACATTTGGGCAAATTGATAAGCACTCAGTTCCGAGGAACTAGAGCGCCAAAAATGGCATCAGTGAGACGTTCAAATATTGGTCGGAGGACACGTAACTCAAAACAAATTCGTAATCGTCGATTGGAATCAAACAGAATAAGAGGTTCTCAAGAAAGGTCTTCCCCAGCTTCCGAAGAATCTTTAATATCGATCTGAGGCGAGATACAGCAAAATATAGTATCCAATGAAAACATCAACTTTGAACGTTTGGCATTTAGATATGATCCCACAGTCGATTGTGCTGGCAATAGGTCTGGCGAAACGAACCCTCAGAATTATGTTGTTTGGACAGAAAAATCAAATTGCCACAACTGACAACGCCTGAATTCGTTACTTTCAGGACATGATGCTCTATCGAAACACTTTTTGCAGAATATTCGATCATTATAGTAGTGTGTTCCAAATGACATCACTTGGTTCAAACATAATTGAGGAACGAGGTTTCAATCCAACTTTTAAGGTAAATTTTTTTCTATATTGAACATCTTACACATTGATCATAACATACCCACAAATATGAAAATATTGTTGAGACTCAAGCGAAGATTTTCTAAGATTTTTTTATGTTTAACATAACAGATACAAGGAAAAATGCAGGACCAGGAGCATTGTTACCACCAGTTGATGGTGAATACAAATTTCTCCAGATCAATCGTGCAGCATGATGAGAAATCATTGTGCAATTGCATGAACACAATCAATTGGTACAATTGTTCAAAACCGCCTTAGTAATGATGCCATCTGACGAACATAAATTAGGGATCAGAGCAGATAAAAGGCAAGCAGGAGAACGTTTCAATGCACCAACATTGAATGAAGTTGCCATTGTGGTAGTTCGAGAAAATATGGAGTCTCCCGACATTGTAATTCAACGATATGATGGTGGCAAACTTCGATGAATCAGTAAAACCCATCGTATGAATGATGCTTTACAATACTCTGTAATATTCTGCCGGAGAGAGGATGGATATCATTTTTTGATGATAAACCAAGTCACTGGTAAGTATTGATATATATAATCTTTTGAGAAAGAGCATTACATATACAAGAGCAATATTGAAGAACAATATAGCATGTGCCATAGTATTAGCAGAAGAAAATGCAAATGGGGCACCATACATTTCTATGTATGATATAAGATCATAGAGATAAAAACCTCATAAAAAATACCCTGTCTCCCTGCATAAGTAGAGTTGTATTTGTTGAAAGAATAAGCCGACATATTCATAATGAATGGCATCTTCTCCAATGAAACAATATTTCTTCTTCCTTTTTAATTTGGATTGACAAAATATTTTGAAATCATATCTGAAACAGAAAACAAGATAGAACCTGAAGGAAGCAGTAAATAACATTACGTGGATTTGTTCTCTGAATTGATTTTAATAGGGTATTTTCAGAGATTAAGGTCCTTAAATTTGTGCACCAGTTGTTGATTTATATTAAGTTTTCGTAGTTTTATCAACCACTTCGTAAGAGTAATGTTGTTTCAAAAATTTTTAGTTTTGATTCCTTATCAATGTTGATTATTCTTTTACAGGTCAAGAAACAAACTAGGTCAGCTCGATGAATTTTTATGCATACCATTTCATGATTCGTCTAAACGAGGACAACCATATTTTGAAATGCCACCGATTGTTCCATCCGTTGGTCGTTGATATGTATGTCAAAATTGATCCAAACTAGAAATTAGTGCTGGGATACATAATGTGGTATTGATATCTTTAGAGGATTACTGCGTTAAGATGTCAGGCAAGATGTTGCATGAATTAGGAATGCCAGTGCCTAATCGTCCCATGCACGATTTATTTAATCGTGAATTTCAACGAGAACAAGAATATAAAAATGTATCTGTACAAAGTAAGGTCCCACTTTTATATCAGCATCAAAAGTCAGCATATGATACGGTCATAAAATCAATTAATGAGGGTAATGGAGGTATTTTTTTCCTTGATGCACCTGATGGGGGAACTGGTAAAACATTCCTTATTTCTTCAATTTTAGATACAATTCGGGCTCAAAATCAAATAGCGCTGGCAGTTACATCATAGCTGCTACATTATTAGAACGAGAAAGAACCGCTCATTCTTCGCTCAAATTGTCATTGAATTTACAGACGGTAGATGAACCAACATATCAGAAATGGAAAAGTTCCTGTTTAACACTTCTACTGGTCTCATTTCGTTTCCACAAAGCTTTTGTCAGTTCACATTGTCAAAAGACGAATTAATAACAAAAGTCTTCCCAGATATTCAAATGAACTACAGTCACCATGCATAGCTGAGTGATCAAGCCATTTTAGCGCCAAAAAATAAGGATGTTGATGAATTTAATTTAAAAATTCAAAGTAAAATTTATGGACATACATACATACTGATAAGTCAATTGATTTCATTATAGATCCAAATGAAGTCGTCAATTATCCTACCGAATTCTTAAATTCGGTGGACTTGCCAGGATTTCCTCCTAAGAATTTGGAGCTGAAGGCTGGCTAAGTAATCTTTATGCTACGCAAACCTGAATCAGACAAAATTGTGTAACGGAACAAGACATAGTGTTAAAAAAGTTCTTACAAACTTGATAGAAGCTACTATAATCATGGGAAAGTTCAAAATCGAGGAAGATCTTATTCCAAGGATTCCATTAATGCCATCTGACTTTCCTTTTGAATTTAAGCGTGCCCTGTTTTTCGCATGGCCAGTTGTACGTTGCATGTCGAGAGTTGGTGAACCATCTGCTCTATTTGTTTTTGTCCCGAGAGGAAAACGAAAAATGTTGTAAATTGTGGGGCATTGCAATAAAGTATAATTGAAATATTTGTGTGTTATTTTATTTCAAAATATATTTTGTCTAATATTTTTCATTAATTTCACAACCCGTGCGAAGCCGAGGCGGGCAGCTAGTGAGAATATATCTTTATGTTTCACCTCATCACCCTTAGATCTATCAATGGACATTTATTGGTTAAAAATAAGTAATTGAGTATTATTGGAATTCAATTGCATTTCATTCAATATGTTAGTAACAAAACTTTTAACTTTCTTTACTTTGATTATTTAAATACGACATTAATTCCAGTAATATTTTTCAAGAATAATTATGTATTCTTCTCCTAAAGAAGAATTGAAGGTAGACAATACTGTGTTAATATTTTCATCATTGCTTTCTATCCTGACCTTTGGAAAAAAAAATTGATTCAAGCACTGACGTGAAGTCAGGAGCTTTTGCGCGTATGTTCTATTGTCCATTCTCCTGTATTGGACACTTTTAATCGAATTTACCATGGTGAATTCTATTGTCTATTCTCCTGTATTGGACAGCCTTAATCGAATTCACCATGGCAAATTCGATTAGGAGTGTCTTATACAGGAGAACAGACAATAGAATTCACCATGGTAAATTCGATTAAGAGTGTTCAATACAGGAGAATGGACAATAGAACATACGCGCGAAAGCTCCTGAATTCACGAAAAAAAAAAATTGGTTCGAGCACTTACGTGAAGTCAGGAGCTTTTGCGCGTATGTTCTATTGTCCGTTCTCCTGTATTGAACACTCTTAATCGAATTTACCATGGTGAATTCTATTGTCTGTGCTCCTGTATTAGACACTCTTAATCGAATTTACCATGGTGAATTCGATTAAGGCTGTCTAATACAGGAGAATAGACAATAGAATTCACCATGGTGAATTCGATTAAAAGTATCCAATACAGGAGAATGGACAATAGAACATACGCGAAAAAACTCCTGACTTCGCGTCAGTGCTTGTTTTATGATTGCGTTGGATTCTGTGGTGAAAAATAATAATAGTTTTCTAACATGACTACGGTCCTAAATTAAAAAAAAAATCCCAGAACTTTTGATTTTAAGAGCATAATCATGTTAGAAAACTATCATTATTTTTCACCACAGAAGCCAACGCAATCATAAAAAAATAGGGTTCTTATTTGAAAAACAGAAGTTATGGCCAATTTTTGATCACAAGTTTCGACACAAAATTTGAAACACCCTGTGATGATATTTCTGAAATTCAAAAGATGCATGACCTTTTCACATTCTTCCTCTTCGGATTTGTAGAAACGATTCAGGCTCAGGTTGTTTAAAATGAGAATAATGAACGTAATAATGACTAAACATATTTGACTTTTCTTCCGGGTTCCTTCCGACATTTTGAAAACTATTTGAATGAATACAATGGTTTTAAAAGAAATGTATTAAGAACTGAATAGTTGATCATACCAAGAATGCAAAACTTGAAAAACAAATTTTTTCATCAAATTTATTTTCACTCCTTGTATAACCGGAAGTGCTTGGGCTTCGAAAATATTTTAACTCTGGTAGAGAATTTCAAGCGATATCATAATCTCGATATTAGGATCTCAAATATGTCCTGTTCTCCAGAAACGTGTAATAGGCACTCGAACTTGGGACACCCTGTATTTACTAATTGTTACGACTCTGTTGTCTGCGTCATTGATAATTTCTTGTCTGATCACCGAACTGAACTGTTTGAAATTCCTGAACGAACTAATGTCAGAGGTGGTTGGTCTCATATGAGAGGAAACTACAATGAGCAAGCGATTAATTGTTTCAAAACAGCACTTCTACGGAAAAATTGGTCTGAACTCTATGATATGTCCGACATTAACAAGGCTTCCGGTTTGCTTCGGCAAGTATTTCTCTCACATTTTGAAATGTACGTTCCATTAGAAAAATGCTACAGTTTGAAAAAGAGCAGTCATAAGTAGATCACATATGATGTCAAATTATCTGGTATCAAATTGAAGGATTTGCATTACCTACAATCAGAATACCCCGAATTACGAGACACATATAAAGCTGCAAAGAAAAACTTGAAAAATTAGTAAAAACTTCCGAAGAAATGTATTACCAAAATACTATAGCTAATTCAATAAACGTTAACAAAACAGCCTGGAGCGTTATCTCGGAATTGAGTAACAGAAGGGTTAGGTCACACAATAATATTGAAATCATGAAAGATGGAGTAATGTATGAAAATGCTCGTGAAGTGTCAAATATGTTCAACAATCATTTTATAAATGCTCCGAAAGAAATAATTAACAAGATTGATCGAATTAAAATAAAAAAATGGGTTCAAGCCCTGTGGACAGGAGCTTTCTGGCGCTCTAGTTCAAACAGACAAATTATATCTCCGAAAGTATTGGTTTCTCAGAGTTGGGAATTATATCAATGTATTCTTATGATAGAACTGCATCATAAAGGAAATTCAATTCAAATAATAGTTTATTTATCAAGATTAAATGAGCAATCTGAGAATGAGAACTGCACTATGGCAGAAACCAAATTAAAATAGCTGAAATGAATTTGATTCTCTCTTATAGAACAGGATGAAAAGTACGAGTACGAACACAGATCATATAATAAAGCTTAGATAGAATAATTATAGCATTCTGTGAAAACAAAGAAGTATGATTCATTATTGAAATTTAGAACTTCATCTTAGCAGAAATTGAATTCAAACATCATAGAAGAATTCAAATTCAACAAGAGTGCCAAAAATTATCAATCCAAAACCAATAGACGAATTCTACCCAACAACGAACTCATCCGAGATATTCATTCCTCAATTCTATGATGAACGATAAGATAATATATATCTTTCCTCAAATCTACTCCAATACACCAATATTCCAGTTTTGTTTTTAGTGGAGATATTCTGAACTCAATATTATTAACTTACCATTCCCATCATCATATAGATTGACCATCGGCATGAAAATATCAACCAACAAAAAGTATGATATTATATTATAATTCTCATATTTATACGATTGCTGGAATGAATGACAATGTTATTAACTTACCATTACCATTCCCATCATCATATGGATTGACCATCGGCATGAAAATCTCAACCAACAAAAAGTATAAAATGGTTTTTGGACTTAATGCGTTTTGATAAGTTGCTCCTCATATTATGATTCTCATATTGATAACTGGAATGAATGACAATGAGACAACGTCAAAGTTGACATTATAACAATTCATAGAATAGCCACAGAATAATTCTATCATTGAAATTTTGATAAATCATATCTCGGAAAGTATTAGCTTGTTAGAGTTGAAAATGATATGAATGGATTCTTATGATAAAACTTCTTATTAAAAAAAATTTAATTTGGAATTTGTTTTGTAAAAAAAAAATTTTTTTTTTGTTACTCCGAAACCATCTGTCCGATTTTGCCCAATAACGAACTCAGCCGAGATATTTATCCCCCAAACCTACTCTGAAAATTTCAACTCTCTAGCTCATTCCGTTCGAGAGTTATCGTGCCTACGGCTGGACGGCCGGCCGGACCGGCCGGACAGAATGAATTTCGACCACGGATTCTTGATCAGTGAGTCGAACCAAATCATTTAAGACCATTTTCATCGAAATATTCGAAAATTACAGACATTTGGGTAAATTGATAAGCACTCAGTTCCGAGGAACTAGAGCGCCAAAAATTGAAAAATCCTAAAATTGAAACAAATAACTTTTCTATTTATTTTTCTCAGCCCCTTTGCTACTATAGAACTGAAAACATTACCGACGACTGAACTAAAAAACAAACATTCGGCGGGAAATGATGACATATCATCATTTATATTGAAAAAATGTCTGAATAGTATAATGGAACCAGTTACCTTCTTGGTGAATTTGTTTTTTTTAACAGGTAAATTTCCAGAAACCCTTAAAAGAGTTGAAATAATCCCCTTCCATGAGAAGGGTCCTGTCAACTTGATCGATAATTATCGACCAATAAGAATTACGTCAAGTTTCGCAAATATCTTTGATTATTAATTTTTAGATCACCTCTTAAATTTCTTGAAAACATTAGATATTTGAGCAAAAATCAGCACGGATTCAGAGTCGGTCATTCAACAAATACGGCTGCAACTTCGTTCTTCGGAAAGATAGTGGAATGTCCTGAAGCAGGTGAGTGCCCCTAATCCCTTCAGGCGTTTTTTCATCCTACTTATGTAGGGGATTGCTTGTCAAATTTAATGTAATGACACTTTTTTCTATGTATATCTATGAAATATGTACTTTTGTTTTCATGAACAAAACTAAGTTTACTCTGACTAAAGACTTGCATAGTGTAAATACTCGACAAAAGAATAATTTCCACATTTCTTTTTGGCGCTCTAGTTCCTCGGAACTGAGTGCTTATCAATTTGCCCAGATGTCTGTAATTTTCGAATTTTTCGATGAAAATGGTCTTAAACGATTTGGTTCGACTCACTGATCAAGAATCCGTGGTCGAAATTAATTCTGTCCAGTCGGTCCGGCCGGCCGTAGGCACGATAACTCTCGAACGGAATGAGCTAGACAGATTAAGTTTTCAGAGTAGGTTTGGGAGATAAATATGTCGGATAAGTTCGTTATTGGGCAAAATCGGACAGATGATTTCGGAGTAACGAAAAAAAAAATTTATTTTTGGGAACAAATTCCAAATTAAATTTTTTTCAATACGCAGTTTTACTATAAGAATCCAATGATATCATTTTTAACTCTAACAAGCTAATACTTTCGGAGATATGATTTTTCAAAATTTCAATAATAAATCGTATTTCTACGTTTTCACAAAATGATATAATTATTCTATGTATGAATTGTCATAATGTCAACTTATTTTCCTGAGACATGACATTATCTAATCATGAGAATTATGAGAAAAAAGTGTATTCCGAAATATGAGCGAAGTGAGATAAATCTCAGTTGATTTCACGCTTCAAATATTCACTGGTGGGGAGAGGCTGATTTGCGTGTTTCGTCTCATAGGTGGCGTGGGCGATTATAATGATCGACCAAGCCGGCTCTGAGAGGCTTAACCTGGGTCAGTTTAGTTGAATTTATGGAAAGGCTTCAGGGTACTGATGAAGGCCAAGAAGCCAGAAACGCGTCTGCTCTTGCTTTCTCGGCAGATCAATGAACCCCCTGGGGTCTATTTGATTTGTGAAATATATGCATAAGTATATTTATTATACGAAGCCATTCAGGAAGGACCCGATTAGCAGGAACGCTCTTGACTTGTTGATTTTTTAACAACGGTATCGCCATTTTTCATTATTCATTATTAAAATCTCAGTTGTTTGCTCCGAAATTAGTTTTTTCTCAGATAAGTCTTACATTTCGGAACAGAACATGAAGTAAGAGATCTGAGAGAAGTGAGACTGCTTTTCATCCATAGACATAGAATGCTCAGTTCTCTGTCTTTATGGCGGGACTGACGGAAGGGAATATTAAAACTTCAAAAATAGTGGGGTTGAAATACTCGTATTTTGGCGATTCAACAAGGACCTCATCCAAAAATGTTTGAAAATATTAAAAATATATATATATATTGAAAGCATAATTCTGTAGCTCGAGAGAGCAGAAAATTTGGTGAACGTTGATCAGGAAATTTTTGATCGATTACAAGGTAATTTTTCATTATTACTTCTCTTTTTTCATATTTCATACATGTTTTATGGAATATCTACTATTTGTAGGTACTTTAAACCTGTTTTGGGCAATTGTCATACGAAACTTGTTGTTTTGGCGCTCTAGTTCCTCGGAACAGAGTGCTTATCAATTTGCACAAATGTCTGTAATTTTGGAATTTTTAGCTGAAAATAGTCTCAAACGATTTGGTTCGACTCACTGATCAAGAATCCGAGGTCGATATCGGTTCTGTCCGGCCGGCTGGCCGGCCGTAGGCACGATAACTCTCGAACGAAAGGAGTTAGAGGATTGAAATTTGCAAGGTGGGTTTGGAGCGTAAATATCTCGGACGGGTACGTTAATGGGTGAAATCCATCAAGCGGTTTCGGAGTTATGGCCGATTTTATTAAAAACATTTTTTATGAATATTTCAGAAAACGATCACTCGATCTATCTGAAATTTAGCATCAAATTGTAGAATCATGACCTTTATACGCATGTGAAGTTTTGTATTGACCAGATTACCGCAAAGTGTCAAAAACAATTTTGAAAATTTAAAGAAAGTTTTTCTACAATAACTCTCGAACGGAATGAGCTAGGTAGTTGAAATTTTCAGAGTAGGTTAGGGAGGTAAATATCTCGGTTAAACTCGTTATTGGGCAAAATTGGCAAGATTTAATTTGATTTCCTCCATGGTGCAGTTCTCATTCTCAGATTGCTCATTTAATCTTGGTAAATAAACTATTATTTGAATTGAATATCCTTTATGATGCAGTTCTATCATAAGAATACATTGATATAATTCCCAACTCTGAGAAACCAATACTTTCGGAGATATAATTTGTCTGTTTGAACTAGAGCGCCAGAAAGCTCCTGTCCACAGGGCTTGAACCCATTTTTATAAATATAGAATTTCGCAAAACTCACTTGCATATTTATGTTTGACTATCTATAACAGACTGCCACATGAAATAAAAAATTCTAATGAAAATAGGAAGCTTTGCGCAGCGCTGAAAAAGTTCCTAATTAAAAATTGTTTTTATTCTTTGGGCGAATATTTTAACACGTGATGTTTCAACATGTGTCCCGGTTGTTCTGTTCCGTTTTGCTTTTTTCTTTGTGACTATTTCTTTGCATATGTAATTATATCTTACTGGAAAAATAAGTTATTATAAAATGCACTTGGGTTATGATATAAACCAGACAAAAAAACGAGAAAACCGCACTGGCTTCACATCATTTTGAGAAAAATCATGAGTTCGACTTTAATGAGGTAAAAATTCTGGATAATGAGAAAAATTATCACAAGAGATGTATTAGCGAGATGATACACATATCGATAAATGACACTGTCAATATTAGAACTGACGTACTATCTTTAAGTGTAATTTACAGCAATTTGTTGAAACAAATTAGAAATTAAATAAATCAAATATCACGCCAAATAATTCCCAAATCTCCAGCGCATCTCGGTTTACAGATGTTGTTGTTTATCATTCAGACCCATACTGATTCTTGACTGCGTATCTGACATTATAGGAAATAAATCAAACGAAATTAATAACTGTTTTATGATGACAATAATTTTAGATGTGATTTCAATACAATTGCTCATTCTCGAAAATTGATCTGACCAAGTTGGTGAGTACCAAATTGTTAAAATAGATGATTGGTGTGAATGACGGAAGTAAATATATGTTTCAAAGTAGAGGAAAAAAAATTATTTATGATTTTATTATCCAAAGGGGGAAAAAAAAACCCATTTGAGCTTGGCCCTTTCATGACTGAGATTCGTGATCTGTCATGTGTGTATACATTTTTAGATAGTTTGTTTTTTGAATTTTAATGTGTCAAAATATGTTTGTGTTCTATGTTATACAATAAAGAAATAACATTTTTAGTCTTGAGAAAGATCTTAACCAAGATCGAAACGTCGACTTCCTGGAATTGATCGTTTTATTTGCCCAGTCCTGAAGCCAATAATCAACCACCTACTGATAAACCAGCATATGCGGAATTTATGGACCTTCAATAGAAAACCCATATTTGCTTCCCAGGCTTAAATCAGTCAATAGAAAGTCCAGTGCTGACATATTGACACAACAGGTTGTTCGTCACTTGTTGGTCATGATTTCCCAAACTTCCTCTAGATAATTACCCCCATCAAATTTATAGATTCCACCCTAAGGATCCATGAATCCAATAATAGGATTTTGTACCTCTCTTTATACCCAAAGATTGTATGTGACTCACCATTTTAGCTCTTAACGTGGGAATTTGTAGCACTCAGAAAAAAATATTATCATTCATGTTATAGTCCGATACAGTCAAGCTTAGGATCTCTTGTTATTAACTAGTCGAGTTAACAAGAAAATATATTACTGTTTTCGTAAAATAGTGTTTCAAGTATAAACCTATTTCTCCATTCATCCGAATACAGATGAAAACAAAATATCACAAGTAACAGTTCAGATCGGTGTACGGTTTTCACATCGATCAAGTGCACAGTTGTTATTCCAGATATTGGTCACAACAGGACTAATATAAATATTAATTCACAAAAACACCACGGTAAACCAATCATGGTACGAAACAGCGGGTTCTCGTTACGCCGACTTTTTGGCACTCTTGTTCCTCGGAACAGAGTGCTTATCGATTTGCCCAAATGTCTGTGATTTTCGAATGTTTGGATGAAAATATCCATTGGTCCGACTCACCGATCAAGAATCCGTGGTCGAAATCGAAGAACGGAATAAGCTAGACAGTTGAAATTTCCAGAGTAGGTTTGGGAGATAAATATCTCAGCTAAGTTCATTATTGACGAAACAAAAAAAAATGTTTACATCACTAAGTTCAGATTCAATTTTGGCGCTCTTATAACAAGCTAATACTTTCGGAGAAGATTTTTCAAAATTTCAATAATACATCGTACTTCTATGTTTTCACAGAATGCGTATTCGATCTGACTGTGTTCTAGCTGTGTTTACTGTTCATTAATGTCATCTTATCTACCTATAAGATACATGTCACATTTATTTATGTTCTAGTTTGTTTATATAATTCGTACTTTGAAAATATTTTGTGTTGCAGAACAAGGTTCCGAATCTTGAATTTGTGAATATATACAAGACTGTTTTGATACAAAAAATAATATTGACTTGTTGCATATTGAATAATTCATGTATAAATATTAGAGATGATGTTTTAGAAGATTTAGAATTGGATCATTTTAACGATGTAGTTTATGAATGCAGAAGGAAATAATTACATAATGGAATCATCCAAATAAATTACTGTTCGTTGACCACCGATGTAAATATTATCTTTTCCTTCCTTAGCTAAGTAGTGAAACATGTTCCTATATACAATATTTTAATAATGTTGCTAGCAAAAGAATGCTGAAATATCTACATTTATGCATCAAATATTTTTTCTTGAGATAAAGTTCATAATACAGAAAGAATGTGGTAAATGATCTATTAAATTATGAAAAGAGGATTGTATTTATTAATATATTTTGAACTATTAAAATAATTTCTTTGTCGGCCTATACTTAGCTATTCAATTATCAGGAATCAATGGACAATCTGCTTTGATTGTCTCCAGTCTTGCTCTATATATTTCGATGATACTTTCCTTATATACATAAATTTATCAAAATAAAAAAGCGTTTTCATTGTAATAATGCGGTTTTTTTTTATTTTGCCATGATTTTTGTGTACATGAATGAATGAATAATATTCATTCATTTACACAACAATTACGGCAAAATAAAAAAAAACACATTATTACAATGAACACTCATGTGTTTGACGCCACATTTATGTTGGAAGGATGGAAGGAAATGGCGTACTTGGGTATCATCTGCATGAAAATAAATCACGACTATTCGATAAATATCCGCCACGTAATTTAAGAAAGTATTGGACTCAGTATAGAACCCTGTGAAATAACAGAAAGCACAGGGAAGACACCGACGAAGCGCTCTCAACACGAACGCGCCGGAATCTAGTGCCGGGGTAAAATCTAAAAATTTACCATGGTAAATTTGATTAAGAGTGTCCAACACAGGAGAATGGACAATAAAACATACGCGCAAAAGCTTCTGATTTCATGTCAGTGCTTGAACCAGTTTTAATAAATTCTGCCAAATATTGGTTAATACCAACTGAGCAATTTGCAAAATTGCATACTCTGTTCAACAAAATACAAGTTTACTCCTTAAGTTTCCTTTTAATATAATCAGGTTCTGTCATCAGAATCTTTGTATTACTCCAATCCATCATGTGATCTCCTTGAATTGTACATACATGTTCTGCTATTTTTGATTTCCGTATGTCTGTATTTCTCAAGTGGTTCTTATGTTCAGACTTTCTTACTTCTAGTGGTCTTGTGGTTTCTCCTGTGTACGATTTACCACGAATACGAGCAATATTATATACACAGTTTTTGGCGCTCTAGTTCCTCGGAACTGAGTGCTTATCAATTTTTTATTTTTGTTTTTCATTAATGGGTTTTGTCTTTGTTAATAAAGACCTAAGATCATTTTGTGTTTTGAAAGGGGTTCTTATATTGAACTTATAACCGATTCTTCTGATTCTCGAACATAAGAGATCACATTCAACTGATCGGGTTGCCGTTCTTGTTGATTATTCTTTTGTGCTTGATAATTGCTCTTCTATCCAAATTCATGATTGATGTATTTATGAATTAGATATCCATTATCTTCAACAAATTTTTCGACGAAATCAAGTTCATTATTTCGAATTTCAACAGTACGACAGTACGACTCTTTCATAAGTGTTTTAATATCACCTCTTTTCACACCAAGTTGATGGTTTTAATAGAAATTTAAATATCTATTTGTATGTGTCTGCTCCCTGAAGACACTTCCTGAAGACCTGATCTAGAATCAAAAGCTGATTATTTTTCTCTATTTACAAAGTGAATTTTATTGTAGGTTCCTTTGAATTTATGAAACCGAAAAATTTGCCTAACTCTTCTCTACCATGTTGCCAAAAACAAATATATCGTCAGCATATCGCCACCAAGCTTTTGGTTTCAACAAATATGTATCCACAAATTTTTCTTCAAAATTTTCCATGAATATATTACTCATGACAGGTGATAAAGGCGAATCCATTGCCATTCCAAAATGTTGTCGATAAAAAATATCTCCTAGTCATGAGTAATATATTCATGAAAAATTTTTAAGAAAAATTTGTGGATACATATTCTTTGAAACTAAAAGCTTGGTGGGCGATCTGTTAACGATATATTTGTAATTTCAACATCGTAGAGAAGATTTAGGCAAAATTTTTCGATTTCATAAATTCAAAGGAACCTACAATAAAATTCACTTTGGAAATAGACAAAAATAATCAGATTTCTTTTGTAGATGCCTCGATAATCAAGTATTGGAACCATTTCAAAACTAGTGTCTTCAGGAAGCAGACACATACAAATAGATATTTAAATTTCTATTGAAACCATAAACTTTGTGTGAAAAGAGGTGTTAATATCAAGTGCAGAAGTGTTATTTAAGAATTATGATAATAGAAACATGTGAATCATTACGGAACGACACGAATAGAACAATACGATAATACCAATCCCGGACCTATGATTTCTCCGGGGAGAATGTTGCCCTAGGACACATATATTGACACTCATCCACAAGAGATGTGGGCGGAATACCTGTATATCAGTGATATCCATCATATAGTATAATGATTATATTTTTGTAATACGTAAACTGTGATTTACGAACAAGATTGCACACTTAAACAAGGGTATTGCAAGCACAATGAAATTGGGAAGGAGTATCAAATTTTAGTCAAGGCAGTATAAAGATCCGGTAAACAGACATAAACGCAGTGTTAATAGTCGTTATCACTGCAAAACCTACTTGTGGGTGTATCGTTAGACTTACTATACCACTACAATTCAGAGAAATTATTCAATCTGTGGAACGATATCGTTGTTGTAGCACACAGAAAGGAAAGGAGAGCTTGGATAATCCAACGTTTTTCTTTTATAATTTCCAGATTGATGCCAAGCGTAACACTTAAGAATTATATTGAAAACCCAAGTCAGTTGGCGTCGCTTTGCACCGGGACCATCGAATTTCAATATAAGCACAGAGCCTATGAACAGAGCGTTTTATTTCGAACATAGGAGTCACGGTACCTTAATTATGGTTATTTTATGAAAATAGAAATTATTGCTATTTATTTAAATCACGGGATATTACAATACAGTTCTACCCCTTCAGTGAGAACAACTAGGTTTGCGGAGAATTTGCATATTAGATTACCTTTGTTTCGAAAGAGTCATTCTCAAAGAATTATCTTCTATTTCGGTCCAAAATTGTATAATCTTCTACGACGTGATCTAGAACATAGAATATCAAGAGGTTTAAGTGGGATGTGAAAGACTCCATTCTGAAAGATCAATTATTCTTTGATATATATTAGGTAGTTACTGATATAAAGCGAGGAAATCAGCTAGGAGAAACTGAGTTTTCTCTATTTCAGTATCGTGATTAGTTCATTACAGCACTAAAAACAGTGCTGTAATTAACTCATTCCCTCCCGCATTGTTTCTACTTATATTTTTCGTTTTGTGGTAATCAGCACTGACATTTGATCCTATCAAATTTCAACACACGTCTATTATTTTCCATATACTATAATCTGGATATAGCGAATTAATTTGTGAGAGGAAAAGTTTCACTTTCATTAAAAAATAAGGTACTAGAGATTTCGTTCTTGCTAATTTTTAATCATTCATGCTATTATGAAACTGTTGTAAATCTGATCTCCATGCGCTACGTTCGATTCAAATTCATATTTCGTAATCTGTCAGCTTTCGTAACAATCACTAAAACTGCCAAGATACAATACAAAAGTCACTAGGATGTATAATCCGAATTTTTCATTAAATTTCAACAGTATTTTACTAAACTTGCCTGAAATAGAGAAGATATCGTCTAATACGCATTTCAGAAGGCAATTCCAATACGCGTTCGAAAATTTGGCATTCGTGTTTCAATAGGAGCCCATCCTGCAACTTATTTTAGAATATACTCTAATAGGCCTGTCCAAACTCAGCCTGTCTTTCCATCGTATATTTGGGAATGTAAATTTGATTGGTTTGATATTTTCTTCTGCACTATAATGTTGTCTTGTTGAATGACTTGTACACTTTAACGAAACTCTCGTTGGTTGGCAAACGACGCATCACAGGCAGCGATGCCTAGGTGTGTTTTTCCACGGCATGGGAGTTTTGAGTTTGTTTAGTTTCAAGGTTAAACCAGAAAGCATGGTCGTCTCTCCCCAGGTACATTTCATCAGCCAATCTTTCTAGTGAAGAAATTATCAAGAAAGTAAGCATCTAAAATAACTTTACTACGATGCTTGGTAGGAAAAAAGACTGGGAATCCACCACCCAAATTCTTAAAAGAAATGCCATTAAATGGTGCACAGACGGTTCAAAAACCACTACAGGAGCTGGCGCTGCAGTTTATGGGCCAGGCACCAAATGCTACCTATCGCTAGGCTCCTATCCGAGCATCTTTCAGGCAGAAGTAATTGTAATAGAAAGATGCGTGGAAATGAGCCTAGAAGGAAACCATCAAAGATGTGATATAGCAATCCACTCTGACAGTCAAGCTGCTATTAAAGCTCTTTCCCATGTTATCGAATCCAAGCTAATATGGGAGTGCCAACGAAAACTCAATGGACAAGGCAAAAACAACAGGGTCTCCTTGGTCTGGGTTCCTGGTCACGCGGGAATCATAGGAAATGAGGAGGCCAAACAGTTGCCAAAAAAGGAGCTCAAACTCCCCTTTATTGGCCCGGAACCTTATTGTGGGGTTGGTAGACGCACCTACAAAAGTGAATTCCGGACGAACGAAGAAACTGAGAGAGGTACTTTCTGGAGATCTTTCCCCGGAATGCATCACTACAAGAAATTCCTCCGGAACTTTGATACTGTCAGATCCAAGGAATACTTGGACCTCAGTAAGAACAAGCTGCACCTCCTCACTGGCTTCCTCACGGGGCAATGTGGCCTCAGGAAGCATATGATGAGATTAGGGCTAGCAGAAACTGACCAGTGCAGATTCTGTTGGGAGGAGGATAAAACTCCTGATCACCTGACAACGGAATGCCTCGCCATCTCAAACCAATGCAAGGAATGCTTTGGGCAAGAAATCTGCAGGAGCGAAGACCTAGCCTCCTTGAAGCCATTCCAGATGCTGGAGTTCATCAGAACTCTGGAACTGGAAGGCGAGTTGTAGATGGTAATGACATCGACAGCTCTGAAGGGGGGGCACAATAGACTTTAAGGTCGCAGTGCAAAGCTACCCCCTACAACAATTTACCATATACAAAGTTGTAAATTGAATATAAAAATTTTTAAAAATTAAATTTGAATATGTTGATATTAAAATCGACAAATATTATCCAGCATTGTGGAGAAAGAATTCAATAATTCAGGAAAAACTGCCTTGTTAACAGGTCCTATTACTAACCGTTCCCTTGCTTTGTCCCAGCCTCCCAGTGTCAAACTTCAGCAACAGAAAAAGAAAGAGGAAATTATTTACACTCGCTGGTGATCATTTCCCGTGTTCCAGGGCAACTAAGGTATCGGGGAATCGAGGATAATGGGGTCAAATCGGGGAATTCCAACGACAGGAGCACACACAAAGGAAAGTTCAATTTTTCCATTTGGAACTGAATGCTGCAATCTCAAAGTAGGTTTACTCGACCTCTGGTAGCATTTAGATCGAGAATATCCGGACACTTTGAGTACAAACCTATTATACAAACCTACTTAACAGGGCTGTCCCAACAGGATCAGACTGTTAAATGTTAGTTTTTGTGTGAATTGAAAGTTCGCTGAAACGCTAATGTCAAATGATAATTAAAGTAGATGGGTAATTCTCACGAAATCCCGAAATTTGGTCATTAAAATAGACAAATAATATTGAAAAGGATTCGTATTAATGTTCTATGAAATTTTGTGGTACTGATGTTGAAAGATTATAATTATATAGCGGTCCCTAGAATAAACGTGTTTTAGGTGGATTATGAGGATTTAAAAAAAAATTGAAAATGAGGGGCTGAAGACTAAGTGAGGCAATGAGAAAATTGTTCAATTTTAAATTACCTTTCAATTGAGTAATAAACTATTAGTTTTTAACATTAGCAGGAACATGAAATCATAAGGTTATTGTAGATCAACTAAATTATTTCCATTTAACCTAACTTCAATTATTATTTTGCACTAAATCAAAGTGGCAGTATAAAAATGAACAAAAAACAAAATATATTCACTTAAAAATTAACTTAGTTGTCATTTTACCAATGGATTAAAGTTCTGTTATACTATTTAATCTTAACAACATTAACAAAACAATAGCTTTTTTATGCAAAATTAATAAAATAAAGAAAATTAGGTATACTTAATTAGAAATCTACCAACAAAAAGTACTTTTCTTATCTATTCATTCTCAAAGTTAATAAAACAGTCTCATCTCAGTTACATATTTTAGTATATTTCCTTGACAGCATAACATCCCTTTTTGATTAATGTTGATGGCCTGATCTTCTGGTGAATACCATTCCAGGCATACAACTGTTCATCCTTGATTATTGGCCATTTCCAAGAATTGGTTCCTCTTTTCATACACTTTACTAAAGCACCCCCTGGACAAAGTTTTTCGGCCCAATTTATTAGGACATGATCACCTTTATTATAAGTGGAATTTTTATATGTCATACAAATAACATCATTTGATGAATATCCATTGTCCAACATGTGACTTGGTCCGTGTTTGTGTTGTACTACGCATTGTTTATTCAATGCAAATATTCGAAGATTATCAGCAAAAACAAATAGGCAAATTTTCACTTATACTTTTTTTTCTTGGCATTAATTGACGGCACAAAAATATTACAGCGGTGAATTAAAGAATAAACTAAAGCAAATGTTTGAAAAAGCAAGTTGATTCTGATGATAATTACTACTTGATAAATCATCATTCCCTCACTAGAAATTTATATGAGGGAATGACGGTGAGGGAATGATGAAACAAAGAATAATAAAAAAAACTCGTGATATAAACTCACTATTAAAGAGTTGTTTTGTATAAAATGATAACTCCCATAAGTCTACTTCTCTATGTAATTAATAACGAATAAAGTATTTTACTTTTTGTTTTTCCGGATGTGAGGGAATGACCTTAAAAAATGCAATTCAAACAAAATATCCTATTATTTTTTTTTACGCAAAGTCTAACACGCTGTCGTTAAATTCACAATAATGGTGAGTGGACAGGACTGCCACCTATTAAAAACTCATAGTAGCGTTTCTGTTGGATTAACAATGCGATCAAAATTCGATTATCGGTAACAATGTGAGGGAATGATTTATTTTTATGGGACACGTGTATATTCTCTATTTTTGCATACAGTTTTCAATATATAATCCAAATTTTAATTTTTTTCATTAATCTATCATATTTTTAATCGAAAAGTCTCCAAAGTAGACTTCTATTATTTTTTCTTGTTTGTTTGATAATATAAAAGTTATCGAACTTGTAGCTTGGGACATAGTGAGGGAATGATTTTACGGACTATATATTGGTGTATTTATTCTTATGTATGTATTTGGTTCCGAAATAATAAGTGAAACTTCTAGTGTCGATTACATATATTACAAGAAAATTTTGATATCCGTTATAGGGTTGTTAGATTTTCGATAAAACTTAAAGGACAAGAATTTCGGTATTTCGTGAGAATTACCCAGATACTTCATTTCCATCGAGTAATTTTTGAGTACAAAAAGCTCTTCGAAGAAAAATCTGAATTGTATTATATTATTTTTTGTAATGGGGATACGATGCGACGCTGTACAACGAGAAATTTGTATTATATTAACGAGGATGGTACCTAAGATATAATATTAAAAAATTGATTCAAGCACTGACGTGAAGTCAGGAGCTTTCGCGCGTATGTTCCAATGTTTATTCACGCCTCAAACAAAGTCGATCGAGCATAGTATCTGCAATAAAAAAATGTTCAAGAAGAAAATTTAACTTTAAACAGTCGAACTTAATGTTAATAATGTTTTATTTACCTCTATTGGATACTCTTAATCGAATTGACCATCGGTATATACCGCTTTCTCAGCTTTTATAAGGTATTAATACATTTCGACCATTTTCGTGACAGACTTAAATAATGAGAGAATCGTCAATGATCAAATAATTTTTAAATCCGATGTATGTATTCTATTTGGATTCAACATAAATATCTAATAATATACGGAAAAACTTACTTCTCGAGTCATTTCAGGATGCGATATTCACGAAACTGCGAGATAATTTGCGCGTTGGCATTCTACAAGTAATTACCGAGTTTTAATTAGATCAGATCTGTATATTTCAAGTTATAGAGTAAATAAGAAGAAAATTTCAGATGTTCATTACTCCTAAACCATTTGGTCGATTATGCCTAGTAAATAACTAAAATTTCTTATAGTTCGAATAGTGTCTGATGTCAATGATGATTTTAAAATTTTTTCATACGATCCCCACTAATTCTGCATTAATTAGTGCGTCGTGATTGTACAACTAATTAGCATGTTTGAATTGGATCGGTTCCGAATTTTTTGAAATATTGAGTAAATAACAATAAAATTTCAGATAGGTATAACTCAAAAACCGTTTGCTGGATTATGCTTATTAAAGAACTCAAATGTCGCATTCGGATGTGCAACCTACCCTAAAAAATGCCAATCTCTATCTCTTTCCGTTGTCAAGTTATCGTGAGTTAAATATTATGTATTCTGGTAACACGATCCTCGCAAAATATAACATGCGTTTTTTTGGCAGTATTCTACAACTAGTTATCAAGGTTCAATCTGATCGGATCTGTATTGGTTGAAAACAAAATGTTTAGTCGGAAACCGTTGGATTATACCCATAAACGAACTCGTCCGTCATATTTGGACATTCTCTGAAAATTTCAAGTTGCTATATCTTCCCGTTCTCAATTTATCGTGCAAACGGCCGGCCGGACAGAATGAAATGTGACCTCAAATTCTTCATCAGTGAGTCGAACCTAATCGTCTGAGAACATTTTCTGCAAGCAATTCGAAAGTTACAAACATTTGGGAAAAATGATAACACGCTCTTCCCCAAAACATATGCACAAAAATTGTAGTAGCACCCACGTGAGATTAGACTAATTTTCAGACAAATCAAATATTATGTGGTGAATGAGGACCAAATTCTAATTGAGAGTACAAGGATGTCAATTTCAACTTCATTGGTTTCTCGCATTTCATTTGAAAAATACCTATAAATAGGTCTCCCAAATGACGGTAAAACATTTATCGTCACTATTGCAGTTGAATGTTCATCTTCATACATTTCAAAAAGTGACAAAACTTGAATCCTTTTTCTGAATAAATTTATCGATTCAATTAATATTTTATCCACCATGAACTGAACAGTAATAAATAATTAATTTAATTGTGCGGAATGTATTCCACCACCATAGATACAATTGTGAGCACATTTTAAAATGTGTCATACTGACATTCTGATCATTTCTGGATTATACATTTTTTCGCCACATCCTTCATTCACTATTTGCAAGCAAATGTATATGATGCTCGATTCACACATTGTACATGAACTGTATAAACTTTCCCCACAGGAAGTAATCAAGGTGAGTGTACTTATGTCACCATAACCTGAGAAGGGAAAGAGATAGCGACTTGACATTTTCGGGTAAGGTTGTGCATCTGAATGGGATATTTGAGTTTGTTTATAGGTATAATCGGCCAAACGGTGTTGGAGTTATACTCATCTGAAATTTGGTTGTTATTTCCTCAATAACTCGAAAAATATAGAACCGATCCAATTCAAACATGGTTGTCAGTTGTAGATTGCCAATGCAAAAATTCCTGCAAAATTTCATGAGGATGGTAGAACTCCAAAATTTTTTAAAAATCATTGAGAATCATCGAAAAAAATTCTATATATCAGAAACTATTCCTCCGACATCGCTGAAATTTTGCTAAAGCTTTCAAAACCTAACTCTACTACCAAGTTCCAAGTTTGAACACGATTGGATCTATTGTTGGAGTTCCGAGCAGCCTTGTGTGAGTTTAGTAGCTGGGTGACAGTTGGCTTGATAACCTTCGAACGAAAGGAGATAGGGACTTGCAATTTTCAGGGTAGGTAGCACATCCCAATGGGAGAGGTAAGTTCGTTTTTGGGCATAATCGGTCAATCCGTTTCGGAGTTATACCTACCTGGAATATTATTTTCTCGATAACTCAAAAATATAGACTTGATCGAATTGAAGCTTTGAAACTAGTTATAGAATATCGACATAAGGGAGTGAGTTAAATGTTGTGAGAACCGTACCCATAGAAAATTTTTCAAAATTACAAAAAAAAACTTGTGAGAACCGTAACATTAGAAAATTTGCAAAACTACGAAAAAAAAATTGGTTCAAGCACTGACGTGAAGTCAGGAGCTTTTGACCGTATGTTCTATTTTCCATTCTCCTGTATTGGACACTCTTAATCGAATTTAAATTCGATTAAGAGTGTCCAATACAGGAGAATGGAAAATAGAACATACTTGCAGAAGCTCCTGACTTAACGTCAGTGCTTGAACACCTACGTCCTTGGATTTTATAGGGTGACAGGCAACAACTCTCGCATCTAATGCAAAATTATCTTTCGCAGTCTTTACACCGGGGAAAATCCAACCACTGCCAAAAATACTAGGAAGAAGCAATAATGTGAGGAGAGTAAGAGTAGACTCGTCTGCACTGACCAGTATACTCTACAAAAACTACCTAGAAGAGGAAACGAAGAAAATAACAGATAAAGAATAAAAAAAGCCACAAAAATAGAAAATAGAATTGAAAAATCGGTTACAAATAAAATAAATAAAGGGAAAGGAGTCGAGAAAGAAAAAAAAGTTGGAAATCAGATTAATCTGATGAAGACATTGATACAGTATGCCTGTTCTGTACCGAAACCTATTCTAAAGATATTAAAGGTTGGATAAGATGCGTCGTGTGCCCGAAATGGGGACACGAAGCTTGTGCGGGAATAGATAGTCATGATGGAGAAGGTTTTACTTGCGATTTTTGTCCGTCATCGTTTTATGTTGATTCAGCAGTAGGCATCTTGACAAAAAAAATTGTCTCCACTGTAACTCAAAATGTTATGCGGTGTTTTTTAAATACAGGGTGTTTCACGAATGATTGTACAGGCTTTCAGTGAGATGCAGGACATTTTGGTGAGTTTAAATCAGTATTCAAAATATGTCCTAACTGTATTCGTTTAAAAAATATAGGATAAGTAATCACCAAGGCTGGTTTTCCTGTCACGCTGACGGTCGGCACTGACGGTCAGCGCTGATCAGTCAGCTCGGATCCTTTTAGTATCGCGCTGATCACAAAAAGAAATAGAAGGATGCTATTGTCTCTGGCTCACTGAATGTGGAGGCTTGTCGGCGCCAGCTAGTCAGCGGCGCCGACGCGCCGGCGCGTACGTGCGCGTATATAGCTCAGCGCTGACGGCCGTCAGCGTTGCGTGACTCGAAAACGCTACCTAAGCTACATACATATTGACTCATCAGCGCCGACCGTCAGCGTGACAGGAAAACCAGCCTAAAGAATACTGTGGGAGGTATACTCATTATTGAAAGGCTACGATATAGTTCTTTCTTCGTTGATGTTATTTAGTTGTTGTTTGTTAGGCAACATTGTTCGATTGATTGCTTCTGACAAATATCTTGTGTTTCTTACGCAGAAGCAAATCACAAAATATTTTTATTTTATTTTATAGATATTTTTCAGAGTTCAGGAGAGAAAACAAGAAGTTAACCTTTCAACGCGCATTACGTGCGCGGCGTTTGAAGGTGTGAGGTGTTTGCAAACGTTGACAGTGTTACCAAACAATTATGGTCGAATTTCGCTTGAGTCAGCAACTCATATGTAACAGAACACATTGAAGAAAAATTCTAAAGGGTACCATACCATAGCATATCTGATTGATGATGACAGATGGAGAGGTTGAGGTTACTTTGAGGCGTCTGTTGGAGGAGATCCAGGATACCAGGAGGGAGTTAAAAAATTCAATATCTGCGTCGGAGGCGAGATTATTGTTGGAGGTTCAGGCACTGAGGAATAAGAATGGGCTACTAGAGAGAGAAAACAAAGACTTGAAAGAAAGGCTCGAAAAAACAGAACGCTGGTGTAACAAGAATAATATTGTGATTTTTGGCCTGAAAATAGGCTCCAATATAACTGCGGAGTTTCTCTGTCGGGAAATATATCGTTTGTTGGGAGTGCGAGTTGAATTATCTGAAATTAGTGACCTCTATACATTGGGTAATCAGGAAGGCAGTCCAGTGGAATTTGTGTCACATCGATGTAAAAAACTTATCTTTGAACATGTTAAAAAATTGAAAGGTACTGAAATATCCATTACTAATGATTTAACTATACAGCAGCGTCAGGAAAATAAGAGGTTGTTACCCTTCCTGATAAAAGCCAGAGCGGGTACATCTGAAAAGTCATATATAAGGAATAATAGACTGGTGGTGGGACGAAGGGTGTATACCTTGGAAGAACTAGAAAACTGTGAAGAAGATGTTAAAACAAATAGTGCTCCGAATACACCCACAATAACAAAACATAAGAATACTGCCACGGAGATTGATTCGGACACTGTTGTGTTGGAATCTGCACCAGGACCATCAGTGAGTAACTCTGACGCTGTTATGTTAGAATCTGTGCAAGGATTATTGCAACAGGCGAAAAGTAATCGAGACAAGAAATTATTTACGCCATATTTGGCAACACACAAAAAGGTATACACTAATAAAAAAAGATCACCCCCAGGGGAGGATGTATTTGGTATGAAGCTTCGGCATAAATCCACGACAGACAAAAAGTAATTAAAGAAGGCTGGGGGTGGGTTGAAGGTAATTTTGTGTTTATTTTAGTTATTTAACAGCTCATTTTATAAAAAAAGAAAAAGAAGACAAAAATCAATAAATATGGATAATTACATAAAAGCCTATCAAAATGAAGACTATGATACTGTTGTTATTGAAGATATCAATGATCTAAATACCATGAAATTATGTCAAGTCAAGATTATGCAAATGAATATAAGAAGTATGCAAAAAAACTTTAATGATTTTGAACTGTTCCTTGAGACAATATCTGTCGTTTTTGACGTGATTATATTGAGTGAGACTTTTCAAGTGGAGGATTTGGGCTTGTTTAATTTAAATGGTTATGAGCTAATATACAATAATGCAAAATATAATAGAAATGACGGAACAATAGTATATGTAAAAAGTAATATGGAATTCTGATAATCTGATACATAAAATAGTAAATTCATACTAGAAAACAAACTAAAATACTGATCTAATCAACTCATAAACATCCAAGAGTAATGACTCAAAAATGCTGACCTTGGCGACCGCTCGAGGAAGTGATATAGACCTAAAATATTGATGAAGACAGTTTACCAACCATGACAAAAAATACCAATGAAGACAATTCTCCCGGATTATCAGCAACATTGTGAATTTAATATTTATTTAGTATTTTTTTGTTAATCATGGAGTATCCACACCTACATTTAGATAATAACATTCAGTTATTTTGCCGTTAGAATGTGAATATTAATTTATTAAAGCTGTACACAGTTATCAGCTCCTCGGAGCGAGTAACTCACAGTTAATTGAGTTTAATTGTCATAGTTTCAACTAACTGTTCAATAAACTCTATTATTATATTATTATTATTAATAATGAGATATAGGATGTTTCATGTATTTTATCAAAAACTTTCAATTGGCATAACTCTTGAAATGCATGAAGAGATCCATGCAGGATCTTCATGAAAATGTCAGAGATTGAGTGTTGGCCTATGCCTGATATTCGCTCATAATTACTAGTTGATAGCGCCGGTCTTGGCTGAGAAAATAATTTTCCTTATTCCATATCTTGTAAAACAACCTGTACATCAAATTTTCGAAAAGTGTATTTTTTTTCAGAATCTTCAGTGAATAATCTTTCAAACAAGCCTCTGAGAAATAATAGCACACTTCGTATAAATATTTTATGAACCATTGAATATTTGGAATTTTCAATTTATAATGAATGGACCTGTGGATCTCCGAATAATGCGTTAAAGCATATTCAATACATTGGAATTCTCAGTAGCATCACTCAATTATAATGCTGCATCGTATTCCATCCAATACATGAATTTGGGAGTTCTACATTTGATTACCTCTGTACCTGAAAATAGAAATGATAGAAATACTCATTTTCGAATTATTCATCTTTGAAAATTCTTTTTGCGCGTATGTTCTGGGGAACATCGCGTTATAGTTCTGCCCAAATGTCTGTGACTATCGAATTTTTTGACGAAAATGGTCTCAAACGATTAAGGGCGACTCCCCAATGAAGAATTCGAGGTCAAATTTGATTCTGTCCGACCGGCCGTCCGGCCGTCCGGCAGTTGCCACGATAACTTGAGAACGAACAGAGCTAGTGACTTGAAATTTTCAGGGTAAGTGGCGCATCCCAATACGACGGACAAGTTCGTTAATGGGCATAATCAGCCCAGTGGTTTCCGAGTAATAATTTTGTTTTCAACTAATATGAATCCGATCGAATTGAATCTTAGTGGGTAGTCGTAGAATATGAACCTAAGCACGTTTGTGACATTTTGTGCGAATCGTATGGCTAGAATATTTTATAAAAATCAATAAAAAATATTTTTGTCGTCACGATAACTTGAGAACGGAATGAGATAGCGGCTTGAAGTTTTCAGGTTAGGATGTGCACCAAAACGCAACATTTCAGTTCGTTTATGAGCATCATCGGCCTAATGCTTTTAGAGTTATAGCCATCTGAAATTTTCTGAAGTTTGGTGGTTTTTGTTCCTCATTAACTCGAAAAATACTGTACCGAAGGAATTCAAACATGGTTATTAGTTGTAGAATACCAACGCGAAAATGTTTGCAAACTTTGGTGAGGATAGCATTTGTAGAAAGTTTTTAATAAATCATTGAACAAAAAAATTCTATATATCAGTAACTATTCGTTTGAAATTGCTGAAATTTTGCGAGAGCCTTCATAACCTAACTCTACTGCCAAGTTTCAAGTTTTAATACGATCGGTTAAATATTGTTGGAGATTCGAGCATTCTTGTGTGAGTTCAGTAGATGGGTGACCATTGCCTCGATAACTTTCGAACGAAAGGAAATAGGGACTTGCATATTTCAGGGTAGGTGGCATATCCGAAAGGGAGAGTTGAGTTCGTTTTTGGGCATAATCGGTCTAACGGTTTCCGAGTTATACCTACCTGGAATATTATTTCCTTAATAACTCAAAAAATAAATATTCGATCAAATTGGTGCTTGGTAACTAGTAGTAGAAAATCAACATAAAGACGTGTTTAAAATTTTGTAACAACCGTACCCCTAGAACATTTGAAAAAAATGACGAACAAAAAAAATTTCAAGAACCGTACCCCTAGAAAATTAAAAAAAATAGAAAAAAAAAATTGGTTCAAGCACTGACGTGAAGTAAGAAGCTTTTGCGCGTATGTTTAATTGTCCATTCTTCTGTATTGGACACCCTTAATCGAATTTACCATGGTAAATTATGTTGTCGAGTCTCCTGTATTGGACACTCTTAATTCGAATTTACCATGGTAAATTCGAATTAAGTGTCCAATACAGCAGAATGGACAACATAATTTACCATGGTAAACTCGATTAAGAGTGTCCAATACAGAAGAATGGACAATAGAACATACGCGCAAAAGCTTCTGACTTCACGTCAGTGCTTGAACCAATTTTTGGCGCTCTAGTTCCTCGGAACTGAGTGCTTATCAATTTGCCCAAATGTCTGTAATTTTCGAATTTTTCGATGAAAATGGTCTTAAACGATTTGGTTCGACTCACTGATCAAGAATCCGTGGTCGAAAATCATTCTGTCCGGCCGGTCCGGCCGTCCGGCCGTAGGCACGATAACTCTCGAGCGGAATGAGCTAGACAGTTGAAATTTTCAGAGTAGGTGTGGGAGATAAATATCTCGGCTAAGTTCGTTATTGGGCAAAATCGGACAGATGGTTTCGGAGTAACAAAAAAAAAAATTTTTTTTACGAAACAAATTCAAATTTAATTTTTTTTCAATAAGCAGTTTTACCATAAGAATCCAATGATATCATTGTTAACTCTAACAAGCTAATACTTTCGGAGATATGATTTTTTCAAAATATCAATAATAAATCGTATTTCAACGTTGTCACACAATGATATAATTATTCTATGTATGAATTGTCATAATGTCAAATTATTTTTTTGAGACATGTCATTATCTGATCAATCGAAGAATTGTGAGCGAAGTGAGAAAAACCTCAGTTGTTTAGTTTTTCTCAGAAAAGTCTTACATTTCGGAACGGAACATGAAGTAAGAGATCTGAGAGTAGTGAGACTGCTTTTCATCCATAGACATAGATATAACTCTCGAACGGAATGAGCTAGGTAATTGAAATTTTCAGAGTAGGTTAGGGAGATAAATATCTCGGTTAAGTTTGTTATTGGGCAAAATTGGCCAGATTTAATTTAATTTCTTCCATGGTGCAGTTCTCATTCTCATGATTGCTCATTTAATCTTGATAAATAAACTATCATTTGAATTGAACTTCCTTTATGATGCAGTTCTATCATATGAATACATTGATATAATTCCCAACTCTGAGAAACCAATACTTTCGGAGATATAATTTGTCTGTTTGAACTAGAGCGCCAGAAAGCTCCTGTCCACAGGGCTTGAACCCATTTTTTTCGAATAAATTAAACACAAATTTTAGAATAATTGAAGATTTCATGCCCAACAACCGAAAACTCCAATTACGAGTAAATATGGATAGAGTTAAGGAATAGTTGCGTGTGTTTTGGTTGCTTAGACCGATATTTTGCAACTGATACTCAAAATAACATTGAACATTCAATTGGACTATTATAAAATGAACTCAAGAATAAAAATGTGAAATGTTTCTAATTAGCATTAAACTAAAAACAAGTGACAATAAATGAGAAAAAAAGATCATAACTTTGTTTTCGAAACATTTTCCTGCTGTTGTGATCAAATGCGCTACAGCTTTCTTAATAATTTCTGTGCGATTTCGTATCTCGTCAATTGAAGCTTGAATACGATTTATCAGTTTCTCCCTATCCACGATTTTGTCGGAGTAAACTTGTCCCCAGAGGAAATATTCCAAGCATGTAAGATCTGGGGACTTTGCAGGCCAGTCATAAGGTCCCTTTTATAATGCGTTAGAATGAGAGTATTAATTTGTAACAGCTGTACAAAGTTATCAGCTCCTGAGAGCTAATATCTCACAAAATTTTGAAGATAAATAATTCGAGAATGAGACTTTCTATCTTTTGAACCATGTTTTTGATCAAAGCAGTCTTTTTTTGAAAAACTCTTTTGGGTAATCTGAAGTCTAAACCCTGAATTTATGTATTAGGTGAAATAAGTAACATTCCTGAAGTCACGATACTGAGAAATTCAATTCATTCAATATGTATTGATGCGTAATGAGGTGAACTGTGGCTAATAGCCAATAATACCTAACAAGACACACGATGAAATATTTATTGATTTCAACCATCCACAAATATTCCGCCTGGAGCCAACACAAACCCAGGGTTTCATGGTTATCATCAATCAACAGTGTGATCAGCCAAACACTGAATAATTACTGCCGGCCTTCTGGGAAACTTATATCCATCGGTCGAGAACTGGTGCGGAAAGAACCCCACCAGCGCCACCTATGGAGAATCCATACGAAATCCGACCCTGCGCGATGAAGAAACCTTGAGCGATGTTCAGCGACGTTAATTCTTTTGCCATAAGAGGTTGAAGGAATGGCCTCGCCAACTACCGTGAAGCGACGGACTGAAAATGCCCGGTTCAATTTGGTTAGATCAACCAAAATTCAGTGAACATGTAATGAGGTGAACTATGGCTAATTGCCAATATTACCTAACAGGTGTTAGGTAGATACATAACATAATAAAGATTTCCTCGGGATCATTTTGCATACATCTCCCCTAGATTTACTTTTGGGTCAGTAATATTTTAGTTTACCAACTTTTGTTCGCATTGGATTTATATATTTTGAGTCATTGAGGAAATCATCTACAAAATTTAAAATATTACTCCGAAACTGTTTTGCCAATTATGCCCAACAACGAACAAGACTGTCCCGTTTGGATGTGCGATCTACCCTGTAAATTTTCGGTATCTGTTGCCGATCGAAAGCCGGAAATTGTCAATATCCATTTGAAACAGGCTGATTTATTTATGTGGAGATTCGGATTGGAATTTTTGAGATAACTCCATTTTGAAACGTAAATATTCTCAAATACTCTTTTAATATCAACGCAACTAATGTATCGACTGGGCAATCAAAAACCCTCAAAGTACCCTTTGAACAGAACTGCTTCCAATTCCTAGAACCTCATTAATAGGAACCCTCACTAAAAATATCTCTATGTCGATAGAGCGTATTACCAGATCAAAAGGTTTAATTAAATCAATCAACCACGAAACTGAAAAAAAATGGACTTGAACTGGGGGAAGTCAGGCGTGATGAGGACTCTTCAATTCGTCCACATCAAAAAAGCATAGTTCACTCACTCTACGCTTACATCAATTACCGCACACAATTCATTTGTCAAATTCTTTACTAAGTCAATATTTGATGACCGCCTTGTTCATAATAATGAATTGCCGGGACATTCAGAATATTCAAAATGTCTCCATAACTCAACAAAAAATCATATGCTTTGTCTCTTTGAGCTGAATTATATCGATATTAAAATGAGGGGTACTTTTGCTAATTGCCAAATAACTAAAACAAGACACATGGTGAAATATTGATTGATTTTAACCATCAACAAATTTTCTGCGTGGCCGGACTAGACACCTCATCGCCCAGGGTTTCATGGTTATTACCAATCATCAGTGTTAGTTAGTCAGACACCTAATGAAAACAGACGGGGTTTTAGGAAACTTATTTCCATCGGTTGAAAACTGGTAGGGAAAAGGACTCCACCAGCGCCACCAATGGAGAATCTATACGAACACCGACCCTCTGCGATGAAGAAACCTTGAACGATGTTCAGCGACGTTAATTCTTATGCCGTAAGAGGTGACCATATCTTGACCATATCTTGACAGATATGGCAACGCCATCTATCATATAGCGACCTTTACGGACTGAAAACGCTCGGTCAGTTTGGTTAGACAAACCAAAAACCAGTGAACATTAAAATGAGGTGTACTGTGGCTAATTGCCAAATAACTAAAACAAGACACACGGTGAAATATTTATTGATTTTAACCATCAACAAATATTCCGTGTGGCCGGACTAGACCTTACACCTCATTTTAATGTTCACTGGTTTTTGGTTTGTATAACCAAACTGACCGGGCGTTATCAGTCCGTAAAGTTCGCTATATGATAGATGGCGTTGCCATTTCTTGACCCTCTTACGACATAAGAATGAACGTCGCTGAACATCGCTCAAGATTTCTTCATCGCAGAGGGTCGGAGTTTGTATGGATTCTCCATTGGTGGCACTGGTAGGGTTCTTTTCCCTACCGGTTCTCAACCTATGGAAATAAGTTTCCTAGATCCCCGTCTGTTTTCAACCGGTGTCTGGCTAAGTCACACTGATGATTGCTAATAACCATGAAACCTTGGGGTCTGTGTCTGCTCTTGAATGATACTTTCGTCTTTGGGGAACACTGAGCGATGAGGTGTCTAGTCCGGTCACGCGGAATATTTGTTGATGGTTAAAATCAATAATTATTTCTTCGTGTGTCTTGTTTTAATATCGAATATCTTTAAGTCTTAGGTATAATCTATTGTAACGATTTATTAATATGAATATGAGTTATTTCCCCAAATGTTCCTCCTAAATATTCACTAGTTTTCGACTAGATATAGAATCTTTGTCAAAAATGGGTTCAAGCCCTGTGGACAGGAGCTTTCTGGCGCTCTAGTTCAAACAGACAAATTATATCTCCGAAAGTATTGGTTTCTCAGAGTTTCAATGTATTCATATGATAAAACTGCATCATAAAGGTAATTCAATTCAAATAATAGTTTATTTATCAAGATTAAATGAGCAATCATGAGAATGAGAACTGCACCATGGAATAAATTAAATTAAATCTGGCCAATTTTGCCGAATAATGAACTTAACCGAGATATTCATCTCCCTAACCTGCTCTGAAAATTTCAACTACCTACGCCATTCCGTTCGAGAGTTATATCTATGTCTATGGATGTAAAGCAGTCTCACTACTCTCAGATCTCTTACTTCTTGTTCCGTTCCGAAATGTAAGACTTTTCTGAGAAAAACTAATTTCGGAGCAAACAACTGAGATTTTTCTCACTTCACTCACAATTCTTTGATTGATTAGATCATGTCATGTCTCAGGAAAATAAGTTGACATTATGACAACTCATACATAGAATAATTATATCATTCTGTGACAACGTTGAAATACGATTTATTATTGAAATTTTGAAAAATCATATCTCCGAAAGTATAAGCTTGTTAGAGTTAAAAATGATATCATTGGATTCTTATGATAAAATTGCCCATTAACGAACTTGTCCGAGATATTTACGCTCCAAACATGCCCTGCAAATTTCAACGCTCTAACTCGCTCCGTTCGAGAGTTATCGTGCCTACGGTCGGCCGGACCAGCCGGATGGCCTGACCGGCCGGACAGAATGAATTTCGCCACGGATTCTTGATCAGTGAGTCGAACCAAATCGTTTAAGAGCATTTTCATCGAAAAATTCGAAAATTACAGACATTTGGGCAAATTGATAAGCACTCAGTTCCGAGGAAATAGAGGGCCAAAAAGATCCATCTCTTACGTCGTGTGAATGTGAAATACTTAAAAAATTTCATTGTAATAATTTAATCAGTTGGTTTATATTCACGATTACAGAGATTTGCAGTATAATGCTCCGGTGGTCCAGTGGGTATAAAGACCTGCTGTGGTGCCGGAGGTCGCGGGTTCGAATCCCGCTCAGGGCATGGATGTGGTGAGGTGTGATTGTCTGGTATGAATGTGGCTAATGACCATAGCAGTCGATGCCTAATAAAAATCAAAAAAAAAAAAATTTAAAGTTGCTTTCATTCGAAACACTGTTCAGTAGCTCTTGCGTTATTAAGGGATTCAGAGATTTTGGGTGCCGAAGAAATCGAAATAGGCTACCATTTTTTTACTTTTAGGTTAGGTTACTACAATCACTCATATTTCCAGCAAAACGTTTTTCTTTGAAGTGCTTATACTGCTCATACGTTTATTACTGTTTGATATATAGTGTTGTGTTGTGTGTTTGTGTTACTTATTGTTACTCATTGTTACTTATTATATTATTACTGCAGGAATAAGGAATATATCAATTTGTAATGGAATAAATAATAAAATCATTCAACGGACTAGAATTCCGATAGCAGCCATAAATTCTATCGATTCTTGAAGAAACCTTTTATATCTGGCCCTCCAGTCAGATCTGAAGTGCCGCCATGAAAGTAAATTCGAGATAACAAAACATTCAGAACGTATAGGAACGAATTACAAGTACGAGATATCTTATCTCATTTAATTTAATTCTTGCTCGAGTCTAGTGATATCTCATCTGGGTGCCATATGTTAGAGATGATAGAAAATCTTTCGAATGAATTTACTCCGATTCAAAGTTGGCGTGGTACACTATTAAACGTCTTCTCGTCCATATGTCTGGATACCATTCTAATTCCATATCCAGCACTACTCAGTCGCAGGCCAGTCTTCTCCACATGATTACTCCACTCTAAGAATTCATCATTGTATATTCCAAGAAGCCTGGGATCCTGAACAGTTTTGAACTCAATTTGATCCAGATGAATAGTGTCTGTTGCAGTCATTCAGGAACTCTTTGTTCCAAATACCGTGAGATTAGTCTTTGATGAATTCAGTGACAATTCATTGCTGTCTAGCCAATGCAGACCTCAGCCTCTGCCTTCTGCAATACCTTTGGGAGAGTCCTTCCATTAATGTAAATAATGAAGAAAACAGGGCCTGCGTTACTGCCCTGTGCTAGGCTGTGCTAGGCCTTGCTAAGATCTAAAAACACACTTACAGCAAAATATTTCTTCTCAAACTCCTGGAGGATCATACTTCGAATTAATATATGGCAGTATTTGTCGATTTACCTTTCAGGAAACCATGTTGAGAGTCTGAGAACAGAATACATTTTTCGAAGAATTCCATAATCTTGAGAACATCACCAATTCAAAAATCTTGGAGAACGAGGGTAGCAAGCTGATTGGCCTGTAAATATCAAGACTGTTCCGGTCCCCTCCCTTATACATGGGTTTTATCAAGGCAAATATCAACTGATCAGGAAATACGGGAAATGTCATGGAGTTGTTGAAACAATAACATAATATTGATACTATCTGGGCCACAAAAAATTTGACAATACTGGTTGGAATATCATCATATCCACTGAATTGTTTGTTCTTCAGGCTAGAACACAAGTTGATTAGTTTCTCATCATTAACGGGTCTCACGAACAGTGACTGATAATTTTCTTTTATATTACAGTAGAAAGTCTGATGCAGTTATTTACCTACTAGATTTTGGACTGTTTCAATCAATACCTGACGCAATTATTATTTTATGTAGTTGGTATTACCTTGGCAAAATTGAAAACTGCACATTAAAGCATTATACTTTAATATGCCGAGTATTCTACAAAAGTACTCATCCTGGATTCATTTCACAGATTCTATCAAAAGTAGGGAGTTGATATGTTGAAGAATGTCTGTTCAATATTAAAACCCCTTTTATATTCAAGGGTAAAAATGAAACACTATACTAACTGTAATCCAAACTGATCCGACTTGCATATTAGAAAACCTTGTGCATGAGCCACGACCTGATCCTTTGTATTTCTCCTTATAGTCTTTATTCAAAACTGCCAACACGAAGCTCCTTCCATGAAAGTTAAATCCTTCCAGCGAAATATTCTTTTTTGAGCTCCTCCGAAAGCAGTACGCATCTTGAAATCTTCCTCCGCTAATATATGGAAGTCTGCTCTTGTTGTCTTTCTTTATTAACATCTCGTATAGCGAGACCAACATGTTCGGAATATCAATGAATAAGGATGTAGACGTTAGAGACGTGTTTTATTGAAGTGGAAGACGTATCAACCATTCTTCGAACACCATTCGGTAAATAATATGTCACAAATCCTATTCACCCAGTGCGTGCTGCGAGGGAGAAATGGTACTAACAATAATATTCGAGGAATCTGTTCGAATTCACATGGAAAGATTGGTATTCAAATCGAAATTAAATTCATATACATTAAACTAGTAACTACAATCCTGTCACCAACACCTTCACATAGTGCAAAATTTCTATCCTTTCACGCTTAGCGTGTATCGATGTAAATAAAGGTGTTGGAGTTGGGAATGAAATCAATTAATTCTTAAAATAGTACTGCATCATAACAGAAACTAAATTAAAATTAAATAACGAACTTATCCAAGATAATCATTCCTCAAATTATATAATATCAATTGAAATTTAGCCAATATTCTAGTTTTGTTTTCACTGAAGATATTCTGAACCCAATTTGATAAACTTACCAAATTGTATATTTCCATCATCATATGGATTATTCAAGGATATATAGAGTAAGGATAATTATAATATCCTAAAACTGGTCATTTTGCATTCAATCATATTTTGTTTGTTAAAATAGAAATACATTTGACATGTCTGATAGTGAACAAGGATAGAACACAGACAGATTGTTGTCGTTACTCCGAAACCACCCGGCCAATTTTGCCAAATAACGAACTTAACCGAGATATGTGTGCTCCAAACCTACTCTGAAAATTTCATTTATCTTGCTCATTCCGTTTGAGGGTTATCGTGCCTGCGGCCGGCCGGAGAGAATTAATTTTGACCACGGATTCTTGATCAGTGAGTCGAACCAAATCGTTCAAGACCATATTCATCAAAAATTCGAAAATTACAGACATTTGGGCAAATTGATAAGCACTCCTTTTCGAGGAACAAGAGCGCCAAAAATGGATGACATATTAATTGCATCAGTTTTCAAAAGAGAACCTCTGTGGAATCCAGCCAGTGAACTCCATAAAAATGCAGTAGCCTTAACGAAACTATGGGAAGATGTAGCAGTCGAAGTGAAAAAAGATTTTAAGTACTAAAAAGTAATTTGATTTTTGGCGCTCTTGTTCCTCGGAACAGAGTGCTTATCAATTTGCCCGAATATCTGTAACTTTGGAATTTTTGGCTGAAAATGGTCTTAAACGATTTGGTTAGACTTACTGATCAATATAATCCATGGTCAAAATTGATTCTGTCCGGCCGGCCGTCCGTCCTGAGGTTAACACGATAACTCTCGAACGGATTGAGCTAGACTGTTGAAATTTTCAGAGTGAGTTTTGGATATAAATATCTCGGTTCAGTTTGTTATTGGGCAAAATCGGCCAGGTGGTTTCGGAGTAACAAAAAAAAATTTTTTTACAATACAAATTTCAAATTAAATTCTTTTAAGATGCAGTTTCAAATAAGAATCCAAAGACGTCATTCTAAACTCTGTAAAACTGATACTTTCTGAGATATGCAAAATTTCAACAATTATTCTCGATTCTAGAATGATTTCATAGAATACTCTAATTATAATTTCCTGATTTATATAAATCCAACATGAGATGTGTCATAGACCTACGTGTTGAGTTTAATTACGAAAATTCTTGACGAACAGAAGGCAAATTCAAAAAGTGGGAAAGACCTGTGGACAGGAGCTTTGGCGCTCTTGTCTTTGAATTTGTCTTTTGACTTTGACTTATCATAACTCTGAAAGCATTGGTTCATCTGAGTTAGGAATATTATCAATTGATTCTTATTCAAATTATTACATTTTGTGATGAATTTCTATCATAAGATTCAATTGATATCATTCCTAACTCTGAGATACCAACACATTCGGAGATGTAATTTGTCAAATTTTGAACAAGAGCGCCAAAGCTCCTGTCCACAGGACTTGAACCAATTTTTTACAATGAGACGTTAATGCCGTGAGTATATAATATGGCGTTGGATTATGTTTTCAGGCAATGAGTTATTCTGCCAGGTAATCGATCCAATTCCGTTGAAATAATTCAACAAAATGTCTCTAGTTTGCAATGCGCTGTAGATAAAATGTTTCTCTGGTCATGCGCTAATATTCATAACATTTTTCGTCAAAATTACGCAATTGTTTATATTGAACATTGCATTCTCCATGACTTGACCGTGATTTATTTATGTCATGAACCCAACATGATGGATAAGGCCGTGAAATTGTATATTTTAAAGATGAATTTTCGGTAATTAACAATTTTAGAACAATTTGTGTGACATATCGTCAACGTGCCGGAAAGTAAATGAACAAGCCTCCAATTGACCCACCACGCATAGCACCTTGAGTGCGGCCACCGTGTATCCTAGCAAGTAGCCAGAATGCAACCCTCTAGGCTCTTGGCGCTAAGCAAGCCACTTGCCTGTCTGAACGTGGCCTAAGAAAACACACTAAGTAGTTCTGATATTCACATATCATCTAGTTCACTTGCTGGTCAAATATAACAGCTAACTCACAATTCCTTGTCAACCAGTTATTTAATATTCCGCTAAGCAATGTGAACTTCAAGAAAAAAAGAAAAATGTTTTACCAAATTGCCGACAGAAACGGGTAGTCATCAACTAGTTCAGAAAAATCATGCCAAACATAAAGATAAACAAATCTTCAGTAACATAACCCTAACAAGAGAAATGAAAATGCCACAGGGTTCCCAATCGTTCACGTTCCATCCGAAAACATATAACAAACTGCAGAAATTTTTTAAAAGTTTTAATATAAAACTGGCTTTCAAACTTATACAATAATTAAACAACTCCTAGGAAAAACATTCTATAACACTCCGGACTTGCTCAAATGGGGTACCTATGTATGAAATTAAATGATTAGAATTTCAGAATAGCTATATCAATAAAATAATTCTGAAGATTTTCCTTAGTATCTGACGAAGGAGATTTAGTTTAGTGTTGTTTCGTTATTGTTTGTTAGGCAACATTGTTGGATGAATTACTTCTGACAAATATCTTATGTTTCTTACGCATAAGCAATTCACAAAATAATAATTTTTTTTTTTAGTAGATATTTTTCAGAGTTTGGGAGAGAAAACCTAGAAAGAAACCATTTTATAATGAATGTACCTCACACAGCATACATTAATGATTAGATTGTGTCGGGAAAACAACCAGAAACATTCCCGCAAGGTATGAAGAACACACGGGACACATTCGGGAGAACAACACCGATAAATCTGCTATTACAAATCATATTCTAACAACCAGCCACTCAATTTCCGAAAATCCTGTCTAATTGTTGAAAAATTCTAATAAATTGTACCTAGGAACACGTGAAGGTATCAAAATGTATAAGAGAAAAGTTGTTTCAATAATGATCTAACCCCTATTACGAACCCATTATTTTGACTAATCAGTTTATGACTAAGGGTAAAAGCAAACCAAATTTGAGTAGACTAATAGATAGCATGCTATGGTAACGTTTCGTCTCGGAAGATGGAAATATCATTTATGAAACATATGTCAGAAGACGAAATAAGTAGTGGATACGAATGTAGTTACTAGTGTAGTGTTTTTAATCAGTCTACAGTGAACTCAAACTGAAATATCCTTATTATTCAAAATGTCTCAGTTCCTTATTGTAAATATTGTTGAACTCACCATTCAAGAACGCTAGACTAATTTAACTATATCTCAAATGAGATGAAACGCTTCTGAATCATTGCTATGACGGATGACGTAATAAAAATTCAGCTGCTTGTTACAGCCTATGCTGACTTCGAGCCCTTTATAGGGAGCTGTGTTACACTGGAGTAAAGAGTGAAACGGACACGAGAAGAGAGTGAGAGTAGATATGACGGGTCACGTCACGGACTGGTGCCAAGTTACGATCATTTGAACAGGCATTATGTGCAACCAAATTTGAATGATCGTTTTCTCGTTGAAAATTGAAATTTTTGACGGCGGTTGATTTTTTTCAGTATACTTATGGATATAATAATCGATTACAATAACAAAAAAATTCATGCAAGAGACTTTTTGAATAGACAATAGAAAATGCACGCAAAAGCTCCTGACTTTCAGGTTAATATCAAACTGCAATGCTGCCTACAGGACGTAGCAATATAGGTCGTGCAACTTACAATGCAGAGCCATGTGAAGAACGAAATTAAATAGAACGGAATCGATTCACCCAAACAAATTCAATAAGTGCACAAGACGGAAGAGAAATAGAAAATAAAGCCAGTATGTATCGAATGAGTCATCATCTCTCATTAGAAAACAAACAAGGGGTGTGCGGAACTTAGACTATAGTCTAAGGTGCGGAATACGCATCGACCTGCATTCCGTTATAAGCGAAGAGTGATTACAGTGCAGACCAATTGCATTTGGATCAATGAGCATTGTGTACCCAAATTGTGAGGCATTGAAGTACAAGAAGTGGGAAAGCCCAGTGGACAGGAGCTTTGGCGCTTTTGTTCAAACTTTGACGAATCATATCTCCAAAAGTATTGGCATGAGTTGGGAATTATACCAATGGATTCCTATAATAGAACTTCATCATAATGGAAATTAAATTTGAACATCATGACAGAATTCAAATTCAACAAGAGTGCCAGAAATTTTCACTCCAAAACCAACAGACCAATTCTACCCAACAACGAACTTATCTGAGATATTCATTCCTCAAAACTACTGTGAAAAATTATATTATATCAATTGAAACTTAGCCAATATTCAACTTTTGTTTTTACTGGAGATATTCTGAACTCAATATTATTAACTTACCATTACCCAAGGGCATCAAAATATCACACAAACAGTATCTATGTATTTATTTATTTATTGTACAAGAAATACGAACAGGGATTACCCATAAATAGTATTCACAGATTAACTTTATAGGGCGAAATAAACAGTGCTGAACTAATTAACCATGTTCAGATACAGAACAACAAACCAAAAACAAAAACTAAAAACAATAGGGAAAAAAAACTAAATCAAAAGAAAATGTCTTTTGAGTAGCAATTTCGACCTCAAAATATTACCATGAAAAGTCTATAACTTCTCGAAGTTCATTGCAGGAGCGGAGCATTCGAATTAGTGTTTGATTTTTCGAAGGATTGGTTCTCCTCAAAGCAATAAAAAAAAGTCTCGAAAGTTCTGACATTAAACGTTGGCACATTTAGGCCAGCAACTTGCAACAAACTCGGCACATGCAACTCACCACTTACAATTTTTTTCATCATAAGGAGATCACTCACTTTACCCCTGTCCTGAAGGGATAAAAAATTTAAATGTTTACGTGCCAAACAATAAAAATCCTCACTTTCACGAACGGTGAAATTACATTTCAAACTTAAAAATCTGAGCATTTTGTTTTGAATTCGTTCGATTCTATTAATATGAATATTATGATGAGTAGTCCAGATAAAACAAAACTAACCCTACTGAACACATAGGCGTAGTAAACACTAAGGATTGATTTATAGTTTTTAAAGATTCTACATTGTCTAAATAAAAAGCCGAGCATCATGTTGGCGCTGTTAACAATACTATCAATATGTAGAATAAAAGTTAGTTTCTGATCTAGTATTATATTCAAGTCTCTGACCTGATCGACTCTGACTAAAGCCGAACCGCCAAGATGATGTGGAAAAAGTATAGGAGTTTTCCGACGATAAAAAGAGACAACTTGATATTTCGACACATTAAGATGAAGCTGATGAGCGTTACAGAATACTTCGAACCTCTTCAACTCCTCTTGAAGAGCAGCGCAGACATCGCCAGACTGGATGACGAGAAATATTTTTAGATCGTCCGCATGTATGAGTATCCTGCACCTTTTGAAAACATCAATGATGTCATTAATGTAGATTATAAAAAACAAATGTCCAAGGTGGCACCCTGCGGTATACTGGAAGTGCAAACCAACCCCACAGAATCATATCCATCCATTGAAACATACTGCATTCTCTCGGAAACGTACGATCCAGGAGGTTGCCACACCCTCCAACTTCGGAGATACGTCTAACAAGTACATCATGGGATAGTTTTTCAAATGCTTTGCTATAGTCTGTATAGACGACGTCAACCTGAAGACTCTTATCCATCGCCCCGTGCAGAAAGGTGACAAAATCATGGAGGTTAGTTTCAATAGACTCACCCTTCAGAAAATCATATTGCTCAGGGATTATCTGATTCTTTACAGTATGGAACACGTGGCTGTAAACAAAAGTTTCCAACATCTTAAAAAATATATTTAATTTACTGATGGGTCTATAATTCACTACAGAGCGTTTATCGCCCCCCTTGAAAACTGGGATTACAGTGGTCATCTTCCAATGTTGTGGAAAAATATTGAAGGTTCAAATTATGATGCAGAGGCATACACAAATCAGGACAGCGACGGACGAAGTAAGATGGAATCCCGTCAGGACCAGCACCTTTGCTCTGATCTAAGGATCTTATCGACTTCTCAATTTCCATTTGAGTTACCACTATGCCCGAGATGTAGGCAGGTGGTGCATCAAACATAGCGGCTGCAGGACACGAGTTCCGTACAATACACTCTGGAAAATTCTTTTGAAACTGTCGCAAATATTCTCACCCCCAAATCAAGTCGTACCATTGTACGACATTGAGGACGGAAATCTACTACCTTCATTTTTATTGTTTGAGCGAGTTGAATTGAATAATAGTTTAAGCTCATGAGGCAGTTCTTCTTCCACATGTTTTATGTAATTAAAATGATCTTGTTCAATCTTGATTTTCGACAAAGTTCGAAGGCACTTGAACTCCACCAGATCTCTTGTATTCTTATAAATTTTTAACTTTTTATGACTTTTGTTTTTTTACTTTACTAATTTAATAGTGGAACTAGAAAACTAGACTGAAAATCCATGATTGACGCGTGTTTTGTGTATGTTTCTATCTACAATATCATAGATTACATTGTAAAATGAGTCGAGACGTTAACAACGCCCTCAAAAACGTCACACCAAGAAATAGGAAATATTTCCTCATTTATACTATTATAGTCACCTCTTCTGAAATCATAAATGGGTTTCATTGGTTTAGAAAGAAAATTGTAATTGACGTCTGCCCAAGACTCCAAAGGAGGGTGATGGCAATCCACTTTAACTAAAGGGCTACAGCAAGGGCTCTAATGAGATATAACGAATTGATTACATAGAATTAAATCAAGAGTCCTGTGGTGAGAATTGAGAATACTATTAAATTGCATTAGTTCGCATAGAGTAAGAGCATCAATCAATTCAGAATATTTGGCTTCAACATTACTTGGTTGGAGACAGGCACCCTCGGAGATCAAGTCTGCCACCCATTGAACACTGGCACAATTGAAATCACCGCACACAATGACCAGGTCACTCTCGATTTCACGCTTGATGTTACATAACTTTGTTGCAAAATTGGCACTTATATTATCCCCAGGAGGGAGATAAACACAGCAAAGGAACACCTTCAAAGACCCAATCCTGACCGAGACCCATAGATCCTGTGCCTCACCGTGAAACTAGGATATCAAACAGGCATCGAATTTCTTCCCAACCGCAATCAATACACCTCCACCGATTTTTTTATGTGATCCTGATGATGATTCGCGTTCGCGACGAAAAACGGAGTTTCAGTAATGAAAAGTATATCATGGTTATTAGACGAACAGTTCCTCTTGAATTCATGTATTTTGCTCCTCAGTTCCCTAACATTTTGATAGAATAAATGAACCGCCATTAGTCAAGTATATTATATACAGGTAGATTAGACCACCTACTTGATTTTTGCAATCAAGTATGATATCATATTATAATCCTCATAATTCTAAGATAGCTGAAATGGATTTGACATGTCATGTCTCTTATAGGAAAATAAGTTGACATGTATGAACACAGATCATATAATAATTCATAGATAGAATAATGATAGTATTCTGTGAAAACATAGAAGTACGATTTATTATTGAAATGTCGAAAAATCATATCTCCGAAAGTAGAAGGTTGTTAGAAATGAAATCAATAATTTGTCATGGTGAGACTGCATCTTGAAAAAAATTTAATTAAAAATTTGTAATGTGAAAAAAAATTTTCCTTTTTGTTTCTCCGAAAACGTCTGGCCGATTTTGCTCAATAACGAACTTAGCCGAGATAGTTGTCTCCCAAACCTACGCTGAAAATTTCAACTGTCTCGCTCATTCCGTTCGAGAGTTATCGTGCTGGCCGGACAGAATCAATTTTGACCAAGGGAGAAACCTCAGAAAAAAACCCTGTCTCCCTGTGAGTGTTGTGATTTGTAAATATTTAATTCGTTTACAAGATTCAAAATATTGATGAGCATTTCTTGAATATGGATTCCTTCATCAAGAATAGAGAAGTTTCTCCAAAGTACCCGAATTTCATTTGAAAATCGAAAAGACAAGAGGGGGAAAACGAACAAATAAAAATAATACATAACCTTTCAAAAGTTCCCTATCACAAATCCGCTGTAGCCGCATGGATCTCATGAAGAAGAATCACCTCCACTAATTTTCGAAGTTATTCACTCTCAGAAATCCCTTCAATATTAGAATTAAATAAGGAAAATGTCGTTCCTCATAAGGCCAGGAGGATTTTTGTAAAAGCAGGTATTCAGAACTTCAGATGTTCGAAAACCGCTACAGGAACCTAATGTAGCGCTATCATCACCCATAGATATGATATGATGCTTTTTCAAAGTTATTATTTCAATAGATATGAAAACTAGTGAGCCAGCAGATCTACCTAGCCATAGATCCACCTAGCTAGCAGATCAATTAACCGATAGATCAACATAGCCACCCGCTCAATGAACTGGTAGATCTACGTAGCTGGTAGATCTTTATAGCCAGCATAAGTATCAATGAACCGGTAGATCTACATAGCCAGCAGATCCACATGGCTAGCAGTACTACTTAACTGGTAGATCTGCATAGCAGATGAATGTGTATAGCCTGTAGATCAACCCACCCGATGTAGGTAAACATACCTAGCCAGGTCATCCATAAATGACCACTCAAATTATCAATTCTGTATTCAATGTTCAATATCAACCCTAAAATCGTTAATTCAGTTATCATCAACTTTCCTTGCATTAAAAATATTTTGGATATTATACCGCAATTTCAACTGAGTGAGCCCTGAGCTATCTACAAATGACCATTCAAATTATCAATTTTATTGTTAATGTTCAATATCAACACTAAAATCGTTAATTCAGTTATAATCAACTTTCCTTCCATTAAAAATATTGTACTGTACTACCAAGTTTGAACACGATCGTATCTATATTGTTGGAGGTCCGAGCAGCCTTGTGTGAGTTCAGCAGCTGGATGGGTGATCGTTGCCTTGATAACTTTCGAAGGAAAAAAGATAGGGACTTGAAATGAGAATCATACACCTAGAAAATTTTAGGAAAGTTACGAAAAAATATTATGTGTCTCACGATAACTTGAGAATGGAAAGAGACAGTGACTTGCAATTTTCAGGGTAGGTTGCGTATCTGGCTGTGACATATAAATTCGCAAATTGGGATAATCGGCCAAATGGTTTTGGAGTTATACTCACCTGAAATTTTGTTGTTATTTCCTCTATAACTCAAAATATAGATATCTAATCCAATTAATACTATGTGATTACTTGTAGAATGTAGTTTTCCGGGCTTTTACGTTCCATCCGAGAACAAACAACCAACTCCAAAATATTTTTAAAAAGGTTAATATCAGAACTTCCACGAAAATCCAACAACTTCTAGGAAATACATTCGATAAACTCCAGACATGTTAAAATCGGGTATATATGAAACTAAATGTTCACATTGCAACAAGTGTTACATCAGGCAAACAACCAGAAACATTCTCACACGGTATAAAGAGCAACGGTTCAGGAAATATTGATGTGTAGTGTGCCATTATTGCAAATAGGTTTATTTGAAAGAGTATCCATTGTAGATTCTGAAAAAAAATTCACTTCTTGAGAATTTGATGAGTGTTTTACAAGATGTAGAATAAAGAGAATAATCTTCTCAGTCCGGACCTGTGAAATCAAGTCATTATGAGGGAATATTAGGGAAAGGCTTATATTCATTACCTGCAATTTTCATGAAGATCCATGCAGGCGTTCAAGAGTTATGCTGATTGAAAAAATTTTTTGATAAAATGCATAAAACATCCTGTATCTCTGGAAAAAATACAGTAAGGACATATTTCGAACACTGATTCAGACTCATCAAAATGTCCTGCATCTGCAATGAAAGCCTGTACAATCATTCATGAAACACCTTGTATATCGCGGCGTTCTTAGCAATATGAGATTTACATTGTTTGAAATTTCAAACGCAGATAATAGTTTGGAATTTTATTTCCATAATAATGGCTAAACTTCAAAGCTAAAATCCGTTACCTACTGAATGGTTAAATGGTGGCTTGATGTTTTGTGCAAAAATTCGGCGCTATCTCTTATATTTTTACAATATTTCCAACAAAATTGATTCGATCATGTTCAAATTTAGAACATGGCTTTAGAATTACGATTAGAAGCCCCTCGGCATTCAGCGATATTGGAGAGATAATTTCTGAGATAAAGTATTTTTTAATTATTACTTATACTTGTCAAATGGTGGCTTGAAAATTTGCGCGAAATTTCAGCGGAATCTGAGAGATAGTTTCTGAATTATGAAATTTTTAAAGAAAAAAAAAGTTTTTACCTGGTGATACGATCATTACGAAAGTTTGCAGAAATTTACGCGTTTGCTTTCCACAACTAATTTCCAATTTTGAATTGGGTCAGATCTGCATTTAATGAGATATTGAGGAAATAACTACAATATTTCAGATCCGAAACCGTTTGGCCGATTATGTCTATTAACGAACTCAACCATTCAGATGTGCAACCTACCCCGAAGATTGTAAGATGCTATTTTCTTTAGTTCGAAATTTATCGTGACTATGTACGGCCGGCCGACAAGAATCGAATTTGACCTAGAATTCTTCATCAGTGAGTCGAACCTGATCATTCGAGACCATTTTCAGAAAAATATCAGGAATTACATGCATTTGGAGCTCCTTCATAGCTGTAAGAATAGCTTAGGAGACTTTGCCAGCACACCAGGAGATTTTGCCAGCACTCTTGCTCCCATGAGGCTTCCTCACACAGTAGCACTGAACACTAATAATAAGAAATTAAAACTCCTAACTAATCGTAGACAACAGCTGATGCCTTTAAACAGTCGCCATGTTTGGTTTCAAGAGATGATCGAACGGCGGGAATTTATAATTTAATTGGTATTCAAGCTGCGAGTACTTTTCGTGTATTGTAATCTCCTTCAATGTAAATTCACAGCTTCTATTATCAATCCTGATTCTGCAAAAATAATTGATGATTGAATGCCATAATTTACAACGAAAATTAATAAATTATAGAAGGATTAGAGAAGGGTTGGTTGAAATTTTGGCAATTGACTTTATAAGTGCAGGAAGGTGTAAGGGTCGCTTTCTGTAGAAAGTGGTTTTTTGTTTTTGAGAAAAAAATAACTATGAAACATGGCTACGCGCATGGTGAAAAGCACTCTTACAATATGGAAATAGGCAGGAATAGGTCTTGGACAAATTAACAGGAGATACTACTGAAGTTTCTGATATTTTAAAAATAGAATAAAATGGGGATGATGAGAAATTTCGAGATCAAATTTAGTAGGACACACCCAATCACATTAAGAATCAAAATAGATGGAATATTCTACATTCCGTTGTTCCTTAATTATGAATATTCCCTTGTTTGAGTAAATGTCAACATAAAATCGTGTCAATCAGCAGCATGTGGGTTATTTTCGGTTGGACTGTCACTCTAACCGGAAATTCTTGGCATCCATGTTTAGTTGTAAGTTAGAATCATAGAATACCAGGTTTTATCCCCCTGCACAGTAGCTTCCTTCCTACCATGGATTAAATAAAAATGACCACAGTCTCCCACGGAACGTTCAACTCGGATACTAGTAGTTAGTACCTAAGGGCTGCTATACTGCTGATGTAATTAATAGACGTGCCTGGAAACTGTATAATCTTGAGCAAGAAATATAACCTAGGTGAGAAACTTGGAGCTCAATTTTCATTAATATTTAAATTGTGAGGTCGTGTGGAATCGGTCGAATTTGTGTTTTTAAAATGAATTAAAGTTCTTGAATTTCAGACGTCATCAAGTTTCAGATTATTCCTTATACGGTGAAAAGAAGAAATTTACTTCGCGAAAATGTTCCCGCGACCCGCGACCATATTGATAGAGTAGTGACATCTCATGGTTACGCATGAAGGGCGACGTCTGAGATCGATACTCTCCACCAAATCACTTTCGTATAGGGCACTACAAGTAGTTGCTTCGTCTTGTTACTCACAGATGGCTGAGATGACCATGGATTTGATACAAATTCGAAAACTAATCTTTGATTGAATTGAGCTAAGTGGTGTGCACGTAATTCGACATTCTAATGAACTGAATAAAGAAAATTGAGTGTGAGGCAATGTGCGTCTAATAGAATTTCAATGGTTTGTAAACGACTGATAAAATCAATCTACTACGCCTACCAGCAATGTTGGTATATGGGTGATTCCGTTCTAACTGTAATATTCAATGTCCTGTATTGTTTGTTCTCATAGGTCATTAATTAATAATCAATTTTTGAAATTTTTGTGCTTATTGGAAAATTATGAAAATATTTCAACATTATTTTCATATAATATAACTTGCCACTTACAGAAAACTTACAATATATCACTTAGGCTGGTTTTCCTGTCACGCTGACGGTCGGCGCTGACGGTCAGCGCTGATCGGTCAGCTCGTATCCTTTTAGCATTACGCTGATCACATTGAGAAATTGAAGGATGCTATTGTCTCTGGCTCACTGAATGTGGAGGCTTGTCGGCGCCAGCTAGTCAGCGGCGCCGACGCGCCGGCGCGTACGTGCGCGTATATAGCTCAGCGCTGACGGCCGTCAGCGCCGCGTGACTCAAAAACGCTACGTATAGCTACATACATATTGACCCATCAGCGCCGACCGTCAGCGTGACAGGAAAACCAGCCTGAAGGCTGGTTTTCCTGTCACGCTGACGGTCGGCGCTGACGGTCAGCGCTGATCGGTCAGCTCGGATCCTTTCAGTATCACGCTGATCACATAGAGAAATAGAAGGATGCTATTGTCTCTGGCTCACTGAATGTGGAGGCTTGTCGGTGCCAGCTAGTCAGCGGCGCCGACGCGCCGGCGCGTACGTGCGCGTATATAGCTCAGCGCTGACGGCCGTCAGCGCTGCGTGACTCGAAAACGCTACCTATAGCTACATACATATTGACCCATCATCGCCGACCGTCAGCGTGACAGGAAAACCAGCCTTAATGTCAGTACCATGTCCATTTCTAGAATTTATTTATTAAATGTCAGTACCGTGTCATGTCCATTTCTAGAATTTATTTCTAAATTGTTAGTTCTTTTTGTTGTAATAAATGATTTAAACTAATTACCTCATAAATTCTAATGTTTATGATCAAACTGAACAAAATTGACACATTTTTGCGCGCGTGTTCCGCAAGGAACAGCGTGCTATCATTTCGTCACAATGTCTGTATTTTTCGAATTTTTTTTCGAAAATGGTCTCAAACGATTGGGTTCGACTCCCTGATGAAGAATTCGAGGTCAAATTCAATTCTGTCCGTCCGGCCGGCCGGTCCGGCCGGTCCGGCCGTTAGCACGATAACTCTCGAACGGAACGACTTAGAGCGTTGAAATTTGCAGGGTAGTTTCGTAGCGTAAATATCTCGGACAAGTTCGTTAACGGGCGAAATCGACCGAGCGGTTTCGGAGTTAAGGCCGTTTTTAATAAAAACGTTTTTAATATTGGGGAGCTGTGTGCACAGTAGATGAATAATTACCAATGAAAATCTGTATTCTGTGCAAAGTCTTTATTCAGAGCAGAGCGCTTTCGGCCTCTAGGCCATCTTCAGTGCTACCTTGTCAGTCTTAAACACAGAACAAACGTCCATCGAACAGGGCAAAACACAATCCAGACAAGTAGGTATCGAACAACAAAACTTAAAATATCAGAATTATTATAATTTTAATCTTTCTTATCAATTCTTAACTATAGTGGAGCTCACAAATATCTCATGCTAAATGGCGTCACGATGAAGTTTTTCTTCATCGTGACGCCATTTAGCATGAGATATTTGTGAGCTCCACTATAGTTAAGAATTGATAAGAAAGATTAAAATTATAATAATTCTGATATTTTAAGTTTTGTTGTTCGATACCTACTTGTCTGGATTGTGTTTTGCCCTGTTCGATGGACGTTTGTTCTGTGTTTAAGACTGACAAGGTAGCACTGAAGATGGCCTAGAGGCCGAAAGCGCTCTGCTCTGAATAAAGACTTTGCACAGAATACAGATTTTCATTGGTAATTAAAAACGTTTTTTATGAATATTTCCGGAACCGATCACTCGATCTTTTTGAAATTTGGCATCAGATTGTAGAATCATGACCTTTATATGCCTGCGAAGTTTTGTGTTGAACGGACGGCCCTAAAGTGGCAAAAAAAAATTTTGAAAATTTGAAAATTTTGTTTTCACGATAACTCGAAAAATACTGATCTGATTAAATTGAAACTCAGTAGTTAGATGCAAAAGACCAAAGCAAACACTTTTGCAAAATTTTTCGTGAAGATCACGTGACATGAAAAAAATAAAAAAATTACTACTATTTTGCGGAATACTTTGCTTTTAATGCCGAAACATATGTTTTTGAGGTTCATGCTGCCCTTTCCGGGCATTTTCCGTATTGCGCATGCGCAGATGAGAAGTCCTTTAACTGCTGTAGTTTTCGTAAGAGAGGATTGGGGTTTTGGGGTGGTGGATGCTATTCCTCCATAGAATTCAGATCCCTGATGAGGGTCTGCGCATGCGTAGATTAAAGATGCGATATCTTCCGAACCACTAGTGTTGGAGAATCGGAGTTTTTTGTAAGGTGTGTTATTTTGAGAGGACTTTTAGCCGCCAGTAGATTGCGCATGCGCAGAAGAGAAGTGACTATTTTTGGGTTGGATGGGTTATGTTGGAAGTGCTGAGTCGATATTATGAGGTTTTGAAAGAATATTCATAGCAATTCAGTGCAAGGACAAGTCAGTTTGGGGGATGTAGCGTTGTTTCCGAGTTAAAGTGTCCGTACCGTGGCCCTGGGGCTAATTTTGAAATTGATGTTACCGTTTACAGGCATTTTTCGTTATGCGCATGAGCAGATCATCAGTGATTTAACTGGTGGTGTTTTCGTCTGAGAGGATTAGGGTTTTGGGGTGGCGGATGCTATTCCTCCATAGAATCCCCTGTTGAGGGTCTGCGCATGCGTGGATTAAAGATGTGATATCTCCTGAACCACTAGTGTTGGAGAATCGGAGTTTTTTGTAAGGTGTGTTATTTTGAGAGGACTTTTAGCCGCGAGTAGATTGCGCATGCGCAGAAGAGAAGTGACTGTTTTTGGGTTGGATGGGTTATGTTGGGAGTGCTGAGACGATATTATGAGGTTTTAAAAGAATATTCATAGCAATTCAGGGCACGGACACAAGTCAGTTTGGGGGAAATAGCGTTGTTTCCGATTTGAATGGTCTGTATGGTGGCCCTGAGGCGAATTTATAAATAACTATATTCGGTAGATCTATATTAAAATGCGTTCGGATTTGGAGAAGATGCAATTTCGTCCCTAACGGAGGACCCACAACCGAATTTACGGTAAAACTAACAGCCAAACTGTATTGATAGCTATATTTGTTGAAGGAACTTGAAAAAAAAAAAAAAAAGCACTGACGTGAAGTCAGTACTCTTTGGCGCGCGTGTTCACGGTGGCTAATTTGAATTGAATGATTCAAAAATTAACAGTGCTGTATCTAAGCACCATCAGGATAGAGTAACAAAGTTGGAAAAGAACACAAGTGACTCTCCTTAGTCGCACAAGCTCCTAGAAGATTTGGGAGGGTCAGTATAATCCTAATCATGTTTATAGCACGCGCGCAAAAGCAGATTGACTTAACAATGAAAGAAAAAGTGTAAAAAGTCAATCTGCTTTGGCGCGCGTGCTATAAACATGATTAGGATTATACTGACCCTCCCAAATCTTCTAGGAGCTTGTGCGACTAAGGAGAGTCACTTGTGTTCTTTTCCAACTTTGTTACTCTATCCTGATGGTGCTTAGATACAGCACTGTTAATTTTTGAATCATTCAATTCAAATTAGCCACCGTGAACACGCGCGCCAAAGAGTACTGACTTCACGTCAGTGCTTTTTTTTTATTTTATTTAGTGTATTAAGTAAAGCTTTGAAGCTTTAAAGACAAAAGTTATTGAACCGGAATTCAATGTCAACTTAATACATTAAACAAAAAATGTGTCAATTTTGTTCGGTTTGATCATACTGATACTGTCTGAGCTCTGCGGGCCTCGTTCTTGATTAAATATCGAGTGAATGATGGCATATGATTTCACGCTTCAAATATTCACTGGTGGGGAGAGGCTGATTTCCGTGTTTCGTCTCATAGGTGGCATGGGCGATTATAATGATCGACCAAGCCGGCTCTGAGAGGCTTAACCCGGGTCAGTTTAGTTGAATTTGTTGGGAAAGCTACAGGGTACTGATGAAGGCCAAGAAGCCAGAAACGCGTCTGCTCTTGCTTTCTCGGCAGATCAATGAACCCTGGTGTCTATTTGATTTGTGAAATATATGCATAACTATATTTATTATACGAAGCCATTCAGGAAGGACCCGATTAGCAGAAACGCTCTTGACTTGTTGGTTATTAGTATTATCATACACGTAATGTGGATTTAGCTGGGGGTATAGAGGACTTTATATTACCCATCCAGGAATTTCTGTCTGGGTGGAGGCTTCTTTCCGAATTAACAAGTTGGATTAACCCTATAGTCGTCCTCTTGCCCACCTGGCCAATACTGACCAATACAGATCATAACCAAAGCACCTGTAACAAGGCTTCCAGAATCTGCTCTCTCCTAGAGAGAGTTTTTGATCTGCTCTTGCTTTCTCGGCAGATCAATGAACCCCCTGGGGTCTATTTGATTTGTGAAATATATGCATAAGTATATTTATTATATGGAGCCATTCAGGAAGGACCCGATTAGCAGGAACGCTCTTGACTTGTTGCTTTTTTAAGAACGGTATCGCCATTTTTCATTATTATTTTTGGAAACGCCAAACAGCGTTCATGGCCATTGAGAAGATACTGTCTGAGCTCTGCGGGCCTCGTTCCTGATTAAATATCGAGTGAATGGTGGCATAGGATTTCACGCTTCAAATATTCACTGGTGGGGAGAGGCGGATTTCCGTATTTCGTCTCATAGGTGGCGTGGGCATTTATAATGATCAACCAAACCGGCTCTGAGAGGCTTAACCCGGGTCAGTTCAGTTGAATTTGTTGGGAAAGCTACAGGATACTGATGAAGGCCAAGAAGCCAGAAACGCGTCTGCTCTTGCTTTCTCTGCAGATCAATGAACCCTGGTGTCTATTTGATTTGTGAAATATATGCATAAGTATATTTATTATACGAAGCCATTCAGGAAGGACCCGATTAGCAGGAACGCTCTTGACTTGTTGGTTATTAGTATTATCATACACGTAATGTGGATTTAGCTGGGGGTATAGAGGACTTTATATTACCCATCCAGGAATTTCTGTCTGGGTGGAGGCTTCTTTCCGAATTAACAAGTTGGATTAACCCTATAGTCGTCCTCTTGCCCACCTGGCCAATACTGACCAATACAGATCATAACCAAAGCACCTGTAACAAGGCTTCCAGAATCTGCTCTCTCCTAGAGAGAGTTTTGGAAAATGCAGTTTCAGTACATGTTGCGCCCTCTATACAACATATATTTGACCAATAATTTAGTATGCCCGTCTAGTTTGGGATACAAGATTGAGTGGTGACAGGAATTCCTTGGAGAATGTACATGGGTGAGCCACTAGGATGGCTTATCGTTACCAGCGACCAAGTTATGATGACCGACTACGAATCATGGACTTGCCCCGCTTCGAGGATCGACGCTTACGAGGTGACCTAATAATAACATATAGAGCGCTGGGAGGATTGTTTGGGGTTGATCTCTCTGATCTGTATGATCTTAACACTTGATCAACAATTTCGCGGGCACGAGTTTAAGTTGTACTGAGAAGATCTTCATTGTGCGGAAAGGGAAAATTTCCTTAGCAACCGCGTTTTCCATTCCTGGAATCAGCTTCCATATGTGGTAGTGAATAGTGGAAGTGTCAATTCTTTTAAGAACAATCTGGACCGATTTACTCCACTTCAGTAGGTTTAAGTTCATGAGATGTTTCTCTGTTTCTGTATTTCTATAACTTTATTTCTTGAGCCCTATAGATTTTATATCTTGGCTCTTATCAAATATAAATAATAATAAACATATCCTCAGGAGCTCTGGGATGTGTCTCAGAGTACGGGCTTAGTAAACCCGAGGTACCCTAGCTAAACCTGGCAGTAGGTATAAAATACAAAACCGCACTGGGGCACTACTTAGTAGCATACGCGTGTGACAAGCCCGCGGACCGCGGTCCCTCTCAACCGATGATGAATTACAATCTACGGAGCCTCGGAGAACAGCTGCTGCCTGAGGATCACCAGGGCACGTCTGGGGTTGGTGCAAGACGTGATAGCTTGCGAACTTCCAACGGCAGAATGCTGAGGAGGTGGGTGCCTGTCATACAAGAAATTACAGCTTCCGACGAGGACATCGAGGAGGAGAGAGAGCAAGTTGTCGGTCGCATAGGGAATCATCGCTCGCCCGTAGTCGGACCCGGCAACAGTAACAAGGCCGCAAAAACGGGACGCCACACCCGAGCAACACGAACAACTGTCTGTGTTATATCGAAGATCGAGACCAGAAAGAAGGGGATATATGGGTAGGCTGCATGGTCTTTGGTGTGAGAATCTACCAGATCTCAACTTCATGACGCAGCAGCTGCATCAAGAGTCAGAGCGTATAGAAGGGCAAGCTGAAGAGCAGGTGTGAGATGCTCCAAACTAATAGCCACATTGGACGAATCAAAGGAGAGAAGAACGGGATGAGAGGCAAGTGAGAGATGCCGCGAACATCCCAACTCTTATGCCTGGATGGCGACGTGAAGAAGTCGCAGCACCAGACATGGAGCAGGTGAGAGATGCTCCAGAGCTATTCGCCAATAGAAGAGAAGCATTTGGGATATATATATTGTGCCAGTCTTATATTTGATTAAATAGTGTAGATTTAACCTAAATTCGCTGAGTGAACTTCCATGAATGTCTTCTGGTGAACAAATTCGGGTAAGTTTTATATCATACTTGAGTGCATTTTCCAATAATTAATTAATAATACGTAAGCTATAGTTAAGTCTTGCATTACTCGTGAATATGCATTCCAAAGACTGAGAAGTATTAAATATATTTGCAGGTGACACAGGTGTTATTAAGGACCTGAAGAATCACGAGCTCAAATGAATAAGAGATCTATAAATTGGACAGGGGTAACACACCTATAACTTGGAGAGGAAATATCAACTCTGGTGAGAATGTAGATATTATACGGTTTATAATGCTTATATAGATAGATACTGTTTTTATTTAAAACTTTCGAAGTAGGTACCCAATTATTTATAATGTATATAAGAGACGTAAATCTTTTCTAGAATTGTCTACAAGACAAAAGCGTAGAGTAGATTGAAATCTTAGGTTTTAAATTATTGATATTACTGACTACATAATTTGTAAATTAGTTTTTGGTAATATATTCCCAACTGAACTTATATTTTCACTTATTGCTTTTAACCTCATTTTAACCATTGGGGAGGAAGTAAAAAGTTTAATAACTTTAACCTTCAACAAATTGAGTAAATTTGATGAACAGAATATATATTCCAAGATCTTGAAAACGAAACTGCGCCTCTAGGTAAATGCATGAAATGAATGTTTTTCTTTTTTTTTACTAATGTGTATACCAATTTGTAAGTCGGTCTAGAATGATCTCTATTATGATTATGATATTTAATGAACTTATTTATCCAATCAGGAAGCCTCGTAATGAAATATTCTTGATGATATTTTTTTATTAATCCATATTATATTTTTATTTAGATTTTGCATCACAGCCGAGCTGCTTTACAGAGAGCGCAGAATTTGCAAAATATGCCAGTGAGACATAAAAGACAGAAGTGAAGAAAGAGTATGCATTATTTTATTTTTATATTTATATACATTAATCTTTTTGAAAGTATGTACCAATAAATTTAGAAATAAATTTTTTTCATTGTTTATTTAGTTGTTAATGCATTTTATTTTTTATTTGTCATGTACCAACTATTATTTTGAACAAAAATAAATATTAATATTATTTGTTTAACAGATATGGCATATATCCAAAACCCCAAAAATCAACATGCAAGCCGGAGAATACAATACAGGGTATTTTCAAAGGTGAGTCTTTTTCTAACAGAAGGTAGAACTCATCAAATTAAATCATTTCACCAAAAATAGCAAATATAAAATATGCATGAAAGGGCTGCTATCCACCCACGAAGTCGTATGCAACTTCGAGGGTGGATCGCAGCCCTATCATGCAAATTATATAATAATAATATAGTTTATTCTGTGAACTACAGGTATAAACAGTAATCACGGAGGCGTGAGCCTGTACGTGATTTGTAATAAAAAAATACATAATAATATTAGCCAATATTCAAACTTAATATAAAATTCTAATGTGACGAAGAATAAAGTTACATTTAGGCTCTAACATAAATATACAGAGAAATAGAACATAATGACGGAATGAATCGTGATTAAAAGGTGTTTTTCTAAGTAACAGTTGGAGTCATGCTTAAGTGGAGGTTTCTTAACAATGGGCAAAAAAAAAAACAAAAAAAAAATCGTGGATTGAATTTGGTAAGTATGGTTTCAATAAACTAGAAAATTTGTTTATTGAGGGTTAATAACAGAATCAAAATATCGAATTCATCTAAGTTCTTTGCTAAACTCCTAATATTGTTATGTAGTAACTTAAACCCGGCTCCAACGTCACGATCTTTCAAATCTCCTAACTGATCTATATATTCAGCCCTATATATTCCCACGTCAAAATCCCTAACAAATTGATCCATCTAGAAAACGAAAGTGCAAATACCCAAAAATTACACTAAAACAAATATATATATATATATGCCATTTTTGGTGAAATGATTTCTTTTGATGAGTTCTACCTTCTGCTAAAAACTAAGACTCACCTTCGAAAACACCCTGTATAATGATCTGACTCAGATCATATACGTCTCCATTGTGCTGTCGCAGTTATATTATTTCCTTCTGATACATGCGATGTATCAAGTTCGTTACAAATTATGTAACAGAAGGCCGTCGCAAGGCGGTCATAGAGCGCTTATTTTAGGTTACAATTAAATAACAAGTATGGTACATTGTTATATAGCATAGAACCATTAAGTTATATGTCGATACATAGGTTTGTCATATAACATACACATCTGCATTGTGCTGTCGCAGTTACATTATTTCTGTATGTTACATGTAATGTATCAAGTTCGTTACAAATTATGTAACCGAAGGCCGGCGCAAGGCGGACATAGAGCTCTTATTGTAGGTTACGATCAAAGAACAAGTATGGTACATTGTTATATAGCATAGAACCAAGGTATATGTCTGATACGTTACTGAGATGAATTTGTGTTTGCTGGGTGGGACAGGAAATCCACCACCCAAGTTCCTAGAAGAAATGCCATTAAATGGTACACAGACGGTTCAAGAACCACTACAGCAGCTGGCGCTGGAGTATATGGGCCAGGCACCAAATGCTCACTATTGCTAGGCTCCTATCCGAGCATCTTTCAGGCAGAAGTACTTGCAATAGAAAGATAAGTGGAAATGAACCTAGAAAGAAACTATCAGAGATGTGATATAGCAATCCACTCTGACAGTCAAGCTGCTATTAAAGCTCTGAGCTCCCATGTTATCGAATCTAAGCTAACATGGGAGTGTCGAAGAAAACTCAATGAAGTAGGCAAGAACAACAGGGTCCCCTTGGTCTGGGTTCCTGGTCACGCGGGAATCATAGGAAATGAGGAGGCCAACACACTTGCCAAGAAAGGAGCTCAAACCCCCTGTATTGGTCAGGAACCTTATTGTGGGGTTGGTAGACACACCTACAAAAGTGAATTCCGGACGAAGGAAGAAACTGAGAGAGGTATTTTCCGGAGATCTCTCCCAGGAATGCATCACTCCAAGAAATTCCTACGGAACTTTGATACTGTCAGATCCAAGAAATACTTGGACCTCAGTAAGAACAAGCATTACCACCTCAATGGCTTCCTGACAGGGCATTGCGGCCTCAGGAAGCATATAATAAGATAAGGGCTAGCAGAAACTGACGAGTGCAGATTCTGTTGGGAGGAGGATGAAACTGCTGATCACCTTATAACGTAATGCCTCGCCATCTCAAACCTACGCAAGGAATGCCTTGGGCAAGAATTCTGCAGGAGCGTAGACATAGCCTCCTTGAAGCCATCCCAGATACTGGAGTTCATCAAGACTCTGGAACTGGAAGGCGAGCTGTAGATGGTAAAAATATCGACAGTTCTGAAGAGGGGCACAATAGACCTTAGGGTCGAATTGCAACGTTACCCCCTACAACAATATACAATACAATATACAGTTGAAATATTAATAAATCTTCTGTAAAATTCTCTTTATTCATTTGATACATAGTTCTCAGACATTTCACAATATTTGTACATAAAATCAATTTTTTGTGATAAGAAGGCAGTTTTTACAATGCTTGAGATCCTTCGTATTCATTCAATTATTACCGATTAAAGTTCATATTTATTTCATTGAAATAAAATCTGCTCCACAGACCACATTAAATATAAATCTGTCACATGATATATCATATGATATTTTCTTCTTGTGATAGTGAAACATTCCATCTAAAAATGTTTTTACATAAAAAACTAATCCTTAATCTTCTTAATTTATTTATCAGAAAATCGAAGTGCAAGATTGAGAACAATGGTCAACCAGTTTCAATAAGTTTCGAAAAGGGTTCATAAATTCTCATAATTAAATTCATTACGACTGAAAAATGTGTATTTTTGAAACTTGTTGTTATAATTTATTATATCGGGGCCGAGAAGTGATGTCAGAAGCTTTAGAATTCCTACTATATCGAACCAAAAACATATCTCTTAATGCATAGGATTCAATGGTCAGTTGAGTAAAGCATTCGAGAAATAACGGCATATCGTACCACAATTTTCGTTAACGTTCTGTCTCTATCACACTGTGAGTTCCGTAAAACCTTGATTGCTCTTGATTGCCAAATGAGTGTGATTCAATGCTAGTTTTCGGTATATTTTTAATGCAGTTTGGATTCAATTTATGATCAAGCTGATCGAAGCCTTGTGAAAGCCATCACAGTGTTCTGAACCAATCAACCCCCAAATAACGGCATACAGTTAAATAATTATAATTACATACTGTCCATACAATGTGAAATGTTGTATACAGTTTTCTATTATATTCGACGAATAGTCCTCCTGTTTACAATATTCACATCACTCATTGTCGCTGAAAATTTTCTCAATCTATGTACAATCGATTAGTGTCTTTGAAATTAGATTGTCGAATCCAATTGTTTTTAACTTGAGCACTAACACAGTTATCTCATTAGCACAGTCATCATAAGGAAGAATGGCATGCTCGAATGGAACATTCTCAGATCTCCTGAAAAAATAAATAATTTTAGTTATCAATGGACATAACTATACTGCTAAAATGATGGATCCAATATTATGTAAACTAGAGTAGCCATCATGGATCTTGAAACGAGAAGGTACGATAAAAGGAGATATGAAACTACAAGTATAATGGATCAAGAAAATACGAACAATATATGTGCCTTCGAGATACATCCAACATATCACAGATATTTCCGCCAAAATTGTCAATATTATCAGATTTAATAAATGTATGAACTGAAATATCCAATAAAATATTTTAGCCAAATCGGAAATCAAATGTTAACAACCCTGATTATTCACAGAAATTAGGGTTATTAACATTTCATGTCCCATTTGACCGATTTCTAATCGCTATTCTTCACATACATACCTAATTTCATTTTTATCCCAGATGTTGTTTTCAAAATATCAACCTAATTAACTAAGTTCTTCGACGAACTTTCAATCAATATATCAACCAAATCATAAATTTTGTCGCCAATATTGTCCCATTGTTATTTTCTGTATTATAACATTATAGATTGAGATCACCGATGAAATTTTCATCTTATTGCGCGTATGTTCTGGGGATCATCGCGTTATCATTTTGCCCAAATATCTGCAATTTCCGATTTTTTCACCGAAAATGGTCTCAAACGATTAGGTCGACTCCTTGATCAAGAGTTCGAAGTCAAATTTCATTCTGTCCGTCAAGCCGTCCGTTGCCACGGTAACTTGAGAACGGGGGGAGATAGCGACTTGAAATATTCAGGGTAGGTGGCACATCCCATACAACGGACAAGTTCGTTGATGGGCATAATCGGCTGAATAGTTTCCGAATAATAATTTTGTTATCAACCAATACAAATCCGATCGAATTAAGAATTGGTGAGTAGTTTTAGAATATAAATCTAAGGAAGTTTCTGAAATTTTGTAAAAATAGTATCACAAGGAAATTTTAAAAACATTATTAAAAAATATTTTTTATGTCACGATAGCCTGAGAAAGGAAAGATATAGCGACTTGTAATTTTCAGGTTATGTTGTGCATCTGAATGCCACATTTGAGTTTGATCATGGGCATAATCGGCCGAACGGTTTTGGTGTTATACCCATCTAAAATTTGGTTGTTATTTCCTCAATAACTACAAAAATACAAAACCGATTAAATTCAAACATAGTCATTCGTTGTAGAATGCCAACGCAAACATTTTTGCGAAATTTGGTGAGGATCGTTTTACTAGAAATTTTTTAAAAAATCAGTGAAACAAATTCTATATATTACTAACTATTCGTCTGAAATCGCTGAATTTTTGCGAGAGCCCCTAAAACCTAACTCTACCTGAAGTCCCAAGTTTGAACACGATCCGAACTATATTGTTGGAGATCCGAGCAGCCTTGGGTGAGTTCAGTAGCTGGATGCTGGATGGGTGATGGTTGGCTCGATAACTTTCGAACGGAAAGAGATAGGGACTTAAAATACTCAGGGTGGGTTGCGTATCTGAATGGGATAGTTAAGTTCGTTTTGGGGCATAATCAGTCTATCGGTTTTGGAGTTTTACCCACCTGGAATATTATTTCCTCGATAACTCAAAATATAGACTCGATCGAATTGAAGCTTGGTAACTAGTTGTAGAATATCGACATAAAGACTTTTTTAAAATTTTGTAAGAACCGTACCCCTAGGTAATTTTAAAAAAAATTCCAAGCACTGACGTGAAGTCAGGAGATTTTGAGCGTATGTTCTATTGTCCATTCTCATTTATTGGATACTCTTAATTGATTTTACCATTGAACCAATTTTTCTATGATGTCATGCAACTCAAAATTCAAAAACTTTTTCATCTAACATTCCCTCCACCTAGATTTGACTTATCGAAATATATCAACAAACGGATTAAGAAAGTTGGGAAAAACTGACGTGAGGTCAGTCTGCTTAGGCGCGCTTATTTTGAATAAATTTTAGTATCAGCGAAACTACTAGGTGGATTTTGTCCATTAACTAACTAAAGCGGAGAATTTGAACTCAAAACCTACCCTGCAAATTTCTACTCTTGAAATCATCTTGTTCGAGAGAAATCGTGCTTGCAGACGGCCGGCCGGACTGAATTGAGTTTTTCCTCAGATTTTTCATCAATGAGTCAAAACCAAACGTTTGCGAGCCTTTTCGGCCCAAAATTAAAATATTACAGATATTAATTTTTGAAAGTTTGCAAAACTTTATCTCCGAAAGTATCAGATTGTTAGAGTTGAGAATGAGATCAATGGATTCTCATGATAAACTTGCATATTAGAAAAAAATTAATTGAACTAAACCGAGATATTTATCTTCCAAATCTACTCTGAAATTTTCAATTGTCTACCTCATCCGTTCGAGAGTTATCCTAGCAACGGCCTGACGGCCGGACAGGATCTATTCTGACCACGGATTCTTGATCAGTGAACCAAAACGTTTAAGACCATTTGAATTCAAGTATTTGAAAATTACAGACATCTGGATCAATTGATAAGCACTATATTCCGCGAAACAAGAGCATCAATAAAAATATAATTATGCTATACAAATCGAGGGAGTGTCAAAGTCTTTACGATGCAGTAGACTGTTAGATGTGTCCTGAACATAGAAAATTAGCAACACATATTATACCTGAAGTAACTCAATTTTCGAAGAATAATAAAATGGCAATTGATACAAAATAAGATAATGAACTTAGTCTAATTATTGTCCTTCATTTTACTCGACAAAGTTTCTATGATTTTGATTGCCTTTACTACAGCTGCAGGAGCAATGCCATTGTTGGAAGTGCTCAATAGATGCATTCTTCAGTTAATCATTTTTTATTCTATCTATACAGTTGACTGTCTCTTCCCCATCAATGCATCTCTCAAATACTACCACCACCACTGTAACTTCTGGACTGGTGGTACTTAGGTAAAAATTAAAGGATACTGTGGGAGGTATATGCATCATTGAATAACAATCAACAAAATAGTTCTGAAGATCTTTTCGTTAAGCGTCTGAAGAAGGAGTCTGATATAGACTCCGAAACGTTACGATATAGTTGTTTCTTCGTTGATGTTGTTTTGTTGTTATTTGTTAGGCAACATTGTTCAATTGATTGCTTCTGACAAATATCTTGTGTTTCTTACGCAGAAGCAAATCACAAAATAATTATTTTTTCATTTAATAGATATTTTTCAGAGTTTGGGAGAGAAAACCCAGAAAAAAACCATTCAATGATGGTGGTACTTATATTCTGCAAATGTTGACCTTATTTTCATAGCATCATCCCTAGAGCTAATCAAAGTTTTCAAGGCATTCTATTCAATTTTAATTATTTATGTCAATGTCTTTCCAAGCGTGAAAACTAGGTATGGGGTATGCCGAAGAAAAAGATTTAGAATTTTGAGTAGAACGAAAAGGGAAAAATTATGGTACCCATTTGAAATCAGTAATTAACATCACGTATATGCTTTCTGAAACACCATGTATGAGTGCAAATAAGTTTTTGTACAGATTCATTTCGAATTATATTCGTAACATTTCTAAATAACTATGTTTCAAACCATGGTTAGACAGGAGGGGCAATTATAACCAATCAACCTGTTTATTTTTTTCTGAAAATATGCAAAAATGACGTAACTTTGTCAGGTCCACAAAATTCAATTGAGAATGTATCGATCCTTATCATGGTGTTCATTCATGGGAAGTATATAGTTCCATGCATTTCTGTAATTATCCGTTCGTAGATTATATATTTTCATCACTCATTGTACGAGTGTGCTGAAGCTACTGACACACGCCAGTTATTTCATAATTTTTTTCAGTACAATCTCTGAATATCCCTCCGTGAAGTGAATTAATCTTCATGACAAGTTTGGAGGGTAATTAATAGCATACGTTTCACGAACCCCTCCCCTACAAGTAAGGAAAAAAGCCCAGGAATTACAGCGTACGTGCGGTGGGCGAACGGAATTTTTTCATTCGATTTTTCAGTATGACGGGAATTTCAGAATAGAATCTGAATTTTATTCAACGCAAGATTTCAAAAGTTCTAATTTGGTAACTGGCAAGTACTGAGCATGCGTTGCAGTAGCACCAAGAGAATTGTTTGTGATTTTGTTCATCTGCATCATAGGTTCTCAACTGGTGAACTCAAATTCGATGGACATTCGTCTTAGCACGCTCGACATCAGTCGGAAATAATAACATTACTCTAAGAGCGTCCACATACGGGCATACGGAATTGTCGCGATTCCAATTTCCTACACTCGGTTTCAATGGCAACCATGGACGGACAATTTCAATAATTGTAATTCCGGTGATAAATGCATATATGGTTGACATATTATCGGCCTAAATGCGATCCAAATACTGTCAGAATACAAGGATATTGTCCTACTTCAGTTTTCGCCGATATATGCCAACAGTAAAAATTTTATGGACAAAGTTATCGACATGTCAAATAAAATTCAAATTTTTGTTTATTCTAATTTCTTGTGGAAAGTCGTACCATTTGCTGAAATTTAGTATTTTGTTCAACGTGCTTGTTTTCAGTGCCTAAAGTAAGCCAAATGTTTGCTGTGTGAACTCTGAACGAGTATCCAGAACCATTTTCATCAAATACTACTTTCATTTCGAAAATCCTTCGGTTTTATGCGAATATAGTTTTTTTTAACAATTGTTTATTCTGACCGGATCAGGAGCAGATTTTAAGAATCAAGATAGGTGTAAATTATTATATTATTAATATTGCAAGATCGCTGATACCGTTGTTAATACGCACAGACTTGTTGTTTTATTATAATCCTGCATTGAGTTTCATAGTTCAAACATACCCGTTGAGGAACATAAACTATTTTAACAGTTGAAACATTGAGTTATGACCCTATATATTAATATTTATATTCATTATACAATTCAAAGTTATTTATTCAGAAGGAATGAAATGATATGTTATGAAATCTAACAATATTATTTATTTCTAGGATATTGTGATTCGACACAAATGGCAACTGGCTTGTGGTTAGAATATTGAAAATTGGAACATTTGTTTGTTCAAAACATTTTTTACTGTAATATGTTGAATAAAAGATTGTAACGTGGTGCACCACCCTCTATTTGGTTAGTTTATCAATTTAATGAATCATTTTCGATATTTCATCAATTCAACTAGTTCTGAATAAATAGGTATCATATCAAATATATTTTGAAATCTAATCATCATACCCAATTGCTGAGAACATAAAAAGTTGTCAACCGGTATTGGGTGACTGAAAAAACGCTGTACCTATAAGTGCAAGAGAATGTTTTGATGAAGTTTCAAATTATTATAGATCGAAAATAACAAAAAAAATGGGTTCAGCCCTGTGAACAGGAGCTTTCTGGCGCTCTAGTTCAAACAGACAAATTATATCTCCGAAAGTATTGGTTTCTCAGAGTTGGGAATTATATCAATGTATTCATATGATAGAACTGCATCATAAAGGAAATTCAATTCAAATAATAGTTTATTTATCAAGATTAAATGAGCAATCATGAGAATGAGAACTGCACCATGGAAGATATCAAATTAAATCTGGCCAATTTTGCCCAATAACGAACTTAACCGAGATATTTACCTCCCTAACCTACTCTGAAAATTTCAACTACCTAGCTCATTCCGTTCGAGAGTTATTGTAGAAAAACTTTTTTTAAATTTTCAAAATTGTTTTTGACACTTTGCGGTAATTTGGTCAATACAAAACTTCACATGCGTATAAAGGTCATGATTCTACAATTTGATGCTAAATTTCAGATAGATCGAGTGATCGGTTTCTGAAATATTCATAAAAAATGTTTTTAATAAAAACTTCTCTCAGATCTCTTACTTCATGTTCCGTTCCGAAATGTAAGACTTTTCTGAGTAAAACGAATTTCGGAGCAAACAACTGAGATTTTTCTCACTTCGCTCACAATTCTTCGATTGATTAGATAATGTCATGTCTCCGTAAAATAAGTTGACATTATGACAATGCATACATAGAATAATTATATCATACTGTGACAACGTTTTGAAATTTTGAAAAATCATACCTCCGAAAGTATTAGCTTGTTAGAGCTAAAAATGATATCATTGGATTCTTATGGTAAAACTGCTTATTGAAAAATATTTAATTTGGAATTTGCTTTGTAAAAAAAATATTTTTTTTGTTACTCCGAAACCATCTGTCCGATTTTGCCCAATGACGAACTTAGCCGAGATATTCATCTCCCAAACCTACTCTGAAAATTTCAACTGTTTAGTTATCGTGCCTACGACCTCGGATTCTTGATCAGTGAGTCGAACCAAATCGTTTAAGACCATTTTCATCGAAAAATTTGAAAATTACAGACATTTGGGCAAATTGATAAGCACTAAGTTCCGAGGAACTAGAGCGCCAAAAAGGTTAATTTAAATGAGCCCTACATGATAAAGGTAATTAATACATTTGAATAATCGTATGATATGAAAAGATGTTATGTAGAGGTATTACAGAAAATTCTGTATTATTTAATGTATTTCAAAAAACATACATTAAATGCTTTTATTGTTCCAATGAAACTCCCGTACTGGTAAATCCCTTATTTGACCTCATTATGTCTTGGCATGATGACATGTCTGTTCCAAACAAATGGGGTTTACATATATAATGTCTGAAAAGATGTCTGCTTAATAAAAAAGTCCATTGATTTTTCGATAAACTGCTTCATTATATTCTCTTTATTTCGAACTAGTACCGGTGGAAAGTGAATTTTGTCGCATGTCAGTTTTCATTAATTCGCTTGTCAGAATATGTGAAATCGACTCAAGCACCACCATCGTTTACAGAGTGAAGTAGTACACCAATGATTTGACAATTCTATGTACGTTTTTCGGCCGAAAATTTTAACCGGAATTAGTAAAGAGTATCGACACTTTGTTATTCTATGCATCTTGTTCCTGTGTCTTCACGGCTCACGCGACTGGAATGGAAGCACAATGATCGAGCGATACAATCCGCCGCGGTTTAGTTCCAACTCGGATCATGGATCTAATTTTCTAGGGGTACATACGGTTCTTCCAAAATTTTAAACATGTCTTTATGTCGATATTCTACAACTAGTTACCAAGGTTCAATTCGATCGCGTCTATATTTTTTGAGTTATCGAGGAAATAATATTCCAGATGGGTATAACTCCGAAACCGTTCCACCGATTATGCCCGAAAATGAACTTAACTCTCCCATTTGCATACGACACATACCCTGAAAATTGCATGTCCCTATCGCCTTTCATTCGAAAGTTATCGAGGCAACTGTCACCCATCGATCTACTGAACTCACACAAGGCTGCTCAAATTTCCAACAATATCCAATCGTGTTCAAACTTGGAATTTGGCAGTAGAGTTAGGTTCTGAAGGCTCTCGCAAAAATTTCAGCGTAGTCGGACGAATAGTTCTTGATATATAGAATTTTTTTCGATCATTTTCAATGATTTCTTAAAAATCTTCAAGCAATACGATCCTAACGAAATTCTGCAAAAATTTTCGCGTTGGCATTCTACAACTAATAACCATTTTGCGCGCGTGTTCCTCGGAACAGCGTGCTATCATTTCGTCACAATGTCTGTATATTTTTTCCGAAAATGGTCTCAAACGATTTAGTTCGACTCACTGATGAATAATCCGGGGTCAAATTCAATTCTGTCCGGCCAGTCCGGCCATTAACACGATAACTCTCGAAAGGAACGAGTTTGAGCGTTGAAATTTGCAGGGTAGTTTTGTATCGTAAATTTCTCCGACAAGTTCGTTAATGGATAAAAGCCGTTTCAGAGTTATAACCATTTTTAGTTAAAACATTTTTCAAGAATATTTCCGAAACCGATTATTCGATCTATCTTAAATTTATCATCAATTTGTAGAATCGTGAACTTCATATGCCTGCGAAGTTTTGTATTGATCGGATGGCTATAAACTAGAAAAAAAAGTCGCATATTTGAAATTGAAATTTGGTTTTCACTATAACTCAAAAAATGGGTTCAAGCCCTGTGGACAGGAGCTTTCTGGCGCTCTAGTTCAAACAGACAAATTATATCACCGAAAGTATTGGTTTCTCAGAGTTGGGAATTATATCAATGTGTTCATATAATAGAACTGCATCCTAAAGGAAATTCAATTCAAATAATAGTTTATTTATCAAGATTAAATGAGCAATCATGAGAATGAGAAAAGCACCATGGAAGAAATCAAATTAAATCTGGCCAATTTTGCCCAATAACGAACTCAACCGAGATATTCATCTCCCTAAACTACTCTGAAAATTTCAACTATCTACCTCATTCCGTTCGAGAGTTATATCTATGTCTATGGATGAAAAGCAGTCTCACTACTCTCAGATCTCTTACTTCATGTTCAGTTCCGAAATGTAAGAATTTTCTGAGAAAAACTAATTTCGGAGCAAACAACTGAGATTTTTCTCACTTCGCTCACAATTTTTCGATTGATTAGATAATGTCTCAGGAACATCATTTGACATTATGACAATTCATATTCATACATAGAATAATATCATTCTGTGACAACGTTGAAATACGACTTATTAATGAAATTTTGAAAAATCATATCTCCGAAAGTATTAGCTTGTTAGAGTTAAAAATATGAGTGGATTCTTATGATAAAACTTATCATTAAAAAAAATTTAATTTGGAATTTGTTCCGTAAAAAAAAAATTTTTTTTTGTTACTCCGAAACCATCTGTCCGATTTTGACCAATTACGAACTTAGCCGAGATATTTATCCCCCAAACCTACTCTGAAAATTTCAACTCTCTAGCTCATTCCGTTCGAGAGTTAAGGTGCCTACGGCCGGCCGGACCGGCCGGCCGGACCAGCCGGACAGAATGAATTTCGACGGCGGATTCTTGATCAGTGAGTCGAACCAAATCGTTTGAGACCATTTTCATCGAAATATTCGAAAATTACAGACATTTGGGCAAATTGATAAGCACTCAGTTCCGAGGAACTAGAACGCCAAAAATACCTTGTAATCGATCAAAAATTTCCTGATCTACGTTCACCAAACTACAGAATTATAATAATAATAATAATAATAACATATATTCATCATCAAAATTTAAAGATACATGAATTAAAAAGAAAAAAAGTGCTCCCTCAAATTAAACTATGGGTTTATATGAGGGACTAAAGACATGAATATACAAAAAATATAGAGAAAACCAAGTGAAATGGTTTTCTGTGAGTAAAATGACAAATATTCCAAAATTTTACATTAGCCTTAGTGTGTAGGTAAGTAGATGCAGAGTATCATTCCATTTTCGGTTTTTTCTCAATCCAGTGAAGAGTCCAATTCAGGTTCAGTGCCGCAATTCAGGTGATCCATCATATCCGGGTATTATGTCACAATTCGGGTAAATTCTCAGTTAGTAGTTTGTCAAGATTTCGGTATATATATATATATATATATATATATATATTTATTTCATTATTTATTTGGAGTTTATAATATTGTACAGTAGTGTTCTTTCGGTGTTTTGTATCCATATTTTTAGTTTGTATCTAAACTGATAACAATTTTTAATATTCCTTATATCTTCAGGTAAAATGCTAAATATTCTTGGAGCCAAGTATTGGTTACATCTTTGGCCAATTGTCTTTTCAGCTCTGATAGTAGTGGGACGAGTACCTTTATTTCTAGTGTGATATACGTGAGTAGAATGTGTTATATCATCTTTGTTTTTATGAATATCCATCAGAGTCTTAAATGCATATAGTTGTGCCAGATCCATAACTTCCGCTTCTTTATACGTCAATTCACTGCTGTACGTTCTGCTTTTTCTTAGGATAATTTTTATAAATGACTTTTGTATTATTTTCAGCCTGTTGAGGTGGCAATCATTTGCTGCGCCCCAACCTAGAATGCCGTACGATAAATGGGACTCAATTAATGCGTGATAGAGAGTCTGCTTGAAGTCCAGAACTTCGGCCATCCTTCTAAAACGGCCCAGCATGAATCGTGTCTTTCGCACTACATTGTCCACTTGAAGATCCCATTTTAGGTGACGATCAATTATTATTCCAAGGTACCTAATATGATCTGCCTCTTCGATCTCCACTCCATTGCCTTCTCTCAAGGGTCCCATAGTAGGAATACTGGAGGTGTAGGAGCTAAACGGCAAGTATTTTGTTTTGTCTGTGTTAGTTTGTTTATTCTACTAATGTAAAGATCTCGGGATCACAGAGAGAGGTCAAAAAAGTTTTTTCCTCTAGGAGGTCGATATTTTCGATTTTTTCGTCGGTTATTCGAGGGGCGAGGGGGGATTCGAGGTGTAAACGGGAAAGAGAAAAGACGAAATTTTCTCCGGGTATCCGTCTTTGACGAGAAAAAACGTGGGGAGTATTTAAAAAAAAATCGTGAAATCGGTTGAAAACTCCGTTTTTCGCTAAAGGCGCAAATCGGAGGCGATAGAAATCTCGCGAGGAGGCGACGCTCGGAAATTTATTTCGTCGGGGGCCGGAAGACGAGATTCGTAGGTAGTTTGTAACGCAGCCCGATTTTCGATAAAACCTACTCTTTTTCCGGAAAAAGATCGCAAACTTTGACATATTTTGAAAACCTCGGTGAAATGTGACGTTTAGACCGGTTCGGCTTCGCTCGACCGACTTCGGGTCCTGCTATAGAAGATAATACGTGGATGATTTACTTCGATCACAGATGATAGAAACTTCTGTCAGTTTGAATTTATCGACGTTTTCTTTGCGAATGAGTGGCGATAAATGTCAAATAAAATTAGAATTTCGGCTGGAATTTGTCGAAAATCTTGAATCGTGAAGATACATTGCTAGAAATAAGAAGAAATATGATAGAGTCGCCGATTTAGAGCGATCGCATGGCAGAATTTTCGATATTTGAGAAATAATGTATTCTATCAAATTCTAAGTTGAAATGACTGGTAGATACCTATCTTCGAGGAAAGATTTTTGATGAAACGGGCCGGAGTTGGAGGTCGTAAAATAAGGTAATTATCGATCTATACTTTCGACGATATTACCGATTTTCACTTGCAGGCATTTATATACGAATTCGAAATCCTATCGAATGTATTCTAAGGAAACATTTTTTAGTTGTTGACAGTTGGTTGTATGAAGTATGATGGGATATCGACTGAATTTAATCTTTCTGTCGAATTTTGGAATCTTTTACGAAACGTGAGTATTTTCGAATGTTATCGTTGTAGAAATCGTATCGTATTGTCAAATAGAATTCGAGCTTCCAACGGAATTGGTCAAAAATCTTGGAAGCGTGGGGAGAGTTCCATAATTCTCTGATAGGCATATTGGCCCAGTTGCCACCTCATGATAACAATTTAACATGAACAGTATTTTCAACATTGTAAAATTGTTCCGAAAGGATAACCGCTGTTATACAGGCTGTTTTCCGAAACGGCTTCACAATAGCATCCGGTAGGTGAAATGGCTCGACCGATTTTGATGAAAGTTTATGTGTGTATCTGAGTAGGTGTGTCGGGTCTGCTAATATACCCCGGCAGGTGGTGCTGCAATCGGTCTATAGAAACTCAGAAATGGCTTGGCCGATTTTAATGAAACATTGTGTGCGTGTTTGAGTGTGTCTCAGGGTCACAATAGGTGACCGGTAGGTGGCGCTGTATTCGGTCTATAGAAACTCAAGAACGGCTGCACCGATTTCGATGAAACTTGGTGTGTATATGTGAGTATGTGTCAGGTTGCAGTAGGTCTATGGAAATTCAGATATGGCTCGAACGATTTCGAACTTTCAAGTTCGAAAAATGTAAATCTACTGGAAAAATGTAGATCTACCGGAAAAATGTAGATCTGCCGGAAAAATGTAGATCTACTGGCTAGGTAGATCTGCGGGCCAACTAGTCCCAATACTAAAATGAAGATGGGTTTCATAGAAAAGGAACAAAAAAACTTTTTTGAAAATATTACTATAAACGTGACGTTTTTTTGGATGTTAGGAGGGGGGTTAGGGGGAAATTTCCAGGGGTTTTATCGAGGAAAAATACGGAAGTTTCGTAGGGTTTCGCGTTTTAGGAGCGAAAAGACGGGGGTGTATTTTAAAAAAAATCGCAAAAACGCCGATTTTGGCAAAAAGTGCAAAATTGTGTGGAGGCATCCGGAGAAACGGTGGCGTTCGGAACGAAGGTATTTGCGGGAACGCGAAGACGAGATTCGAAATTAGTCCGTAACACGGCCCTTTTTTCGATTCTCTCTTTCGTTTTCCCGGAAGAACGATAGGAAAATGTGACTTTTTCGCGAAAATCGACAAAATTCTGACGTTTCACGTATTTCTGTGGCGAATTTCAACGCGGCTCTTTCGAGGTCGACGTTTTCGGTCCGAACGAGCCACGATAAATGTCAATCGAATTTGAATTTCGAACGGAATCACTCGAAAATCTTGGAATCGTCTAGAAAAACCGTGAGAAATATGAACGAGTAACCGATTTCGATCGATCGCTTGACAGGATTGACGATATTCTGAAAAACGAAAGACGGAAATCGTCCCAGTACTATAAAATGTTTATCTGCCAGAATATCGAATATGATTCAAGAAGCTGGCATGGCCGAGCGGTCTAAGGAGTCGGTAAATAGATTTCTAGCTCCCGAGCCTCGCGGAGCGGCGGGATCGAATCTCCGAGCGTCCGAAATAGCTTTTTCTTAGTATTCTCTCATTTTTACCCAAAGAGGAGCGTACTCCAGTAAACGTATCTTGGGATTTGGATATTTTCGGTAATTTACGAAATCTATAATGAATATCCGTTCGATCGGACGGATTTTTGCATTAAAATTACTCAAAATATTCAAACATTAAGCAGAAAATTAACTATACAGGGTGTTTCAAGTAAAATGTCACCCCTAAAGATCTATCGTAAAGAGAATTCTCAACACTGTAAAACCATTACGAAATGATAACCGCTGCTATACGGGTTGTTTTTAAAAAAATGTCAACTCCGAAACCTCTGTATTCGGTTTATAGAAACTCACGAACGGCTGAACCGATTTCGATGAAACTTTGTGTGTGTATCTGAGTATGCGTCAGGTCCGCAATATACCCCGGTAGGTGGCGCTGCTATCGGTCTGTAGAAACTCAGAAATGCCTAGACCGATTTTGATGAAACATTGTGTACGTGTTTGAGTGGCTCTCAGTGTCACAATAGAAACCCGTTAGGTGGTGCTGCATTCGGTTTATAACAACTCAAGAACGACTGGACCGATTTCGATGAAACTTTGTGCGTGTATCTGACAAAGTTCCAGATCCACAATATTCCCCGGTAGGTGACACTATAATCGGTTTACAGGAACTCAAAAATGGCTATACCGTTTTTGATGAATCTTTGTGATTGTATTTCGGAAGGCACAAAGGTTCACAATACGATTCTGTATGTAACGCTATATTCGGTTTTTAGCAACTCAAAAACTCCTGACATATTTCGATGGTACTTTCGGGTATGAATGATTCTCAGAATCACAACAGGACCCGTTAGATGGCATTGAACTACCGGTTCAATTGATCTACCGATTATATTTATCTACCGATTATATTGATCTACCAAAAAAATTTAGATCTACTGGAAAAATGCAGATCTACCGGAAAAAAGTAGATCTACCGGAAAAATGTAGATCTACCGAAAAAATGTAGATCTACTGGAAAAATGTAGATCTACCGAGAAAATGTAGATCTACCGGAAAAATGCAGATCTACCGGAAAAATGTAGATCTACCGTAAAAATGTAGATCTCCCAGAAAAATGTGGATCTATTGCTAGGTAGATCTGCTGGCTCATCTGAATCCCAAAATATGGACTGCTGGCCACTAGTTATATCTAAACCACTGTTGTATCTGATGCAAATCTTGTTCTGCCTTGTTCTTTAGTTCAAACCACGAACTCGAGCTATAAAATATCGCTGCATCGTCCGCATAACAGATAATTTTGCCTTGCAACTCCAAACGTAACAGGGAATTCAAATAAATGTTGAACAATATGGGACCCAGAACAGTACCCTGGGGAACCCCATATGTTATATTCCTTTTTTCACTCTTGACGCCATTCAAATCGACATATTGTTCCCGGTTGTGTAAATAGTCCTTTAATAGATCGTAGCATATTCCTCTCAAGCCATATCGATAAAGCTTATGTAATAAAGTTTCATGACACACAGTGTCGAACGCCTTACAGAGGTCAATGAACAAACTCAAGCATGGGAGTTTTCTGTCTAAGCTGCTGTAAATATGATTTGTCAACTTCTTTATTGCATCCTCAGTACTCCTCTTGGGACGGAATCCGAACTGAGAATCCGAGATAATATTATTTTTTTCCAAGAATGACACAATTCTACTTGCTATTATTTTTTCAAATATTTTCGCTATGTTGGATACTATTGTAACAGGTCTATAATTTTCTATTTTGAATATAGAGCCACTTTTATAATGTGCTTTGATGACACCCATTTTTAATATTTTGGGAAAGCATCCGCTTGACATGCAGTTGTTAATTAGTTGTGACAGAGGTTCTGAAATTTCTTTGCAGATTTCTTTCAGTGTCTCGGCCTTTATACCATCATTACCAGCAGATTTTCCATTTTTGAGACCACTATTAACCTTTTCAACCTCTAATCTATCAGTAGGGTGTAAGAATATTGTCTTATCTACAAAATTATCTCTATCTATAAAATTTTTTGGAGGAATTATTTTATTAGCATATCTTTCTCCTAAAAGGCTATATCGTTCATTAAACAAATTAGATATTCTATTCTTGTTTTCTATTATTTCTCCATTTTCTAAAATTATTTTTTTTAAATCTTTCTTCTTTTTTTCAGGTCCCCCACAGATGTCATCCACGAAATTCCACAATGCTTTTGCTGAAGCTCTGTTACTCTGTATATATGATGCGAGATGTTGTTCTTTAGAATGGTTCATTGCCTTGCGTAAATTAATTTTTAATGTATTATATCTTGACTTCAACACAACATCAGTGGGTTTTTTTAAGATTTCTAAGTATACTTTATTCTTAGCTGATATTTCTTTCAATATTTTTGGTGTAATCCATTTTTTCCTAGGAGTATGAGATTTATGTTTATTGTATACAGATGTATTCTTATCAATGTAATAATTTAATTTTTTTAAGAAATTGTCAACGTCTCTATTTGTATCATGAACTGTGTAAATTACATCCCAGTTTTCGTTTCTGAGATCCATACGTAATAAATGATAATTAATTACTCTAGTTGTATATTTTTGATGATGTTTCTGATCGAGTGATTTAGTTTTAATTAGCAAGGCAGTGGGAAAGTGATCTGTGACTCCTTCTCTAATTACGAAGGATGATATGACATTTTTGTTAATTTTCTTTCCTATTTTTACATAAAAATGGTCAGGGCATGTTTTGCTAATCGGTCTTGTATAACTATTAATATACGATATGTAATTATACATCGATAACATGTTTTTATATTCATCCGTAAATTCTGTATGGGAAAGAGTGTCTATATTGATGTCGCCCACAACAATGTGATATGTATATCTATTTTTTATGGTTTTTAAGGATCTATCCATTGCCCCGTTGAAGTCTACTACACTAGTACATGGTGGCCTATATATTGCCGTAAGGAGAAATGATTCCTTGTTTCTGATGAATTTTATTTCAATTGCTTTTGACTGATCAATGTTTACAATTCCATAGGTTGCCTCTAGTTCATCATTTATATACACAATGACTCCATCATTTTTGTTGATGTCACCCTTGCTATAGACCAAATTATAACCTGGTTTTCTGAACATATACAGGTCATCGACTGTAAAAGTCTCTGTTAAAACCAAAATATCAAATTCTTGTGTAGTTTGTTCGAGCATCAAAAAGAATTCGTCACCATTTTTTCGAATACTGCGTATATTCATATGTAGAATCTTTATGGCATGATCCCTTGATTGCGCATTCAATGCTTTCAATATTTACGTAATATTTTCAAACATTTTCGGGTGAGGTCCCCGTTGCATCGCTAAAATACGAGTATTTCAACACCAATATTTTTGAAGCTACAATATTCCCTTCTGTAAAGTTGACATTATGAGAATTCATACAATAATAATTATATCAATCTGTGAAATACGATTTACATTGAAATTTTAAAAAATCATATCTCCGAAAGTATTAGCTTGTTAGAGTTGAAAATGATATAAATGGATTCTTATGATGAATTTGCTTATTAAAAAAAATTTGATTTGGAATTGGTTTCGTAAAAAAAAATTTTTTTTTTGTTACTCCGAAACCATCTGTCCGATTTTGCCCAATAACGAACTGAGCTGAAATATTCATCCCCCAAACCCACTCTGAAAATTTCAACTCTCTAGCTCATTCCGTTCGAGAGTTATCGTGCTTACGGCCGGCCGGCTGGCCGGATCGGCTGGCCGGACAGAATGAATTTCGACCACGGATGCTTGATCAGTGAGTCGAACCAAATTGTTTAAGACCATTTTCATCGAAATATTCCAAAATTACAGACATTTGGGCAAATTGATAAGCACTCAGTTCCGAGGAACTAGAGCGCCAAAAATACTGATCTGATTGAATTGAAGCTCGGTAGTTAGATGCAAAGTACCGACGAAAACTTCAAAACTTCGTGGGGAAAGCATGAGTAGAAAAATGGGTTCAAGCCCTGTGGACAGGAGCTTTCTGGCGCTCTAGTTCAAACAGACAAATTATATCTGGTATTGGTTTCTCAGAGTTGGGAATTATATCAATGTATTCATATATCACTGCATCATAAAGGAAATTCAATTCAAATAATAGTTTATTAGATAAGTAATAATAAATTACCTTGTAATCGATCAAAAATTTCCTGATCTAAGTTCACCTAACTACAGAATTATGCTTTCAATATTTACGTAATATTTTCAAATATTTTCGGGTGAGGTCCCCGTTGCATCGCTAAAATACGAGTATTTCAACCCCAATATTTTTGAAGTTACAATATTCCCTTCTGTCAAGTTGACATTATGAGAATTCATACATAGAATAATAATTATATCAATCTGTGAAATACGATTTACATTGAAATTTTAAAAAATCATCTCTCCGAAAGTATTAGCTTGTTAGAGTTGAAAATGATATGAATGGATTCTTATGATAAAACTGCTTATTAAAAAAAATTGCTTTGGAATTGGTTTCGTAAAAAAAAATTTTTTTTTGTTACTCCGAAACCATCTGTCCGATTTTGCCCAATAACGAACTCAACCGAGATATTCATCCCCCAAACCTACTCTGAAAATTTCAACTCTCTAGCTCATTCCGTTCGAGAGTTATCGTGCTTACGGCCGGCCGGCCGGACCGGCCGGCCGGACAGAATAAATTCCGACCACGGATTCTTGATCAGTGAGTCGAACCAAATCGTTTAAGACCATTTTCATCGAAATATTCCAAAATTACAGACATTTGGGCAAATTGATAAGCACTCAGTTCCGAGGAACTAGAGCACCAAAAAATTAAAAAAATATTTAACTATAAGCGGAATACTTTGCTTGAAATTCCGAAACCAACTATCGGATTGAGTTCAATTTTGGTACTTCGGTGACCAATGATGACCTCTTGCGGTGTGCAAAATTTCACTGAGTACAGACCACTAGGGGCCTAAAAAAAATTAATAATTTTGAATTTCCAAACTGTCAAATTATTTCAGTTCGAATTTCTACGTGGAAAAATTGTATATTGTATATTATTATACTGATCCTCCTAGGTCTTCCCCAAGGCGACCCAAGGAGACCCCAAGGAGACCAAGGAGACGAGTATATAACATCTGGTAAACAGACGTGTTTTTTTGCGCGTTCATCTGAATCATTGCGATATGTACGAGGGCAACTGATTAAAATATGGACTGATAACTAGCGTTAAAATTGAATTATTGCTTGAACGATAATGGAACTTCAAATTGATTTTCAAAATTTGTCTGAACGGTGAACGACAGGGGGTGTAACTGCCTCTTTTAGGCATTTTTTGTTATTCGCATAAGCAGAACGAGAAATAATTTAACTGCTCGAGTTTTCTTCTGCGAGGGTTGGGGTTTTGGATTGAAGGATCCTATTGCTCGATAGAATCCCCTGGTGCGGGTCTGCACATGCGTGGTTTCAAGATGCGTTATCTCCTGAAGCACTAGTGTTGGAGAATCGGAGTTTTTTTGTGAGGTGTGCGATTTTGAGAGGACTTTCAGCTACGAGTGTATTGCGAATGCGTAGAGGAATAGTGACTGCTTCTGGGTTATGTTTGGAGTGGTTTAGGACTCATGTCCTATCGGTCCTTATCGGTCATGGGTCTAGTGCTGAGCCGATATTGTGAGTTCTTAAAAGAATATTCATGGCAATTATGTGCACCGACAATTCAGTTTGGGGAAATCGCGTTGTTTCCTAGTTTCAGTGTCTGTATGGTGGCCCTGGGGCTAATTTTGAAATTCATGTTACTCCTAACGGGCATTTAAGTTATGCGCATGAGCAGACGGGAAGTTATTCAACTGCTGGAATTTTCGTCTGAGAGGATTTGGGTTTGGAGGTGCAGAATGCTATTAATCCATAGAATCTCCTTGGGGTGTCCTCGGATGCGCGGATTGAAGCTGAGATGTCTCCTGAACCAATATGTCGAAGAATCAGAGTTTTGTGTCAGGTGTGTGATTTTCATAAGACTTTCAGACACGAGTAGATTACGCATGAGCAGAGGAGAAGTGACTATTTTTGGGTTGTATGGGTTATGTTGGGAGTGCCAAGCCAATATTTTGAGGTTTCAAAAGAATATTCATGGCATGGACAAGTCAGTTTTGGGGGAAATAGCGTTGTTTCCGAGTTGAAGTGTAAATAAACTTCGGGCTAATTTTAAAATTGATGTTACCCCTAACGGGCATGTTTCGTTATGCGCATGAGCAGACCATAAGTGATTTAACTGCTGGAGTTCTCGTCTGAGAGGATTGGGGATTTGAGGTGCAGGATGCTATTACTTCACATAATCCATTGAAGTGTCCTCGCATGCGTGGATTGAAGGTGCAATATCTCCTGAACTAATGGTTTTGAAGAATTAGAGTTTTGTGTGAGGTGTGTGATTCTGAGAGGACTTTCAGCCACAAGTAGACTGCGCATGCGCAGAGGAGACGTGGCTCTGTTTGGATTGTATGTCGTTTAAGTCTTGCGGTCATGGATTTAGTGCTGAGCCAATATAGTGACGTTTTAAAAGGAAATTCAAGGCAATTCTGTGAATGGACAAGTCAGTTTCGAGGAGATAACGTTGTTTTCGAGCTGGAATGTCTGTATCGTGGCCCTGGGGCCGACTTATAAATAACTATATCTAGAAGATCTATTTTAAATTACTTTCGTATTTGGAGAATAAGCGAAGAAATTGCGTTCCTGATTCGATCTTCATATAACCCCTTTCGGAGAATTTTCGTTTGACACATGAGCAGACAAGAAGTGATTTAACTGCTGGAATATTCATCTGAAAGGATTGGGGTTTTGAGGTGCTGGATGCTATCCCTCCATAGAATCCCCTTGGAAGTGTCTGCGCATGCGTGGATTGGAGGTGTGATATCTGCTGAAGCAATGGTGTTGAAGAATCAGAATTTTGTGTGAAGTGTGTGATTTTGAGAGGACTTTAAGCCACGAGTAGATTGCGCATGCGCAGAGGAGACGTTTGGATTGTATGGCTCATGTTGGAAGTGGTTTGCGTCTAGCAGGACTTGGTGCTGAGCCATTATTGTAAGGTTTTAAGATAAATTTCATGGCAATTCTGTGCACGGACAAGTCAGCTTCGAGGAAATAATGTTCTTGAATTGTCTATATCGTGGATCTGGGGCCAATTTATAATTAACTATATTTGGTAGATCTATATTGAATTAAGTTCGGATTTGGAGAGAATGCAAATGCGTTCCTAGCGGGGGTCCAATAACCGCAATTTTTTTTTATTTCGATCTACGGTAAAGCTAACACCAAACTGTATTGATAGCCAGATTTGTCCAGGGAACTTCACGTCAGTGAAGTTCCCTGGACAAATCTACAAATCTACTCAGAGGGTAGTGAACACCATTCACTGTCGGGTCAAACATTGACAGTGGTGTATCTAAGCTGGCCTAAGGATAGAGTAACGAAGTTGAAAAAGAACATAACTGACTCTCCTTAGCCGCACAAGCTCCTAGTAGGGTTTCTGAGGAGGGTTTCTTCTTGGGAAAGATTTAGGAGGATCAGTATAATCATAATCATGTTCATAGCACACACGTCAAATTCAGATTGACCTTGCAATGAAAGAAAACAGTTGAAAGAGCATTGACGTGGGGTCAATCTGCTTTGGAGCACGTGCTATACGAGTTTACATGATCATACTCCCAAGTCTTCCCCAAGGAGCTTCCTCAGGAGCTCAGAAGGAGATTTTGCGACTAAGGAGAGTCAGTTGTGTGCTTTTTCAACTTTGTCACTCTATCCTCATGCCAGCTTAGATACAGCACTGTTAATTTTTGAACCGACAATGAATGGTGCCCACTACCCTCTGAGTAGATCTCCAGCTCGCTATATCCACTGAGATTGAAGTATTCATCATTCAAGCCAACTTAGCCAACGTGGACACGCGCGCCAAAGAATACTATCTTATCGTCAGTGCTTTTGTTGAATTTAATCAGTTTCGTATTTTTCGAGTTATTGAGGAAATATCAACCAAATTGCAGATAAACATAACTCCAAAACCGTTTGGTCGATTATGGCTATAAACATACTCGAATGTTGGATTCAGATGCACAACCTAACCTGAAAATTTCAAGTCGCTATCTCCTTCCGTTCTGAGGTTATCATGACATAAATTATATTTTTTAATTATTTTTTTTTAATTTTCTAGTGATACGATTCTCACGAAATTTCACGAACATGCTTAGGTTTATATTCTACAACTATTCACCAAGTTTCAATTCGATCGGATTCGTATTGGTTGAAAACAAAATTATTACTCGGAAACAATAGTCCGATTATGCCCATTAACGAACTCGTCTGTCGTATTGGGATACGCCACCCACCCTGAAAATTTAAAGTCGCTAGCTGTTTCCGTTCTCAAGTTACCGTGGCAACGGCTGGCCGGCCGGCCGGACAGAATCGAATTTAACCTCGAATTCTTCATCGGAGAGTCAAACCCGATCGTTTGTGACCATTTTTGGCAAAAAAATCGAAAATTACAGACATTTTTGCAAGATGATATCGCAATGTTCCCCAGAACATACGTGCAAAAAGCTCAATTTGAGTTCTATTGATTTGATTCTGTAATTTATAAATGTGTTATCAAATTGAGTTGCTCCAATTTCACCTGATTGTCTATTCCGAGAATGGACGAATGGCTTCTATTTCAGATATGGACATGACTCGGCAGAATACTTCAGAAATCAATACATACATATAGGCAGATTTTATTGAAAGAGACCTTTTCCATCTAAATCATAGCTTAATTCTTCTTCTACTGAATTAAGTTCGCATGTTATTTAATTGGCTTGCTCCAATTTCACATAATTGAATATTTTCTGAAAGGACTAGTGCTGCCTTTCCTTATACAGAGTGGTCCTAGTTCTTCGCGTTTCATCGCCAAAGCCAGTACGAGCAGACATTTGAGTATTTTTTTCTGTAGCTACGTCTATACGTCACATTCCTGAAATAGGTTCCCATATACAGGTTGTTCAATTTGAGAGTAATACTTATAATAATATATAATCAAACCTTTTACATTCTTTTATATTTCGATAACTCCCAAAAATTTAATTAAAAACTTTTTGTGAAATTTTCAGTATTTCACGAATTCTCAAAATGTTTACAACCCAGTGAACATGAGAAAAAAAGAAGAAGAATCCTGGAAATACTTGATGAAAGCCAATTTTATCGGTTCTTTGACCAATTCGTGTCAAATAGAAACTCCTATCAAACAATCTAAGGTTAATTGAAATCAATAATTTCTTTGAATTTGCAAATTTAAGTCAGAAGCCATGCGGGCTTATTATTTTGATTTGCAGATGATAGTTAATATTATAAGAAGGAATATTTAAATGCACAAAATTCCAACAAAAACTACCAATAAAGCCAAAACAAAATTAAATTAAATGCTCAAAATATATTGCAGACTTAACCGAAATCAAAAGCATATGAAATTCGAATTACATTTCAGGACACCCAGTATACAATAGTGTTAAAATTCATATTCGACACGAATTGTTAAATTTTCAGAACCTAGAAAACTGCGATGTTTTCATGATTCTTCTCCGTTTTATGTCATGTTTACTTAGTCAGTGTAAATTTCAGTTTTTCCGGATTCTTCGCAAAATACTGAGAATTTTCAAAATGTGTTCATGAAGAACTTTTATCAATTCTTAAAAAATTAAGTTTCATATACAGGATGGGCCACGGCCCATGGTACCCTAGACTTTAACGGAGAGCGGGACGTACGATTTTATTGAAAATTCGGTTTCTTGGGCAGAAACCACTGATCTATCGATCTAGAATATTTTCAGCGTTGTCGTGTTGCCGTTATATTAACTACTTTGATATTGCATTTATTATTGTATATTGTATATTGTAAATTATTGCTTTTTTCGATCCAACGTAGCCACCTGATTATTTCTGTATCAACTTTCCGAGCAACTTCCTCTTCCCTATCTGTAGCACCTTCTTCTTTTGTGCAAAACAGCTTTCATTAAACATTCATGACTTCGGTACTTGAAATCCTAGGAAGCTGAAATTTCGGGTATAGAATACCAATATCCCGTGTACCATTTACGGATGATGAATTACATCCCTAATCCTGCAGGTTTGTTCAAAGTACGAGGCTTTTTCGAGAAATAATAAAACGAATAAAAGTGCGTTTTTTGAATGGAATGACCTGTATATTATAAGATGTATTGAAAGATAATTAAATTTCCTTTCAAACAACATAACGTGTTCCTCCTATACCTAAATTGTAAGGTTTTCGAATTAAAAGCAAGTTTTCATGCCCGTGGAAATATTCACGAATATTTTGTATTAGGTAGGTATTCATAAAATATCAAAAAACATGTAAATTTTTTTAATTTGACAATTGGCATCGATTCAGCGATTCAAATGGAAGGCAATAATTTTACAAATTAAGTGCTGATGAAATTGTTTATTGTTCGCGCTCAATGCGATCAAATTGTAACTGAAACATTCGGAATGTTTAATAAGATGTATCCTGACTTAGAACCAATGGACAAGAGAATTTTTGTGTGGTTGCAGAAAAATTGCATTCTTTATGGATCACAACTTAAAGTAGGACGAACAATGACGAAGCTTGTAAACTTCAAGAGGAGATAACCTTTTAAATGTATCAACTTATTTCAACGCAAATCCTCATGCTTTGCCTCGAATTTTGAACAACTCTGTTTGATTAGGGAATGATGTCATTATACGTAAATGATACCCGGGATATTGGTAATATATACCTGAAATTTCAGAATTCAAGGATTCCAAGTACCTACCGAAGTAATGAATGTTGAATTGAAGCACAAAAAAGTATATCCATTAATTACTCGAAAACCGCCATAGATAAGGATGAGATAGTTGATAAAGAATTGATTAGGAGGCTGCAGTGAATCGAAAAAGCCAAAATATATAGGGTGTTCCACCTTAAATATCCAAGTTTGTTAGAGGCGTCAATACCGCACCGCTGAACATATTCTAGATCGATCGAGAAGTGGTTCCTACCCAAGAAATCAAATTTTCAATGAAATCGTACGTCCCGTTCTTCGTAAAAGTCCAGGGTACCATCGACCATGGCCCAGCTTGTATACCTACCTGTCAAATGGAACATGAGGTGGACATGCTTGCATATGAAAATATCTACCCAGAATGTGCTACAGAATGTTCTTTTCATAACTCTAGAATAAATAACTAAAATATTTGCTTGTAATGACTATAGTGAAGAAAATATTATATATCAGTACACATGGTAAATTTTTCGGAAGAGCCTCATTATAGCTCAACTAGTGTTTCACTAAATCAGTTTCTAATTGTGGTATAAAATTGAATTGATCCAATTTAACCTAATTCAAATATTCTATGGTGCAATGACACATATTCTGATTCCAAATATGTATTTGCGTTACAACCATTAGTGGAAACAATGTTACACCATTAGTGAAACATCATCAGCTTTTTTATTTGATATATATTAAATAATGTTTTTTTCGTTGTGCACATCAATACAAAAAAGTTGAATTATCAAAAATACACCCATGTTGTCGAATAATGTTCATTGTCACGATTCAGAATGAATTATTATAGTGTTATCAACGCAATATATCATATATACTATACACTATACAGGGTCCGAGGCTGCCACACCGACATGGCCAAGGAGGTATAGGGTACCATTAGAGTGTCACACTTCCTGTTGTTAAACTATCGTCCGGCTCTTCTGAAGTAAGGGATGTTTTAAGCCAGGGGTGAGTTTCCTTATTTTGCAAATATTTTATAGAAAAGTTGAGATAGTCAATAAAATTTGACGATTTGAGCAAGCAGCTCGAGTAATTTGTAACCCTGGTGAAATACATTTTTGGAACACCCACTAAAACAAATGGTAGGGGATTCGGGTACTTTTTAAAATAAATGATTTTTTCCACGGTAACGTACTGATAATAAATTAGATTCCAAAACTGCAATCTTTTACCTTTCATTTGGTGTATTGCTGACATTTGGGGCTCAAGCGGTTACAAAGATGTTATCAAAAGAATGTCACACAAAATTCTTGATAACGGGGTAGAGCACTACATACATATCGGCGTTTTCCAGCTACCCATTACCATCTTGAATTCTTTTCTCTTGCAGTGTCCTTAGGGACCATAGTCTCCATTTTTTCAATATATTAAGAAGTACACATAGTGTTCCAAAAAATACTATCATCTCACAACTTCCCTATTTTATTGCCCATTAAATATTAGATAAAATTTAAAAATGACAAAGTATACAGTACACATTGAAAATTTGGACGTTTTGAGATGACTAGCCTTTTTTGGAATACCATGTATACTTCTTAATATGGAGACTATGGTCCCTAACGAAACTCGCAAGAGAAAATAGGTTCATATGGTATTGGGAAGCTGGATCTGTATGTAGTGATCTACTCCATTATCGAAAATGTTGTGTTTTCGAGACATTCTTTTGATAACATCTTTGTAACCGCTTGAGCCCCAAGTGTCAACGAGACACCAAATGAAAGGTAAAAGATCGCAGTTTTGGTATCCCATTTTTCGTTACTCCGAAACCATCAGGTCTAGCTCATTCCGTTCGAGAGTTATCGTGCCTACGGCCGGACAGAGTCAATTTGGACCATGGATTATTGATCAGTGAGTCGAACCAAATTGTTTGAGACCATGTTCTTTCATCCAAAAAATATTCCACAAAATATTAATTTTTTTAATTTTCCCATTTCATGTAATCCTCATGATATTTTGCAAAAGTGCTTGCTTCAGTTTTTTGCATCTAACTACTGAGTTTCAATTCAATCAGATCAGTATTTTTTGAGTTAATGTGGGAACAAAATTTTAAAATGTTTGAAATTTTTTTGACACTTTACGGCAGTCTGATCATTACAAAACTCCGCGTGCATATATAGGATCATGCTTCTACTAGTTGATGCTAAATTTCAGATAGATCGTGTGATCGGTTCCGGAAATATTCATAAAACATATTTTGACTAAAAACGGCCATATCTCCGAAGCCGCCCGTTAAAGCACTAGTCCGAGATATTTACGCTCCAAACCTACCCTGCAAATTTAAATCCTCTAGCTCCTTTCGTTCCAGAGTTATCGTGCCTGACCGGCCGGACAGAATTTAGTTCGATCACGGATTCTTTATCGGTGAGTCGAACCAAATCGTTTAAGACCATTTTCATCCAAAAATTCGAAAATTGCAGAAATTTGGCAAATTGATAACCACTCTATTCCGAGGAACAGGTGGGCGTTTGTGGAAACTTGTTAAGTGGATTCAGTTCTATATTCTGAATAGGTCCCAATTTGTGGGCGTCAATGGACAACATCCCAGATTTTTTTCAAGCGGGTCAGGTGTTCCACAGGGATCTCATCTGGAGCCCATCTTATTTACATTTTATATTAATAATATTTCCCGTTGCTTTCGGTATGCCAAGTTTGCGATGTACGCAGATGATCTTAAAATTTTTATGGTTATAAGGGGGTTCGAATACTGCATGAAACTCCAGGAAGATTTGACTAAACTCCAGGAATACTGCCAACAAAATTATCTCTTCTTGAATTTCGAGAAATGCTTCAAGATATCTTCCTCTAGAAATGTTAACACCATACAATTTAATTATGCTTTAAGTCAAAATATCATCAAGCAAGTGGATGTAATTAAGGATCGGGGGGTAGTTTTAGACTCAAAATTAACATTTAACGTTCACATTGACAGTTTTATCGAGTCGTCCAACAAAATGCTCGGATTTCCCCTGAGACATGCAAAGTTGTTCAAGAAAAAAATGAAAAGATGTGGTCACTTTATTTTTCGTTTGTATTTAGTACATTAATTTTGCAACATCAGTTTGGAACCCACAGTATAGATGTCATGTGAAAAGGCTAGAGAGTGTACAGAATACATTCTTGAGGTTTTTGTCCTTTAGAAATAAATTAGTCATTGTTGATTTGTTCAAAATATTAAGCTTGGAAAATCGTAGGAAGAAATTTCGCAGAATCAATATAACACAAAATTCGCCACTGTCTAGAATGGTAGCGACATTCAATATAAGCTCCCAAGGTGTCGATATTTTCAATGTCACATTCACTCAATTCAAAAGAGTTCTGAGACGTAGGTTAACCTTTACTGATCTGGGGATCGTGTGATGCCCTATTCATTATATTATGTACATAGGATTTAACGTTAGTATATTTTCTATTTTTTTCATTAATATGTAGAGTAATTATTATAATTTTCATTGCAATATTGTCATGTATGATATATGTTATCACATTGTGAATGCTATATTGGGTTTTGCTTGTTAGTATTACTTTGGTCATGAATGAATAAAAATAAAACAAGAGCGCCAATAATCAGAAGTATAACCTACCATTAGTTTGGCTGGAACCCATAAGTAGTACTGAAGCTGGTTGAGGAACGTCTGGTTTCACCGAAACCTCCAAGCTACTGGCACGGAATAGCCTGAAGAGATTGGCTTCGCAGCGTAGTCGAATGGATCCCCAACTACCCCCAACTCCTGTCAGTTCCAACCTACTATAAGATTTTTCCAATTCTGCCTCTTTTTTCGTCCAGTATGACGTTGATCCTGGTACCTACAAAAACTCAGATTAAAAATTTGAATTATGCCGAAAATACTTTCACATCGTTGCTACATTCAAAATTTGTTTTTTAGATTTCCCAACTCTACTATTAAGCGCATGGTTACCATTCAAAATGTTGTCATCTGAGTTGTGTCTTTCTGTTTTTACGGGATTTTCCACGACGAAATGGACACACTGACAAACTAGTAAGTTTGAGGTTACAGGGTTTATTGGTAAGTCTGAATAAAATCCATGTTAGGGCCTTATGCTTCTGATTGTGATATATAGGGTGATTTAACGAAATGGGCCAAAATTGAAATTGAAATATTATTTTAACTCTTCAATCAAATCATCTAAAATTTGTTTGATATGATTCGCATATAAGGCTAAATAAATTGACTTAGTGGAAAAGCCTGGTGGACAGGAGCTTGGGCGCTCTTGTTCAAACTTTGACAAATCATATCTCCGAAAATATTGGTTTCTCAGAGTTGGGAATGATATCAATGGATTCTTATAATAGAACTGCATCATAAAATAAGCTAAATTAGAATTAAATAACGAACTTAGACGAGATATTCATTGCTCGAGTATACTCTGCAAATTATATTATATCGATTGAAACTCAGCCAATAGTCCAGTTTTGTTTTCACTGGAGATATTCTGAACTCAATATGATCAACTTTCCAAAGTATACATTTTCATCATCATATGGATTATCCAAGAGCATATCCTCTCTAATATATAAAAATGAATGGCACTTGTCGTTGTAATTTTATAACTCAAGAACGGGCTCACCTATCCAAACCAAATTTTCAGGCTTTGTTCGGACTATTTAGTAGAAGGTTTATGTTTGTTTGCACAAAATTGGTCGAGCGATTCTTCATTCATCAAAGAAAACTTTTTGAAAATGTAACTATAAAAGTGATGTTTTTTTGGATGTTTGGAGGGGGGTTTGGGGGAAATTTTGAAAGAGTTTATCGAGGAAAACTCCGGAGGTTTCGTAGAGTTTCACGTTTTCGGAGCGAAAAGATGTATTAAAAAAAAAAATCGCGAAAAGACGAAAAACGCCGATTTTGGCAAAAGGAGCAAAAGTGTGGAAAGGAATTCGGAGGAACGCTGGCGTTCGGAATGACGGTATTTGCGGGAACGCGAAAACGAATTCCGAAATTAGTCCGTAATGGGGCCCTTTTTTCGATCCTCTCTTTCGTTTTCCCGGAAGAACGTTAGAAAAAGTTACTTTTCGCGAAAATCGACAGAATTCTGACGTTTCACGTATTTCTGTGGCATATTTTAACGCGGCTCCTTCAAGGTCGACGTTTTCGGTCTGAACGAGCAACGAGAAATGTCAAATTGATTTTGAATTTCGAACGGAATCACTCGAAAATCTTGGAATAGTCTAGAAAAACTGCGAGACATATGAAGGAGTAACCGATTTCGATCGATCGCTTGACAGGATTGACGATATTCTGAAAATCGAAAGACGGAAATCATCCGAGTACTAAAAATTTCCATTTGGTATATAATCGCAGTTGATTCACGTAGGCAACGTGGCCGAGTGAGCTGAGGCGTTGGATTGGGAATTTATAGCTCCCAAGCCTTCCGAGCCTCGCGGGGCGGCCGCATCGAATCGCAGATCGTCCGAAATGGCTTCCTCTTAAATTTTTTTCACATTCACCCAATGATAACCTCAATGGAGCGTTACTCCAGTAAACATATTCTGGTATTTGGATCTATTCGTCAAGTTACGAAATCTATAATGAATATCCGTTTGATCTGACGGATTTTTGCATTGAAATTACTCAAAATATTCAGTCATTAAGCAGAAAATTAACGGTCGAAAATGAAAAACCCCCAGCCGTTTGTTTATTCATGCTCAAAATGGAAAAACAAAAAATATTGTTTATCCAAATATTTTGGATTTTTCGTTTGAATGAATGAATTTGATGTTCTAATTGAATTGTTTAAATATTTAACTTTATAAGTAGCGAAGCACGTACCGGGCCGCTAGTAGGGTATTATTTAATATAGGTACATAATATCCTATAATTTTGCATTCGTTCATACTTTGTCTACTAGAACAGAATTTTGTCATGTCTGGTAGATAACATGACATAATAGAACACACAGATAGAATAGACTGAATACAGACAGATATAATTCGCATTCTGTGAAAACATAGAACTACAACGTATTATTGAATTTTTGAAAAATCATATCTCCGAAAGTATTAGCGTGTTAGAGTTGAAAATGATATCAGTGGATTCTCACCAAACTGCATTTTGAAAAAAAATTTATTTGAAATTTGCAACGTAAGAAAAAATTTTTTTGTTACTCCGAAACCATCTGGCAGATTTTGCCCAATAACGAACTTAGCCGAGATATTAATCACCCAAACATAATCTTAAAATTTCAACTGTCTAGCTCATTCCGTTCGAGAGTTATCGTGCCTACGGCCGGCCAGCACTGCATTTTATAATTTGAAATTTGTAATGTGAAAAAAAAATTCTTTTTTGGTACTCAGCAACCCCAAAAACGAACATAACTGAGATATTTATGTCCCGAACCCACTCTGAAAATGTCATCTGTCTAGCTCATTCCGTTCGAGAGTTATTGGATTTGTATTGGTTGAAGACAAATTTAGTACTCGGGAACTGTTGTGTCGATTATGCTCAGTAACGAACTTGTCCGTCGCTTTTGTACACGCCACCTACCCTGAAAATTTCCAGTCGCTATCTCTTTCTGTTCGAAAGTTATCGTGGCAAAGGCCGGACAGAATCAAATATGACCTCGGATTCTTCATCAGTGAGTCGAAGCTAATCCGTTTGAGACCATTTTCGCCAAAGAAATCGAAAATTACAGACATTTGGGCAAAATGATAGCACGAGGTTCCCCAAACCTGCGCGCAAAATTCTGTTAGGTAAATGATAAATTTCACAGTCTTCTGAACTGAAATTTTGCAAATTGACCTGAAATCTAATTTCGAACAAGTTCGCTCATAGCTTTACAAACAAAATGTTCGAATTTTCAGAGATAGGTAATCGACATTTTTGGCAATTTTTGGTCAAACCGGAAGCCACAGTCGACCGAGTTCTATATCATTTATGAGGGACCAGCTTTTTGTAAAAAATGAAATTCAGGAATATTACTAGAGAAGAAAAGTTACTTTTGCTGGGGAGTTGCTGGGAAGCACTGTATAAGTCCGAATGGGAATATCGGGAAATTCCGCAGAGGATCCGGAAAAAAATATGTTGTTGGTATTTGCTCGTGTTTTTACTTCTTCAGATAAAGTCAACGAAGAAACCAAGACAAATGTGGTGTCTTGATCACCTTTCCCAAATTTTCTTCTTCAAGAATTTTATATTTCAGAAACTTTTCGTCAGAATCAAATATATCAAATTCTAAGAATATGTTGGTATTCCTCAATACTTTGAATTAATCTGTGGTTCACATGCCCATTATTATTATAAATTACATGACTTTCAAAACAGCCCAAACAGTTTGAGTTTATACAGCTCGAAAATGAGATAAATGCCGACATAGGATAGGTTAGGTTAGGGCTATATCTATAGCAAAACTTGGTGAACACGTTGGAATTCTCTCACAAGTCATAAACAATGTATGGAAAATATTTAACAATCCAAAAAAACCAATGAAAAAATTTTAATTCCACACTTTCCTGAAGTCTCATGCGAAACACTCGATGTGAATTTGCCGAGCTAATATGTATCGTTCAAAGTGAAAATATCTCAAGAAAATTTCAAAGGTGCGATGAATCCAAGTATTTGACCAGAGGTAACTTATATAAGCAGGCTTTTTAACTAAAATCTACTAAGGAAAAAGGAACACTAAGGTCAACATATTTTGTTGAATTTGTTGAAGAAGGAGTTGGGACTTATGAATTTCTATGTAAAGTTAAGCTATGTTGCAATATTCTCTCATTATTTAAGTCTGTCATTCTCTATGGTACGTAATGTATACATATCTTATAAAAGCTGAGGAAACGGTCTATATCGATGGTAAATTAGAAAATTGAGATGAATAAAACATTATTAACAGTAATTTTGTCGGTTCAAGGACGAAATTGGAATATTTTCATTTTTAAAATTTTTTTTATTTCAGAAACTATGCTCTATCGACTTCGTATAAGGAGTGCATAGACAATGGAACATGCGCACAAAAACTCCCGACCTCACGTCAGGGCCTAAACCAATTTTGTCGTTGTTGTTGTTTCGAATCGTTGATCACAAAGATCCTTCAATGTCGATTTATCATTACGATATTCATGATGGCATGGATTTTTGTTGTGAGTTCCGATATCGTCTTCTGTGTGAATCACTAACGATCTTGACATAGAATATCGAATCGTCGTTTCGATGCATAATTTGAGAATACCCTTTCCGGCGGAACCTTAGACTATAGTCTAAGGGCGGAACGGATGTTGCCGGGTTTCGAACAGCTGGAAATGAATATGGTACCAAAATAGCATAATCTTGAAGCGACAAACGTAATAAAGTGATGAACTCTGAATATTGTTATATCGTGCCGAGGCGAACCGATTAGGGATAAGGGATTATCGAAGCCGCTGACGGGATGAGGACTGAAACGAGCTCCGAGCAACTGAGCGATTAATATCTCGACCAGCTATTTGATTATTGAAACCTCTCGAGAACCTATACAGGGTGGCCACGGTTGGTGGAATCCTAGTCTTTTACGGAGAACAGGTCGTACGATTTAATTGAAAAATTGGTTTCTTGGCTAGGAGCCACTGATCTATTTATCTAAAATATTTCCAGTTCTGCGGTGTTGCCACTTATATCTAAAGGTACTAACAACTTTGATATTTCAAATGGAACACCCTGAATATTATTGCTTTTCTTATTCGCCGTAGCCTCTTGATTATTTCTAGCGGTTTTCGATTAATTGATTGATTTAATTTCTTTTTTCGAGCAAAGCATAGGATCAATTACAGATTCATTACTTCGATAGTTACTCATAGTTATATGTATAGTATATATGAAATGTCATAGAACATGTAAATTATGATAATTTGACGATCGGCATCGATTGTGGAGTATTGTTGAATTTTTGAACTGGGATTCCATTGAAAAACGATCCAAATGGAACGCAATAATCATACGAATGAAGTTTTGATAAAATTGCATATTCCTCTTGGTCCATGCTATGCAATTGTAGCAAGATAATGCAGAATGTTGAGATGTATCCTGCCTTAGAACCAACGATCAAGAGAAAATTTGTACGATTGCAGAATAATTACATCAATTATGGAAACTTACTTACGAAAACTTCACAGAACAGATACAAATAATTTTCCTAAAACACCTGAAAAAATAATTATTGCTTGAATCACAATCAATGAACAGAAAAGGTTTGAAATAATTGTTCAAAATGACTACCTAGCATATCCATACAACTGGTTATTCGATAGCTTAGTTGTCTTTCGTGATAATAGGTGTTGAATAAACTTTTGTCTTTGAATTTCCCCGTAGAAAATCCAGTGGCGTTAAGTTGGGTGATCTGGCAGGCCAATTCCACGGTCCTAAACGTGTACACCACCGATTCTTGAAAATTTTAAATAAATCGGTTGTGACCTCCCCTGAAATGAGTTGGTGTACCATCCAGTTGATACCAGCACGTAGGAAACGTCTCTAGTGGGTAGGGCTTCACGCGAGAGCGAGATTTTTCTCGTCTCGTCTCGTTCTCCTCTCGGGAAAGCGAGACGAGACGAGACGTTTTGAAAAATATTATAGGCGATAATGAGACCACATACAGCCCAACACGAGAGTCTCGTTTTTGGTCTCGTTAATTTCTTTTATGAACTTTTCATTCAAAAAATTACGAAAGGTCTACATAGAGAACAATACATTTCACAAAATATCATCTCTTGTGACTATCTGTGAAATATTTCTGTTCTTATAGTAACGTATCTCTCATCATAAATATTTATCCTTGCAGATTTTTATATTTTAGGTTTGAATGTATTATTTCAAGATTGATTTTTTACTCTCGGTTGAGTATATATGTCTATAAACTACTCAGTAATAAACGTGTTTACTTTTAAAAGGGTTTCTCTGGCTCAAAATTTTCTACCTGGAAGAGATCGTCTCATTTACTATAGATACATACAGTAAACTTTTCATATACAGGGTAAGTCTTTGACCACTGCATTAATTTTAACCAAAGATTCCTCTCATCAAATAAAACACTTTTTTCATTTACCATTTTTCCAGCTTCGGCTCAGGTAAAAAGTTACAAGCGTTTAAAGATTTCACAATGTGCTAATACACTCCCGCATATAACTTATCTATGACATTGTGGCGGACGAGAATAAGGCATGATAACGTGGTTTACAGCTTGATTCGGGATTCCAACGCTCAGGGGCGGATCCATAAAAGTAGTGAAATTTCTGGAGTTTTCCATTTTAAAACATTCAATGAAGAATATCTCGACAACGGTGCGTTTAAGGAGAAATGATGAAGAATAATATAATGTTCTAAAACGATGGAATATTCTTGAAATGACTCAAGAAAAACTTGATATGCTTTCTTTATGCTAATTTCGTTTAGTTTTATGAATCCACGAGTCCATAACTAGAAAACCAGTAGAAGTAGAAAATAACTAATATTTGGAAAATATGTATCATAGTTATAGGAAACTTTACGACAACATTCATTTCATTCGAAAAAAGGATGTCAAAGCTACAAAATAAAAACTGATTTTTTTTTCAAAATTTCAACAGCCTGTATCTTTTTACCTGAGCTGAATTTGGAAAAATGTTGAATGAAAAAAGTGTTTCATTTGATGAGAGGAATCTTTGCTTGAAATTAATGCAGTGGTCAAAGACTCACCCTGTATAAGACTCGACCATTTTCAACACCCACAGAAAACAATTGAATTTGAAGAATTTCCACTATAATTACCAATATATTTTGTCTATATTATACATCAATCTTTCTAGAAATACACGATTTTTGAAAGGATCATTGATTATTATGTTTCATATGAACGTGCGATAATTGACATTTTTTTTCAAGAAATAATGGGTTCAAGCCCTGTGGACAGGAGCTTTCTGGCGCTCTAGTTCAAACAGACAAATTATATCTCCGAAAGTATTGGTTTCTCAGAGTTGGAAATTATATCAATGCATTCTTATGAAAGAACTGCATCATAAAGGAAATTAAATTCAAATAATAGCTTATTTATCAAGATTAAATGAGCAATCTGAGAATGAGAACTGCACCATGGAAGAAATCAAATTAAAATAGCTGAAATGAATTTGAGTCTTTCTTATAGAACAGGATGAAATATACGAGTATGAACACAGATCAAATAATTAAGCTTAGATAGAATAATTATAGCATTCTGTGAAAACTTAGAAGTAAGTACGATTCATTATTGAAATTTAGAAAAATCATATCTCCGAAAGTATTAGCTTGTTGGAGCTGAAAATGATAGAGATGGAATTTAATGGTGAAACTGCATCTTAAAAAAAATTGATAAGCACTCAGATCCGAGGAACTAGAGCGCCAAAATGTGTAATTCCCTTTCCGGGATTTGAGCCCGCCTTCTCTTGTTCCGAAACCCGACGGGTCACACCAACCGTCTATCGGGCGCCTCGAACGATCTTATCGATCTCCGGTATTAGAATAAAACGTCGGTACTTACCTGGGATATATATTCTTAATTTTCACTTTTCGACATAAAATCGCCACATAAGGGGTTTATTTGACGGTTTTTTACCCCTGTCTCTCTAAGTTGATTTTGACGTTTCTCAAACCAACTATTAGCAAGGAATTAGACAATGTCATGTCTCAGGAAAATGAGTTGACATTATGACAATTCATACATAGAATAATTATATAATTCTGTGAAAACGTAAAAATACGATTTTTTATTGAAATTTTGAAAAATCATATCTCCGAAAGTATTAGTTTATTAGAGTTAAAAATGATATCATGGGATATTTATGATAAAACTGCTCATTGAAAAAAATTTAATTTGGAATTTGTTTTGTAAAAAAAAATTTTTTTTTGGTTACTGCGAAACCATCTGTCCAATTTTGCCCAATATCGAACTTAGCCGAGATATTTATCTCCCAAACCTACTCTAAAAGTTTTTACTGTCTAGCTCATTCCGTTCGAGAGTTATCGTGCCTACGGCCGGCCAGACAGAATGAATTTCGACCACGGATTCTTGATCAGTGAGTCGAACCAAATCGTTTAAGACCATTTTCATCGAAAAATTCGAAAATTACAGACATTTGGGCAAATTGATAAGCACTCAGTTCCGAGCACCAAAAATAGAATTGACAGCCGTAAAAACTGATGCGATTATGAATTCAATACGGACAACTTTTATTGCCCCTAAATCCCAATGCTTTTAGAATTTCGTCTGTATTTGAACATCTGGAGAAACTTATTGTTTTTTCCTGGGCTTCTTGTAGGGCGGGTTTCTGAGGAATATAACAAGTGGTTTATTATCCGTTTATTTAATTCAATAGAATTCAGTAGATAAACTGAAGATAAACTTCATTCAAATACCGTAGTGGAGGTGTGAACAATTATTGTATACATCTCGGGAAGTGCATATAATAAAACTGGTGAAGAAATGAAGCTCTTCAATGTTTCGAAAAATGTATGAAAAATACGCGAAGAACACCATCAATCATCTACCCACTGGGAAGGTATTCATTGAAAACTATACTAATTTGTCCAATTTTATTGAAAAATGTATCGTTAATAATGAAAAATGGCGATACCGTTGTTAAAAATCAACAAGTTAAGAGCGTTCCTGCTAATCGGGTCCTTCATGAATGGCTTCGTATAATAAATATACTTGTGCATATATTTCACAAATCAAATAGACCCCAGAGGGTTCATTGATCTGCCGAGAAAGCAAGAGCAGACGCGTTTCTGGCTTCTTGGCCTTCATCAGTACCCTGTAGCTTTCCCGACAAATTCAACTAAACTGACCCGGGTTAAGCCTTTCAGAGACGGCTCGGTCGATCATTATAATCGCCCACGCCACCTATGAAACAAAACACGGAAATCAGCCTCTCCCCACCAGTGAATATTTGAAGCGTGAAATCATATGCCACCATTCACTCGATATTAAATCAAGAACGAGTCCCACAGAGCTCAGACAGTATCTTCTCAATGCCATGAACGCTGTTTAGCGTTTTCAAAAATAATAATGAAAAATGGCGATACCGTTGTTAAAAATCAACAAGTTAAGAGCGTTCCTGCTAATCGGGTCCTTCATGAATGGCTTCGTATAATAAATATACTTGTGCATATATTATTTTTGAAAACGCTAAACAGCGTTCATGGCATTGAGAAGATACTGTCTGAGCTCTGTGGGACTCGTTCTTGATTTAATATCGAGTGAATGGTGGCATATGATTTCACGCTTCAAATATTCACTGGTGGGGAGAGGCTGATTTCCGTGTTTTGTTTCATAGGTGGCGTGGGCGATTATAATGATCGACCGAGCCGTCTCTGAAAGGCTTAACCCGGGTCAGTTTAGTTGAATTTGTCGGGAAAGCTACAGGGTACTGATGAAGGCCAAGAAGCCAGAAACGCGTCTGCTCTTGCTTTCTCGGCAGATCAATGAACCCTCTGGGGTCTATTTGATTTGTGAAATATATGCACAAGTATATTTATTATACGAAGCCATTCATGAAGGACCCGATTAGCAGGAACGCTCTTAACTTGTTAAATGTATCGTTATCGATAGCCTCTTTAACATCAACAAAGTGATGAAGAACACATACATAATTCAAAAATGGGTTCAAGCCCTGTGGACAGGAGCTTTCTGGCGCTCTAGTTTTCAAACAGACAAATTATATCTGGTATTGGTTTCTCAGAGTTGGGAATTATATCAATGTATTCATATGATAGAACTGCATCATAAAGGAAATTCAATTCAAATAATAGTGTATTTATCAAGATTTAACAACTTTAATAACTCACCTTCTGATCGTTGACGTACCACGTAAGGTTGAGAGCGGGAAAAGAAGCGGGCGCCGAACATTCGGAAATGAGTGGACCACCCTGCTCCAGACTGGACTTGTCCACCGTGATTACCGGCACGCCACCGGGCACAACTGAAAGCAAACATGGGGAGTTAATAGTCGGCTATTTCCTGGTGCCCGATCAACGATCTTGGGCCCCGCAGGTAATTGAGTGACACAAGATTATGGCCGCAGGGTATCGATTCTCAACGATAGCCCTTGATGTTCGGCATGTCCAATGTATAGGATGGCGCTTTGAAGTTGATTATTGACGTTCTGTTTAATTATGATTGATTCATTCTGGTGAGACCTTCAAGAGAACATTTTTGCAATACTTGAATTGATTCGGTGTCTTATAGGGAGTGTTTCAATGAGAGTATTGAAATATGCTTATTTATCGGTGAATGTCAACCTATCATCCTTGATCATTTTATACAGAAACATAACTTTATCTCTTAGTTTTTGACGGAAACTTAATCTTGATAAAAATACATATTGGCCATCTTGGAAAAGTGTCAAGCAACAGCAAATTAATTCCTAGTGGTCAAATATGTCGGAAGATATATTATACAGGGTGATTCAAAACTCGAGGCAAGAAATTAAGGAACACACGTTGTTGTTCTTGATAAAAAATGTAAAATAAAATTTTCGTATTTTTGGATTTGTTTCCAAGATATCCGACTTCTGCATGTCATCAATTTTCAAGTTTAATACATAATATAAAAATACAAAAGAGCCGGAGATCTACCCTGAGGATATTGGACATCATTCACTGTCGGTTCATAAATTAACAGTGCTGTATATAAGCTGGCATAAGGATAGAGTTACAAAGTTGAAAAAGAACATAACTGACTCTCCTTATTTGCATAAGCTCCTAGGAGCTTCTGAGGGATCTCCTTGTGGAAGACTTGGGTGGGTCAATATGATCATAATCATGTTTATAGCACGCGCGCCAAAGCAGGTTGACCCCAAGTCAATACTTTTTTAGCCTTCTTCTTTCATTGTAAAGTCAATCTGCATTTGGTGCGCGTGCTATAAACATGATTACATGAACACGCGTGTCAAAGATTACTGACTTCACGCCAGTGCTTTATCTATATTTTTCAAGTTCTTACAACAAATCTGGCTATCAATACAGTTTGGCTGTTAGCTTTACCGTAGATCGGAATAAAAAAAAAATGCTTTTATGGGACCCCCGTTAGGAGCGATATTGCCTATTCTCCAAATCCGAACGTGATATAATATAGATCATCCACATATAGTTATTTATAAATTGGCCCCAGGGCCACGCTACAGACATTCCAACTCAGAAACAACGCCTCGAAACTGACTTGTCCGTGCACATAATTGCCTTGAAATTTCTGTTAAAGCCTTACAATAACGGCTCACCACCAAATCCATCACCGCAAACCACTCCCAACATGCACCATACAATCCAAACGTCTCTTCTGCGCATGCGCAATCTACTCGTGGCTTGAAGTCTTCTCAAAATCTCACACCTCACACAAAAATTCTTCAAAACCATTGGTTCAAGAGATATCGCTCCTTCAATTCACGCATGCACCGACACTCCGAAGGGGATTCTGTGAAGAAATAGCATCCTGCACCTCAAATCCCCAATTCTCTGAGACGAAAACTCCAGCAATTAAATCACTTATGGTCTGCTCATGCGAATAACGAAAAATGCACGTAAAGGGTAACCAATTCACAAATCAGCCCCAGGGCCACGGTACGGACACTTCAACTCGGAAACAATGCTATTTCCCGCAAACTGACTTGTCTATGCACTGAATGGCCATGAATATTCTTTTGAAACTAAAATTCTTGCGAAATTTCCTGAGGATCACATCACTAGATTTTTTTAAAAAAATCTTTGAAAATATTGGAAAAAAATGCTATATATCAGAAATTATTCGTCCGACATCGCTGAAATTTTGCAAGAGCATTTAGAAACCAAATGTACTGCCAAGTTCCAAGTTTGAACATGGTCGGATCCATATTGTTGGAGATCCGAACAGCTTTGTGTGATTTCAGTAGCTATATGGGAATCTAAGACATTTTCGAGAACCTTCAAAACCATGAATGTCATGCTGACATATATTGAGCTAATCAACTTTCTTCTTGATTTTTGATCACAAATCTATGGGAGATGAGAGCGCTACATAAGGGTCCTGTAGCGGTGTTCGAACATCTGAAGTTCTGAATAATCATAGTTTGGATAGGTCAGACCTGGTTTTGGAGCTACAACATTTTGATTTTTGAAATCAAATATTGAAGGGATTTCTACGAACAAGAGTGAAAATCTCTGAAAACTAGTGGAGGCGATTCTTCTTCAAGAGATCCATGCGGCTACAGAGAAGTATATTTGTGAGAGGGGACTTTTGAAAGGTTATGTATTATTTTTAATTTGTTCATTTTCCTCTTACGGTCTTTTCATTTTGGCAAGTCCTGGGGAACATTGCGTTATCATTTTGCCCAAATGTCTGCAATTTTAGAATTTTTCGCCGAAAATGGTCTCTAACGATTGAGTTCAACCCCCTGATGAACAATTCGAGGTCAGATTTGATTCTGTCCGGCCGGCCGGTGGACCGTTGCCACGATATTCTGAAAACGGAAAGGGATAGCGACTTGAAATTTTTCAGGGTAGGTGGCCCATCCCAATACGACGGACAAGTTCGTTAATGGGCATAATCAGCCCAATAGTTTCCGAGTAATAATTTAGCTTTCTACCAATTCAAATTCGAATTGATACATGGTGATTAGTTTTAGAATACAAACCTAAGGACTTTTGTGAATTTTTTTGAGTATCGTATCACTAGAAAATTCAAAAGGAATTATTAAAAAAAATTGGTTCAAGCACTGACGTGAAGTCAGAAGCTTTTGCGCGTATGTTCTATTGTCCATTCTCCTGTATCCCTGTATTCTCCTCTTAATCGAATTTACCATGGTGAATTCTATTGTCTGTTCTCCTATATTCAACACTATTAATCGAATTTACCTTGGTAAATTCGATTGAGAGTGTCCAATACAGGAGAACACAGAATATAATTCACCATGGTAAATTCGATTAAGAGTGTCCAATGCAGGAGAATGGACAATAGAACATAAGCACAAAAGCTTCTGACTTCACGAAAAAAAAATTGGTTCAAGCACTGACATGAAGTCAGAAGCTTTTGCTCGTATGTTCTATTATCTATTCTCCTGTATTGGACACTCTTAATCGAATTTACCATGGTGAATTCTATTGTCTGTTCTCCTATATTCAACACTCTTAAACGAATTTAGCTAGGTAAATTCTTGATTGCTTGAACCAATTTATTTTTCAATAATTTCTTTTTAATTTTCTAGTGGTACGATATTCACAAAATTTCACAAACGTCCTTAGGTTTGTATTCTACAACTAATCACCATGTATCAATTCGATTGGATTTGAATTGGTAGAAAGCAAAATTATTACTCAGAAACCATTGGGCCGATTATGCCCATTAACAAACTTGTCCGTCGTTTCGGGATGCGCCACCTACCCTGAAATATCGTGGCAACGGTCGGCGAGCTGGTGGGTCAGTAATTGAAGAATATCGATCAATTGTTTTTATCAATTTTTAACAGTTGAATGATTGGTATTTCGAAACATTACCATCTGAGCTATTTGAGGGTCAACCCAAGGAGTATCGTCTCCTGTAATGTGGAGCGTGGTAGTGGATGAGGTATCGCACGATATGGAGTGACAACATTGTCATTCTGGATAGGCACACAAAATATTAATTTACTCGAAAAGGGAAACTTGTAAATAACGTAATCCATTACCACAGATCTCAAATCGGAAGTTGGAAATCTGGGCATAACGCTAGATATTAAACATCTCAGGATTAGCATAATGAGATTCCTTTTACCAAAGCTCTCAAAGTTTTGATGTTGTGCAGGAATTTGTTTGGTTGTTCAGTGATATTTTCTGTGTCCTGAATTGACTTGTAAACTCTATGTATGAGTGAGCTTTACCAACGCAATTTACGAGTTTATATCAACATAAAATCCATGTTTTGTGGGATTAACAATGGTATAAGCCATTTTCTATTTTGTTCCAGAAGAACGCCAGACAGCCTTGATGACCTTAGAAGATACTATTTGAACACTTTAGAGGAATCTTGAGTTTAAGTTAATGGGATTCGGGCACGTGTTTTCATTACTTTCATTTTCACGGCCACAATCACAAGGAATATTATAGTTACCTGTCGTCCGACAGATTAAATAGAATAAATTATTCATTTCAATTTGTTCAAATATTTGATGTGAACTGATCTTAAATATTTCTTTAATTGGGGTAAGCACTTTCATTTCAGGCTTGTTTCGGTTCACAGGAGGAGCGGTTCTCTGTAGAGTGACGTCGAACGACAATTCGATATCCCTTCTTCGCGCTATTCGAGGAGAAATTCTAACGTTTTCTCAATATTTAGCAAGTTGTTCTTTAAGCTCTCATTGAACTACAATACCCAGGATATATTTTTCCTGATATTTTATACTGAATAAATGGTAATTCAATGGGTTGATTCTTCAAAACAAATGTCTACAGTACATATTTAATATTTCACATACATATTCAAAGATCATCATCATCGTCATTTGTTTGATTTTGTACCGTCTCTTGATGCCCAGCTTCCCATAGCGTTAGATTATCGGTCAATAATTTCATTACTAAAGTTGTTTTCCCAAGATTTTCCTCGTTCAAATTTTCAATATCCAGGATGGCCTCATCAAAAGCTTGTTTCGCTACAATGCAAGCACTCCTTGATGAATTCAAGATGTCGAAATACAAAACAGAGAGATTCAAAGCCAAGTTGAGTCGAACTGGATTTGTTGTAGCCAGTTGTATCCTGGAAATATCACTAGCCTCCTGGTAGATTTTCAAGGATACATTCGCGTATTCAGACTTCTTGTCTTCGGCTGAAATTTCAGCCAGGTATCGAAAGTGGTCTGCTTTCATCATCAGATAGCAAACTCTGGTTTCAGCCTCCATTATTTTCGGAAACACACTTTTATCCAGCAAGTTTGCCACTTCCAAACAAATCTGTTTTATTTCGTGTGCTATTTTGTTCCGCATTTCTTCCAATATTCGGAATTTTCTCTCTTCTAGTTCACCAGAATCGACATAGAGCTGATTAATGGTCTTGTATTGTTTTCTCTTCTCCTTAATGAGGCTCTTATACGCGTAAGACACCAAAGCTATCTCTTCGTCGTCTAACTCTTTACCAGTGTTTACCAACATATTTATATATTTCACCATATCTTCGAACCTACCTGCTGAGTCACTCAGTCTCGCCCGACTAACACAGTAATTTTTATCTTGGAATAACGACATCGTAAAGCTGGGATTAATCTTGGCCATGAAATTTTTTTCGTATGTATTGATATGGAGTTTAAGAGGATTGATACACATGTCGCATGATCCAAATGAATACACAAAAATTGATAAATAAGGACTTTGAGACAAAAAGTCACATTTCAAAAACCATTTTATTGCTTTGATCGATCAATGTCAAATTTCCAATTTTATTGAAAGGTTCAATCGAATTTTCTGTGGGAAATTTAATTCCATAGATGAGACACATACACGGGATACGCTTGAACGTAAATAAAACATGGAGGTGCGGATCTCACTTCATTATGCAAGAATTAATACACCCTCAAACTCCATTATGATGAAAATGAAGAATGCGAGCAATTAATATAAATTCTCAAAAATTACTTATACTACATACTTCAATGCAGTATAGCTGGCATAATTAGTAAAATTTATGGAGCGAGTAAAATTCCCTATTGAGTGTATGTATTCAGATATAATTATAATTGTATTCGCTCTTTATAACAAACTCCATCTATATACAAAAATTGTTTAGCACTGACGTGAAGTCAGGAGCTTTTGCTCGCATGTTCTATTGTCTATTCACCTATATTGGACACTCTTAATCTCAGCTTTTATCAGTTATACATTTCGTAGCATTTTGATGACAGACTTGAGTAATGCAAGAATCGTTTTAAACTACAGAATTTTTAATTTTGACACAATGTATACTATCAGAATTGAATTCCATTAAATATCCAAAATTTACAAAAAATCTTACGTCTCAAGTAATTTGGATACCATATTAACAAAATTCAGCGTAAATTAGAGCATATAGGCATTCCAAAAGTAATTACCGTAAGTAATTGGATCGGATTTGTACATTTTGAGTTATAAAGGAATTAACAACAACATTTCAGGTGTGTATAACTCAAAATTCCCTTTGGCCAATTATGCCTATTAACGAAATCAAATGTCGAATTAAGATGAGTAACCTACCCTAAAAATTGCAAGTCGCTATCTTGTTCCGTTCTCGTATGTTATCGTGAGATATTTCTTCATGATTTTTTTAAAACCTTTTTAAATCCTAGTGATATGATCATTAAAAAAATTCACTTACACCTTTATGTTGGTATTTAACAACTAGTTACCAAGTTTAAATTCGATCGGATATCTCGGATATTTTTAGTTATCGAGAAAATAATATTCCAGATGAGTATAGTTGCGATACCATTTGGCCGATCATGCCCAACAGCGAATTTAACAGTCCCGTTTGGATGCGCAACCTACCCTGAAAATTTGCAAGCCGCTATATCTCTTTCCGTTCAAAAGTTATCGTGACAATACTCACCCATCCCGCTACTGAACTCACACAAGGCTGCTCGGATCTCCAACAATATATATATATATTGTTTCGATCGGGTTCGAATTTGGAACTTGACTATAAAGTTAGGTCCGGAAGGCTCTTGGAAACTTGCAGCGAATTCGGAGGAATAGTTTCTGATACATAGAGGCGCGTCTGCATTCTACAACTAATCACGATGTTAGAATTGGATAACAACAAAATTTCAGATAGGTATAACTCCAAAACTGTTTGGCTGATTATGCGATAAATAATATTTTTACTCGGAAACCGTTGGACCGATCACTCCCTTTAACGAATATGTCCGTCGTATTACCCTGAAGAATTCAAGTTGCTATCTCTATCCGTTCTCAAGTTATCGTGACAACGGCTGGCCCACCGGCCAGACATAATGAAATTTGACCTCGAATTCTTCATTAGTAAAACCTAATCGTTTGGCCCTTTTCGTAAAAAAAATCTGAGTTACAAAGATTTGGGCAAAATAAGCGAACGGTGTTCTCCAGAATATGCGTGCAAGGAAGGTGATAAATGAAAAAAATTATTATAAGTCTATCAAACTATAGAATACTCCAAATATTCGCTAATAATATAAAAGCAATTTTTGTAACGCTTGTTCACCTGAACCGAGTGCCTAACAATTTGACCATATGTCTGTTATTTTCGAATTTTGAGCGAAAATGGAAACGATTAGTTTTGACTCACCGATAAAGAATCCTAGGTCAGACTTAATTCTGTCGGGCCGTCCGGCCGTCAGAGCATTTACTCTCAAATGAATTGAGTAAATGTGTTTAATTTTGCAGGGTATGTATGTTTCGAATTCAACAGCGCCAATTGAACTCTTTACTGGTTAAAATCTGCCGAGTTGTTACAGCCATCTGAAATTTGGTTTTTCAGATAACTCGAAAAACACGAATCTGATTGAATGAAAGCTCGATATTTGTTGAAAAATACCGACATGAAAACTTGTGCAGAATTATGTGAGGAATGTATGATTAGAAAATAAAAAAAAATGGGGAAGCACTGTGCACAAGAGCGTTAGCGCTTTCCCTCAAACTTCAACAAATCATATCTCCGAAAGTATTGGGTTCTCAGAGTTGGGAATGATATCAAAGGATTCTTATGATAGAACTGCATCGTGAAGAAATAGTATATTATTTCATAAGGAGGAGAAGTGTCACTTTTCATGGCGAGCTGGAGTTTACCCGCCGAACGGAGTGAGGCGGGTAATTGAAAGCGAGCCATGAAAAGTCACTTCTACTCCGAATGAAATATGTTATTTTATTTTCAAACGTTTTGAAATTCATAAAAATCTGAATATCCACTTTTGGATTGATTTACATAAATAATTCTATCCATTTACGATCGTTTTAATTGAATGAATTATGAAACATTTGCCTAGCTACGGTTGCCACGTAAAATTCATTCTGACAGATATAAAGTAAAATAATTATTAGTTATCATTTGCAAGCTGGTGAGAAGTGGTTGAAAGTGAAAATGTCTTGAAATTGAGGTTTTGGCGAATGAAGCAGTCTCTTCCCTTGGACCATCGAAGTCTATTAAAAAATATTCCGCAGCTTATGATCCCTTCGTGAATTGGTGCAATTCGAAAAACGTGACAGTTTACCAAGAGAATGTGCTTCTAGCTTATTTCAACTTAACTGCTACAGAAAAAAATGGAAATCCTCTACTTTGAGGGCCCAATATTCAATGATAAAGTCGCAACTAGCGATCAAACATGAAATACATATTGGTAAATATCTGAAGTTGCGCGCATTTTTGAAAAAATCTGATGAAGAGTATCTTGCAAAAAAATCAAGAGTTTTTTCTAAGGAAGAGTTCGAACGTTTTCTATTCGAAGCACCGGATGACTCATATTTAGGATTAAAGGTAACTATCATATTTCAAGTAATTATAATTTTGTATTTTGATCACGTGGTTGTTTCAGATTGTTCTATTATTCGGAGTAGCTGGTGCCTGCAGATGTGACGAAATGATGAAAATGAAAGCTACAGATATCGAGGACAAGGGAAATATGATAATAGTCAATATTCCTGATAGTAAAACGAGAAAAGTTCGAACATTCACAGTTATTAGGGAGAAAAATCCAAATATTTATCGGAGATACACTGCGTTAAGACGATTCCGTTGAAAATAGATTTTCTTTGAAATATCAATCTGGAAAATGCTACAGAGCTGTGATGGGAATACATAGTATAGGAAGAGTTCCAAGAAGTCAAGTAGTTAGCAGAAGGGTAAATCGAGGATTCGCTGCGAAATAAGAATGAGATTGCTGGTAGGATATTGAGCTTTAACGAATTCCATAGAACTAACAACTTGAAAGACTCTAATGAGGCATCAGCTTTGGAACATAATCCGAGACAGAATCCTACCATTTCATTATTACATCGTTTCAATTTTCAAAACGCGACATTGACCAATTATTATTGTACATTCAATGTAACTTTAACGAATAAAAATGACGTTTGAATTGGAGAATCTTCATGGTAACCAACTCATCTTTTGCATAGAAACACTTTTCCTGCCGGCGGCAGGAAAAGTGTTGCATAGCAACACTTCTCCGCCTAGGCGGAGAAATAGAACTTTTCGATGATCCTCTCAATCGAAAAATGACGTTATTATTGTACGTTTGAAAATAATAATAGTTTATTTATCAAGACTAAATGTGCACTCTGCAATGCTTCAAAAATTTACTTAAAAAAAAACACAGTGCTAAAAATTATGAATCCGAAACCACCAGACCTCTTCTACCCAATATAACGAACTTACCCGAGATATATATTCCTTAAATCTACTCTGAAAATTGAGAACTCAATATTCCAGGTTTGGTTTTACTGGAGATATTCTGAACACAATTTTATTAACTTCCAAAGTATATTATTACCATTATCATATGGATTATCCAAGATTTATACATGATAGCTGGGGTTGTTTCATTGTTCATTTTGCATTCAATCATACTTTGTTTTCTAGAACAGGAGGTATTTTATATCAAGAATTTTTAATAGAACTATAAATAAATATGACATCATACTCAGTTTGAATTGTCTCTTATCTGTAGATAGAGAAAATAGGTACCATCTATTTCTCCATGAGATGATAATAACAGAACACTTATATATGACAATGATGACACACATATATCTTAACTGTGTGATATGTATGAACACGGATTACCCAATTCATATTTACTATGACAGCATTCTGTGAAATCATAGACTTACGATTGTGTAAAAATTTAAAAAAATCGTATCTCCCAAAATATTAGCTTGTTAGAGTTGAAAATAATATCAGTGCATTCTTATGAGGTAAGAAAAATTGTTTTCGTTACTCCGAAACCATCCGGCCGGTTTTGCTCGACAACGAACCCAACCGAGATATTTTTCTCTCAAACATACTCTGAAAATTTCAACTGCCTGGCGCATTCCGTTCGAGAGATATAATGGTTACGGCCGGACATAATCAATTTCAACCACTGAATCTTGTTCAGTGTGTCGAATCAAAACGCTTAAGACCATGTTCAGCCCAAAATTCGAAAATTACGATATTTGGGCAAATTGAAAAGTACTCTGTTCCGAGGAACAAGAGCGCCAAAAAGTGGGAAAGCAATGGGTATCAATAGATTCTCATGATAGAACTACATCTTAAAAAAATTGAATTTGAAATTTTTAACGTAAAAAAATTTTTTTTTTCGTTACTCAGAAACCATCAGGCCGACTCTTCCAATAACGACCTCATCCGAGATATTTATCTACCAAATCTACTCTGAAAATTTCAACTGTCTAGCTCATTCCATTCGATAGTTAACGTGTCTACGGTCGGCCGGCCGGCCGGAATGAATCGATCTTAACCATAGGTTCTTGATCAGTGAGTTGAACCAAATTGTTTAAGACCATTTTATTCTAAAAATTCGAAAACTGCAGACATTTTGGCAAATTGATAAGCACTCTGTTTCGAGGAACAAGAGCAACAAAATTAGTTCGAGAAATTCTGTATCTCAGAAAATATAGTTGAAATATTGCGAGAGCCTTCGAAACCTTATTTTACGATCAAGGTCTAGATTTAATTTCAAATCTATATTGTTGGATATATTCGCACAATATCTAAATATAGCAACAATCACAGTGTGCTGGTCCACAGTCGAACAAATAATTTGTCAACGGTTTTTGATTGTCTACGAATTTTATGTTGCAGTTTCAATTGACAGAATTAGAAATATCATGTCTATGGTCATGCAACTTTTATAAGGAGAACTGATTTATTTCAAAAATTATTTTAAATCTACTTACATACATACTGCGGGTCGAGACGGGTAGAATATGGTACTTATATACTTATTTTAAAGAATTGGAAATTTAAAATGAAGATACTATTATTATTCTTCAGGTTTGATGGTAAGTTAATAGTATATTACGCACCGAGGGAGAAAAGTAGGACATTCACGCCCGCGAATGATTGTCTCCCGAGCCGGAGGCGAGGGTGACAATCGCGGGCGAGGATGTCCTACTTTTCTCCCTAGGTGCGTATACGATTTTTTTCTCAACCGGGATGAAAAGTTTTTCTTCTCCGTCTAATTCACTTTCATCAGAGTTAATCAAATCCATTTTTTATTATAATTGTCGGTATTCACTGAAATAATTAATTATTTTGAATCAGCTGTCAACAACTTGAGATACAAACACGCGGTTGCTACACTGAGAGAACAGTTTATTTATAAATAATAAAGTTTATTCATATTAAATAAACCCCTTATTCATATATGGCGTAATAAATATTTATTTGTCCTAAATAATGGATTTGTTTGAGTTTTAAAAATAAATATATATTGGTGAAAAATTAATATATATATTAATTATTAATATACGATTTATTTATAGATGAAAAGGTATATTAATAGATACAAAATTATATTATCATTCAATTACGATTTATTAATAATAAATCAATGTTATTTATGAGAATTAAATATTTGTTTTGAATGAATATCATTAGTTTATAATGAATAAAGATATATTTATATTTCAGAAAAGAATATTTCTCATAAATATAGGAAATTTATTATAAGAAATTATATATTCATAAGAAATAATGAATTTATTGAAGAAGAAAAGATATATTTTTATTAAATAACGAATTCTTATTAATAAATATATATTATTCATGAGATAAAACAATGTTCATTCTATGAAAGTCAATAGTTTATACCAAAGAAATATAAATTTATATTTAGTAGATTATATTTCATGTAAATAAATAAAATTTATTATAGAATAATTTTATACTTTCGTAAATAACAAGTTTTTCACAGTAAATTAAGGTTTTTTTTTTCGAAAAAAAATTATATTTTCCAATAAATATGATTAATTAAATGAAAACTGAAGTAAATGAAAACTGAGGGGAATGAATAATGAAAATCCATCACATTAGCCTTTTTATGTTTCATTGGAATGGAACTTAATAAAGTTATGTATTATTGAGTCAATCAACAATATATAAGGGTGGTGCATGAAAAATAAAATAAAGGAAATACACAAAACGTAATATTTATTCGATAATGAGAAAACATAACATAGGTTCAACATTAAACTTAGAAAAAAAATCAGTCTAGTCTTAGTATACATTCAACAACAAAATGTATTATTTAGTAAATAATGAGAAAAAATACTTAGGAGGTCCAACATTAAACTCTTACAAAATATAGAATCAGTCTAGTCTTAATATGCATTCAACAACAAAACGTAATATTTATTGAATAATTAGAAAATAAACAGGCTCAACATTAAACTTTTAAAAAATATAAAATCAGTCTAGTCAGTACAGATTCAACAACAAAACGTAATATTTATTGAATAATAAGAAAAAAGTATTTAGGAGGTTCAACATTGAACTCTTGCAAAATATAAAATCAGTCTAGTCTTTACAAGCATTCAACGCAACGTAATATTTATTAAATAATGAGAAAAAAATAACAGGTTCAACATTCAACTTTCAAAAAATCAAAAAAAGTAAAAATATAATTCGAGTGTAACTATACATTCATCAATATTTTAGTATCAGATAATGGAACATAATTTTTCTTAATTATTAAATTCTTATGAACTCAACTCATTTATGTGAAGCAAGAAATAATAAAATTGTCAGAAACATTTAAATGCAAATAAATTAACAATTTGGTCGAATTATGACTAGGTTCAAGAAATTCGCTCTCACATACACTAAATCAAAAATTACACTTATGGCATTGTCACACCTAAACTTCAGGAACAATTGGGTACATAAAGCGAACTCAATCATTAGGTTGATTTAAACTTCCTGATTCATACATGAAATATATTTATTTCCATTAGGTAGCTGAATTGTGGATATGTGTTAGAAAAGGCCAAAAGTCTTCGAGGACATTAACTTTAAAGGTATGGGAAGAAATACAATTTACCTGATAGGCCTGAAAATGTTTATCAAAACCGAAACACAAAAATTCTTTGCAATTTAAACGATAATTTGTATTGTTATATTAAATAGATTCTATAACACAAAACACTGGTTCTCCAAAATTATTTCGACCGTATTGACATACCACTCCTTTCTTATAGAGTACTCCATTGATTTTCAACCAACTCGAATATACTTCTCAAATGGCTCAAACCATTTTCAAACAAAAACTCCTGGAAATCGGACATTCTGTTCACACACTTATCACAAAACTTTTAGTTCGTAGTAACTCACAAATACACTAACCATATCCTAACTGACTGAAGAAAAGGAAAAGACTGAATTAGAATAAGAAGATTTTCAGAGTCGCAATTCGCTATGATGGGGTGGGGTCGGGAACATGAAGATCCGAGCGTAAATAAACACTTATTCAGGTCTAATCAAGATTTATTATTAATAAATAAATGTTGATTAAATGATGATTCAACAAATATTTGTTTGACAGAAATAAGGCAAATTTTAACTTGAAATAATATTTGTTTGGTGGAAATAAATCATTTTGTTATAGTTAATAATATTTTCGAACATGACTTTTCTGTATTAGATTTATTTCCTATTAATAAACCTTTCTAATAATTAATAAATATTGCCTAAATAAATAATATATTTCTGAGGAATAAGCTTAAAATCAAGTGGATCTAACTATTAATAACATTTATTAATAATTAATAAAATTCATTAATAATGAATAAATCTATCCCAAATAAAGAATTATTAATTATTAACCCTAACATTTCTCTCAGTGTAGGTAACCGCCGGGAGATAAAGTAAATTTGCCATCTCACCGGGAGAGAATCTGGTACTTTTCTCCCGCGTGACAGGGACGAAAAGTGAACTTTTCATCCCGGGGGAGAAAAAATTATATTTTCATCCTGATATAATAGGCTACCCAACATTCGAGGATTTCCTGTAATCGGAAATATTCTATATACCTAATATAAAACCAGAAATAACAAAAAAGTATACGTAGCCTATAATGTTTAAGAATTATACAGATTACCTATCAGAACTTTTTTTCAATTCGATACGAAAAACTTTTTTCAGAATATTTGCAAATGTCAGTTTTAGAGGAGGTTGAAAATAGTTATTTAGAAGCATTTATTATATATTTAAAACCGTGCTTTGACTAAAAATAATCCAGCACCTATATTGGATGTATTTTGATGAATTGAAACTGATATCTTCACATCAGAGATCCTGAAGAAGTTGTTTTTTTGTTCTCTAGTGAAAGAAGATTTAAAATTAACAATATATAAACGTAATACAAACGCGGAACACGAAAAATATGGTATATTTGAATCTAATGAATTAAAAACAAAAATTTCAGAATTCAGAAGAGGGAATATGAAAACTGAGTAGGTAAATGAATTCTCTTAGAACATTTCTGTATTCCGAGGTTGAAAATAAAAATCCTTGAGTTCATTTCCTGAATGGGTGACCACTCTGTCGCGAGTGTATGAATATACGATATGTGCCTGAAATGATATATAATGCCGATTTCATTCAGGTTAAACATGAGGCGAACAATTTTCTTCTGTGCAATGAATACATTATCGCTAAGCGACTAACCCTCTCCCTCACTGTTATATATCATATAAAATTATTATTGGTCCACACGCAAATAAAAATATCTTTTGTTCAAAAAAACCTTAGCCCAATCAAAAAACACACCCCCTACGACCGAGGCTGTATAACTTAGCCGAAATAAAATCGAAACTCTGGCAGTCAAATGCTCTTGATTCATCAAAAACTAGCCTCACCACACAGGTTCCATAATTCAGACAATCTTAAATGAGATTTATCGAGTCACATCCTGTTAAGTATCAACTTTTCCATGACTTTCGACAGTGTGCAAGAGATGTGGGTTATTATTTGAAAATATCATATGTAGCGTTCTTTATGTGGTAATATGTTCGGCACCTTTGAGAATGACAAGAAATCTACGAAACGTCAGGTGAGTAAAGTGCTATGAGATGTACGGCTCAATCATCAAACCTTTTAATGGAATCATATAATTTCCACAGCTCTCTTCATTATCGACATTTTATATTACCAGCTTCATCAGCGACTAATGGAAAAGAAAATAATTTTCTGGCCGATTGGGATTGAGTTTTGCAAGAGCTTAATACGTTACTGATTGCTGATTCAGATTAAGAGTGCCAATACAGAAATAATTGATTATTCCGGCCTGTAGATCTCCGGCCAAGCATGCAAAGAGCCATGTTACTCGGCTCTCTACGAATCATTAGGTCACATTAACTTTGGCAATCTCTTTTGTTAAATGATGCTGTAAGGGCAGTTCGAAGAACTACTCCAAGGAAAGTGTGTTTTTAAGAGTAACCAAGCAAGAGCTGGATCTCAGCCTCCTGAGAGTGTGGACCCTCTCAGGGTAGCCTATATGTAAGGGATTTCCTATCACAAGGACGCAAAAAAAATGTATGCCAACCAAATATCCACAAATTCATTGCGAGTAAAGTCTATGATGACCATTACTTTGTTTATTTTTCTGCTCATATTTGATTCTAGTTTAGAGGTTTTGGCAATTTCAACGCCACGCTCGCCTAGGAGGTTGACGAGGGGTTCCGGATTTGTTAGGAAAAGTAGGTGTTTAAATGGGATTCTGGTAATGTCGCCGACCAATGTTGCACTCATTTCTGGATATGTTTGAGTATATTTTGTGAATTATGTGAATCCCAGTTATTGAATTCATCTAGCGAGGTTGCTGTTTATAATAAATTAATACAATAAAATTTAATACCTACGCATTCGCCAATTTGCAACGCAATGTGTCACAACTTCTTGATACAATATTGGTTAGGTATAACAGCGGAACACGAGAAGGCTATTTTCTATGCCCATAATCTTTCTGCAACTACACGCAATAAGTTGACAGATGTCCATCGCCATAGGATGAACGGCAGGTATATAAGCGAATAAAATATGCTGAAACGACCAAACAGTGATTTATAAATATTAGACAGTCTATATATATATAAAAATGAATCCCTATATCCCTTGGTCACGCCATCACGCGTGAACGGCTGGACCGCTATCACTTTTTTTTTGTGTTTGTTATTATCAGGAGAAGGTTCTTATGACAGAAAAATATTTAAAAAATTGCGCTGAAAATTTAATTTAAGAAATATACTTTCGAGGCATACATCATTGAAAATAAACCATTACTATACAGATTCTCATAATGTATTTGGCCGAAATTTTCATACAGGGTGTTTTTCATTTAACGTCAATTGCAACTTGCTGTATTTCACACCAATCCTACAATTTCATTCAATTGAGTTAAAAAATATACTTTCGAGGCATACATCATTGAAAATAAACCATTACTATACAGGGTGTTCTTTTTCTCAAGGCACATTCGTACGCGATTGAAGTGGTTTGTGCCACAAACACAGCATTAACTAACTATAGGCACCTTAAATGGATTCTCATAATTATTTGTCCGAAATTTTCATACAGGGTGTTTTTCTTTTATCGTCAATTTCAACTTGCTGTATTTCATGCCAATCGTACAATTTCATTCAATTGAGTTGAAAAATATACTTTCGAGGCACAAATAATTGAAAATAAACCAATACTATACAGGCTGTTCTTTATATCACTGCACCATTTTACGCCATTGAAATGATTTGTGCCACAAACAAAGCATTGACTGAATAGGTACCTCCCCTGGATGGATTCTCATGATGTATTTGTTCGAAATTTTCATACAGGGTGATTTTCTCTTAACGTCAATTGCAACTTGCTGTATTTCACGCCAATAATACAATTTCATTCAATTGATTTAAAAAATCTACTTTCGAGGCATGCATCATTGAAAATAAACCAGTACTTACTATACAAAGTGTTCTTTTTCTCTAGACACATTTGTACGCGATAGAGGTAGCTCGTGCCACAAACAATTTATTAACTAAATAGGCACCTTGGATGGATTCTCATGATGTATTTGTCCGAAATTTTCATACAGGGTGTTTTTCTTTTAACGTCAATTGCAACTTGCTGTATTTCACGCCAATCGTACAACTTCATTCAATTGAGTTAAGAAATATACTTTCGAGGCATACATCATTTAAAATAAACCATTACTATACAGGGTGTTCTTCATATCACTGCACAATTGTACGCGATTGAAGTTATTTGTGCCACAAACAAAGCAGTAACTAAATCGGTCCCTTGGATGGATTCTCATAATGTATTTGTCCGAAATTTTCATACAGGGTGTTTTTCTTTTAACGTCAATTGCAACTTGCTGTATTTCACGCCAATGGTCCAATTTCATTCAATTGAGTTAAAAAATATACTTTCGAGGCATACATAATTGAAAATAAACCATTACTATACAGATCCAATTGTGTTAAAAATTATACTTTTGAGGCATACATCATTGAAAATGAACCATTACTATACAGGGTGTTCTTTATATCACAGCACAATTGTATACAATTGAATTGATTTGTGCCACAAACAGAGCATTAACTAAATAGGTACCTTGGATGGATTCTCCTAATGTAACAATTTTGTTTTTCTTTTGATGTATGAACATGGCGCATGGACAATTATACGTCGCGTGTTCGCAAGTCGGAAAACCGTCATCTCTGTTTATTTACGCACCACAAAACAAAACAAACAATATAGTTTATCAGAAAGCTTTAAATTGATTAAGATACTGTATCATAACTGAGTCTGTCAAAAACAAATTAAAACCTTATTAAAAGTCAGTATTTCAGGAAAACTCGGTTTTGTAAGTAAGCAAAATAATGTGCAATTAATCGAAAATTCTAGTAAAACTTCATTCATACCGAGCATTTATTTTATTAACTGAGGCGGTGCGAAGTTCGCCGGGCCAGCTAGTTATGAAATAAAATTAGCTATTTTCAGTTTTAATGTTATTGATGTTGCATGATTAGAATGAACGCGTTGAAAAGGATCTACAAGAGATTACCTGCTATTGTCATGGGTGCTGCCATCATTTCTGTGTGAAAAAACGGAGCGTCTGCTGAAACTTCACACTGGAACATGCCAGCCATTGGTTGTCCTATGGATAGTAAAGTCACCTTGTGAGCATCAGATACAGAAACCTGTGAAAATAAGTCAAATTGAAGGTTGTTTCAATGAAGTGGCCAGACAGTTGATAGGATATAAATAATTCCATGAAATTGTAGCTCTAAAGAAATGGATTATTGGTATTAATGAAGTTTAGTTGCTACAATTAAGCACGCTGAATTTTCGGTATGAATAATGTGCATAAATTCAGGTGCATACCAAATTATCGAATAAATTGAGAAAAATGAGTTTGCCAAAGGGACTGATTTTTTAAAGTGAATTTTGGAGTAGATAAATCATTCAACATTACCTAGGTGACTCAAATGATGTAGGTGAAACTCGCAGGCATTCAGCAATTGCGGAAAACAAAAAGTGGGAATGTGGACAAGAGCATTGGCGCTCTTCTTCAAACTTGGACAAATCATACCTCCGAAAGTATTGGTTTCTCTGAGTTGGGAATGATATCAATGGATTCTTATGATAGAACTGCATCATAAAAAAAATAATTCGAATAATAGTTTATTCATCAAGTTTAAATGAGCAATCTTCAATGATATAACCTCATGGAATGAGTTTTTGTACTTCTTATGATAGAACTGCATCATGAGAGAAATTGGATTTCAAAAAAGTGTCGTTTAAAGAAGAATGTTTCAAAAATTATCATTTAAACAAGAGCGCAAAAAAAGAGCAATCTACAATGCTACAAAAATTGTCATTAAATTTATTAATCAAGATTAAATGAGCAAGCTGCAATGATTCAACCTCGTGGAATGGGTTGTTGCAACTTACACTCGGTGCATAGTTTTCACAACTCGAAATAGTATCATCAAATGTCTAGAGGTAGCTGGAGACCATCATTGTAGATTGTCCATTTATTCCTGATATTTGAATAGGTAAGTATAGGCTGACGAACAAATAATTTTAATAGTTCAAAATATATTAATAAAATACAATCCTCTTTTCATAATTTAATAGTTCATTTAACACATTCATTCTGTATGATGAACCTTAAATCAAGAAGAAATATTTGATACACAAATGTAGAACAATATTTCAGCATGTTTTTGATAGCAACATTATGAGAACACAGTATATAGGAACATGTCTCATCACTCAAGGAATTAAAGGGTAATATTAACCTCGGTGGTAAACGAACAGTAATTTCTTTTGATGATTCCATTATGTTTTTCTTTCCTATTGCTTTCATAAACTACATCATTAAAATGATCCAATTTTAAATCATCTTAAACATCATCCCCAATATTTATACATAAATTATTCAATATGTAACAAGTCAATATTATTTTTGGTATCAAAAATGTCTTGCACAAATTCGGAAAACAAATTAGAACAGATTTTTTTTCCAAATCATTTATTAATTAATTTCTGAACAAATTTTTGAATGTTGATTGTTTGAAATAACACTTAAAAATATTAATACTTTTCTCATATAAAAACGTGAAGAGAATCATACATATGGTGAAATTTATTCCATTTCTGGTCAAACTTGCAACTGATAAAATGTCCGAAATTGGTTACAGAGGTAACTTCAATAACTTTGATGTTACAACTACTTTGAGAAAACTCAAGCCGAAACTAGATCTCTTAACAAAATCCAAACTGACTTTCGTTAAGGTGAATTATATAAATTTTTAGTAGATAATACACATAATGGAGGCTCCCTCATACAGCCATACCATTTAGAGCTTGAAACGGCAACCAATCTCTACAAAACTTTGCATACAAATCTCAAGGAAACCTTATATTATATTTGGAACTTATTCATACAGATCTTCTGAAGGCACTGACTAACTAATCTATACCGTCGTGTCAGATAATGATAATAGTGAAATGAGCAGAACAAATTCTGCTGAGGGAAATTTATAATAAAGAGGAGTTGCGAAAAAATGATAAAAAGCATAGAAAAACATTTAATGAGGTCAAGAAATCAAAAAAGTAATCTCTGATATTTTACTACCCTGAAAATACAGAGAAGGAAAAAATGTTTTCATTATTTTTGATTATCACTATAATGAGATTCATAATATTACAATTGAATGTTCTAGTAAAATCGAATAGTTGAAAGTGCAAATGATAAGTACCTACAGTGTCCTTTATGATGACTTTGTTCTACAACCAGAATTACTGCAGAATACCCTGCAGGTTCTATATTGGTGAATGCAATGGAAATGAGCAAAATCGACATTGACTGCAAATTACTAAGCCAAAAATTCGACATTGGCTCTCAATTACAAGAATATTTCATGGTATGCAGTAGGACTCTTTTAATTCATCACTTCATAACAATCTTTCAACAAATATCGCCTCTATCGAAAAAGCCAATACACACAAAGCGATGTTACAATCATTTATAGAGGCCCTATATAATTTATAAGTACCGTAATCTTGCTTTTTACAAACGAAGATTAAGTTGAATTGAAGTTGAATTCAAAAATATTTTAGTTATACGTTTTGTCCTGCCTGCAAAATTCCGGTAAGTATTAATTATATTTATACCTATTATAATACATGGTGATATTGTCATTTTCAAAATAAACCTGAATTTTATTGATCAGCGTTTTTTGGAATATCTGAGTTTACAGGTGTCAATTATGAATTACCACAAATGGCACGTCCACTCCAACACTAGCTCTAAGATGGTTTCTTCGAATCTGAGAAACTGTGAAAATTAGACAGGGAATTTACTTACGTCTACATGGAGACCAGGAAGTGGAAACACCCTAGTTGCAGGCGCTTCTTTGGGCACGTATCTGTAGAATTCATTGTTATCCCTGTACCACCTCACTGAATAAAGTGGCGCTCCCTCCAAATCATAATCACATTCTAACGTAACGGAATGGCCTACTCTTACAGCTCTAGGAACATTCATCGTCATCTTTTTCAAGGTTCTACTCAGTCGTATGCCTGAAATGAAAGAATATATTTCAGTGGAAAGCGTTCGTTGAGCCTGGCTAAAATTTTCGATAATTTCTTATGATTTTCCAGTTAATTGAGAAGGATATAAGATATTTGGGATAGTGCAGAGATAATATTTGCTGAGTATGCGATTTGAAAGCTGTAGAATTCAAAAATCCTTCCTTCAGCTCATTTCAAAAGGCTTTACTAATAATAAGATTTTTCCTTAATTATCGAGGGAGAAATACCAAAGTTCATACAAAGATGTGGTGTCACGTAGAACGAACCACCGAGCTTTTCTGCAGGGTGGATTCATTGAATATTTCTCGGCAAAAATTGGCACAGCATGTTTTTGTGGTTACGAAGTCGAAAGGATAAGGATATAAACATGAAAATCTTAAAGAATTGAGGAGAAAAGACTTCAATATACTCAATATTTCAGAAGAGATAACAAAAATTGTGCTCATATTCTCAATTGAAGAAAATATTAGACTAATCATAAAAATACTGCAGATAGTGTTTTTATCAACAACTGTTGTGGACAATTCACAAAAATTAAGAGATATGAAACAGAATTCCAAATTTATTGGTGATTTTCAACAGGTGCCAACTCGGAAGAAAATTATCATACAGCAAAAAAAAATTGTAAATTGTAGTTTAAATTGTCTTGTTTTTAGACATGGCCGTACAATTTTATATCTTGTACTGCTCTGGAATAACCTTAAAAAAACCATAAAAAAATTTCCAAATTTTTGCTTGTATTTAAAAAGGTTCATGGGCTCGAAACTCCAACATGGAGGTTTTTTCATAAATTTCATGCTTTTTAGTTTGATTCAACTGTAGAGTCTGTGTGAGTGTGATGATTTTCCACGGATCGTCAATGAAACCAAAATGATCCATTTTCAATTTGATTATTAATAAGTCAAGAAATGATCATTCTGGAAGTCAAAGCAAGGTTTTTGAAACAGCAAAACATTACCTATAAGATTCCTTCAGTAGCTTTTGATGAAAACAATTGTTATATTTATTATATATTTTATAATTATATATTAATTGTGATATGTTAGAATGTAACTTTGGGTATAATAAATTAATGAAGGATTTCGTCAATAATTTTTCAACCTTACAATATCCCGGAAATACCCAGGAACTTGTAAATCGATGTGAGGTCTTTCTCTTAGTTCCCCGAAGCTTCAAATATATCGTTTGCCAAAAATCACCGTAATGAGCTATTCTTCGTTCCTAATTTATTCTAACAATAAAACAGTTTTTCCTACCGGCGATACCCAATCATCATTTCTCCCATCAAAATGATACATTCTTTAAGAAATTTGTGATTTTTTTTTTAATTTGGCATGTCAAAAAGTCAGTTTCCCCTGTAGAGAACGTCTGGATGCGCCTTGTATATTGTATATTGTGTATATTGTTGTAGGGGGTAACGTTGCACTGCGACCTTAAGGTCTATTGTGCCCTTTATCAGAGCTGTCGATGTCATTACCATCTACAGCTCGCCTTCCAGTTCCAGAGTTCTGATGAACTCCAGTATCTGGGATGGCTTCAAGGAGGCTAGGTCTTCGCTCCTGCCGATTTCTTGCCCAAAGCATTTCTTGCGTTGGTTTGAGATGGCGAGGCATTCCGTTGTCAGGTGATCAGGAGTTTCATCCTCCTCCCAACAGAATCTGCACTCGTCGGTTTCTGCTAGCCCTAATATGCTTTCTGAGGCCGCAGTGACGTGTGAGGAAGCCAGTGAGGAGGTGCAGCTTGTTCTTACTGATGTCCAAGTATTTTCTGGATCTGACAGTATCAAAGTTCCGGAGAAATTTCTTGGAGTGATGCCTTCCGGGAAGAGATCTCCAGAAAGTACCTCTCTCAGTTTCTTCTTTCGTCCGGAATTCACTTTTGTAGGTGTGTCTACCAACCCCACAATAAGGTTTCGGGCCAATAGAGGGGGTTTGTGCTCCTTTCTTGGCAAGTGTGTTGGCCTGCTCATTTCCTATGATTCCCACGTGACCAGGAACCCAGACCAAGGAGACCCTGTTGTTTTTGCCTACTTCACTGAGTTTTCTTCGGTACTCTCATATTAGTTTGGATTCGATAACATGGGAGCTCAGAGATTTAATAGCAGCTTGACTGACAGAGTGGATTGCTACATCACAACTGTGACAGTTTCTTTCTAGGTTCATTTCCAGGCATCTTCATATTGCAAGTACTTCGGCCATTTTCTCTATCAATAGTTGAAGTGAAGTGGGATTTGTTATAATCTCAAGTGCCCTGGAAAGACAGGTTCCCATATAGCTCCACTGATACACACTAAGGATGCATTTTAGAAGAATACAAGGAAATTTAAGTTTCGAAAGAAGTAATGTAGTAATCCGTAGCGGGTAATTTTTCAAAGGATTTTGAAATTGGCATATATAACATAGGTATCCGCAGAAGTCAAAGAAATTAAGTTGTTTTTTAAACAATAAATCATTTTGAAGAAGTTGAAAAATATTTATTCCAGAAATTTTTTTTTTTTGCTCATTACGATAACTTTCGGCAAAACATTCAATTGGAGGGTTAAGGGTACTGAGAAAAAAAATTGCAACGAATTTAAATTTTCAGGAGTTTTCTGGGTCACTTCTGGGTTGAAAATCTACCGACGATTTCCGTCGTTCATTAATTATATCCAAAGTTATACCACGTTAATCAAGTATCTTCAAATATACTAATTTTGATCTATTTGTCAGTCAAAACTGCTACTTTTAATAATTAATGAACAATCATTATTTTCCGAGTAATTGGTTATCAAAGCTAAAAGGAACTCTTTTGATTTGATTGACCATAATTCCCCAGTAAATAGTGCACAATCATTTCCCAAACAAGATATATGCTAGAATTTTGAAAAAAAAAATTGATTTATATGTGGTTTTCTTGGAACTACTAAGGAATAGTAAATGATAAAAATATTTATGGCTAGATCTGAGAAACTAGACACTTGTAGCAACAAGATTGTTGAAAATCACTCAAAAATTTGCTGTATTATTTTGCATCCCTTAATTTTTCTGACTAGTGAATATTATACGTGTGTTTACTAAAGTATGATGGCATTCATAATTCACCAATGAAAATTCCTTCTGTAGTAGATATCACCATGGTAACAATTCATATAAATTATGTGCATATGAAATGACATGTCGGGGTGCATTGGATTACAACGACTCGAGATTATTCAAGAAATAATTAATCGTCATGGATAAACCATAGTTTGCTTCTTATGACTTTTATTATTCACTGGGGTAAATAATGACAGTCATAATGCTACCATTGAATAATGTATTATTTTAAATAAAATATAGTGTGCAATTTTCATGGGTTGGATTTCTAGAAATCAGAAATTCTTGCTTCTTTCAATGTGAAAACTGTGAACGTAGTTGAAGTTTTCCGCTCAAAGTTATTACATTTCAAAGAATGGAACTATTGGTATCCAATCCAATGTCTTTTCCATATAAATCTTCACCAATTTCAAACTCGCCAAATTTGATCTATACTATTCTCATTCCGGAATGTGCCGAATCTTCTACATCCTGAGATATGAGAAGGTCCATGTGGAGAAAAATGGGTCCACTTCGAAATTCTAGGTAATATTTTGACTTCGAATTCTTCTCCCAATATGAAAAATTTTCCTGTTCGACGCGAGACCTACAAAATGCCACTAATAATAAATGAGATGCATTTTCTCCACCGCCCGACTCGAGAAATTATTCAACCCTTTTCACGTTATTTACGACTTCCAGATTCCACACTTCGGAGATTCCGTGTAGCGATAAGCGAATATCGAGAAGATATGTGAGTTTCCTCGGATGAACGCGGGATCTGGCAACATAAAATTGTAGAATAAGATGAATTTCAGAAGTTTGAGTTTAATGTTGGAAATATCCGAAGGATCGTGGAGCCAGAGGTGTTTTGTCAGATAAAATGATTAGAAAGGAAGATAATAAATCCCACCAAAGAGAATATTTAATTCATCAGATCTGGGGGCACGGTAAAAATTCTTATGGACAGGTACTTCTTCTTGTTGTTAAAGCTGGTTTATTCTATAAATGAGGATAAAGTGAGAGGACTATCAGCTATGAAGAAAGAACTGCTAGTGTGCAAGAAATGCCCATGTTACCAAACTATGCTAGTGGGAAGGCAAAGATAAAAAAAAATGTTTCAAGCACTGACGTGAAGTCAGGAGCTTTTGCGCGTTTGTTCTATTGTCCATTCTCCAGTATTGGACACTATTAATCGAATTTACCATGGTGAATTCTATTGTCCGTTCTCCCAATTGGACACTCTTAATCGAATTTGCCATGGTAAATTCGATTGAGTGTACGATACAGGACAACGGACAATAGAATTCACCATGGTAAATTCGAATAAGACTGTCCAATACAGGAGAATGGACAATGGAACCTACGCGCAAAAGCTCCTGACTTCACGTCAGTGCTTGACCAATTTTATTTTCGTAATATTTTAAAAATTTTCTAGGTATACGGTTCTCACAAAATTTTAAACACGTCTTCCTGTCGATATTTAACAACTAGTTACCAAGCTTCAATTCGGTCGAGTCTATACTTTTTGAGTTATCGAGAAAATAATATTCCAGGTGTGTATAACTCTGAAACCGATGAACTGATTATTCCCAAAAATGAACTTGACTCTCTCATTGGGATGTGCAACCTACCCTGAAAATTGCCTATCTACTTTCGTTTGAAAGTAATCGAGGCAACGGTCACCCATCCAGCTACTGAATTCACATAAGGTTGCTCTGATCTCCAACAATATAGATCCGATCGTGTTCAAACTTGGAACTTGGTAGTAAAGTTAGTTTTTGAAGGCTCTCAAAAAATTTCAGCGATATCGCATGAATAGTATCGGACATATACAATTGTTTAAAATGATTTTTTAAAAATTTTTTAGTGATACGATCCTCACAAAATTTAGCTAGTAAATTTTGCGTTAGCATTCTACAACTGAAAACCATGTTTGAATTAGATCGATTTCATATTTTTCGAGTTATTGAGGAAATAACAACCAAATTTCAGATGGGTATAACTCCAGAACCGTTTGGCCGATTATACCTACAAACAGACTCAGATGTCTCATTCATAATCACAACCTTACCCGAAGATTTCAAGTCGCCATCTCTTTCCGTTCTCAGGTTGTCGTGACATAAATAATATGTTTTGATAATTTTTAAAGAATTATCTAGTGCTACCATTCTGACAAAATTTCACCAACGTTCTTAGGTTTGTATTCTACAACTACTCACCAAGTTTCAATTCCATTGGACTTGTATTGTTTGCAACCAAAATTATTACTCGGAAACCATTGGACCGATTATGCCCATTAACGAACTTCTGCGTCGTATCGGGATGCGCCACCTACCCTGAAAATTTCAAGTCGCTATCTTTTTCCGTTCTCAAATTATCGTGGCAACGGATGGCCCGCCGTCTGGACAGAATGAGATTTGACATCGAATTCTTCATCAGGAAGTCCAACCCAATCGTTTGAGACCATTTTCGGCAAAAAAATCGAAAATAACATACATATGGGAAAAATGATAACGCGATGTTCCCCAGAACATAATACGCGCAAAAATAGAATAGCTAACGAACAAGAAATACACCTACAAAATAAAAAGAACTAGAGCTTCTTACAAAAAGAAAAAAAAATCTACCAGAATCATTCAATGTGAAATTGATTGATAAGACTCACAAGAAGCTTTCACGGAGAAAAGGTTTTCAAATCACATAAAATGGTAATCCCCTGAAGGCTTCACCTACCAGCCCTAATTCTAACATATATCTTGGTCAAGAAGTATTGCGTTCGCAGCCTTCACTTATGGTGAAAAATTATGTCCCCGGTTTTCATGTGCAATTAATATTATATGAAACAACCAAGCAATACTTTTTGGCGTACCTATTCCTCGATACAGAGTGCTTATAAATTTGCACAATCGTCTGTAATTTTCGAATTTTCGGCTGAAATTGTTCTTAAACGATTTGGTTCGACTCACTGATCAAGAATCCGTGGTCAATACCAATTCTGTCCGGCCGTGGTAACTCTCAAACGGAATGATCTAGACAGTTCAAATTTTCAGAGTAGGTTTGGGAGATAAATATCTCGGTTAAGTGCGTTATTGGGCAAAATCGTTATTGGGCGGAAATTGGTACGAAAACTTAAAATTCTTTCTGCGTGTTTGTTCTGAGGAACATCGCGTTATCATTTTGCCCAAATGTCTGTAATTTTCGAATTTTTCGCCGAAAATGGTCTCAAACGATTGGGTTCGACTCCCTGATGAAGAATTCGAGGTCAAATTTGATTCTGTCCGTCCGGCCGGCAGTCCGGCCGTTGCAACGATAACCTGAGAACGGAAAGAGCCAGCGACTTGAAATTTTCAGGGTATAACCTGAAAATTTCAAGTCGCTGGCTCTTTCCGTTCTCAAGTTTACCAAGTTACAATTCGATGAGCTTTATATTGGTTGAAAACAAAATTATTACTCTGAAACCATTATGCCCATTAACGAACTTGTCCGTCGTATTGGGATGCGCTACCTATAGGTAGCGCTACCTATAGGTAGCGCATCCCAATACGACGGACAAGTTCGTTAATGGGAATAATGGTTTCAAAGTAATAATTTTGTTTTCAACCAATATGAAGCTCATCGAATTGAAACTTGGTGAATAGTTGTAGAATATAAACCTAAGCCCGTTTGTGAAATTTTGTGAGAATCGTATCACTAGAAATTTTAAAAAAAATTATTAAAAATATTTTTGTCTCGAAAATATTTGAGTTCGCTTATAAGCATAATCGGCCAAACGATTTTGGAGTTATCCCCATCAGAAATTTGGTTGTTATTGCCTTAATAACTCTATAAATAACCAACCGATCCAATTTAAATATGGTTATTAGTTGAAGAATGCCAATACGGAAATTCTTGCGAAATTTTGTGAGTATCGTATCACTAGAAATTTTTTAAAAATCATTGAAAAAAATTCTTTACATCAGAAACTATTCATCCGACATTGCAGATATTTTGCGAGAGCCTTCAGAACCTATCTCTTCTATCAAGTTCCAAGTTTGAACACGATTGGATCTATATTGTTGGAGATCTGAGCATCTTGTGTGAGTTCAGTAGCTCGATAACCTCGATTACTTCGTTGCCTCGATAACTCGATAACCTCGAGATAGGGACTTGCAATTTTCAGGGTAGGTTGCGCATCTAAATGGGAGAGTTAAGTTCGCTGTTGGCCATAATCGGCCCAACGGTTTCGGAGTTATCCCCATCTGGAATATTATTTCCTCGATTACTCAAAAAATATAGACCCGATCAAATTGTAGCTTGCTAACAAGTTGTAGAATATCGACATAAGAACGTGTGTAGAATTTTGTGATAACCGTAACCCTAGAAAATAAAAAAAAAATGGTTCAAGCACTGACGTGAAGTCAGCAGCTTTTGCGCGTATGTTCTATTGTCCATTCTCCTGTATTGGACACTCTTAATCAAATATACCATGGTGAATTCTATTGTCCGTTCTCCTGTATTGGACAAATTTCTTTTTCGTATTTTTTTTTTTAAATTTTCTAGGGGTACGGTTCTCACCTAATGCCCACTCTTAATCGAATTTACCATGGTACGACGACGACGACGACGACGTTAAACGTCATCTGCACCACTAAACCAAACTAAAACTAATCTTAAGTTTACAATTTACAAAGGTGAAAATATCATAATTCCTATAATATACTTACATGAAAAAAATAATTATTGGACAATTTAGATGCGATGTTTGTTCAAATAGTTTGATTTTTACCAATTACAGGGTAAATCTTTGAGTTGTACATTAATTTTAATCACAGATTCTTCTGATCAATTAATAAATGAATAAAAGAAATAAATATCAGTTGCTATTTTCCCAAATTCAGATCAGGTAAAAAGATTCAAGCTGTTGAATTCAAAGAGAAATCAGTTTTTCTTTTCTGGCTTGGACATGATTTTTGCGAACGAAATGCGTGTTGATGTTAAGTTTTCTATAACTATGACATATATTCTCCAATTATAATTTCTTTTCATATCTCTACTGGTTTCCTGAATATAGACACGCCAATTCGTAAAACTTAATTAAATACAGTGATTTGTACCTTTGAACAGAATTATGTTGCCCCTCTACGGGCGCGCGAAAAGTGAAGTAGATGGATTTGCGCAGTATTATGTGATGTGATGCGGTTCACAACTGAAATGGAGTGTTTTCAACCGAGAACAGATATTTCTTCGAATAATGACAGATATTAATACTCGAAATGACGTTGAATCATTTCGGAGGCTGTTCCGAATTGGGATTTATGTAAATAAAATTCTCATGAAAACGTATCTACCATCGTGTGACAGCTAAAGTCATTATATTGACGCTTTTTCTCGTAACCGATGCTGCCATTGATGCATTTTCGTGGATTCCTCAAGCGAATAAATTTAGCCAGCAATCTGCCTCAACTGGTATTTGCAATTCGAATTTCAGTTTGTTGGAGCTTTATGGGATCTGGGAGAGTAGGAGGATATCTGGATGAAATTTTTGGGATTCGGATGAAAAAGTTTTTTTTAATGAGTGAGTCAGTGATCATTTATTTCAGCAGTTGGATTCAGTTCCAAACCCCCGAAGGTATTGTGGTTGTGGGGAAAGGAGAAAATGGGAAACCACTTAATTAATTGTTATCATCCAGAGCGAAAAAAAAGTATATGGAGCTCTAAAATTAGTCTGACCCTTCATTAGTACAATTTTTTTTTTAAGAGATGAAAAAACTTCAATTAATTCATCTATACTTTGAACTTGGTGATCTAATGTTCTGAGGTTTTGCGATGGGCAATAGAATACTCATTTCGAATACAGCGTGATTTCTAATTGAATATTTATAAGATAATGATAAATATTGATAAATGCATGATTTAAAGTCAAAAATTTCGTATAACCATAGCTCAAATATCGCTATATTTTGGATATAAAATGTGATATTTATTTATTTGAATAAATTCTGAACTATCTTAGATATTTTTATGAATCTTAGGGGGTATAAGATATGTGCGTTAGACATTCTTTTTTTGGAAAAAATTAATTTGCAGATTTCACCAATAGCGCCCAGCAAAACATGATAATTAATATTTTCATTAAAGCCAGTGCTCATTTCGAAAAAAAATAAAAATTCTGCAGTAGTTCATCATGTCGTGATAACAAAGATAATTTGAGTTACTTTCATATTTTTACTCCAAGTGAAAAAATTTGTATGTTTTAATACCGTAACATCGATCGTAACATATTGAGAAAACGAATTAGGTATGTGAGTTTCAAATATAAGATTTTTTGTGAAAAACATTTGTTTGTGATCTCTTATCAGATTACAAATCTGGCACCGAGGTCCTTGGCTTTCTATATATAGCAACAGAAATCAATATAAATAATATAAGTCTATATTTACAATACTGGTAGACGATTATTGACTCTGTTCCCTGTAGAATTTGTTCAAGTTAATGCTGTATTCCGTTTTATGATCATCTCAGAAAGTGAGAATTTGTGTTCTCAGTTGACCGCTCACTTTTAAAAAAGAACACTTTCATCTTACATTCTGCTAACTTTATTTTGAAGTTTAATGTTATTGTTTTGTCAAAAGTTTCAGCTGAGTGATGGATCAAGCTGCGGCATATATTCTTTTATCAAGCAGTTCAACTTCTGATGAATCATCAGAAGACAATGGATGAGCTCCCTTAGATCAGCATATTAGTAACTGAACATTGAACCATTCGATTAAACTTCTAGCAATTGTCACATAAAAAAAAAATCTTCACGAACATTTTGGTGGGATTCCCTGGATCTGCTCATGATAATCAGAGTCTTCTAGATAAAGAATTGAGGATCTTATGGAATGTTCCAGAAATATTTTCTTGAAAATTGTCATCTTGTTAGAGATAAGGCATATTTTTTGAGAAAGTGGCTGATGACTCCTTAAAGTCATGTTCTTCTAGAACCGTGTAATCTTTGATCTGATACAATACCATGTTTCAAGGAAGCCTGCGGTCGTACACTTCACCTGCTTTGAATATGTTCCCTTCTAATCTGTCAGATGACACAGACTCGACTGAATATGTACCTGCAACTGATGTAGATCCCTGATTCTTGATCACTGAAGAATTCACTGTAGATCTTGTAGAAATATCTTCATTAGCAGCTTTATCAGTTATGACAAAAAGCAGGCTTTTGTGTTTGTCCTGAAGAAGTTAATTCATTTCATCAAAATATTTGGGAACGCCCCAGTCCTGTAATTTTACACATTCCTATATTTAATACTAGCTGCCCGCCCCGGCTTCGCACGGTTGAAATGCTGATACTAAATATACTACAGAATTTCTTTATATACAACATTCACGCAATTTTTGTCGTTAGACAATACAACCATGTTTTCTTCAGAGGTTACTCTTGAAAGAGCGACATATAATTGGCCATGTGAAAAACACTCAACGCTCAAATATAAGCCTGTAGCGTTGAAAGTTGGACCCTGCGATTTATTAATGGTCATTGCAAAATATATAATTAGCGGAAATTATAGGCGTTTGAATTGGATCAGTACATCCGATGGTATCAGAGGAATTCGGGGAATCAATACATCTATCCTGGCTGATGCGAGCCTCACGCTCTACAGATGATTGTCTGGCTCTCTGTATTCGATCTCTAACCCTATTCTGGCAGTGCCGCCCCCCCGGTCGGTAACACCGCAACCTCTATGTCCCTGCATCTTAAATCTGCAATATCTTCGAAAATATTCATTTGAATTACATGCTGTAAATGGCCATATTGATCAATATCAAATGCAATGCATTTAAGGTACTTAATTGGATAAGGACCAATGCTGTATCACTTAAAATAGCTTCGTAATCAAGCCATTATTTCTCGCAGAATGTAAAGGATAGAAAATGGTTATTCTGGGTTATCCTTAAAAGATAGGCATATAACATCGCGGACTTTTTTGTAGACCATTTTAAGGTGTACCGTACTGTAGTACATTACTTTGATCTATCACGTAGGGTTCAGCCAGCGTTTGCAATGTAAGCGCAAAAAAATTTGTTTATTTACGACATCACATTAGAAACCTCTTAAATTATTAGTGTTTCTCTAATATATTATGCATTTATTATACATGTAAACCTTCCTATTGAATCACTCTATCTATTAAAAAAACCGCATCAAAATCCTTTACGTAGTTGAAGTTCGAATTAAGTGTCCAATACAGGAGAATGGACAACATAATTTACCATGGTAAATTCGATTAAGGGTGTCCAATACAGGAGAATGGACAATAGAACATACGTGCCAAAGCTCCTGACTTCACGTCAGTGCTTGAACCAATTTTTTTTTTCGTAATTTTTTCGATATTTTCTAGGGGTACGGTTCTCACAAAAATTTTTTTTCGTCATTTTTTTCAAATTGTCTATGGTTACGGTTCTTATAAAAAATCAAACACGTCTTTTTGTTGATTTTCTACTACTTGTTACCAAGCTTCAATTCGATCGAATCTTTATTTTTTGAGTTATCCAGGAAATAATATTCCAAGTGGGTAGAACTCGGAAACCGTTAAACCGATTATGCCCAAAAACGAACTTAACTCTCCCATTCAGATACGCAACCTACTCTGAAAATTGCAAGTCCCTATCTCCTTTTGTTCAAAAGTTATCGAGGCAACGGTCACCCATCTACTGAACTCACACAAAGCTGCACGAATCTCCAACAATATTTAACCGGTCGTGTTAAAACTTGAAACTTGGCAGAAGAGTTAGGTTATAAAGGCTCTTGCAACATTTCAGGAATTTCAAACGAATAGTTACTGATAGATAGAATTTTTTTTTCAATTTTCAATGATTTTAAAAAAATTTCTACAGATACTATCCTCACGAAATTTTGCAAGTATTTCTGCGTTGGCATACTACAACTAATACCCATTTTTGAATTCAATTGGTTTAGTATTTTTTGAGTTAATGAGGAACAAAAAACAACCAAATATCAGATGGCTATAACTTTAAAACCGTTTGACCGATTTTGCTCATAAACAAACTGAAATGACGCGTTCTGATGCACATCCTAACCTGAAAACTTCAAGCCGCTATCTGTTTCTGTTCTCAAGTTATCGTGACAACAAAAATATTTTTTAATAATTTTTCAATAATTTTCTAGCTATACGATTCACACAAAATTTCACAAACGTGCTTAAATTCATATACTACAACTACTCACCAAGTTTCAATTCGATCGGATTCATATTGGTTGAAAACAAAATTATTACTAGGAAACCACTTTGCCGATTATGCCCATTAACAAACTTGTCCGTCGTATTGGGATAGGCCACCTACCTTGAAAATTTCAAGTCGCTAGCTCTTTTCGTTCTCAAGTTATCGTGGCAACGGTCGGACGGCCGGCCGGACAGAATCAAATTTGAACTCGAATTCTTCATTGGGGAGTCGAACTATTTTTGTCAAAAAATTCGAAAGTTACAGACATTTGGGCAAAATGATAACGCGATGTTCCCCAGAACATACGCGCAAAAAGCATAATGATCATGTACAGGGTGATCCAATATTCACGAAAATAGGAAAAGTCGATTTCAGAAATATCGAACGAAGGCGATAGTAAAGGGTGAGAAAACTTGTAAATTTGAAATCATTGGGTCGATTAGTACAAAAGTTATTGAAGTGTTAAATTTTACTCGTAAGATGAACATCACCCTGTATATTCCAAACGGGCACTCAGGTGATTAAATCCTCCTGGTACGAGTCCAGCCTGATGACATTAATTCATGGTTACTGCTCGTCGTATTCTTCCCGGGACACCCTGTATATTTGGAGTCGTATGTTTATTACCTTTCATCTGATATACATATTGTTAGAATAACGAAATGAAAATTTTGTATACCCCCTCCCCTCATTGATTAGAGAACGCTTCCACAAAATTTCACAATCTATATTACTCCTCAAATCATAACTCAAATCCAACTGCACCCCACATGTTGAAATCCATCTAGCCGTGCAGACTGTACAGCGGACTATAGTAAGAGACACTCGTTCATTGAGGAATTCTCATATATTCAAGACAATGAATGCAATTTCCTGGGATTGAGTAATTTAATTGATGGATATTGATGATAAAATCGATCCATCTGATTTATAGAAGGGAAATTACAGGAAAATCGCTGCTCATACATATTTTGAAGGAGACGGCCGGATTTCACCTGAATTCCGAGGAGGTTGCTGGACCAGAATTCTGGCGTTCTGCTAGATATTTATTACACTTTGAACCGCGGCGGCTTGTCGAGAATTCTCTCCTGATTTTCGGGTGGAAAGTTTGGCATTTTATTCTTATGGGGAATTGATTTCATAAAGCTATTTTGCTACATAATTGCAATAAGGATGATGATAAAATAAATCTGGATTGATTGATATATCCGTGAAAATTAGCGCGTTGGTTTTCTACAAGTAATTACTGAGTTTTAATTGGATTGGTTTAGTATGTTCTGAGTTATAGAGGAAATAAATCTGAATAAAAAATTCAGATGGATATAACTCGATTGGCTAAATATGCCTATTAATGAACGTAAATGTCGCATTCAGATACGCAACCTGCAAGTCCCTATCTCTTTCTGTTCTCAAGTTATCGTGGGATACAGAATATTTTTCAATTTTTGTTTTAATTCTCTATTGATACGAAGTGATTTTCTTATGTAACTAAATCGTCTTTACGTAAGTATTCTACAATTAACTACGAAGTTTCAATTCCATAGGATCTGTATTTTGTTGAGTTATCGAGAAAACAATATTCCAGTTGGTATAACTCTAGAACTGTTTGGTCGATTATGCCCAACAACTAACTTAACTGTCCCATTAGGATACGCAATCTACCCTGAAAATTGTCGCTATCTGTTTCCGTTCGAAAGATATCGGGCAACGGTCACCCATCCTGCTACTGAACTTACCCAGGGCTGCTCGTATCTCCAACATTATAGATCTGATCGTGTTCAATTTTAGAACTTGGCTGTTAAGTTAGGCTTTATAGGCTCTCGCGAAATTTCAGCGATATCGGACAGTTTCTGAAATATTGATTTTTAAAAAAATTTTCAAGTTATACGATCATCACGAATTTTTGCAGAAATTTATGCGTTGGCTTTCTACAACTAATCACCATGAATGAATTGGATTTGCGATTCGTATTTTTCGAGTTATTGAGGAAATGACAACAAAATTTCGGATGGATATAACTCCAAAACCGGTTGGACAATTATGCTTGATGAAAAACGGAATTGTCACTTTGAGATCATGAAAATAGCAAATCGCTATCGCTTTCCGTTCTCAAGTTGTCCTAAGATAAATAATATGTTTTAATAATTGCTTAAACTTTTTAGTGGTACCATCCCAACACAATTTTGTATACGTCTTTGTGTCGGTATGCTACAACTATCTACCAAATTTTAATTCGACCGAATCTGTATTGGTTTGAAAGAAAATTAGTACTCGGAAAACGTTGGGCCTATTATGCCCATTGACGAATTTTTCCATCGTATATGAGGACGCCATATGCCCTGCAAATTTAAAGTCGCTATATTTTTGCCTTCGAAATTTATCGTGGCATTCGGGTATCAGAGACATTTGGGCATAATGCTTCGGGGGAGCTGAATGGTATTTTTGCGCGTATGTTCTGGGGAACATCGCGTTATAGTTTTGCCCAAATGTCTGTAACTTTCGAATTTTTTGACGAAAATGGTCTCAAACGATTAAGTTCGACTCCCCAATGAAGAATTCGATGTCAAATTTGATTCTGTCCGTCCGGCCGTCCGGCCGTCCGGCCGTCCGGCCGTTGCCACGATAACTTGAGAACGAAAAGAGCTAGCGACTTGAAATTTTCAGGGTGGGTGGCGCATCCCAATACGACGGACAAGTTCGTTAATGGGCATAATCGGCCCAGTGGTTTCCAAGTAATAGTTTTGTTTTCAACCAATATAAATCTAATCGAATTGAAACTTGGTGAGTAGTTGTAGAATATGAACCTAAGCACGTTTGTGAAATTTCGTGCGAATCGTATGGCTAAAAAATTATTAAAAAATTATTAAAAAATATTTTTGTTGTCACGATAACTTGAGAACTGAGAGAGATAGCGGCCTCAAGTTTTCAGGTTAGGATGTACACCACAACGCGACATTTCAGTTTGATTATGAGCCTAATCGGACAAACGGTTTTAGAGTTATAGCCATCTGAAATTTTATGAAATTTTGTGGTTTTTGTTCCTCATTAACTCGAAAAATACTGAACCGATTGAATTCAAACATGATTATTAGTTGTAGAATGCCAATGCGAAAACGTTTGCAAAATTTGGTGAGGATAGCATTTGTAGAAAATTTTAAATAAATCTTTGAAAATAAAAAAAAAAAGTTCTATATATCAGTAACTAATCGTACGAAATTGCTGAAAATTTGCAAGAACCTTCATAACCTAACTATACTGCCAATTTTCAAGTTTTAATACGATCGGTTAAATACTGTTGGAGATTCGAGCATTCTTGTGTGAGTTCAGTAGATGGGTGACCGTTGCCTCGATAACTTTCGAACGAAAGGAGATAGCGACTTGCAATTTTCAGGGAAGGTTGCGTATCCGAAATGAAGAGTTGAGTTCAATTTTGGGCATAATCGGTCTAACGGTTTCCGAGTTATACCCATCTGGAATATTATTTCCTTGATAACTCAAAAAATAAATATTCGATCGAATTGAAGTTTGGTAACTAGTAGTAGAAAATCAACATAAAAACGTGTTTAAAATTTTGTGAGAACCGTACCCCTAGAAAATTCGAAAAAAATGACGAGAAAAAAAATTTTAAGAACCGTACCCCTAGAAAATTTCAAAAAAATCACGAAAAAAAAAATTGGTTCAAGCACTGACGTGAAGTCAGAAGCTTTTGCGCGTATGTTCTATTGTCCATTCTTCTGTATTGGACACCCTTAATCGAATTTACCATGGTAAATTCGATTAAGGGTGTCCAATACAGAAGAATGGACAATAGAACATACGCGCAAAAGCTTCTGACTTCACGTCAGTGCTTGTTATACTTACAATGCAACCCTCATCAGCATCCCGCACAAAACAATTTCCTTCTGAACTCGTCCACAGATCTATCAAACTCACAGAAAATGCACAGACAACACGAATTTGAATATATTAAATCAGGTCTACTCCAAAATGGATATAGCAGATACAGTTGTCCAGTCTTTCCGAAAAAATTGGTTCAAGCCCTGTGGACAGGAGCTTTCTGGCGCTCTAGTTCAAACAGACAAATTATATCTCCGAAAGTATTGGTTTCTCAGAGTTGAGAATTGAATCAATTTATTCTTATGATAGAACTGCATCATAAAGGAAATTCAATTCAAATAATAGTTCATTTATCTAGATTAAATGAGCAATCTGAGAATGAGAACTGCACCATGGAAGAAACCAAATTAAAATAGCTGAAATGAATTTGACTCTCTCTTGTAAAACAGGATGAAATGTACGAGTATGAACACAGAACATATAATAAAGCTTAGATAGAATAATTATAGCATTCAGTGAAAACATAGAAGTACGATTCATCATTGAAATTTAGAACTTCTTCTTAGCAGAAATTGAATTCAAACATCATATAAGAATTTAAATTCAACAAGAGTGCCAAAAATTATCAATCCAAAACCAATAGACGAATTCTACCCAACAACGAACTCATCCGAGATATTCATTCCTCAATTATATGATGAACGATATTATATATCTTTCCTCAAATCTACAATATTCCAGTTTTGTTTTTAGTGGAGATATTCTGAACTCAATATTATTAACTTACCATTACCATTCCCATCATCATATGGATTGACCATCGGCATGAAAATATCAACCAACAAAAAGTATGATATTATATTATCATTCTCATATTTATACGATTGCTCGAATGAAACAACGCCATGCCTCAAGAGAATAAGTTGACATTATAACAATTCATAGAATACCCACATAATAATTCTATCATTCTGTGAAAACGTAGAAATACGATTTACATTGAAATTTTGAAAAATCATATCTCCGAAAGGATTAGCTTGTTAGAGTTAAAAATGATATGAATGGATTCTCATGATAAAACTGCTTATCAAAAAAAATTTAATTTGGAATTTTTTTTTGTAAAAAAAATAATTTTTTTTTGTTACTCCGAAACCATTTGTCCGATTTTGCCCAATAACGAACTTAGCCGAGATATTTATCCCCCAAACCTACTCTGAAAATTTCAACTCTCTAGCTCATTCCGTTCGAGAGTTATCGTGCCTACCGCCGGCCTGCCGGCCGGCCGGACCGGCCGGACAGAATGAATTTCGATCACAGATTCTTGATCAGTGAGTGGAACCAAATCGTTTAAGACCATTTTCATCGAAAAATTCGAAAATTACAGACTTTTGGGCAAATTGATAAGCACTCAGTTCCGAGGAACTAGAGCGCCAAAAATCGTAAACATTTCTATGATCGAAAGGAAACTCCAGTGAATTATCCTCACAAAGCTTTTCTTCCTTTCATCTAAGGTGTTAGCAATAAAGCAGGTCGCATCTTTGAGAAACCGGTAATAAGAACTATTTCTACAGTGAACAATACAATTTCCCACATTTTCTGTTCGCCTAAAGATTCCATTCCCAATTAATCCAAAGGTGTATATTAGGGCTTCACGTGAGAGCCAGATTTTTCTCGTTTCGTCTCGATCTCGTCTCGGAAAAGCGAGATGACACGAGACGAGATGTTTTGAAAAATATTATGGACGATACCGAGACCACATATAGCCCAACACGAGAGTCTCGTTTTTGGTCTTGTTAATTTTTTTTTAAGAACTTTTTATTCAAAAAATTAGAAAAGAGAACAATATATTTTACAAAATATCAACTCTTATGACAAACTGTGAAATATTTCTTTTCTTATAGTAACATATCTCTTATCATAAATATTTATCCTTGCAGATTTTATATTTTAGGTTTGAATGTATTTTTTTCAAGATTGATGTTGAACTGTTGAAAGGGTTTCTTTGGCTCAAAATTTTCTACCTGGAATAGATCGTCTTATTTACTACAGATACAAACAGTAAACTTTTCATATATACGACTCGATCTTTTTCAACACCCACAGAAAACAATTGAATATGAAGAATTTCCACTATAATTGCCAATATATTTGTCTATATTATACATCAATCGTTCTAGAAATACTCGACTTTTTAAAAGATGTTTAATTATTAAGTTTGTTATGAACATGCGATAATTGAGATTATTTTTCAAGAAAAAATAGAATTCACAACCATAAAGACTGATGCGATTATGAATTTAATACTTAACGGACAACTTTTATTGCCCCTAAATCCCAATGCTCTTAAAATTTTGTCTCAATTTGAACAACTGTTCAAATTTATTGTTTTTTCTTGGGCTTCTTGTATAGCCGGTTTCTGAGGAATATAACATGTGGTTCATCTTCCGTTTATTCAGTTCATTAGAATTCAGTAGATAAACTGAAGATAAACTCCATTCATATGCCGTAGTGAAGATGTGAACAATTATTGTATACATCTGTGGAAATGCATATAATAAAACTGGCACAGAAATGAAGCTATTCAATATTTCGAAAAGTGTTAAAAGGAATACGCCAAGAACACCCTCAATGATCTACCCGCTGGGATAACTATACCAATGTGTCCAATTCTTCAAAAAAATGTATCGAAATCGATAGCCTCTTTAACGTCAACAAAACGTTCGAAATATTGGAAAGCTGAGTTTGGAAAATATTTGCTGTTAGAAAGAGCAAACAGGAATCAAAATATTTTACAGTGGTGGAAAGTGATGAATAAGTTCTTCCTACAATTTCCAAAATGGCGGGTGATTTATAAATGGCTACATCCGTATTTCTTGAAAGATTATTTTCTACAGCAGGTATGACCATGGCAAAAACAGGTACATAATTGGAAGATGATGTGATGAAAGCGTGATTATGTTTGAATTCTTGGACATCGATGAATTTAAAATAATGAAATTAACAGTGTTTAAAATTAAAAATAATATGCACATGTACGAATATTTTTGTATAAGAGAACAGTAAGTATAAATTATTCATTATTATATACCATATCGTTTATATGCATATTATAATATTGATTATCGTTATTCACAATTAAGCGAGACGAGACGAGACAACTGATAACGAGATGAGAACGAGACTTAATTTTTCGGGAATTGGCGAGAACGAGACGAGATATTTTATGCTCTCACCTACTCTCGTCTCGTGTGGAGCCCTAGTGTATATAAGATACCATGCTCTACTATATGAGATAACATGATCTAAATGTACAAGGTAATATACAGGGTGAGTCTTTGACCACTGCATTAATTTTAACCAAAGATTCCTCTCATCAAATGAAACACTTTTTTCATTTACCATTTTTCCAGATTCGGCTCAGGTAAAAAGTTACAAGAGTTTAAAGATTTCACAATGTAATACACTCCCGCATATAAATTATCTATGACATTGTTGGCGGTTTACAGCTTGATTCGGGATTCCAATGCTCAGGGACGGATCCATAAAAGTAGTGAAATTTCTGGAGTTTTCCATTTTAAAACATTCAATGAAGAATATCTCGAAAACGGTGCGTTTAAGGAGAAATGATGAAGAATAATATAATGTTCTAAAACGATGGAATATTCTTGAAATGACTCAAGAAAAACTTTATATGCTTTCTTTATGCTAATTTCGTTTAGTTTTATGAATCCACGAGTCCATAACTAGAAAATCAGTAGAAGTGGGAAATAACTAATATTATGAAAATATTTATCATAGTTATAGGAAACTTAGCGCCAACATTCATTTTATTCGAGAAAAGGATGTCAAAGCTAAAAAATAAAAACTGATTTTTTTCAAAATTTCAACAGCCTGTATCTTTTTACCTGAGCTGAATTTGGAAGAACGGTAAATGAAAAAAGTGTTCCATTTGATGAGAGGAATCTTTGGTTAAAATTAATGCAGTGGTCAAAGACTCACCCTGTATAGGTCGAACTACCAGACGTGTGAATAATAGCCTCCGTACACAGACACATCAAATTGACTTGATTCCAATCTCCTGAATCTCTTCCCTAGACCTGGTTGTCATGAGAGCCATGCCGATACGATTACTACGATTATTATAAATCCAGCGTATCCACGACTCACGGGATCAGAATGGAAGCTAAGCCAACACGAAGTTAGCGGCGCATGAACCACTAGATCTTTCTGCTTCCACTTCGATCGCGTGAATCGTGAAGAATGGAGACGCTGAAATTACAATAAAATTATTAGTAGTTGTATGGACATAGCTACATGTAAACGTAGTTTAGAAAATAAACTGAGGAGATTGGAATCGCGTCTCGCGTCGATTTGGTGTGCATACGAACACCAAATTGCATTACGGAATACTGAAGCACCCTCAGCTCTCTTCAAACATCAAGCAGATAGAGGTCATAAAATTAACGTTGCTAGCAGCAGATCCATGGCAACATGGGAGCCCGTCAAATTGAGAGGAATCCAGATTGCCTCTACAAACACGACGATAGTAAGAGCGTTCACACACGGGTATACCGACACGATTCCAGTCTCCTGAGTCCCTTTACTACACTTGTTTTCCATGGAAACCATGCTGGTACGATTACTACAATTGAAATGTTAGCGTCGCCACGACCGAAATGGAAACTAAACCTCCAATACGAAGCGACGGACGAACAGCTCGATCTTTCTGCTTCCATTCATTCACGTGAATAGTGTATACTGGATACGCTGGAATTACAATTGTAGTAATCGTTTGCGCAAGGTTCCCATTGATCCTAGTATAGGAAAGGGAATCAGAAGATTGTTATCACGTCAATTCGGTATGCCCGTGTGCGGACGCTCTTGGAGATTATCTGAAACATGGAATCATTTGATTTCTCACACAATCAATGAGGTTTGTATTAATCCACTAAAGATGATTCACTTATCATTAATGGAGGATATGATGATGTAATATAATTAACTAGGGACCGATTTCTTATGTGGTGAAACAACATCTTGTACACTTGGCAAATTTGCTGCAAGATATCCACATAATCGAAAGCCATCATAAAAAGTATTGAAGAGTCTTCACCACGCTACGATCTGCATAATTTCGAAGAATATTTTTCTTTTCAATTTTCATTGTCATCTGAAATTTTTCAAATAGAGTATTCATCCGTAACGTCATGATTAAAACAGGATTTCGTTGTCTCTAATTATAGAAGGTCTCATGGTATAGTAGGAAGCGTGTTAGGTTACGGTGCAGGAGGTGGCGTGCTAGAAACTTAATGTGTTCGAATTATTCCGTAATTTATTGCCAGATCAAATCATAAATATTATTATAGGTCTATGGTCAGTGAGTACATGGCATGTTTTGAAATTCAGAAAAGCTGTCAAAGTTCAACGTAGATCTCAATTGATTCGATTCATGTTTCTACAGGTAGGAAAATATTGTCTTCTCAAAATCGATTTATAATTACTAGATCTAAAGAATTGGACCAAAAATGTATAGATTTTCTATAGATCGGTTGAATGCATTCATTTCAAATTCTTTGAAAAAAATTTAAAGAGCACTGACCTGAGCTCCTTCTGCTTTGTCACGCTTGTTCAAATTCATAGTCAAATCGGTCACCTATATCTGACGAATAGTTTCTGAGGGAGGGGCAGGTTGTTTTTGAGTTTTTTATATGTTGTAGTTTTACGATCCCCACAAAATTTTGCATATATTATGTCTTCGCGTCTATACTATTCAAGTGTCTACCGAGTATCAATTTGATCAAATCAGTTGGTATTTAGAGTCAGTGGGAATACAAAATTTCCGAAGGCTATAACTCCTGATCCGCACGGCGTATTTGCTCATTAACGAACTTAGTCGGTTCATTTGAACTCCTTACCTACCTGCAAATTTCAACTCTCTAACTCAGACGGTCAGAATTGAGTTTGAACTCGGATACTTTTTGGCGCTCTTGTTCCTCGGAACAGAGTGCTTGTCAATTTGCCCAAATGTCTGTAATTTTAGAATTTTCGAAGAAAATGGTCTTAAACGATTTGGTTCGACTCACTGATCAAGAATCCGTGGCGAAATTCATTCTGTCCGGCCGGTCCGGCCGTCCGGCTGGTCCGGCCGGCCGTAGGCACGATAACTCTCGAACGGAATGAGCTAGACAGTTGAAATTTTCAGAGTAAGTTTGGGAAATAAATATCCCGGTTAATTTCATTATTCGGCAAAATCGGACACGTGGTTTCGGAGTAACAAAAAAAATTTTCCAACTCTAACAAACTAATACTTTCGGAGATATGATTTTTCAAAATTTCAACAATAATTCTATATATCTACATACTACATATCCAACATGAGATGATTCATAGACCTACGTTTTGAATTTGATCATGAAAATTCTTGAAAACTGACGCACATTTTACGATGCAGTTCTATCACACGAATCCATTGATATAATTCCCAACTCTGAGAAACAACTTTTGGAGATATGATTTGTCAAAGATTGATCAAGAGCGCCAAAGCTCCTGTCCACCGGGCTTTCCCACATTTTTCTTATTAATATTATAGAGACTGTATTGAACAATGGCAAGTAGAATGCTACAGGATATATGGGAAACTATTCAAAAGGGTCTCAAATATACCAGAGAAAACCCATTTTTTTATAAGTTTCAACTAAAGATTCACTTATATCCGGAAAATCTTGGAGAATTTGAGTTCCCGTCAAAGTGGAATGCCGAAAGGAATTTTCGAAAAAAAATTCAAAGCAGTTTCAAATATACCAAGAAAATACCACACTAATAACTCCACTCTATTCAACTACAAATTTTGGCGTCTGAAATATGTTTTGGAAACGATGTTTCTATCTTCTGAGATTAAGTGTTTTATTTTTTATTATTGATAAGGGGTTACGTTGCACCGCGACCTTGAGATCTATTGTGCTTAAGTGTTACTGAAGAATGCGACCAATTTATACACTCGAATATGGATTGACATCATCCCTTTAGTCATAAAATGATTAGTGAGAACAATGAGTCATTGATAGGGGGTTACATCATTATTGAGTAAAATATCTTTTCTCTTAGGTATATATTTCGATACCTTGAAGCTTTCCTAAGTACGATTCATTGGAATCTATTGGAAACTATTTGTCGGAATATTTAGAAATTGAGTGAACATTTTTTAAAATGTGATTTGCAACAGCAGATTTATCGATGTTGTTGATCTGAATATGTCCCGTATGCTCCTTGTATCGCGTATCATGTTACTTGTATACTGTTACCCGATTTTAACATGTCCAGAAATTTATCGAATCTATGGGGTGTCGTTTAATTTTTGTGAAAGCTTGGAAACAGTTTTCCATTTTCATTTCTTTCGTTAGGATTATTTTACTTAAGAGATTTTTATCTTTAGAGGAGGCTTAACAAGGCTCAGTTTAGTTGAATTTGTTTGGAGCTACAGATCACTGATGAAGGCCAAGAACCCAGAAACGCGTCAGTTCTTGATTCACCACAAATCTATGAAATCCCCTGGGTTTAATTTGATTTGTAAAATCTATTCTGCTATTCTGCATAAGTATTTTCATTTTACGAACCCATTTCGAGAACCTATTGACGGAACGATCTGAACTTATTGATTTGTTAACAACGGGATCAGCCATTTTTCAATATTATCTTTATATTTTTTGATAATTTTCATAACTATTTCTTGAGAATTATCAACACATATAAAGATAAAAATCCTTACGAAAGAAATAAAAATCGATTCAAGCAGTGGGGTGAAGACAAGTGCTTTTGCGAGCATGTTCTATTATTTCTTCACATCTATTGGACACTGTTAATCGAATTTACCATCGATAAAGACCGTTTTCTTAGCTTTTATAAGATATGAATATGGAGAATCGTCTAACACAGAATTTTTAATTCTGAAATATTTATTCTAACATAATTAATATTCTTTAATTATCCAATAATATACGACAAACCTTATGAGTCAAGTCATTTCAGGATACGATAATCACGAAGTCTTCATCTAATTACTGAGTTTATTATTGGATCGGATTTGTATATTTTGATTTATTAAGGAAATAATAAAAAAATTTCAGATGTGTATAACTCCAAAACTATTTGGCAGATTAACAAATTCAAATTACGCATTCGAATGCCTGAAAATTGCAGGTCGCTACCTATTTCCGTTCTCAAGTTATCGTAAGTATTTTTTTAAATTTTCTAGTAATACGATCCTCGCAAAATTTTACACATATCTTTATATCGATATTCCACAACAATTCACCAAGTTTGAATTTGATCTGATCTGTTTTTTTTGAGTTATCGAGAATATAATATTCCAGTTGGTATAATTGGTGGCAATTATGCCCATCAACGAACAAAACTATCTCACTCGGATGCGCAACTTACCCCAAAAATTGCAAGTCGCTATCTCTTTCTGTTCAAAAGTTATAGTGGCAACGGTCACCCATCCAGCTATTGAACTCTCCCAAGGCTGCTGCGATCCCCAACAATATTGATCCGATCGTCTTGAAATTTGGAATTTGGCTGTAAACTTAAGTTTTCAAGCCTCTAACTAAATTTCAGCGATGTCGGAAGAATAGTTTCAGATACATAGGATTTTTTTTTATTATTTTCAATGATCTTTTGAAATGTTCTAATCATCCAACGATTCTCATGAAATTTTGCATTAATTTATGCTTTGGCATTCTACAACTCATTAGCATGCTTGAATTGGATCGGTTTCGTATTTTTTGACTTATTCAGTAAATTACAACAAAATTAAATAGATATAGCTCCGCAACCGAAACTCAAATGTCACATTCAGAGGCGCAGAGTGAGATAAATAATATTTTTTAATATTTTATTTTTAGCTTGCTGCTGATACGATCGTCACAAAATTCCCTATCTTACATTATGTCGTTATTCTACAACTTGTTATCAAGTTTCAATTCTATCGGATCTGTATTGGTTGAAAACAAAATTTGTCCTCGGAAATCGGTGGGCCGATTATGCCTTGTCCGTCTCATTTGGACGCTCCACCTGCCCTGAAAATTTCAAGTCGCTATCTCTTTCCGTTCTGATATTATCGTGGCAACCGGACATAATCAAATTTGACCTCGAATTCTTCATCAGTCAGTCGGACCTAATCGTTTGAAACCATTTTCGGCATAAGAATCGAATATTAAAGACATTTGGTCAAAATGATAGCACGCTATTCCCCAGAACATGCGCCCAAAACGGAAAAAAGGTTTCCAAGCTTTCACGTTCCATCCGAAAACAAACAGCAAACTGCGGAATATTCTTAAAAAGGTCAATATAAAATTGGCTTTCAAAACTTTTAACTTCTAGGAAATATATTCGATATACGCCGGACCAGAATCATTCTCATAAGAGAGGTATTATATAAATAGTGGAATGGAAATCAAACGGGACACATTCAGAACGACAACATCGATAAATCTGCTGTTGCATATCACGTTTTAACAACTGTCCACTCAATTTCAGAAAATTCCGTCGTATTGTTGAAAAATTCCAATAAATTGTACTTGAAGGTATCGAAATGTATAAGAGAAGAGTTATTTATGTACCAAGGACGAAAAACTGTCTATTATAGTCGACAGTTCTTCACCGAGGTGCATATTACATTTTTTCGTCAATCTCCACATATTTTATGAATTTCGGACGTCTTAAATAATTTCACAATAGCAAATGACACATACACTTATGTTTGTATTGAACCGTATCCTTAGTTATTCTTACTGACACTTATGTTTTTATTGAACCGTTTCATGCCATATTCATAGTGACCACGGCGGACGAGGAAGTAATTTTGCGGATCAGAAAGTACTTTCACTACAAACCGTTTGCTGAACTTCATTTACATAAACATTCTTGAATTGACCTATAACATGATAAAAATATGCATCAAGCTACGAAATGCTCTGTTTTAAACATTCGCAGGTTTCTTCATAAATTGTCGGAATTTTTGATAGGCGGGTCCTATGCTTTCATTGCCTGAACGACGACGATCGTTAGGAACAATCTACATGGAGTTATGAAATTTCCGGCCTGCTCCACTACTTGAGTAGCATGTTAACATAATGGAGAAACTCCATTCAACTGAATAAATAGCCCCTTTTAATTCAGCCAGAGACACGACCCTCCAGCTCCTTACGAAATCTCCACAGAACAAGTTTCCTTATCTAATTTGCTACTTTCTTCTAACGTGTTTGCGAACATTGCCTCCTTCGAAATCTGACAGGGTAGGATAATTTACTATGGAGCGCCGGAGTCGTTTCATGGAATTTTTCTTGCCTGGAAGGAAAATTGATGATGAATTCTGGCGTGGATTTTTAAGATGCGCTTCCAGAAAACCTGCATCTTCAACTACGCAGTGTCTTTGTGATTAGTGGTGGAAAGAATACTAAGAATTCGAGAGCTTTGCATTATGGTTCTTCCAAATGTCGAATAATCTCTGGAAAATTGGGAATTTAGTTACAATTAGCGATATTGATTGATTGAATGATAGATAAAATGATGATACAGGTTGTCAAGTATAAGATGGGAGTCATGTTTATGGCAGATAAAGGACACATAGACCATCACAAAATACCCACATATATAGTATATGAGTACAAGATTCTGATATATATGGTGTGTTTCAAATTGGAATGGAAATTAAAACCACTTCATCTCACCGACGAAATCCCTGATTATCCTGACATTTTGAATGAATATAACACTCAGCGGGTTCAAAAATACTGTCGTAAAATATCGATTTTCAGGATCGCATGCCAAAAATTTGAACAGATTTATGAAGTTCGTGAAATCACCATCTATAGTTATTTTAATAATACCTTCGATATCTGTGTGAATTATAGGATTTAGTTATTCAGTTAAAATAATATTGAATGCCACCATCAAGGTTGTCAAGCATGAATTTTTTTATTGGTACTATGAAAATTAAGTACTGAAAAAATTCTGGCGCCTATAGGGTAGATCAATGAACAATTAATAATCCGGGGTCGAAAAATTTTTATCGTGATTTTTCAATTAGTTATCATTATCTAGATAATGTACAATTTCTTGCAGGACGAACTTTCGTGGAGCTATTTTTAAAAGGCCTTGGAATAGATTCCCGTTGGAAAAATTAAGGAATTGCAACTTTTGCTTTGTTATTAATCCTTCACCGCATTAATTTTTATTAGGCAATGAAAAAATTAAACTCGTAAAGAATATCATCTCTGGTTTGAGATAAAAATACTCGAAAAAAGTATAGGTACGCAAAAACTTGTATATCTTTTCGAAAAAACTGGTTTGTGCCACATATGGGACATCATGCAACAAGAAAATAATAAAGCATAAGTGTCAGAATAGTATATTCTAAAACAAGTTGCAGAATGGGCTGATATTCAAACACGAATGCGAAATTCGAAAACGAGCGACGAAGGAGCGAGTTTTCGAACGCATGAGTGTTGGAATTGCCTTCTGCAACGAGTATTAAACGATATTTTCTCTATTTCAGGCAAGTTTTGTAAAATACTGTTGAAATTTGATGAAAAATTCGGATTATACATCCTAGTGACTTTTGTATTGTATTTCGGCAGTTGGTGTGACTGTTACGAAAGTTGACAGATTACGGGCATGGAGATCAGATTTAAAACAGTTTCCTAATAGCATGAATGATTCAAAATTAGCAAGATGGAATTCTCTAGTACCATATTTTTTAATGAAAATAAAGCTTTTCCTCAACAATAATTTCACTATATCCAGATTATATTGTATTGTCACTTGACCTATGGTGAAATTTGATAGAATCGAATGTCAGTGCTGACTACCACAAAACGAAAAATATAACAAGAAACAATGCGGGAATGAGTTCATTCCAGCACTGTTTTTAGTGCTGGAATGAACTCATTACGATACTGAAATAGAGAAAATGTATTCTGTATTGAAGCGTAGAAAATAGTTTTTGTCCTTGTTAAAACACAATGTAATTTGACATTTCACACAAACTACAAAGTTTTCACTAAGCAGTCCGGGTCTCTACATCATATGTGTTTCTTGCCAATGTGGTAAATGATCAAAACTATCCTTGCGCACGTCTTCTATGGGATTACCATTTATCTATTCATAACCCTCACAATTGCACCAATCAAATTATTAAACAACCTTTCATCAAAAAATGCCAGCTCACTTCACTAAATTCTAATTTTCTCGCAAACTCATATTTGTAACATAACTCCTTCTTCCACTTGCCCCTTCATATAGTCAAGCCACTCTGCTACATTATAAATTCATCCTTCGAAACTGGATTTTTTCCTGCTTCACTAAAAAAAGCAATTGTGAAGCCCATTCACAACGAAGGAGACCAGATAATCTCACCAAATATAGGCCCATTAGCTGGATCCTTTTGCAAAAATACTTGAAAAAATTCTTGCTAATCGGTTACTGAACTTCTTCCAGAAATTCAAAGTCTTATCTAACAATCAGCATGGTTTCACAACAGGTAAAGTAACGGAAACGGCAGTGTTCGAGTTCACTCAAAGAATGTATTCATCTCTCGAAAAAGAAAGAATTCCAGCAGGGCTATTTGTTGATCTTTCTAAAGCCTTTGATTTCGTAGATCACAAAATTCTTCTGCAGAAACTAGAGAGGAAGGCCATTAGAGGCATACCTTTACATCTGATCGAGAGTTACCTGAACAATAGAAAACAGGTTTCTGGACATAAAGTCTGTTCATCAGAAGAAGCCTTACTAGCTGGAGTACCTCAAGGTACTATCATAGGACCCATCCTATTTATCGTTTACGATGATGATCTGCCAGAGATTTTGGAGGAGGAGGTTGTTGATGGCAATGTCCCAATGACCAATGATGCTTTGGATTCGAAAACAGCTAATTATCGAGAACAGAGTGAGTTGGATCTAAATGCGTAGGTACTTATAAGCTGATGACACCAATGTTATTGTATCATCTCATAACTTAGTCAGTGTATCAGAAGACCTAACATCTGATGCATTAAAGATTGATGAATGGTGTATCTCCAACTCATTAACACTAAATTCGGATAAAAGCAATATAATGTACTTCGCCAATATTAGATCAATTTTGGCTTATTCCCAATGCATCAAATTTAAGGAAACTAGCACATTAACTAGCTCAATTACTATACTCCTGGGAATAACTATCGATAGACAACTAAATCGGGCAGAACACTGTAGTGAATGGGAACCTAAATTAAATTCAGTAATTTATACAATGAAGGCTATTAGAAATCAAGTTGATGTCAACACATTAAAAACTATTTATTTCGCAAAATTCCAATCACTATTATCAGACGACATTATTTTTTGGGGATCTAGTTCATAAGCTGGGCATATATTTATTATTCAGAAGCAAGCCATTAGAACCATGTTTAATATGAAATTCAGAGCATCATGTAGAAGTATTTTTAAGTCGAACAATATTTTAACTTTACCGGGCCTGTATACTTACCGTACCTAACTATTTTGTTCCAAGCATCCACATTATCTGGAAGAATATAAAAATAATAACTCTTCAAGGAGAATTCATGATTATTTTATTCCAATTCATAAATTTTCGATCACTAAACGGAGCACGTTGTATATGGGTATAAAATTGTATAATTCTCTCCCAATTGTCATGAGAGGTATTTCTGATTATAATGCATTTCGTAGGGTACTATTTATGTTTATATTAAATTGTGAACCATATTCCAACGAAGAATTTATAGATTTTTGTAGAACATAATGGTAATTCCAAATTAGTTATCTTTGACTTGTTTTCATTTCATTATTGTAATTGTACGATTATGATTCTGAGAATAAATGATTACACGGGTCAACACAAAAAATTACCTAAACCTTAAAGTATTAAATTTCGATTTTTTAATTCGTAATTTGACAAAAAAAATATATAGCATGAAAAAGTTTTTTTTGTATTTAGGAGACCGATTGAACGATGTTTTTCAAAATTTTTGGTTTTAAGTGTCAATTAAAGATAAAACCATTTAAGTGAATATTTTTATTAAGTTTCAATATCGAAACAAGTTACAAAAAGTAGAAAATAATTTAAAAGTGCACGGTTTTACATTTTCTTTTATGTTCGTCAGTACTTTCAATAAACCCTCAATAAGCCCCAAATATAGTCTCCCATCATGTTTTCATTGTATTGGCCTTGATAACGTTGTTCGAAGCTCAAAATGTCCCTATGAAAACGTTCTCCTTGCTCTTCTGAATACGCTCCCATGTTGTTTTAAAATTGATCTAAATGAGCATGCAGCTCATGTTCTTTTGATGACATCCTGGAGCCCATGGCCGCAGGATATCCTCAGCTAGCTTTTTGTAGTTTTTTGTTTTGTTATTTCCCGAAAATCCAGAAAAAACTGCTTTGAAATTGTCCCAGCTTGCTTTTTGAGAACGATTTAGCAACGTTGGAAATTTTCTGTCTGATTTGCGGACCAACAAAAATCCCAGCTTCAACCTTCGCTTCAGCAAAATGCATCAGCATCATATTTACACTCTCGCCACGACATTTTCAGTTATTCTGGACTTCTACAAGACACCTGATCGTTGTTTATCACTCAGGTGCCATCTAGAAGCACTGCCTGAACATTAAAACCCAATTGTCGTCGCACGGTATTTTTGAATGCATTTAAAATAATTGAAATTTTAAAATGAGTATTTTTACTATAACTATCACAACAGCAAACTTTATACCAAAAAAAGTTATTTTCTTCTCGTTTTTGTTTATAATAAACCAGAAAATCATAAATTCAACTTTAGTACGAAGAACAAACATTTTTTCGTAGAGCCGTGTTATTATTATTATTTTTCTTCCCCGCTCTAGAGGAAAAACCTTTTGTAGGCCCGCCCTGAGAGGGTCCGCTTTTCTCAGGAGTGTGAGACTCCAGATGTTGATTGGTTACTCACTAAATAACCTCTCACACGTTCCTTGCAGTAGTTCTTCGTCCTGCCCTTACAGCGTCTCTTAACAAAAGAGATGAGCTGCAAGCGGCCTTCATAGTTGATGGGACCTGATGACTCAAAGTGATCCGAGCAACACCACTTTCTGCATTCTGTGCGCTAAATCCTTGGCCAAAGATTTGCAGGCCGGAATAATCTTCAATTCAGTCACGCAGTTCGCTCTCATTCCGTCTAGGCATGCTATGGTTAGTAGGACCATCCTAACCTTATGCCTTGGATACAGGATCCCAAGTTCAAACATTAAATCCTTGTTTTTCTACCTCTTCTGTTCTTCTTTCATCACCACATTATTTTCTGCGGGGGAGGAAAATTCGACGACAAACAATTCCTTGAGATCTTCGTCCAGCAGAAGTGTACCTGGCTTTATGGCGTGGATTTGCCGAGTTGTTGGAATCGCATAGTTCCAGTAGATGCGAGCTCTGCCATTTTCAACAACTGCCTAAATCTCCAGAGGCACATATGGTAGCACTGGTTCCTTGTCTTTACCATAAACCTCTCTCAGATGGAAGTAGATAATTCGGAGTGCCACATTGTGTCTTTCCACATATCCTGATGGAGCATGGACTCTGCAAGCAGACAGAATATGCATAATAGTTTCTCGCCGGCTGTGGTATGCTCTGCACGTTTTTAGGGAGTTCACTTCCATGATATTCTTTTTATACCATCTGGTATTTATATCCCCATCTTGACAAGCTATAACAAATCCCTCCGTTTCCGACTTGAGTCCAGCGTACTTACAAAAGGCGAAGGATAATTCTTCCGACAGGCCCTGATCTTTCAAACTTCTGAATTATATGGAGTGCAGGTATTTACTCATGTGATCTTCGAGTAGTTTCGTCAGTTGTGCCTGCCTTATCTCTCTGACAACTCTTCTTTGGTCTGTTGGCGAGATAGGTATTCCTGCTAGCTCATGATCAATGGATATGCCAGTTATACAGAGCTCCTCCAAAGCACTCTGACCAGCCCTGAATAGGAATGCTCCTCCATCCCTTATTTTATGATTAGCCACCATTTTCAGAAGCGGGACTTCGCTTCTCAATATCCTTATTGGCATTTCCAACGTTTGCTGATGGTGTTGGTATTCCAAACTTTGCAAACCTCTGCCTCCTTGCGTTCGTGGAAGGCATAACCTTTGAATCAATCAGTTGGGATGCAGGCCACGATTCATGTTCGTCACTTTACGAGTGGTTCTGTCTAGCTCGAGAATTTCATTTACTGTCCAGTTGACTATCCCGAATGAGTAGGTGATTATCGATACTGCCAAGATGTTCATAGCAGATACTTTATTTTTCCCGGACAGCTATGATTTTCATATATCTCGGATCTTCTTTTTCTAGCTAGCTGTTAAGACATCCTTGATTCGGGTTGTCTCCAGTGCACCTCGTTGTCTCATCCCAAAGAGTTTCTATGTTTCTTCCTCTTCAAGGTGTCGAATGATTATTCCCCCTTCTAGGTCAATGTCTTCTCCTGTTCCTTCAATTCTTCCTCTGCTTAGATGAAAAACAGCACATCTGTTCAAACCGAATGACATTCCTATTACTGAGGTTTATTCGGCAACGATATTCAGTAGTTGCTGCCTTGGAAGAAGCGTTCAGTTTCAAGTCGTCGATGTAGTGGAGATGTGAGATCAGATGTTCTCTTCTGCCTGGTGGCCCGGCCTTGTACCCTATTCTGCTTGCCCTCAACTCGGTTGTATATGGTAGAAGTGTTATGCAGAACAATAACGGGCTTAGTGAGTCTCCTTGGAATACGCCTCGCCTGTATCTCACCCATCCAGTATAAGCGGTCCGACCTCCGGGTCGAATGGCGAACTTAGTTTTCCATAACGCCATGATGTTAGGGTGGACTTTGAGCATCTCTAGCAGCCGTATTAATGTGTCAAATGCTTTCGAGTAATCTAAACATTATGTATGTAGGTCGAGCTTGTAGAGTTTCGCATCTTGGAAAATGCTTTTGTCTATAAGGAGGTTGTCCTTGCACCCCTGTGCTCCTGTTCTCGCTCCTCTTTGTTCGTGGATTTGATTCCACAGTGGTCCAATGGACTCCAGAATCCGATGTTGAAGAACACTTATGAGAATGTTATACAACGTATTCAGACAAGTGATTGGGGATTGGGCGGTAGTTGGTTGGCTGTCCTAGATACCTGATTTCGGTATCAGTACAGTTCTGCCCTCTACCAACCATGAAGGAATTGGTAAATTACTATCTCACTGAATAATCTAGCTATGCATTGGTGGGTAGCATATTATTATTATTATTATTATTACAAACGGACGGACAGATCCGAATTTGATACACCGAATTCTATGATTTCGTTTCCTACACTCGGTACCTATGGAAGTCATGCCCGTACAATAGAGTACTGCCACAACGAGGGTGCCAAAGTCGGTTGAGGGTAAAAGAAACCCAACTTCTATAGGAAGTAGGTAATTGAAGTACTCACGTACAGGGTAAACCAATATAAACAAAGATCGGAAATGTCCGAATTTATCCCACCCTGGACCCGTTTCTTTATTTTCGGAAATTGTAGACGGAAGCAGTTAAAAAAGGTGATACGATAGGCTGCCTTCTATATTTCAGGATTGGGAAACTCTAGTGTTGCAAGCTTGCAACTGATAGATCATGGGGTGGAAACTCTCTCACTAAAGTCTGGTCCGTGGAAATAGTTCGAATAATTCCAGTCATTTTGAGGATGTCTCTGCCTTCGCGATTTGTGGATCACGTGATGACACCACGTGATACTTTATCAGCTGTCCGCTACTGGCCCCTTTGTTTTTACTTTTGCATAATTTTTGTGGAATCGGTGTGTTGTAAAATAAACTTTTTCGAATATCAATGTTTGATGTTCGGCAAAAAACTGTAAGAATACAAGTAAGGTGAGTAAGTTGCACAGGCTTCCGAAAGATGATAAGGGGAGTCCTTTTTAGGTTTAGGTATTCTTAGTACTTTATTGCTCACCGCATAAAAACTATTTCAATCGACCAAAGGAATCACAAGATGCTTTGAATCTGTTTCATCAAGACGATATTGACCAAAGGGCCAGAAAATACCCACTAAAATTACTTATACAAAAACAAGAACAAAATAGTGAATAGAAAATGGAACATACATATTAAATCTCTTTTTTTGACCTGCATACGATTGTTTATTTGTTGTGGGGTTAGTGTTTGTATATATGAGCAATAAAGTACTTAATTATTAACCTACTTTATTGAAATTTTGATATATCCAAAAAACTTTTATATCATCGTTTTCAGCGGATATGGCTAGAAGGAACAGGACGCTTGGATTTGATTGCTAGAGCTAAAATATTAATCTAAGAACACCGCGACATTCGTTCCAACTATTTCAATCCGTCCGAATCTATAACAAATATCAGGGTGCAAGTTGTTATTCCACCTGGTGTCATTCCATCGCTATGCTTGCCAATGGATGTTCGAATACAAGGTAAATGGAATTTTTTCATTATATGGTTCATATCTTGAATGATAATAGTTGCAGGAGCTTGCACATAATCTCAGTTAAATATGCAGATTCAAAAACCTGAAGTCTTTGTGAATGTCTGCTTTCATATAACTTGAAAAGTTGATATGCGTCCTCGTATAATTAATGCAATTCTCTGATATTTGAATTTCTATTACTAGATCCACATGCCATTGTAGAAAAAAGTAGTTCCATTCGAAAGCAAGCAGGAACTTCACGTTCATTTAAGATTTCAATTTATTGATATTATTTCATTTAAAGTTGTAAATTTCAATATGATATATATGTTGATATTATCCATGATATAAAATCCTTGATGATTTGCATGAATATGCATGTATATTCCTGGATGTCCAAGAAGTTCACTATGTGGCCGAAGTGGAACCACAAATGCTTGCTACCCCACGTAACGTATTTTATGTACTAATATAAAATGAATATATAAAATTGAATTGTTATAATTTCTCTTCAGGAAAAACGAGAAGGGGATGTAGGAAAGGAAGACTCTCCCAGCTCTCCCCAGAGGCTATGGAAATATATAAAATTTAAACTGTATTGACCCGCAAAATAAGAAGGATTGTTGAAAAGAATGAAGGCCTGAAATTAGTAGTCAAAGAGCTAGGTTATGCATGCCATTCTTTCGGACACTTGATGAACACAACAAGCTTTCATTTTCTCCAGTCTCAAAACTTGAAACCCAAAGAAGGCGTTATACTGTAAATGAGAAAATTCTTTTTTACTTTATTCAAAAATAGCCCTCAGTCATACAACTGCTCACCAACATTTTTGCGGTTCCATACAGAAAAACTTTGTTAAAATTATTGCATTAAGTTGATTTCAGAACGTATCAATTCTAGCGTTATGGATTCAATTAAACTTAAGCTTGAGAGAATGGATGAGAAGCAAAAATTTTGTTCCATTTTGTTTGTTTGATGAAATGTCGATCGAGCCTTCTCTGCAATATAACAAGGCGAAGGATTTATTTGAAGGCTTCCAAGATATTGGACTTTCAGGAAATTGTTCTTCTAATATTGCAGACAAGGTTATGGTCTTCATGGCTAGGGGAGATTTTCATAAATAGAAACAAACAACCCTGGCTTATTTCTTCAATCATGGTGGAATGAAAAGTGATGATCTTCCCAAATTTCTTGAAGATATTGTTAGGCCTCATGTCGTGGCACTTATTTGTGATCAAGGTTTTGCAAATGTAGCTGCTATAAATAGGCTATATATAGAGAAACAACTGGGTGATTTTCACGTATACAAAATGTTTTTAACATTATGTTGTGCATAATGATATCAATTTTTTTATTATATTATATTTCTAATTTGATTCTGTCCTTCTAAATGTATATTCGAGTAGAATATATTTCCACATTATGTTGTGCATAATGATATCCATTTTTTTTTTACTATATTTCACATTGGATTTTGTCCTTGTAAATGAATATTGGAATTAAGGCAGCCATTCATTCAACCGCTCTTACATATTCAAAGGTATGGATTAGGGATGATTTTCATGTAGAAAATGTTTTCCACATTACGTTGTATATAATGCTATCTGTTTTGACACTCTTGTTCCTCGGAACAGAGTGCTTATCAATTTGCCCAAATGTCTGTTATTTTCGAATTTTTTTATATTATATTTCACATTTATTTTTTTTCCCATATGAATATTGTGAATATTGACAACATTGAATAGCTCCTTCAAATTTGAAGGTATATAAGGATAATTTTATTGAAGAAAGTTTTTCTCGCATAAGCTATATAATAATTGTTTTCTCAAATATGTCACACTAAATTTTATTTTCATGCCAAATGTATTTTTTAATTTTGATATTCTTTCTTTTTCTAATATACATGTACATTAATTCATATGAAATGTTGAACTTAAATTCATGAATCTGAATATAATTTTATTAAAGAGAGTTTTGGGACTTCATTTGTTTTCTTTCGATTACAGCGAAAACCATTGTTCCAAAAACATTGTCAAATGCCAGGTTGACGATAATTCGTCAACTTTGTGTTTGGCAGTGTTATGGAATATAATTATGCAATATAATAGAATATAGGATATATGGGATATATATTTGAATTTCCCGCTCGTTCGAACTTCAAATAATTCCCGTCCGGCACCGCTAGTGTAGCAAGGAACCGAAATAAGGCTAGAGTGGCCCATCTATAGTATATCTTGTCTATGTGATAGATCTATCGTAAAGTTTGACATTTTTGAGGTTTTGACATATTTGTGTTGTTTCTAAACAATTAAGTAACTCCATTAATCTAAAAGATTCATCTCGATAAAAAAATAGTACTGTGAACATTTTCTTGCGATTATTTTTCACAACTTCCGACGTGGATTAACTCAGCAACAGTGCATCAATGAACTGAATTCAACATTTGGCGATGAAGCTCCATGAAGAACCATTGTTTGTCGAAGGTATGGTTAATTCAATCGAGGTTCGCTCCAAGACAAATTTCGTGAAGGTCGTCTAAAATCAGTTGTTGTTCCGGAAACCTTTGATGCTGTGCGCGAACAGATATAGAAAGATCGTCATGTGACCTCTCGTGAGATTGAGACAACCTTAGGCATTAGTGGGACATACATTCAATGATTCAATATTGCATGAACATTTGACTGTAAAAAAAATTTATTCTCGTTGAATTCCACACAATTTGTCAATTGTTCAAAAAAAGGCTGGTGTCGATTGGTCGAAAGAAATGCTCAGAAAATACTATCGTCTATGACATCGTGACAGGTGACGAATCGTAGGTTTAAGCGTGTGAGTCCAAAAGTAAACGGCAGTCGATTGTTTGGGTATCTCAAGACGAGCATGTTGCTGAAAAAAACTTGACATGTTGCAACCGCAGAACAGTCAATTCTGAGTGGTACACAACCATTTGTTTGCCATTTGTCTTCCAAGAAATGAGGAAAAGTAACCGCCGAAGATGGATCACTCTTCACCACGACAATGTGAGCTCTCACACATCGGCTCAAACAACGGTATTTACTCAAAACGTGGATGTGATGAGTCATCCGCCGGATAGTCCTGACTTGGCACCGAGTGACTTCTTTCTATTCCCGTACGTATTAAATAACCTGAGAGTTAAACGTTTTTCGACTCCTGAGGAAGCGGCTAATGCGTTCAGAATGCGTGTTTTAGAGATTCTTCACACAAAGTGGCAAACTTGATTCTACAATTGGTTCAAACGCATGCAGAAGTGTATAGATCTTCTTGGGGAATGTTTTGAAACACAATGAAGTGATTTTAGATGATTAATATTTGTTTTTGTGCGTATGTTCTGGGGAACATCGCGTTATCATTTTGCCCAAATGTCTGTAATTTGTAATCTCGAGGTCAAATTTGATTCTGTCCTGCCGGCCGTCTGGCCGGTCGTTGCCACGATAGCTTGAGAACGGAAAGAGATAGCAACTTGAAATTTTCAGACTAGGTGGCGCATCCCAATAGGACGGAGAAGTTTGTTAATGGGCATAATCGGCCCAATGGTTTCCGAGTGATCATTTTGTTTACAACCAATACTAATTCTGCGGTATAGGAAAATGCACCTACAAGAAAGAGTTTCTGGAGAAGGAGGAAACCAAAAGAGAGACACTCTGGCGGAATCTTCCAGGTTTGGTTCATTCCAAAAAGTTCCTTAGGAACTTTAAAGAAGTGAGATCCAAAAGGTATCTGGATCTCTGTAAGAATAAGTTACACCTGGTCACTGGCTTCCTCACAGGACACTGTCGCCTCAGGAAGCATTTGATGAGAATAGGTTTATCAGATACTGACGAGTGCAGATTCTGTGGGGAGGAGGAAGAAACTCCTCTTCACCTTGTTACAGAATGCCTCGCCATTGCAAGTCAGCGAAAGGAATGCTTTGGACAGGAAACTTGTAGGAGTGAAGACGTAATATCCTTGAAGCCTGCCCAGATATTGAGGTTCATTTATACTCTGGAACTGGAGGGCGAGCTGTAGATGGCGTAATGGTGAGAACAGCTCTGATGGGGGGCACAATAGATCTCAAGGTCGCGGTGCAACGTAACTCCTTATCAATAATAATAATAATAATAAATAAAAAACCAATACTAATCCGATCGAATTTAAACTTGATGAATAGTTGTAGAATATGAACATAAGGACGTTCGTGAAATTCTGTGAACATCGTATCGCTAAAATTTTTTTAAGAAATTATAAAAAAATATTATTTACGTCACCATAACCTAAGAACGGAAAGAAATAGTGGCTTGAAATGTTTAGGTTAGGTTGAGAATCTGAATGCGCCAATTGAGTTTGGTCATAGACATAATCGGCAGAACGGTTATGGAGTTATACCTATCTGAAATTTGGTTGTTATTTCCTCAATAACTCGAAAAATACAAAACCGATCCAATTCAAACATTGTTATTAGTTGTAGAATGGCAACGTGAAAATTCTTGCAGAATTTTGTGAGGATCGTATAAATAGAAAATTTTTAAAAAATCATAGAAAATGATCGGAAATTCAATATATCAGAAACTATTCGTCCGATATCGGTTATATTTTGCGAGAACCTTCAGAACCTAACTCTTCAACCAAGTTCCAAGTTTGAACATGATCGGATCTATATTGTTGGAGATCCGATCAGCCTTGTGTGAGTTCAGTAGCTGGATGGGTGAGCGTTGCCTCGGCAACTCTCGAACGAAAGGACATAGGTTCTTGTAATTTTCAGGATAGGTTGCATATAAATGGGAGAGTTGAGTTCGCTGTTGGCCATAATCAGCCAAACGGGTTCGGAGTTATACCCATCTGGAATATTATTTCCTCGATAACTCAAAAAATATAGACTCGATCGAATTGAAGCTTGGTAACTTGTAGAATATCGGCATGAAGATGTTTGTAAAATTTTGTGAGGACCGTACGAGTAGAAATTTTTTTAAAAATTTCGAAAAAAAAAATGGGTTCAAGCCCTGTGGACAGGAGCTTTCTGGCGCTCTAGTTCAAACAGACAAATTATATCTCCGAAAGTATTGGTTTCTCAGAGTTGGGAATTATATCAATGTATTCATATGATAGAACTGCATCATAACGAAAATTCAATTCAAATAATAGTTAATTTATCAAGATTAAATGAGCAATCATGAGAATGAGAACTGCACCATAGAAGAAATCAAATTAAATCTGGCCAATTTTGCCCAATAACGAACTTAACTGAGGTATTCATCTCCCTAACCTAGTCTGAAAATTTCAACTACCTAGCTCATTCCGTTCGAGAGTTATTGTAGAAAAACTTTTTTTAATTTTTCAAATTTTTTTTTGACACTTTGCCGTGATCTGGTAAATACAGAACTTCACATGCGTATGAAGGTCATGATTCTACAATTTGATGCTAATTTTCAGATAGGTCGAGTGATCAGTTTCGGAAATATTCATAAAAAATATTTCTACTAAAATCGGCCGTAACTCCGAAACTGCTTGATGGATTTTGCCCATTAACGAGCTCGTCCGAGATACTTACGCTCCAAACCCACCTTGCAAATTTCAATCCGCTAACTCCTTCCGTTCGAGAGTTATCATGCCTAAGGCCGGCCGGACGGCCGGTCGGCCGGACAGAATCATTTCGACCTCGGATTCTTGATCAGTGAGTCGAACCAAATCGTTTGAGACCATATTCAGCCAAAAATTCCAAAATTACAGACAGTTGGGCAAATTGATAAGCACTCTGTTCCGAGGAACTAGAGCGCCAAAAAAACAAGTTTCGTATGACAATTGCCCAAAACAGGTTTAAAGTACCTACAAATAGTATATATTCCATAAAACAAGTATGAAAGAAGAGAAGTAATAATGAAAAATTACCTTGTAATCGATCAAAAATTTCCTGATCTACGTTCACCAAATTTTATTCTCTCTCGAACTACAGAATTATGCTTTCAATATTTACGTAATATTTTCAAACATTTTTGGGTGAGGTCCCGGTTGCATCGCTAAAATACGAGTATTTCAACCCCAATGTTTTTGAAGTTTTGATTAGATAATGTCATGTCTCAGGAAAATGAGTTGACATTATGACAATTCATACATAGAATAATTATATCATTCTGTGACAACGTAGAAATACGATTTATTATTGAAATTTTTAGAAATCATATCTCCGAAAGTATCAGCTTGTTAGAGTTAAAAATGATATCATTGGATTCTTATGGTAAAACTGCTTATTGGAAAAAATTTCATTTGGAATTTGTTTTGTAAAAAAAAATTTTTTTTTGTTACTCCGAAACCATCTGTCCGATTTTGCCCAATAACGAACTTAGTCGAGATATTTATCACCCAAACCTACTCTGAAAATTTCAACTCTTTAGCTTATTCCGTTCGAGAGTTATCGTGCCTTCGGCCGGCCGGACAGAATTAATTTCGACCACGGATTCTTGATCAGTGAGTCGAACCAAATTGTTTAAGTCCATTTTCATCGAAAAATTCGAAAATTACAGACATTTGGGCAAATTGATAAGCACTCAGTTCCGAGGAACTAGAGCGCCAAAAATTGGTTCAAGCACTGACGTGAAGTCAGAAGCTTTTGCGCGTATGTTCTATTGTCCTTTCTCCTGTATTGGACACACTTAATCGAATTTACCATCGTGAATTCTATTGTCTGTTCTCCTGTATTGGATACTCTTAATCGAATTTGCCTCGGTAAATTCGATTGAGAGTGTCCAATACAGGAGATCAGACAATAGAATTCACCATGGTAAATTCGTTTCCGAGTGTCCAATACAGGAGAGTGGACAATAGAACATACGCGCAAAAGCTTCTGACTTCACGTCAGTGCTTGAACCAATTTTTGTTCTGTAATCCTGAAAGCATATAACTGCAAACTTCAAAATATGTCAGCTGATTGGTTCAATATTTATTGATCTTGGAAATTCTACTCAATATGTCAGTCACGCTTTAGATCGAAAACTAAGGACCTCAGGGTTGTGATTGAATATTAACTCCACGGAGTAGAGTAGAGTTTTTGAAGGTTTGATAGATTAACATTGGGTTTCACGAAGATTCGATTAGCTTAATTGTGGATTTAATTCGATGGTTCTATCAAAAATGAACTGAAAATCGACATAGAATCGCACTAATTTGGCAATTAAGAGTTGTCAAAGCTTCGTGAAACCCACTGTTACTCCTTAGTTTACAGTGACAGTGACAGAAGGTGTCAATATCAGAATATAGGTTATGTTGGTTTAAGAAAGAACCTATTACATATTATTGTTTTCTTCTCATATATGTAACTCTTATCATAAATATATATTGTGAACATTATTCAAACTATTAAATTACCTCACAGAACATTCATAAAACAGTGAGGCAAAGGTACGAGATTTTCCGTCCCATGAGTTATGTCAATTTTGACAGGAATGAACTCCGAGTCGAATACTCCGACTTTTCGAACGACAGTCATAGAGTAAAATTTACTCAACTCTTCCGTTTTCGGACGCAATTTGGTAAATAGGTGATTAAAATCCCTCGAAATGAGTCAATCTAAATGAGCTCAGTTTATGATTTCTGTTTGTCGCATTCCTGCCGGAACTAGTTATTCTATACTTCAAGTGTTCTCGCCCAAACTTGCCTGAACATTACCTTTAAAATTTTCATTAGAATTATTTCTGAACGAAAGAGTGGATTATGCCCATGCATGTACCTGACATTTCCATGAAATCTATAATCCACCCTCTAAAGTCACGTCTTCAAGATATTCTTTGGATAGTTAAAGTATCCTTACGGAACGACAGACTTGCATTTTATCCAATCCAATACAATGTTTCACTTAAAATTCGGATATAATTACGAAATGGTAGGGGCCCGGTACGAGCTCACAAAAATAAAATCCAGATGGTAAATGCGACTAATTCTCTCGTCAAGTGTGCTCGGATATTACAGAGAATTGATTTTTTCCGGCCTGACTCTGACAATTTTGCTCATCCCCATATCCATCCTTTATACGGAAAATAAGTGGCTAATGGACGTGCAAACATTTCCGCTATAGCAATACACAAAGGGGATTATGATACTAGTCGAGATAACCACGAGAACTGAAAGGTTTTCGAGTGAAACGCTCATATTATTCCATTTATTTTTGCTGTCGTTCTTGGCAACTTTTATGGATTACTCCAGCAGGTTTTCAGCGGATTAATAGAATAACCGCCGTATAGGTTTCAATTGATATGGTGGGTTTATACAGAAAATAAAAAAAATTAAAATTAAATAAGAATCAAATTAAAATGAAATAATAATCAGGGGCAAAATAGATTGGTTCATACAGATGACTTAAAACAAATTAAGATTTAAGGATGAGCCAATCAAATCGGAGCTCTTTTGACAATGAATTCAGTGTTATGTGCAAGTTCTGTGAATCTCTCTTGTTCAGCTTGCACATTATAATTTTCCAAATGAAATAAGAAATAAAGATGAAATTTGGTCATCTTTATTTCTTATCTCAATTTCATGTGTAATCTTATTTTGTGTATATACGCTCTCTCTCATTGAAATGTGCATCTTCAACTTTCTTATTATTTCAGTTTATTTCCTAATTTTCAACAATTTATTTCTTATTTTCTTTCAAATTGTGTTAATTGCTTTCTAAACCCACCTCTATTGGTATTTATTTGATGGAAATCCATACAAAATTTTCATAAACAATTCATGTTGATTTACAATATTTGCGTCTTTATCAGTCATATCAGTTCAAGAATCAGATTTTGAGGATCTGTGAAATGGTGAATCATTTTCTAATACACAGGATGATTTGAATACGACGTGATCCTTCAAAGGAGTTATACTAGCGGTCATTGTCAACAAAGATGAAAAATGAGTCATTCCATTTGAAAACGAAAATGATTGCCTCAAATTCTGAAAATCTCGAAATAAATGGTCGTAGTGGCATTAAATTCTTTATTTCCATGATGTTGTTCAGTATCTCATTAGTTCCTTGTCGCATTAGCTTTAGAAAGAAAATTTATCAACTATTTCGCAAGATCGAAAAATAATACCAGTAAATCGAACAGGTAACAAACTTCCCCGAAACATATCTCTCATGGTGCCGCCTGTATCTTTTACTCGCGACTCGTGACCGAAGCATGACTCAGTTAATAACCACCGAGTAAGTTGCGTTAACTAGTGCAGACAAACAACAATGGCCTGAAAGTAGGTCATTTTGATGTGGCTGGTTTTGAGATCGAAGAATATGCTGATATTTTATACTGTTACGGGTTGTGTGATGCATGGGGACGTCCCAGCAGCACGAAGGGGATAAGCAGTTTGTATCCCTAATCCTCGATTGCCACATTGGAGCTCGATGGGATAGGTACATGATTTTGATGCAACATTGGGCGCGGATAACAAAAGAAACTGCCTATCAGAGACGATTCTCGTATAACGTGTGGATAGATTTCATCCGCAATTGCATTGTTGACCATAAACGTCGGAAAGGCTGTTGCCTACCAATTCCTAGCCGACCAGATGTCCGCAATCAAGCTCATTTGACATCCACATTTGTGGTCATATAAAACAGTCGGATCACAGTATCCCAGGACCTACCTATCTGAAAAACTTGAAGAATAAGGGAGATAATTCTGAGAACCGCCTACCACATGAAGAATATGATTTCAACGCAGAATGCTATCACTGAAGTACGCTGCAGACTGCGTGTCTGCTTCCTAAATCGAGGTAAGCAATTTCAGGACCTCTACATTTGTGTTGGATCTTGTGAACATGTTTTTGTAATACAAATAAATTTTTGAATCAGGTTGATGGAAGGTACTAGATGAGAGATTCAAAAAAGTGGGGAAGCCCTGTGGACAGCAGCTTTGGCACTTTTGTTCAAACTTTGACAAATCATATCTCCCAAGCGTCCGAACGTATTGGTTTCTCAGAGTTGGGAATGATATCAATGAATTCGTATGATAGAACTGCTTCATAAAAGAAATTAAATTAAAAAAAATATTTATTTATCAGGAATGAATGAGTAATCTGCAATGATTTAAACTCGTGGAAAGGGTTGTTGCAACTTATACTCGGTGCATAGTTTTAACTTGAAATACCTAAGGAAAGTATCACAGAAATGTCTACAGCAAGGCTGGAGACAATCATAGCAGCTTGCTCATTTATTCCTGATATTTGAATAGGTATAGAATGACGAACAAGTTATTTTAATAGTTCATTTTATTTGTTTGAAATATTGAATATGTATTTTATAGTTTTATTATTCTTTATTTGAAAACTGATCTCACTTTAAGACAAAATGTATAAATAAAGTACACCTCTTTCAAAATTTAATAGTTCATACCACTAACAGATTTATTTTGTATTATGCCATAACTCAAGAAAAAATATTCAATACACACGTAGATCAATACTTTAGCATTTTTTTGCTAGCAACATTATGAAAATACTGTATATAGGAACATGTCTCACTAATTAAGGAAGTAAAAGATAATATTAGACTCGGTGCTCAACGAACAGTAATTACTATTGATGATTCCATTATGTTGTCCTTTCCTATTACCTTCATAAACTACATCATTAACATTATACAAATCTAAATCTGCTGAAACATATACCCAATATTTATGCATAAGTTATTCAATGTGCAACAAGTGAATATTATTTTTGGTATCTAAACAGTCCTGTATATAATCACAAATTCAAGATTCGGGACTTTGTTTTCCAGCACAAATTATTTCAAAGTACGAATTATGAAAAAATGTTAAATAAGGTTACGTAAATTCAACCTCGGCGCTGAGCGCTGAATGCTGCGTTCGTAAACGGTGATCGAGAACGCGATTCTTTGCAAGAACCTGCAAACAGCTGATGATGATCTATCCGATCCAGGGTTACACCATATACTATAGATAATAATAATAATAATAATAATAATATTTATTGACGGACAAAAGATCCATTTTTCTTACAATACAGAGACAAAGTCTCCAATAAAATATTTTACATAAATAAATACTTAAAACCTTAACACAGACAACAAGACTCTTACGGATAACAAACCGAAACAACCCGAGGCAACTGGCCGAGGAACCTTTTTTCTGTGCAAAAGAAATCCAATTCAGGAAATTTGTTGGCCAACGACATGGTTCTAGGGAAAAATGTACCTTTACTATAGTTTGTACGACAAAATGGTACATGAAAAGGCTGATGGCTACGAGTTCTGACCTGAGGAACACTCAGAGTCACTCTACTAGTCAGCTGAGGACAATCGACTATTGAGTTGAAAATTTTAAAAAGGCAATGTAGATCATGGTGAACCCTGCGGGTCTCCAATGGAAGTAGACCTACATCGTGATAAAGGTCCAGATAGGTGCGCTCATTAATGAAGAATTTAAAATTAATATGACGAAGAAACTTCCTCTGTACTCTCTCGATTCTTGCAGAATGCACCTCATAATATGGACTCCACACAGAGGATGCATACTCGATAGTCTAGATAGTCTAATATGTATATGGATTACACTTTCCAAAAAGCACTGAGATGACATGTATTGACAGATCATTTATATTTATATATTCATAGCATTCTGCATTTATATATTCACAGCATTCTGTGGAATCATAAAATCACGATTTAATATTGAAACTTATATATATAATATATTATATCTCCGAATGTATTAGTTTGCTAGAGTTCAATATAGTATCAATCGATTCTCATGATAAAACTGCATATTAAAAAAAATTAATTCAAAATTTGTATCTAATGTAAAAAAAAATTTGTTTCGTTTCTCCGAAACGAATCAGACACCTGTCTGATTTTCCCAATAACGAACTTAACCAGGATATTTATCTCCCAAACCTACAGATTCCAACTGTCTACCTCTTTCCGTTCGAGAATTATCATGTAAACGACGGCCGGACAGAATCGATTTTGACCGCGGACTCTTGATCACTGAGTCGATCCAAGTGACCATTCTCGCCAAAAATTCGAAAATTACAGACATTTGGGCAAATTGAAGAGCATTCTGTTCTGAGGAACAAGAGTGCCAAAAATATAGTTCCTTTGCATAAATATCATAGGTTTACCTCTATAAATTTTTAATCCCTTATTTTAGCGATGAATATGCCACCGAAGTTATGAACCGTAGTTTGGAAATACCCTGAATAATATCATTGATATTAAGGTTTGTACTCATAATAAAAATAAAATTTTATACATTTCAGTCGTCTCAGTTCACCTCCCTTCATTTAAAAAAAAAAACCTAAATCGATTATAAATGATTTATCAATGAATATTTTACCTGCTTCTAGCTTTCATTTTCGTGTGAGAATTCGAGAATCCAAGAAAATATCATCAACTCTACTATTGGTACGTTTTTGCATGCGCAGCCCTTTTAGGAAGTTAGAGCTATTCACAAGTTGAATATCAACCTAATTCAGTAATTTCTATTATAACGCTGCTATCCTCAAACATAATTGCCAATGATTTTAATAGGCCCCTAGATTACATCCTTACCATTGCCATTGAATTGAGGAAATTATGTGCAGATTGTTTCCTGGTATAATGACCCAAGTTAATAGCATGTTTTCCTCCAGATTCCAGACTTCATAATATCGATTTTGATCTCATGATAGCGATATAAAATTCTTGCTCAGTATACAAATGGAACACCAATTGGATTGGATTGGATGTAAGGATTTGATAAATATGTAAAATTATGTATTCATACTTTATAGGTATTTTGGTGGACCCTAGAGACGATTTAAAAATTCATAAGGTACTTAACACTCGAAATTTTAGAATTTTTCTGAAAATGGCCTAAAAGGATTAAGTTCGACACACTGATGAATAATTCGAGGTCAAAATCGATTCTGTCCAGCCAGCCCTCCGTTGCCACGATAACTTTCGAATGAACAGTGATAGCAGCTTGAAATTTTGAGGTTAGGTTGCTCATGCGAATACGACGCTAAAAAAAAAGGTGGAGTTTCTTGCAGTATTTTGTAAGGGTGTATGAGGCTTGTATAGACAAATAGATCATGCACGCAAAAGCTCCTGACTTTACGTCATTATTTTTTAAAAAATTTTCGATATATTTCGAATACGATAATATTTAGTTATAGAGAATACCAATTTTTTGGAATTTTAAACAATTTTATTTAATAATTCTTGATGACTATTTTCGGGCACCTGTACATTCACATTCGCAAAGTTGAATCCTTTTGGTATTTTGAAGGTTTGCCAATAAAATCTAATTGGCAGATTCTACAATTTCAATAGAATTTCGTAGATATGTGCAATTCTGTTACTCTTATTGTAGGAAAACCCATAATAGCTCAAAAACTACCAATAAGCCAATTACCAACTATAGATTGTTTCAGACATAGAGGACTTGAAATGGATTGAGGGTTAAGATAATGTTGAAAGATATACAGGATGTCCAATTTGAAGAAGGTGGGTATGTGAGTTCGATAGAACACAAAGTAGGATATACTTCTTTGTTCTCAATATTTGAGATGGCCGATATTTGGTTTTCGGGATATCGGGGTTTCGGTGAATCATATTATATTTCATTTATTTCATTAATACTTATACATTCACCCTCCACTACTCAAATACCATTATGTTTTTTGTAAGTTTGATCATCCGGGAAGAAGGAAATCTAGTCTCACTGGATTGTGAACTCAAGTGGAGAAAACAAATAGACAAATTTATTTCCAAAGCCACATCAGCTATGTGGGCCTGCAAAAGGCAATCTGGTAAGACATGAGGGCGGAATCCAGAATTGATAATATGGTTATACACAGCAGTAGTACGCTCCATTGTCACCTACAATACACAAATACTGACAAGGCAACCACACGCAGTCGATTGCACTTACATGTAATCAAATGTAGCATGCTGGATGCAATAAAAATTTCCCGTAGAGGGAAAATTCGATCTGGTAACTGGGTAGGACATGTTAGGTTACTGGACTTACTGCAATCAAACCTCTTGAGAAAGCCCTCTGATGTAATGCCAACCTTATTCGTTGTCTAAACTCTTTTTGCAACGGTCATAAAACGCTGTCTGTGTGCGGTGGACCTCGTTTATCGACTGAACTAAACGTCATCCATTTGGTATTCGGATGGTTGCAATCAGATAAGGGCGCAGGTATTATGGTAAATGTGACGAAACTTAGGATCTCTGTGCCCCTGGGATATAAGCCCTCTATCCTACAGGTAGAGACACTAGCTGTCTATATTTTTGTGCTCAAGAGTGTCAGAAAATGAACATCAAGGGGTGCACATCTACAGTATAATGGACAGTGAGTTCTCACTGGAGACCTGGAATCAACCAGACAGGTTATCCTACTATCCTTGGAATAGGGATTTATTCGCGATTAACCTGGTTACTGACGATATGTGGGTAACATTAACCGAGACGTTTTCGCGAGGACGCGGTCAGTAGGGAAAGGTGTTATTGCGTCACAGAATTTACGTCAATTTCGAGAATATAGAGAATTTATTATAATTATCGCTAAATTATAAAGGAGAGGATATAACTGCCGTAGTGGACATAAATACAGCATACATTAAGCCAAAAAATTATCTTTTATGTAGCCTTTCTAATATGATCGTCTCTCAACAATAGAGGCACTTATCACCAGTTAAACAGGGTGAGTCTTTGACCACTGCATTAATTTTAACCAAAGATTCCTCTCATCAAATGAAACACTTTTTGGAGCTCTAGTTCCTCGGAACTGAGTGCTTATCAATTTGCCCAAATGTCTGTAATTTTCGATGAAAATGGTCTTAAACGATTTGGTTCGACTCACTGATCAAGAATCAGTGGTCGAAATTCATTCTGTCCGGCCGGTCCGGCCGTCCGTTGGTCCGTCCGGATGTAGGCACGATAACTCTCGAACGGAATGAGCTAGCCAGTTGAAATTTTCAGAGTAGGTTTGGGGAATAAATACCTCGGCTAAGTTCGTTATTGGGCAAAATCGGACAGATGGTTTCGGAGTAACAAAAAAAAAATTTTTTTTACAAAAAAAATTCCAAATTAAATAAGTTTCAATAAGCAGATTCACCATAAGAATCCATTCATATTATTTTTAACTCTAACAAGCTAATACTTTCGGAGATATGATTTTTCAAAATTTCAATGTAAATTTTTTATTTTTTTTTGCTATCTATTTATGTGCTAGGCAACTGTAGGCCACCTACACAGTTATAATCCTTATATCGCAAACTCTTTCATGAATATTTTGGACATTCACACAACCCAACACCACATCCATGCCCTGAGCGGGATTCGAACCCGCGACCCCGGCTTTCAATGTAAATCGTATTTCTACGTTTTCACAGAATGATATAATTATTCTGTGGGTATTCTATGAATTGTTATAATGTTATTTATTATTTGTTATATTTGTTATTTTCCTGAGACATGACGTTGTCTCACTGTCATTCATTCCAGCAATCGTATAAATATGAGAATTATAATAGAATATCATACTTTTTGTTGGTTGATATTTTCATGCCGATGGTTAATCCATATGATGATGGGAATGGTAATGGTAAGTTAATAATATTGAGTTCAGAGTATCTCCACCAAAAACAAAACTGGAATATTGGTGTATTGGAGTAGATTTGAGGAAAGATATATATTATCGTTCATCATAGAATTGAGGAATGAATATCTCGGATGAGTTCGTTGTTGGGTAGAATTCGTCTATTGGTTTTGGATTGATAATTGTTGGCACTCTTGTTGAATTTAAATTCTTCTATGATGTTTGAATTCAATTTCTGCTAAGATGAAGTTCTAAATTTAAATAATGAATCGTACATCTATGTTTTGACAGAATGCTATAAATATTCTATCTAAGTTTTATTATATGATCTGTGTTCATACTCGTACATTTCATCCTGTTCTATAAGAAAGAGTCAAATTCATTTCAGCTATTTTAATTTGGTTTCTTCCATGGTGCAGTTCTCATTCTCAGATTGCTCATAATCTTGATAAATAAACTTTTATTTGAATTGAATTTCCTTTATGATGCAATTCTATCATAAGAATACATTGATATAACTCTCAACTCTGAGAAACCAATACTTTCGGAGATATAATTTGTCTTTTTGAACTAGAGCGCCAGAAAGCTCCTGTCCCCAGGGCTTGAACCCATTTGTTTCATTTACCATTTTTCCAGATTCAGCTCAGGTAAAAAGTTACAAGCGTTTAAAGATTTCACAATGTGCTAATACACTCCCTCATATAAATTATCTATGACATTGTTGGTGGACGAGAATAAGGCATGTTAACGTGGTTTACAGCTTGATTCGGGATTCCAACGCTCAGGGACGGATCCATAAAAGTAGTGAAATTTCTGGAGTTTTCCATTTTGAAACATTCAATGAAGAATATCTCGACAACGGTGCATTTAAGGAGAAATGATGGAGAATAATATAATGTTCTAAAACGATGGAATATTCTTGAAATGACTCAAGAAAAACTCTATATGCTTTCTTTATGCTAATTTCGTTTTGTTTTATGAATCCACGAGTACATAACTAGAAAACCAGTAGAAGTAGAAAATAACTAATATTTGGAAAATATGTATCATAGTTAGAGGAAACTTTACGCCAACATTCATTTTATTCGAAAAAAGGATGTCAAAGCTACAAAATAAAAACTGATTTTTTTTCAAAATTTCAACAGCCTGTATCTTTTTACCTGAGCTGAATTTGGAAAAATGTAAAATGAAAAAAGTGTTTCATTTGATGAGAGAAATCTTTGGTTAAAATTAATGCAGTGGTCAAAGACTCACCCTGTATATACCACATATCATATTTTCAGCAAGCTATATGATATTATATCTCAAATGCTACTTGATTTTTAGGATCATTGGGATAAATAAAACAGTAGAAATCTATATGATATTGTTCCATCAGAATCCAAACTGTAATAAAATCCATTATTATTCAATTCCTCGGAGCAACTAAACTAAATTTGTTCGCAATAAAAAATGACGTTTGTTGGTCAGTGTTTTCTAACCAAGCTGTTTTCGCGATATCGGTAACCGATGATGTTCACATCCCCCACTCTGCTCATATTTCAGTGACCAAATGGTAACTGTACTCAGTAACCGGGTTAGTCGTGAAGAAATCCCTATTGTCTAAAATCATAAAACAACGGGCTAGATGCAATAAATTGACTATTCTATGAATGCCCTGGTAATGTGGTATTAGAGGAAATGAAACGGCTGATGAACTTGCAAAAAGGGCCTCCAGGGTAACACCTGCTGTACCAGAACCCTTCTGTTGGCCTGAAAATACCACGACAGGAGTGCAGTTCAATAATGTGAGCTGAAAAATAGAACAGCTCTTTGGAGAGCTACTCCACACTCAGAAATCTCCTGCAGCTGCCACGAGCTAAGCTTTGGATACTAGTAACAGCTGTTGATCGGAAAAAAAGCCGAACTTATAGTTTCCAAATGTCCAGAGCTGTCCAGCCTAAGGATTTTCCATAATTATGGGTGAGCCAGTTCTAATCTCGCGAAGTGATATCCAAGGTTACTAAGGACATCATCACATGTGTCAACACCATTGGTAATGCCCTAAGGAATGAAAACTTGGTTCAATTATCGACTTGAAGTCAGGAGCTTTTGGGCGCATGTTATATTGTCCATTCAACACTACACTGTAAAAATTATTTACAGTAAGAATCATTGGTTATTTAAGGCCAGCAAGAATCATGGTAAAATTACACTCAGTTTGTAATATTACATTTTAGTTTGTAAATTCACAAATCAGCCTGTAATTTGTTTACCAGAAACTGTTTGTGATTATGCTACTTTATGTTATGTAATATTACATCAATTTCCATATATTCACAGAGATTTGATGTAATTTTTTGGAATTTCACAGTATGTTTTTCGCAAATTTCTTCATTCCTATTTTGTGCAATTGCTAGTTATAATTGTGGAATATTTCATATTTTTTGGTAATCCTTTGTGAATTCACATTCCTCTTTTGAATTTTTCACTAGATTCATACCGTAATAATATGCATTATTACAAAAAATTACATTTCTAAACGAAATATTGCTCTGTTTTTGATATGAATTTTACAAATTTTTTTGGATAATACTGCGCCACGTTAAGTTATATTACATATAATTCCATTAATTCACAAAGAATTATAGTGATTTCTTGTAATTTTACTGTATAATGTATGAATTTATTACCACTATTAAATTGATAGTATCCCAAACATGGTATTAATCCTGTGTAAATTCACAATCACTTTTGTGAATTACCTTTCGTGATTGTAGTCAAAACTGTTCGTACTATAAAAACGAATTAAATATAACTCTTTCATGCCTAGGAATCTTAGGCATAATTTTCTGGACCTGAAAGAATTTTTTAGAATGCTAGATCTGAATATTCCGAAATTTAATTTCAAGATTATGCATAATTTGAAAGCATGAAAAGTAATAAAAATCACATTAGTTTCCATAATTGTTTTGGCCAAGGAGTTGCCAGGAACAGATCTGTAAATTATGATTGTACTTGAACAGAGGGTTACTCAAAATATGCATCGAATTTATTCTGCATTTTATATTATTGGGTTAAATGCTATCAAGAGGAAACCATAAGTGTCCAAATGATATTTGTATGCTGTTAGTTGGACAGAAATTAAATCAATGCTTATTCGGTCTTGGGTGGACAAAAATTGAAAGAAAAAACGCTATTTTTCTAAAATTTTATTGAAATTGATATACACCTATGACAAGAAATATTTAAAATAATCGAAATATTCATCCTTAATTAATGAATTTATCGAAAATTAATCAATCTATTAATAAATGCAATTACTTTTTTTTTGGCACTTTGAGCCACTTCCGTCGGGGTGAAGTTGTAGATGATACCTTTGTATCATCTCCAACGTTGTAGAGAGTGCCTTTGGGTATCTCAGGTTCAAATTAAAATAAATGCAAAAGCATATTATAAATGCCTCGATGAAGGTGTCAAACCTTAATCCAGGTATTAGAGTTCCTTCCATGCATATCCTATACCTATTTTCTGAAATAAAATCATACTTTCATTATATAAAACATTCGAAACTTAATTTGCAATTAGCTCTGAAACAAAGATATCCTGTCTTCTGAAGTACCCTAGAAGAACAGAAAATCGAAATTTGACTCATTTTTCACAATATCTCCCATATTGCACTGTTTTGTTCACTGCTGTGAAATATAGCTTTAGTACAGTCAATCTGGCGAAAAAAAGGTAAAGATCGAACAAAAATTACCGTTCAGATGAAACTTGGTAGGTCACTTTGGGATGCTCAAAGGAAAGTAAATCCCAAGCACTAAATCACAATCTTCAAAAAACACACTTTCAATCTTCAAGCAGGTCTAGACTCGATCTGCGTGGAACTACGAAAACGTAATTTGCGTTAACATGCGAACTAACAAATAGACGCGCTCAACTCTGGAGAAAGAATGGTAGGGTAGGGTAGTCGTCGTAGTCGAAATGGGGACATCGGAAACGAAAGCGCCAGTCACATGCACAGCGGAAATACCCGATTCAAGACTCGGTCTATCGCATTCGCATAGTGCACGATGTGAATTCACAATATTGATGTAAATTGTTGGAAAAATTTGTGATTTCTTGTAAAGATCTGTGAATATTTGTAAATATAAGTAATATTTTGGAAAAGTCTGTGAATTTTTGTAAAGGCTTGTATATTATTGTATTAATTTGTAAAATTACAAGAAAATTTTTTTTACATATTGTGGTGTGTGAAATTACTCTAATAACGGCTGTGAATTATGCGTATATAATTGTAAATTTACCCCTATTTTTTACAGTGGACACTGTTAATTGAATTGAATCGGGATCGTATTTTTCAAATTATTGTGGAAATAAAAACCAAATTTCAGATTGATATAACTCAAAAACCGTTTGGCCGATTATGCCTTTCAACGAACTCAAATGTTGCATTAGGATGCACAACATATCCTAAACATTGCAAGTCGCTATGTCCTTCTGTTCTCAATTAATCGTGAGATAAATAATATTGTTTTCAAAATTTTCCAGTAATAACATCCGCAAAATTTTCGCAAACTTCATTTTTTGCGTCGGTATTCTACAACTGAATACCAAGTTTGACCGATTATACCCAACAGTGAACATAACTGTCTCATTCGGATGCGCAACCTACCCTAAAATTGCAAGTTGCTATCCCATTCCATTCGAAAGTTATCGTGGAAACGGTCGCCCATCCAGCTACTGAACTCACTCATTGCTGCTCAGATCTCCAACAATATAGATCCGATTATGTTCAAATTTGGAACTGTATAGTTAGGTTATGAATGCGCATAATTTACGCACTATCAGACGGATAAATTCTGAGATATGGATTTCTTCTCAAAGATTTTCAATTATTTTTTTTTAAATTTTCTAGTAATACTAGTAAAACTTGTAAAAATTTGCACGTCGGCATTCTACAACTAATTACCATGTTTGAATTGGATTGGTTCCATAATTTTTGAGTTGAGGAGGAATTATGAACAAAAGTTCAGGTATAACTCTAGAATTGTCTGGCCGTTTATGCCTATCAAGGAACTTGTTTCATTCGGATATTCAACGGACCCTGCAAATTGCAAGCCTCATAAAATTAACAATACGTCTTTAAGTCTGTATTCTTCAACTGCTCACCAAGATTCAATTCAATCAGATCTGTATTGGTTGAAAACAAAATCATTACTGGGAAACCTTTGAGATATTGTGCCCATTAATAAACTTGTTCGTCGTATTGGGACGCGCCACCTACCTTGAACAATTCAAGACGCTATTTCTTTCCGTTCGCAAGTTATCGTGACAACAGACGGCCGGCAGGACGGGCAGAATCAAATTTCTTACATCAGGGAGTCGAACTCAATAGTTTGAGACCATTTTTGGCAAAAAATTCGAAAATTACAGACATTTTGGCAACGTCATAACGCTGTGTTCCACAGAACATATGCAGAAAAAGTAGGGTAATAGAACAAACGATCGTATCAGTCGCAGTTCCAATTGCTGAACTAAGCCACACGACGAGGGAATCCAATCCAGCAAATGCTGGATCCCGCAAATGCGGGATCCCTCTGAAATTCTGCGGCAACAACATTGCGGGATTTTCCGCGCGGGATCTGCTGGATTCAATATTAAATTTCGGTATTCGATAATGAAATTACAAAAGCCTCAGAAAAAGAATAAGTACTCTTTTTGTCGATATCTATGAAAAGTGACATTTTACGTACTAATTTGCGGCCGTAAAATCGACTATTATTGAAGGCAAGGACTTTGTGGACGAAATTGTACTTTTTCGTCCGTAAAATTAATTTCTCGTCCGCTGTTGTCAATATGGATACGACATGATACGGCCCAATACAAACATAAGTGTCTGTACGAATAACTGTCAGTGCTGTGGTCACTATGGATATGCCATGATACGGTTCAATACAAACATAAGTGTATGTGAGAATAGCTGTATTTGCTGTATTGAGATTATTTAAGTGGTCCGAAATTCATAAAAGTATGTAGACGTCGACGAAAAATATGCACAATATGCAAATATGTAATATGCACCTCGGCGAAAAACTGTGTCTTGTCTCGACTGCTTGCAATTTGCAGGCATGACAATAATATACAGTTTTTCGTCTTTGGCACATACATCATAACTATATACATACACATTAGGGTGCTTCATTTTTAGGCGATATTTTTTTTTTCTCTGTGCTACCTGAAAATCTTATACTTTATGAAAAATAAAAAATTATACCGCCGGGTAGGAGGCTTTCAGTGCAATAGTGGCTTAGCTCATTTAAAAAATCAATTTCCTATTTAAATAGCACAGAAAAAAATTTTTTTCAGTTTCAATTTGATTTTTCGACGAAAACAAAATTTTTGGGGAAAAACGCGTGTATAGCTTTTGTAGAGCATAAAATTTGCTACAAAAAGTTTCTTCGCGGGAATCCTCCTCGACCAACATATTTTGAGTTATAGAACAGGGAAGATAAATGTTTATCAGATTTTACATCAAATCATTTCTAAATCAAGATTTAATATTTTTACATCAAAAAATAATTCATTATAGACCAAAGAACCTTTTAATCGAGTCAATATATGATCCAGGTTTCCAATTTCAAACATTATTTTTGAATAAATAGAGAAAACTAAATTTTAATTAATAATTATAATAAAATCAAATTTCAAATACATTAAATTCAAATTTTCGTTCATATTTCATTATTTTATTTTTAGTTCTATTTCCTACCGCAGCAGCACTGTTTTCCTGCTGAAAGAGCAGTACAATTGATAGAATCATTCAATCGGACTTTAACTCACGATGAAGAACAAAAACAATACCTATTTACAAGTTGTTGCAATGCATAGGAAGCAATTTCCTAATGCTAATAAAAAAACATTAATGTAAACAGAAGCTTGCAAATAACATTAAAAATTACTCTTCAAGATATTATCTTATCATTCTTTATAAATTAAAATTTATATTCGTTCTTACTGTTTATAATAAATTGTTATTTAATGTAAAAATAATATTTATTTATTTAATTGACATTTATTTTTCTCTATCCAAAAATATTTTTGAAATTAGAAACCCAGATCATGTATTGACTTGATTGAAACGTTCTTTTGTCTATAATGAATTATTTTTTGATGTAAAAATAATAAATCTTGATTTAGAAATGATTTGATGTAAAATCTGATAAACATTTATCTTCCCTGTTCTATAACTCAAAAGCTGTTGGTCGAGGAGGATTCCCGCAAAGAAACTTTTTGTAGCAAATTTTATGCTCTACAAAAGCTATACACGCGTTTTTCCCCAAAAAATTTTTTTCGTCAAAAAATCAAATTGAAACTGAAAAAAAAATTTTTCTGTGCTATTTAAATAGGAAATTGAATTTTTAAATGAGCTAAGCCACTATTGCACTGAAAGCCTCCTACCCGGCGGCATAATTTTTTATTTTTCATAAAGTATCAGATTTTCAGGTAGCACAGAGAAAAAAAAATATCGCCTAAAAATTAAGTACCCTAATACACATACACCTACATTAGGGTGTCCCTTATATGTTAAAATTTTTTTTTTTCAGTTTTCGAAACGCATACCCTCTTATTATATTTATTAGTCTATTAGTTACCCAAGTACAGAATTTCAACCTCCTACGTTGATTTTATCCCGCACGGAAAAAATAAAATACTTGTTTCAATTCTATACATTTCATTTCAAGCCTTAGTTAGATTTGTATATCCCTTAGACGATATCTATTTCAATAAAGATTATCACATTCTCAGTTCCATTGACTTCAATGTAACAAATGTAACTGAGTCAGCACGCGTGCCGACTTAGCTTCAAAGTTTTCGCTGGTAAACCCATTTCCTAACTCTGCCCGTAGACCATCACTTAAATACATTCTATTAGATAAATTATGTAATGATATGTATGATAAATTTATATGATAAACTTTCTGCAACTAATAAAAACAGTACAATATATCTAATTATTAATTCGGATTTTTCCATTTTACTGTTCTTCATCTGCAGTAATCAAACAATGAAACTCCAGAATAAATTTAGCATATCGTTCAGCTGTGTCATTGACTGTTTTTAATCTAAAAATTTTCTTTTTTGCTTCAATATACATACTCGTACTTCGCAGCGTTTTCATTCCACAATAACACATTCTCTTGCAGGAAACTACTGTCAAGTTTCAGTCACGGGAATAAATCTTTGCTCGTCACTGATACGAACTCAATCAAAGATTTCCCTGAAAAAAGTTGAACTAGTTGGAGTATTATGAATGAAAAAGTGAGTTTCAATGAACTGATTAAACGCTTCTTTTTACCAAACGTAAAGAGAACCAGACATTTCTTCCTTGGATGGGACATATCTCTTTCCAGAAGCTTCAAAGCCTTTGCTGTAAATTTTCTACAATGTTCGTGTTCGTCCGCTCATCAACCTCATCATCAAAATTTTAAATAACAACTATTTCCTTTGATAAGTACCACAAGTTTTCACAGGAGTCGATTAGAGTCGCTTTAAAAATTAATTTATCAACCCTTTCATAATCTTCTAAGGTTTGTAGAAAACAACAATGTTGATAAGGTGCTTTTCTGCCAAATTGCATACCAGCTAGGGCTTTTCATAAACTGCCACAATAAATAAACAAAAATCACGTAGAGCTTGTTCCTTCTTGACTCCCATTTCAAACTGAGATTGCAAGAAACAGCTTTTTGCGCGTATATGTTCTGGGGAACATCGCGTTATAGTTTTGCCCAAATTTCTTAGTGTTTTATTTGTTTATTTTGTTTAAAGTACAAATTTAATGAACCATTTCATATTATTACATATATTATCATTATTATATCATTCTCTAATTATATTATCATTCTCTAATTATACCAGTACCAGTACAATACAAATACACTGTTTCAATGTTTAAATGCACCTAAGTGAGTTAACACTTGTTTTGTGCACAAAATTCGTACAAACATACTATACACCTCAAAAAGAAAAAGGAAAGAAAAAGGAAAAAGCTGGCACAGTACAATAAAGTACCGGAACCCATAACAGAGATGGGCAACTAATCGGTTATCAACCTGAAGAAACTCTCATAATTTTGATTCACAAATCTCTTACATCTATATGAGAATCTTTTGTAGTTATTTATGTTTTTAATTTCATCAGTCAACAAGTTATAGCATTTTGGACCGAGAAAAGTAACAAACCTTTTACCACAATTGAAATTAATTTGTGGACATTGCAATAATCCACCTGTAACACTTCTAGTTATAACCTCATGAGAGACGGGAACCTTACGAATAGGATATCTATACATGAAAACACACACAGAATGAAAATACAAAGATCTGACATTGCAAATCCCGTCCACATATAGGAGCCTTGTCGGATACAGTTTTCTTTTTCTTAAAATAATTTTTAGTATATAATTTTGAACTATGTTCAAACTTTTAAGATTCCTCTCGTACAATCCTCCCCACACCAATATACCATATCTAAGTAGTGATTCGACTAATGTCCGATAAACCGACAGCAAGAGGCCCCCAGTCAGTACATCTCTGATTTGATAGAACTTATAAATTAGTTTTCTCACTCTCTTAGTCAAATAAGCAACATGGCTGTCCCATTTCAAGTTTTTATCAATTATTATACCGAGGTACTTTACACAATCTGTTTCATGTATCAAATCGTCAAAATTATCAATCTTTATGGAATTAAAATGGGGACGATTGACATTAATCTTCGTAAACGCTACATACCTTGTCTTTTGAACATTCAAAGATAGTTTGAACCCATCCAACCAATTCTTTATCAGGTACATATCATTCTTAATATTGGTTTCAACTTCCGACCAGGCAAGACCGCCACACACAACGACAGTATCGTCAGCATAAGATATAATCTTACCTGTAGTTTTCAACGACAATAAAGGATTAATATATGCAACAAACAACACGGGACCCAAGACAGTGCCCTGCGGAACACCGATCTTCACTTTCATACCTTCACTGACACATCCATTCACCCTAACAAACTGCCAACGGTCACTCAAATAACTTTTGAATATATCCAGCACAGTACCTCGCACTCCATAACATTCCAGCACATGCAAGAGTTTATCGTGATGCACCGTGTCAAACGCCTTAGCTAGATCTAAGAAGACGCCAAGACATCTTCGTCCAGAATCAAGGTTGTGAACAATCTCATTTGAGACCTCAAACATGGCATCCACAGTACTTTTACCCCCTTGAAATCCAAACTGTCTCTCATTAATAATGTTATGAGTATTAAAAAAATTTATCAGCCGGGTTTTTAAACATTTCTCGAACAATTTCGCAAAGTTACTAATTACACTTATTGGCCTATAATTTGATATTTCTTGCCTATCACCCGATTTAAAAATTGGACTTATTATACTTTTCTTAAATTCATGTGGAACAATACCAGTTTCAAATATTAAGTTGATTATATGCTTAAGGGGCAGGATAATATGTGGGTGCACGAACTTAAGAACCCTCTCAGAAACACCATCATATCCTGGGGCACTATTATTCTTTAGTGATTTAATATTATTTATGACTTCACTATCTGAAACAGGCGTTAAGAACATTGACTTATGATTGACCGTCAGGCCACCTTGAAGGTCAGCAGGTTCTGAGATATTTTCTATCATTTTTACACCAACATTGGAAAAATAATCATTACAAAAATTTGCCATTGCTTTTTCACTGGTAAAACAAACGCCATTTCCATCAGAAACCTGAAGCCTAGCACTACTTTTTCCCGCTTCATTGGTTATTTCAGATATTACATTATAGACTTTTTTCATGTTATTTTCATTACCTAATAATAATCGTTTATAATAATCATGTTTGCTTTTTTTAAGTAGATTATTTAAATTATTTCTGTATGTCTTAAACTCCCTTTCTAAGTTACATGTAAAATTCGTTGAAAGACTTTTCTTCATTTTATCTCTAGTTAAAATTGAATTTATTAAACCACAAGTAATCCATGGCTTAATTTTTTTATTTTTCTTAAAGACCGATTCAGTACTGCACTCGGACAAATATCTGTTAAATGTATGTAGAAAATTTGTAGTTGCAGCTTGAGGACAACCCGAATGTAAAGTATTTAGCCATTTTTCTTTTTCGACCAATAATTTAAACTGATTAAAATTTGTACGCTTAGACATATTATGCTCTTTACTCTTTTCAACATTAGTCCGGCCACCCACCAAATTCAATCCGATACCATAGTGATCGGTGATGTTGGTTTTCAAAATGTATGATTCGCAAGCAACGTTGGCAATATTATTTTTTTTATTAACAAAGATATGGTCAATGCATGAGGCACTATCCCGGGTAACACGAGTTGGGCGCTGAACATAAGGGACAAATCCATGCCTTGCCAAAAGTGACAAATACTCATTGACATTCAAAGAATCTAGTAGTATATCTAGATTTACATCACCAATGAAGACTTTAAAGTCGGACCTGCATTTATTGTTTTCGAAATATTCATCTATTTCTCGAAAAAATGATATCAAATTGGTTGGATTTGGTCGATATAGCGCGACAATCTTGTAACATAAGTTGTCAATTCTTAGACTTAAAATACCCAATGTAACTCCACATACATCCAATTTAAAAGTAGCAAAATCAAAGCTCAAATTTGACTTGACAAGAATCATCACGCCATCGTTTCTATTAACATCAGCAAAATTGTACAAGGTAGTGTAGCCAGAAACACTATACTGATCGACAGAATCCAGCTCGAAACACTCACCCAGCACCAAAACATCATAGTTAGTCAATTTATAGGCTTCCAAAGTAGCAAGTAGGTTATCAAAATTTTTGCGAACACTTCGTATGTTAAAATGAACAATACTCAGAATGTTTTTAGAATCTTCCATGGAACCGATATTATCTAGGTCGATGTACTGCCCCTCACGGTTCTCCCCTAGGAAATCCAAATCCCCCATCAATAGGTCTTCGCTTGTGATTACCATTCAGGGGTATAGTTGAGGTTGGTAGTGTTGTAGTCCGTACGATCCCTCATTTTGTCCACTTGTAATCTATACAGCGGGCAGTCCTCATCCATAGTCTCATGGTGCGTATCGTACCTGGTCTTGAATACTCGGTTACTCTCAGAACAATTGATGCATACACTCTCTGTAGATCTACAATCTTTGTAGTTGTGTTCGAGTGAACACCTTGAGCATTTTTCTGGTCCATCAAACTTACAATCCCTTGACTTGTGGCTGAATCCAAAACATCTGAAACATCTGGTTACCCTTAAGTTCTCGTGGACAACACATCTTCTCAACCCCAAGAACACTGCTTTGGCAGTTATCAGTTTTGCGAAGCAAGAACCGTTACACTCGATGATTGCGTACTGAGATCTACCATTTTTGGCCTTCCTCAACATTGCTATCTTAAATTGATCGCCTTCGTCGACTACATGGTTCTGATTCCTTATTCCATCCAAAATATCTTGCTCTGTGAATTCTAGATCGATATTACCTATAAATATACTAGGAGAACGGAGTTTAGATTCGGTAATATTGTATTCACCAACCAAATGTGTCTGTAGCTGCTCCCTCATCTCATCGGAAGATTTCTTCGAGTCACAACGGATTAATAGACATCCATTTTTCTTATCCTTAGTGGAGTTTATTCCTATCGCTAATTTGCTGACTTTTATTTTCGCCTGTATATCATTTCTTGTCTTGTAACAGTCTTGGGGTTTCTTCGGTTTGCAGATCAGATATGGTACGTTAGGTTTCTTCCTTTCAATATTGTTCTCAATGGCCTTGGAAGAGAGCACCTCGGCATAAGACCTCTGCGTTTTTTTGGCTTCTTCTATTTCTTCCTTCATTTTCATCACTTGATCTTCCAGAAGTTCAATAAGTTTTTCTTTACTTTCAATCAATCTATCTTTACAATCTATGATACCATGAAAAAGGTTATATGAGTCTCCTGTAAGACAATTTTTACAATAAAATTTCAATGTGCGACCCCCCTTTAGCTCAATTACTGCGACCTCCGTAGTCGTTAAATTCGAACATGTTTTACAATAACATACGTTGCAACCATCACAAGGAATCACCGGCAGTCTGGAGGTTCCCACTTTTTTACACTTGACACATTCCATGATTCACAATGTTTATCGACCTAGCGTCTGTTGATAACAGCGCACTTCAGGATCACATGCTGTAGTTTTTTTTTTTTTTTAATTCACGATATGATTCGAATTTGTTTATTGATTTGTAATAACAAATCTAAGACACAAAGTAGTCAATTTCTACATCGGTTTATCCGCCATCGTTCAATCTACCCACTGATACCGAATTTCGAATTCATGTCTGTAACTTTCGAATTTTTTGACGAAATTGGTCTCAAACGATTTAGTTCGACTCCCCGATGAAGAATTCGAGGTCAAATTTGATTCTGTCCGTCCGGCCGTACGGCCGTCCGTTGCCACGATAATTTGAGAACTAAAAAAGCTAGCGACTTGAAATTTTCATGGTGGGTGGCGCATCGCAATACGACGGACAAGTTCGTTAATGGGCATAATCGGCCCAGTGGTTTCCGAGTAATAATTTTGTTTTCAAACAATATAAATCCGATCGAATTGAAACTTGGTGGGTAGTTGTAGAATATGAACCTAAGCACGTTTGTGAAATTTTGGGCGAATCGTATGGCTAGAAAATTTTAAAAAAATTATTAAAAATATTTTTTTTGTCACGATAACATGAAAACGGAAAGAGATAGCGGCTTGAAAATTTCAGGTTATATTGTGCATATGAATGCCACATCTGAGTTTGTTTATGAGCATAATCGACCAAACGGTTTCAGAGTTATAGTCGTCTGAAATTTGGTGGTTTTTTGTTCCTCATTAACTCGAAAAATACTGAACCGATTGAATTCAAACATGGTTATTAGTTGTAGAATGCCAACGCGAAAATTTTTACGAAATTTGTTGAAGATAGCATTAGTAGAAAATTTTTAATAAATCATTGAAAATAAAAAAGAAAATTCTATATATCAGTAACTATACGTTTAAAATTGCTGAAATTTTGCAAGAGCGTTAATTACCTAACTCTACTGCCAAGTTTCAAGTTTTAACACGATCGGTTGAATATTGTTGGAGATTCCAGCATTCTTGTGTGAGTTCAGTAGATGGGTGATCGTTGCCTCGATAACTTTCGAACCAAAGGAGATAGGGACTTGCAATTTTCAGGGTAGGTTGCGTATCCGAAAGGGAGAGTTGAGTTCGTTTTTGGGCATAATCGGTTTAACGGTTTCCGAGTTATATCCACCTGGAATATTGTTTCCTTGATATCTCAAAAAATAAATATTCGATTGAATTGAAGCTTGATAACTAGTAGTAGAAAATCAACACAAAGACGTGTTCAAAATTCTGTAAGAACCGTACTCCTACAAAATTTGAAAAAAAAGACGAAAAAAAAAATTTTAAGAACCGCGCCTCCAGAAAATTAAATTTTTTAAGTTTGAATGGTTTTTGCCACTCAAAGAGCTTGATGCATTATGCCAGAATGTCTGATTTTTAGTTCATTATCATTATCTTTATCCAGAAAAAGAACAGCAAGCTCGATTGATTCACGATAAAGATCTTATATTATCGATTTTGCCAGTTCATTGTTGAAAAACCTCACCAATTCATCAATATTTATTTGTTCCACAGAGGTGTTGAACAAAATTGGTACATGGTTTGATGGCACTAGGATTAATATCCATCCAGTTTTCTCTAAACTTTTTGAACAACGTTATATCAGGACTTCTAGTAACTAGCTGGTTCTGGGATCAAAAGCAGTTTTGAGAACCCGTCCTTTAAATGCATTTATTACTGCTTTCGCTTGATGCTTAGTTGACATCTGTCTAAAGTTGCAACTAATTTTGAGGTCACAAAACCTTTTCTTCCCCTTCTAGTCAACTTACATATTGAGATGTGGCAGCCTGAGGTTCTTCCAGACTTTCTTCAGAGATTGTAGATTGTTCCTATATTTCTCCATGTGTTTCAAAGCTGTATGAAGAATCAATAATCTCTGTGAAATCATTTGCGTTAATTTCTTATTTCTTCTGCCAGTTTACTCCGCGCTGCCCTTTGTTCAATTTCAGCCAACTTTTTTTCAACACCTGCTAAGTATCCCGGAAGTCCTGCTCACTTTGTTTCTGCAAGAATATTTTATCTTCTGCAATTTTTCTTTTTTCGGGAGTATCAGCATGTGCGATATCGAATAAATTATCTACATAACTCAAATTGAAAGTTTTCCTTGTGGTGGCTATAAACATCCTGAATCTTCTTACTATTCGTTTGAAGCTCACGGCAAACTTGATCCACTAACTTCTTAACATCATTACGAACAGCTTTGGTAGGTATTCTAGCCTGTTCACAGAATATAATACACTCTCGAAGAAAAATAAATACATAAGAATTTGACGAATAGACGGTAATTTTGCACCTTTTATTTGGCAACTTACTTCACCAATAAATTTTTTTTATTGTTTCTTAATTCCACTGACATCCTCAAAAATCAAAATTATAACTAATCGTTACTCGACAAGCCGGAATAAACCCACAATAACAGAAGGCATGCGCCGCTTTTGTGACTGAACTTATAAGAACTTCTTTACGCGCAAGTCGGCACGGTTCGTTGTCTTCCAATTGAGGTAAAAATGGTTTTCGAGTGTTTTGGGTCCAAATGAACAAAACAGTCTATGCGTTGTGAAATTAAAACTTTGAAAAATAAGGGACACCCTAACATACATACATAACTTTTATGCTACGACTATAGTATGTTTTCAATTGCATAAGACCTTTTTATAAGCCTTCTTATTATGTTGAGGTCAAAGAGTATATATATTTTTAACAATTCCGCAATATTGCGGATCCGCGAGATTGGTTATTTCAATCACGCGCGTTTGCAGGATAGAGGTTTCGGTGCGGGATTGGATTCCCTACACACGAACCCGTTCTAAAAATGAAGATCATATTGTCATCTTGCCTGTGGCCCGAACGGAAACTGTATCCTGTTTACTTTTCATAATTATACTCCGAAAGATAGCACGTTCCACAATTTGTGAGTTCGGGTAAACGTAAATAATTCCAAATGTAAATTTAGCGCTGAAACGTGTTTTCTATTGATTCAAATCCGAAAGGTTCAATATCGAATTATAATCATAAACTAGGCTATATCTTAAACAAATCTGTCTCAGGTGATTCCAAAAGTGATATTTGGCGCTCTTGTTTCTCGGAACAGAGTGCTTATCAATTTGCCCAAATGTCTGTAATTTTCGATTTTTTTTATGTGAATGGTCTTAAACGATAAGCTTCGACTCACTGATCAAGAATCCGTGGTCAAAATCGATTCTGTCCAGTCTTCCCTGCGTTAACCCGATAACTCTTGAACGGAATGAGCATTGAACGGAATGAGCAAGATAGTTGAAATTTTCAGGATATAAATATATCGGTTAATTTCGTTACTGGGCAGAATCGGCCTGCTGGTTTCGGAGTAACAAAAAAACAATATTAAATTACTATAAATTTCGAATCCATAGTTTCACCATAAAAATCCATCGATATTATGTTAAACTCGATTAAGCTAATGCTTTCAGAGATATGATTAATCAAAATTTCAATCTTAAATCGTACTTCTATGTTTTCACAGAATGCTGTACTTAATTATTCTTTCTATGAATCATTATATGATCTGTGTTCATTCATGTCGTATTTTCTTATAAGGGACATGTCATGTTATTGCTCTTTAAGGTACATTTCAAATTTATTTTTGTTTCGTTATTCTTTATATAAAATACCCCTCCTGTTCTAGAGATCATAGTATGAATGAATGTAAAATGACCAATGAAATAACCACAGCTATCGTAGAATTAAATCGTTTATATGATAAGTGACTGAGGTGATAATATAATGCATGTGGATAATCCATATGATAATGAAAATATATACTTTGACAAATAAATTGGGTTCAGAATATCTCCAGTAAAAACAAAACTGGAATACTGGAAGTTTTAATTGATATATAATGTTCAAAGTAGATTTGTGGAATGAATATCTCGTTCCTTGTTGGGTAAAATTGGTCTGTTGGTTTTGGATTTATGAATTTTGGCACTCTTGTTGAATTTACATTTGTTTATGATGAAGTTCTATCATATAAATCTATTGATATCATTCCCGACTGTAAGAAACCAATTCTTTCGGAGATATGATGTGTCAAAGTTTGAACAAGAGTGCCAAAGCTCCTGTCCATAGGGCTTTCCCACTTTTTGATTCTCAATTCTAATATGATTTCATCAGTAAGTTCTTTAAACAATAATATGATACGAAATTTTCAGTATTCGTACATAAAGGTTGAATAAATATTTTACAAATCAACGAGAATCTGTTAAAATTATATAAAATCCTATTTATCCAGACCTGATCTACTTGAATTCAATCAAGGTACCCATCTAGATACTGAAACCACCAAAAGCTGCTTAGCTTCGAAAAAAAAAACAATATTTCCAAGAATATAAATACCGTAAACACAAGCGTCCAAAAAAACTGTTTCACTTTTTGGCCGATAATGGTCTCAAATCATAGTTTCGACTCGAATACATTGCTGGATCGGAAAAAAGCAATACTGTGTCTGTGATAGCGCAAGGACCCATGCAAATACATACATTCGCTGGTACGAAAATGAACAGTGCTGTGTTTTTGGTGGCGTAAGGTCTCTGTTCAACTACTTACTCTCACTGTTGGGTCGAATTGGGAAATGGGGGTGGGCTGCGCATCCGAATGCGACACTTAAATTCGCTAATGGGCATAGAAAAATATCTTTATCTTTCGGATATATGGTTTGTCAAAAATTGAGCAAGAGCGCCAAGGCTCCTGTCACAGGGCGCTCCTCCTCCTCCTCCTCCTGTCGGAATAATTATCCTCCGCCTTTTTGAAGTCCACTGGGCGCAATTGCCAAGATGGGGTGATGAATACAAGATGGTATAATAATAATATAATAATAATGTTTATTATCTCAGGTTTACATCAATTCTTGTACATAATCTATTATTTACGAAATATAAACATAATACTCCACAAGGAAAAGTTTCCGCGCGTGGACATTCTCAGAACTTATTTCATTAGCACATTCGAAAACAAAACTTCAAAAATAAAACAACCATAACCGACCATAATAAACATCTAATAACTAATTATAATAAACAATTAATAACCCATTATACTGAACAACCACGACCAGCCATACCCAACTAACCGGAACCAAAAATTTGTATTATGTCTTATTTTCTATCTATTAAATCCCTAACAGCTGTACGACCTTTATTGACCAAATATTTTGATACAACTTTTCTGAACATGTTTTTCGATTTCATTTTTTTTACTGTTTTTGGAAGATCATTTACTAACTTAGGTCCCAAGTAAATGAATGAGTGCTGCCCTATCGTTTTATTCATTCTAGGTTCTACTATGGAATGTTCCCTGTATCGTGTACTATGCGTATGTTCTACCTCTAACCAATCGCTCTTATATTTAAATTGATGCATGCACAGAGATTGACAATACAACTGTCTCATGTCCAAGAATCCACTTTCCCGAAACAATTGATCTGTCGGAAATCGATAACCCTTTCGAAACATAACTTTCATAATCCATTTTTGTGCAATCTCTACTTTGCGTAAAAAGCAACTGTACATCCCTCCCCAAGCTATATTACCGTATAACAGATGACTCTTCACTAGTGCGTTATATATAACTCTCATCTGGCGATCATCACAAAAGGATCTACACAACTTAATTTTCGGAATTAGTGATCTTAATTTCTGAGTGAGCTTCGTCGCATGAACATTCCAATGGAGATGACTATCTATGTGTATACCAAGGTATTTTATGTTGTCCGTTAACTCAATATCCATGATTGTATCCCCTAGATTTATACTGAGTTTGGTGAATTCTGGAAGCTTATGAGCGAAGCTGTTGAACATCATGAACTTGGTTTTTTCCCTATTTACTGTGAGCAGTTTAGAATTGAAGAATGATATAACTGTTCCCAAATCGTTCTCCACCTTCCTCTTTAGCTCATTCCAATTTTTATCTTGATAAAATATTACAGTGTCATCCGCGAAGCAAACAGCCTCTCCCGAAGTTAAATCATACAGATCATTGATGTATATCAAAAATAAAAGTGGACCTAGAACTGTGCCTTGTGGCACCCCATACTCAATTTTTTTAAACTCACTCAAATATTCTCCAACTCGCACTGCCTGAGTCCGGTTATAAAGATAACTTTTGAGGAGATCTAATGCTTTACCTCTTATACCCATGTTCTCCAAGCTCAAGAGCAACTTTCCGTGACTAACCGTGTCAAAGGCCTTGGCCAGATCAACGAAAACACACATGGCAGGAATATTCTTATCAATAGCTTTATATATATTGCCAATAACATGAGCAATGGCGTCTTGTGTTGAAAGACCTTCTCTGAAGCCATACTGTTTGTCACAAATCAAGTTGTACTTATTTAGATAATTTAAGATTCTCTTCCTTATTATTTTCTCAAAAATTTTGGATATTCCGGGTAAAAGAGATATGGGTCTATAATTGCTGCAAGATGTTCGGTCACCGGATTTGTATATCGGTATTATTATTGATTTTTTTAGGCAGTCGGGATAAATGCCACTTTCAATACAATTATTGACAAGATAACACAAAGGTTTAGTTATATATTTAGAAATTTGTTTCAGAGTTTCCGCTTTAATTCCGTCCACACCTACAGACTTTTTGTCTTTTAAACTCATTATGATATTGTGAATTTCGTCTTCTGTAGTTGGTAAAATGACTATTGAATTCACACAAGTTTTTTGGTTGTAATTGAATTTTGTTTGTTTTATGTTACCCGCTAATTTTTTTCCTATATTTGTGAAAAATTCATTGTATGTTTCCGCGATATCAGTTTGCTGTGAAACAATGTTACCACTTGAATCCTCTAGAATATCTATAGGTTCTTTTTTATTTTTATTTCCGCTCAAATCTCTCACAGTTTTCCACAATCTAGAAGGTTCACCAGAATTCCTATTTATTTCTTTGCGAAAGTAATTTTCTTTTGTTTTTTGTATTAAATATTTCAATTTTTTTGCATAATTTTTGAACTCATTATTAAGATTGATATTGTCAGGATCAACTTTATACTTTTTATATAATTCATTCTTCTTGTTTATTGATTTTATTAAACCTCTTGTTACCCAGTCCCGCCGCTTTATTTCATTTCTTTTCATTTTAATAGTTTGTGTGCTACGTTTTATGTGGTGTCTCAATATTTCCAGAAATAGACTGGTGGAGTGATTTATACTTTTCTCGTCTAAAACCGTACGCCAAGATTCATTTTCAAGATAAGATTTCAATCGTTCATAATCAATAATTTTTGTCGTGTTTGATCTGGGCTTTGGGATTGGTTCTGCTTGAGGTAAGAGCAATTTTAAAGCGATCGGTTTATGGTCAGTTATCAAGTAATCTACTACCACTGGAAAAACAAATTTTGGTGGCAGTTCCCCCCTAATAAAAACATGATCTAAACAGGAATTCATTCTAGTTGGTAAGGTAATAGAAGGCTGAAAGTCAGCCGCCGCCATGACACTGAGGTATTCTTCCCTAATAGCAGTATCTTCCAATAGATCTATATTTATATCTCCAATTAACAGTGCCATGTTTTGAGCACTGCCAGCACCCTGAAAAAATTTCTCTAGGTTCATGACAAATTCGCGGGCATCCTGTGATGGTGACCTGTACAATGCAATAATATCAACGTTGAATGGACCTAATTTCAACTGTAATTTAATTGCTCTGACATATCCTATATTCACCATTTCATATGTGAAATGAATGGTTTCCCTTACATAAATTACAACCCCATCATTTTTGTTCAAAGTCCCCACATTATAAATCATTTTATAACCTTCCAAATTGAATATTTGCTCATTGCCAAGTTTAAAAGTTTCCGTGAGTACAATACAATCTAGTTTACCCAGACTTCCATTCACAAAAATTTCAAATTCATCAAAATTCCTACTTAGACTTCTAATATTGTTATGCAAAACCGTAAAACAAGACTTATTCTGATCATCAACAAAACTATTCCATTCACTAAAATCTATCAACTTATCTGTATAATATACTGTTTGAAAATGTCTAATGTAATCATTCATGGCATCAAAAAAAAACTTACATCAAATATGAACTTCCTATTTTAAAATTTTCAGATCTTCCTCTGATTCGATCCTCACAGATTTCGTGCCATCACTTTTTTTAACATATACACTTCCATCCTTGACCCACACAAATTTATAGTTCTTTTCCTGCTTGAATTTTCGCACCGCTGAATATAATTGTTGTTTTCGCTGGGATAAATCTTCGTTTATATATAATATATTGTCTCCTGTAATACCACAATCTTTGCTTCTAATAGTTCCTATTTCTTTACGCTTTTCGATGATGATCTTTCTCATTCTTTCTTCCCTCAATCTTACCAATATAGGTGAGTTATCCTTCCTTGAAACTCGGGTGGCCTGAAAATCCTCGTTGTTTATTGTTACTCCCACTCTTTCGATAATTTTGTTGACCAAATGATTGGTATCTTCTTGAGGTTGCTTAGGAACATTCATGATAACTATGTTATTTTTTCGTTTTTCTTGCTCAACATTTTCTAACTTCCTCTCAAGGCATTCAATTCTTCGACTTGCAACTTCTAAATTTCTAGTATTTTCCTGCAACTGCTTCTTCATTTCTGCATTTTCCTTTCTAATCTCCTCAAAAGAATCCGAGATGAATTGAAGTGATTCCTGTATTTCTCTCTTGAACAACTGCATATTTTTAGTTGAAATATTTTGGTTCTTCCTTATTTCATTCATTATATCAGAGGTAGATATTACTGGATTTTCCTCATCAGATTGATCCCCCTCATCACTACTTTCTACTCTCAGTATAGACTTTCTGCCGACAGTACTGCAATCGGAACATGTCCAACCGATATCTGATCTTTGGAACACTTTAATTTCCTCACGTTTCAGTCCTGAACATTCTTCACAAAACCATTTTTCACAGGGCCCACAGCAAGCTATCTTATATGCAGATCTAGAAAATTTTCTACTACATTTTACGCATTGATATTCATCGTTCATTTTTACCGGAGAATTCTTGTTGTTTACTTTTTTTTTGCCCATTTTATACGTCAGATGTGGTATTTACGTACGTTACCGTCTTATCTTCCCAACGGAATACAGATGTTCCATCAACAAATCCTCGTATCCTGAATTACTTTTACAATGTATCAAAATTATTCCTCCTGAATCGATGTAATATTGAAAGGACAATACCTTTGTTGGATAGCCAAATTTTTTATGCTCCGAATGACACTAGATTCATCAATTTTTGCCTAGATTTGCTTGTATTAAATTCACTTTTCTCTGGATAGTTATTTGAAGCGTGTGCAATCGAACGTATGCTTCTTAACTGATATATAAGAAGAACATAATGAAAGTGGACACCCCAACAACGTGCAGAGCATGCCACAGCCAGCAGGAAACTATTATGCACATTCTGTTTGCTTGCAGAGTCCATGCTCCAACAGGATATGTGGAAAGACACAACGCACTTCGAATTCTCTACTTCCATTTGAGAGAGGTTTATTATATAGACAACGAACCAGTGTTACTATATGCGCCTGGAAATGGAAGCAGTTGTTGAAAATGACAGAGCTCGTATCTACTGGAACTATGCGATTCCAACAACTCTGCAGATCAACGCCATGAAGCCAGATATACTCCTGCTAGAGAAAGACCTCAAGGAATTGTTTGTCATCGAATTTTCCTTCTCCGCAGAAAATAATGTGGTGATGAGAGAAGAGAAGAAGAAAGCAAAATACAAGGACTCAATGTTCGAACTGGGGATCCTGTATCCACGGCATAAGGTTAGGATGTTCATCCTAATCATAGGATGCCTAGGCGGAATGAGAGCGAAATACGTGACCGAATTGAAGACTATTCCAGCCTGCCAATCTCTGGCCTAGGATTTAGCGCACATGATGCAGAAAGCGGTGTTGCTCGAAAAACTTCGAGTCATCAAGTTCCATCAACTGTGAAGGCTGCAGCTCATCTCTTTTGTTAAGGGACGCTGTAAGGGCAGGACGAAGAACTACTCCAAGGAACGTGCGAGAGGGTTTTTAGTGATTAACCAATCAACAACTGGAGTCTTACACTCCTGAGAGAAGCGTACCTATAAAACGATTTTTCTCTCGAGCGAAAAAACAAAAAGGACTTAAATAATGGGCATTGTTTAATAATTATAACTTTTTAGTAAATAATTGACTTTAGTACTGATAACCGCTTGACCTTGCATTAGGCCATAGGTATATGACAAAAACGGTTGATCGTACAACTTTTATTCTAGGTGCAAATCTCATTTAAGCAATGGGAAGCGAGATATTCGCGAAAAACGAATTTTTGTGACCTTTGACTTCAATATCACGATAGCATAGGTGACTTTTGAGGCAACATTTAGACCGATAAAAAAAGGTTTATACCAATTGACAGCTTATTATCTTCAATTCCGAGGTGAAAACACAAATATGAGTGGGCTAGTTATACTGATGTAGGCAAGGACGTATTTTTGGCGCTCTTGTTCCTCGGAACAGGGTGCTTATCAATTTGCTGAAATGTCTGCAATTTTCGAATTTTTGGCTGAAAATGGTCTTAAGCGATTTAGTTCGACTCACTGATCAAGAATCTATGGTCGAATTCGATTTTGTCCGGTCGTTAACATGATAACTTCCGAACGAAAGCAGTTAGAGGATTAAAATTTGCAGGGTAGGTTTAGCCTATTTTTTTACATCACAAATTTCAAATTCAATTTCTTTTAAGATGCAATTTTGCCATAAAAATCCATTGTTCCAACTCTTACAAGCTAATACTTTCGGAGATATGATTTTTCAAAATTTCAATAATGAATCGTACTTCTATATGTTTTCACAGAATGCTGTACTTAATTATTCTATCTATAAATTATTATATGATCTATGTTCATACATGTCATCTTATTTTCCTATGAGAGATAAATGTCAAAATTATTTCTGGTTCGTTATTCTTGATATAAAATACACTTCCTGTTCTAGAAAACAAAGTATGATTGAATGCAAAATGACCAATAAAATAACCTCAGCTATCGTAGAATTTTGAGGATGATATGATATTTTACTTTTAAGGTGATAATATAATGCCTGTGGATAATCCATATGATAATGGAAATATATTCTTTGGTAAGATACATAATCAACTTGTGTTCAGAATATCTCCAGTAAAAACAAAACTGCAATATTGTCCAAGATTTAATAGATATAATATAATTTTCAGAGTAGATTTGAGGAATGGATATCTCGGATAAGTTCGTTATTGGTGAGAATAAGTCTGTTCGAACTTAATGTCTTTCATGATGCAGTCTTATCGTAAGAATCATCAAGAATATCATTCCCAGAGACCAATCATTTCGGAGATATGATTTGTCATAGTTTGAACAAGAGCCTCAAAACGCCTGTCTACAGGGCTTGAACCAATGTTATTACTAGGTTCAACACCAGGTCCTATATAATCGTTCAGGACTATTTCCGGCTCTCTGGTAGAATTGATAGTGCTCTGATATTCGAGCTCGCCAAATATATTTGTGGTGGATTCTGGACACCAGGCACCATCCGACGCTGTCTGACTATTATTGTACGTATATGGATCGTAACATTTTGACAGAAAAGACGTAATACATACGAAATTGAGGCAATAAAACAGGGTAGTTTTTATAAGGAATAATTCATGCAGAATAAATGCCAAAACATGAATTTCGATATTACTTCGGTTCTGTATACAATAATATAATACGAAATTTTCAGAATTCGTACGTAACGATTGAAAAAAAAAATCTTGTAGCTCAACGAGAATCTATTAAAATTCTATAAAAACCTTATTATCCAGCAATGATCTTCCGGAATTCAATTAAGTTTTCACGATTCTTTAATGACTAACATCAGGTTGGAAATAATTCTATAGAGGAAACTCAAGTCATTCCTCAACTTCGAATAATTCCTTCCTTACAAACCGTTCATTAAGGTTAGAAATGGTTATTACCGACCCATTTTGCTGCGGCGACTTGAATATTCGATTGCACCGTGGTATTTTGACGTCTCTTAAGTTGAATGATGCAAAACGTGACTACATTCGACTCGTAAAATGAGTGTTTTTTAAATGGCATATGAGAGTGTTAATTCTTTCAAATGTGTCATGAAAAAACGAATTTTATACACGAAATACAAGAAATGTTTTTTGTACCACTGTGAATGTGAATTTAATTTGTAACAAAATATTCTTCCAAACAGATTAAAATATCTAATAAAATTGTGGAATCAGCTCTTCAAGAAATATCTAGCGTTTCTGATAAGCAGCAACATGGAACTTCTTCGGGAATTTATGTTGGAAGTAATAGGTCTCTTGCATGTATTTTTTTATCATCGGAATCGATTATTACATCCATAAGAATAATGAAAAAGTTCAACTGCCGTCAAAAATTTTAATTTTCAACCAGAAAACGATAATTGAAATTTGGATGCACATGAAAACTGTTCAAACGATCGAAACTTGGCGCCAGTCCGAGACGTCACCCGTCATATCTACACCCACTCTCTTCTCCGTGTCCGTTTCACTTTGTTTCGCTGTAAAATGCAGATGGTCTCGCCGTGGGTAGATTTTGATTACGTCAGCCGTCATAGCAACGATTGAACCTATCAGAAGCGTTTCACCTCATTTGAATTTGCTTCCTGATATTCCGATTTTCAATACCGAAATAATATACCGAAATAATCAAATTTTATAAATTTTGAAAGTGGATGATCTGATATTCTATCCGTATTCACAAAGCAATCAATCTCCGTTAAGTCCTAACTGAGGTCCTCAGTTAAGAATAAATTTGGATCGCAACCTCAGTTAACGTGCAAATTAATGTGAAATTGGTCTGTTTCACCACCGTTAAATAGGCTAACTGAAGTTGCGATTTAAATTTATCCTTAACTGAGGACCTTTACCATCAATTATTATTCCAATAAATGAGATTGGTTTATGATGAATAATAAATTATATATATATTATAAATGCATTCTTGATGTACTTTGGAAATTCAAATCGCGAATGTATTTTATCCTGAGATTTTGGAAGGATAATTTTCCAAGTTCAACTGCAGTAGACTGATGTAACAAACATAAATATGATGTTGATGCCCAGAAACCATTTCAAGGAATTGGAAACATAACTAATTATAATAGAGAAGAACAAAAATTGGATAGTTTTTTCAATGCATGACATAATATTCATGTGCATCAATATATCTTAGAACTTAAGTTCCTTATCCAAAGCCATTGGAGAATCAATCAAGGTGTAAAAGCCCATAAGGAACTCACTTCTCATTTATTGAATCCATATTGGTTATTGAATAATTTCATTAATATAATGTTATTATTATTACTTCATCAGTATAAATTATTGAGAGGTGGGTTGAATAATGGAGCATTATTTTGGAAGAAGAGTTAATTTATCAGTGTTTAAGCAGACTTATTATTTCTGTCTTAATTTAACTTGGAAAGTAATAGCTTGTAAAATATTATAATCTTTATGGAATGATATCTAATAGTTCAAGTGTTTATTTTTCCACAAAAAAATCAGAACCAAAACTTTAATATGTACATTTTTTTTACATAAGCTGTGAGATTTATGGATTTCAATTGCAACTAGGAACAGAAAAGATTATTTGCCATTTTCCTATGAATTATCGTTTAAGTATTATAATTTATATTGAAAAACTTAATGATTTAAAATTCTATTTCAAACTTTGATTTGCTTAGTTCGTAGAGCTCATGAAGGAAAGAACTAATCAAAGAAAACCTTCATTGAAGTGCTCTCTCAAATTTTCAAAAACTTTAATTCAATGTAATGTCTCTTTAAATTTAAAGTTGTATATCACAGGAGTTCTTCCACAACTGCTGCCAGGTTTTAATGATGTGCCTTCCTCTTTTTTCCTAAGAATTCTTATGTTACTTGAAATATAACTAGACGGACCGTTGCCAACTGAATTTCGATTTTCCAAAGCCACCCTTGATGTCAATATATCTTAAACGGACTATAGCTATATAATTAAATCACTGATGTTTTGTGACATATACCGTATTCAGAAAGTAGCCAATATAAATGCGAATGAATTCGGACCAATGGAAAACAACAATACTGTTTGCTGTCTTCTCAAGCTAAATAAAACTATTTTGTATTTCTCATTCTCTTCATCCCTCTTTATATGTGAGCATATATATCATTGTAATCGACATTAAATATATGTCAATAATATATTACTTGCAATCAAATTGTAAACAAATTCTTAAAAAGTACTGACTTGAAGTCAGAAGCTGTTGCCCGCATTTACTATTGTCTATACACGCCTCAGGCAACCTCACGAAATACTGCATCAACCTTCAAGCCGTCTCTTTAGCGGTAACAAGTGAAAAAATGCTTTAGGCCTGAATTCAAATTTCAAAATAAATAAAATAGTGTAATTAATCAGCGCGGATTCAAACCCCAATATCCTGCGCGGCAGGCAAGTAAGGTACCATCTTGACCATCGAGGTGTTGTTACAATAATTCTGAGAATTACTTACATGATTTGAAATTTCTGTGCAAGTAGATAACAGTTCGAAATTTTATTTTCACAATAATTCCTAAAATACTAGACCGATCCATCTGATATGAGGTACTCGATTGTAAAATGGTGGTTTGAAGGATTGCGTAGAATTTCAGCGGAATATGACAGATAGTTATACAAATTCTGAAGAAATATATATTTGTTAAGTATTACGATCATGATGACCTTCTACAATAATTTGCGCACTGGCATCCTAAAACTACAATTACTACAAATACAAAGATAATTATTTTTTGATTTATCGGGGGAACAATGTTCCAGTTCGGGAATTTTACTTTCAAAATAATTGCTTGATCACGCTGAAACCCAGTACTCAATTGTAAACCACTGGCTTTATGGTTTTTGCGGAATTTCAGTGAAATCTAACTTATAAAAAAGTTTTGAAGAAAAATATTTTTACTTGTGGTACGATCCTCAAGAAATTCTTACCAAGTTTGAATTCCATCCGATTTGTATTTTTTGAATTATTGAGAAAACATATTTCAGATGGGTATAACTCAAAAACCGTTTGGCCGATTATGCCCAACAATGTGCATAATTGTCCCATTCGGATGCGCAACCTACCCTGAAAATTGCAAGTCGCTATCTCTTTATGTTTGCAAGTTATCAAGATAACAGTCACCCATCCAGCTACTGAACTCACTCAATGCTGCTCAGATCCCCAACATTATAGAACCGTTCGTGTTCAAATTTAGAACTTGGCTGAATCCTTCCGCGTAATTTAGGCGATATCAGACGAATATTTTCTAAGATATAGAATTTTTTTCAATGATTTCTTTGGAATTCTCTAATTATACGATCCTCACGAAAGACGGTGATCCCCAGGCAGCAGCTGTTCTCCGAGGCGCTGTAGATTGTATTTCATCATCGGATGAGAGTGACCGGGGTCCGCGGGCTTGTCACACCCGTATTCTACTGATAGTGCCCCCGTGCGGTTTTGCATTTTATACCTACTGCCAGGTTTAGCTAGGGTACCTCGGGTTTGCTAAGCCCGTACTCTGAGACACATCCCAGAGTCCCTGAGGAGCATACCTTCATTATTATTATTATTATATTAATATACTGATCCTCCTAGGTATTCTCCAAGGAGATTCCTCATAAGCCCACGAAGAGCTTGAGCGAGTAAGGAGAATCTGTTGTGTTCCGTGTAGGCTTTGTTACTGTGTCCTTACGCCACCTCAACAATTATTTCACTATGACTATATCCAGATTATGTTATATTGGCAATGGAAGTGTGTTGAAAGTTGATAGGATCAAATGTCAGTATTGGCTACCTCAAAACGAAAGATATAACTAGAAACAGTGGGGGAATGAGTTCCTTACAGCAGTGTTTTTAGTGCTGTGAGCAACTCATTACGATACTGAAATAGAGAAACGTACTTATCATACGCAACGTTGTGTGTGATAAGTGTGTTTCTCCTTTTCAGTATCCTAATGAGTCCATTCCAGCACTGAAAACAGTGCTAGAATAAACTCATTCCCGCATTGTTTCTAGTTATATTTTTCGATTCGTGGTAGACAGCACTGACATTCGATCCTATCAAATTTCAACACACGTCAATTGACAATACAATATAATCTGGATATAGTGAAATAATTGTTGAGGAAAAGCTTTATTTTCATCAAAAAATATGGTACTAGAGATTTCCTTCTTCTTGATAGTTTTGAATCATTCATGCTATTAGGAAACTGTTTCAAATCTGATCTCCATGCCCTACGTACGTTTCAAATTCAAATTCCGTAATCTGTCAAATTTCGTAACAGTCACACCAACTACCAAGATACAATACAAAAGTCACTAGGATGTATAATCCGAATTTTTCATTAAATTTCAACAGTTTTTTACAAAGCTTGCCTGAAATAGAGAAAATATCGTCTAATACTCGTTGCAGAAGGCAATTCCAACACTCATGCGTACGAAAACTCGCTCCTGCGTCGCTCGTTTTCGAATTTCGCATTCGTGTTTTAATAGGAGCCCATTCTGCAACTTGTTTTAGAATATACTATTCCAAGCGTGTAAATTCAAGAGTCTAGACGTCATAATGCGTTGCATACGTTGCGTACGTGGGCTCAGTGTGTCCTTACCTTCACACGTATATCCTCACTAATCAAGAATTCATGTGGGGGTGCATTGTAGCCCGCTAGTTATAGCATCAAATATTTGAATTATTTGATTTGAAAATGGTCCCTGCTTTGTACTCTTAACAACTTATCGATAGAACGTTCTACGGTGAAAAAATGAGGATTTGTATAATTCGCTGCTGATTTTCTTATTATGCGATACCCCAAAAAGAAAACCTCCTGAAGAAAACGAAGAGAAAAGAAAAACATGAATTTCTTTTTTTCCGAATTCTTTTTCTGGAACGACTCTTACGCTCCAACGATAGTTATCACCTATATAGTGAAGGTCTTCCTCAATTGTTGAAAATACATTTTCTGGTTCAAATTGTTGTCCTTGCTCATTCCTCTGGGGGAAATATCAGTTCTGCCGCCTCCAATATGCTGCCACAGTCATAACAATTTCGCAGAGGATGAGAGGATTTTCGAATTGTATTGAAGTCATTCTTGAGCAATTTCATTTCAGCTCTACTTATCCGGGAGAAAATAAATTAAGTAAAGAAGGGACAGAACTATCTCGAGATTCGAGATAACCATTTCAGAACTTGCCACCAGTAAAAACATAGAATATGAATGTGGACTGCTTTTTAATACGGCAACATCCGACGTTGTTTGGGTGCATCACGGAGAAATTTCAGAAACGTGTTCAAGCATTCATTCAAACGAATGATAATGCACCCATATTATGTATGTGAGGGAATACAGGTTAGTTGATGATTCAAATTGCGAGGAACACGACTGAGTATTGCAACAGTTCTATACAGAGTGAGTAAGGAGTAATCTTCGGTATTTACTACTTTGTAGCAAAATGCTCGAATATGTCATCTAATTATCATAGTATAGATCACCCATTGACTTAAATTCAGAATATTTACCTTCCATCCTAGTTATTATTTCGATAAAAATTATGAAAACTACGAAAGAGAGCAATTTCGGCTACAGCAATCCATCCCGGTACCTTAAGCTTACGAGCACAACAATCTAACGTCGGACCTATAATCGGTGTGTATACAGATTTACGGTGAAAGGATAATTTCAACGAATATTATTACTTACCTTTGATATTTCTTTTGATCTTTTTATTTCCAGGAAAATATCATAATGTTACATATTTTTCGACGGTTTTCATCCCTCATTTCCACTTCCACAAATTTCCCGTTCGAAAACGGTCCGTATCATCATATATTCCCTAAGTAATTACTAATCTTGAGTTATTCACGCTATTTGGAAACTGTTTTGAATCTGATCTCCATGCCCTACGTACGATTCAAATTCAAATTCCGTACTCTGTCAACTTTCGTATACGAAAGTACTCTAAAAAATTGCTTCTAGCCCTGTGGGCAGGAGCTTTTTGGCGCTCTTGGTAAAACAGACAAATTATATCTCCGCAAGTATTGGTTTCTCAGAGTGGGGAATTATATTAATGGATTACTATGATGGAACTGCATCATGAAAGAAATTAAATTCACAAAAAGTGTCGTTTAATAAAAATACTTCAAAAATTATCTTTTAAATAAAAGAACAATCTACAATGATTCAATACTTTCATGCTTCAAAATTTGTCATTAAATTTATTTATCAAGATTAAATGAGCAATCTGCAATGATTCAACCTCGTGGAATGGGTTGTTGCAACTTACACTCGGTGCCTAACTCGAAATACCTAAGGAAAGTATCATCGAATTCTAGAGCAAGGCTGAGGATAATCATAGTAGATTGTTCATTTATTCCTGATATTTGGGTAGGTAGAGAATTATGAAGAAACTTTTTTAATAGTTCAAAAGATATTAAAAAATACTATCCTCTTTTCATAATTTAAAATTTAATAGATCATACCACTAACACATTCTTTTCTGTATTATGAAACTTAGCCCAAGAAGAAATGTTTCATACACAAATGTAGATCCATATTTCAGTATTTTTTTGCTAGCAACATAATGAAAATACTGTATATAGGAAAAGTGTTTATAAACCATACTCTCAGAGATTTCACCATCACAACGATTTAGGTTATAATAATCAATTAAGTACAGTTGAGTTCACTCCAGAAATGCTTTTGAATAAGATAAATTCTCTGGATACTAATAAGGGAGCAGGATTTGACGCATATCCCTCATATTTTTTAAAAAACTGTGGTCCTAGCTTGTGTTATCCATTGTCGATCCTTTTTAATAAATCGGTGCGTGCGGGTACATTTCCTGATTCTTGGAAGACTTCTCTTCTTGTTCCTATTTATAAGAACTCTGGTAGTAAATTTATGGTTGATAACTATCGTGGAGTTAGCAAATTGTCGGTCTTCGCGAAATTGTTCGAGTGTCTTATTTTGGATGTGTTGTTTCACTCTCTGAAAACGTCAATACTGGAGAACCAGCATGGCTTTTTTGCTGGTCGTGGCATTGAAACGAATTTGTTGATTTACACTGAATTTATCTCGGGCGCCTTGGATAGTCGGTGTCAGGTGGATTCCTTGTACACTGATTTCAGTAGGGCCTTTGATAGAGTAGATCACAATTTACTTTTGTCCGGGCTTGCTGGGGTCGGTGTGCATGGGGATCTCCTCAGGTGGTTCTCCACCTATCTGTATAAACGAACCCAGCTGGTGAGTGTCAGTGGATTTAGGTCGGCCCCGTTCATAGTTACATCTGGGGTACCCCAGGGGTCTCATTTGGGACCGATACTATTTTTAATATTTCTGAACGATATAGGAAATTGTTTCAAATTTGTTCACTTTCTACTTTTCGCAGATGATTTGAAGATGTTCGGGGTGATCAAGTCGGTGAGGGACTGTGTTGAGTTTCAGAAGGATCTTGACGCGTTTACGGATTATTGCGGTCGGAATGAATTAGATCTGAATATAAATAAATGCTTATGCATATCATTTTCTAGAAGCCATGCAAGTATTCAATTTAACTATCGATTGGTTGGTTGTGAGGTGAAGAGGGTGAGTCAGGTTAGAGATTTGGGAGTGATTTTCGACTCAAAGTTTTCATTCGCTGCTCACGTTGATGCTCTTATCACTTCTGCCGGTAGATATTTGGGTTTCCTTTGTAGGATATGTAGGAATTTTAAGAACGAGGCAGCAATAAAAGCCATATATTTTGCATTTATACACAGCAGAATTAATTTTGCCTCTATTATATGGAATCCATTTTATACCGTGCATAAGCAAAGGTTGGAGAGGTTGCAGAATAGATTCATTAGATTTTTACATCACAAAATGACCGGTATTTATATCACTTCGGGTATAACACAAATAAGATCTCAATATCATATGGAACCTTTAGAGCACAGAAGAACTAAATTAGATTTGATTTTCATGTATAAAATTTTGAATAACTTTTACAATTCACCTGAATTGACTTCCATGGTAATGTATCACGTTCCTAAGAGAACGTTTAGAAATAAGAAATTACTTTTTCAGGGTAGATTCAATACGAATCTTGGTAGAAATTCGCCTATCATGAGAATGTGCAACTTATTTAATCAATATTGTAATGATTTAGATCCATTTAATGTTAATTTAAGGTCATTTAAGCGAAGTATCAGGGGAGCTTTCTTTCGGTAATTATTTTTGTTGTTTCATGTAGTATTGTGACTTTTGTACACCATATAAATTAGAGTTAAATTGTTTAAGTGTATCAGAGGATACTTTTTTGGGAGTATTCCTGTTTGTATCCCGAAATTGAATAAATAAATAAATAAAAATAAATGTGTTACTACTTAAGGAAGTAAAAGGTAATATTATCCTCAGTGGTCAACGAACAGTAATCTCTTTTGATTCCTCCATTATGTTCTTCTCTCCTATATTGCCTCCATAAACTACATCAAAACAGTCTTGTATATATTCACAAATTCAAGAATCGAATTTTTGTTTATAGCTAGAAAAGATGACATTTATGAATAGTGATCACAGACAGATTCTGTGTTCACATTCTGTGAATACATAGAACTTACGATGTATTATTGAAACTTTGAAACATCATATCTCTGAAAGTATTAGATTGTCATAGTTGAAAATGATAACAATGGATTCTTATGATAAAACTGCATTTCAAAAGAAGTTGAATTGAAAAGTTGTAATGTAAATAAAATATTTTTTTTCGTTACTCCGAAACTATTAGACCGATTTTTCCCAATAACGAACTCAACCGAGATATTTATTCCTCAAACCTACTCTGAAAATTTCAACTATCTAGCTCATTCCGTTCGAGAGTTATCGTGTTAACGGACGGAAGGACGGCTGGACGGACGTCCGGCCGGACAGAATCGATTTCGACCACGGTTTCTTGATCAGGGAGTTCAAGACCATTTTCAGCCAAAAATTAGAAAATTACAGACATTTGGGCAAATTGATAAGCACTCTGTTCCGAGGAACAACAGCGCCAAAAAATGTGTTTTCTCAGAATCAGTCAAGGTTTTGTCATAAAATTTCGAAAACTACTTTAATTGGTTATGCTCAATCCAAATTGTAAAACCGAAAAGTGGTTGTGGAAAAATGAAAAGAAATTGTTGTTGTTTTGCATTACACGCTTTGGGTTCATCATCCTGAATGAATATTTGTTGAAAGTTGTGCGGCGAAAACTTGATGTAGCACAACTTCCTGAAATTTTGAGTAGTACTCTGATATGATCCGGAACGATTCGACTGAAAAATGAATTCCAAATATTTCCCAACGGACTGGAAGCAAATACGAAAATACCATTTATGTTGGCATACTTTATTCACAAATTAAAATCCATCTCCACATACTGAAATATCTGTACGTCAAATTTCACGAATCAGTTGTTGCGTTAGTGGCGTTGATTGATTGCCTGAAAAGGGACTGTTGGGGGATAATATGAACATAAAAAATTGGGGTGCACTTTGAGTTAAACATTATAATATATGATTCAATATACAGGGCGTCCCATAATTAAATAGACAAGCTTCTAGTGGATGTAGACATTATTTTATAACTCTCGAGCCAAATAATATCATGTAAAAATACTTCGTCAAGGAGCTTAAAGTCTCTGAAGATGACGTCCAGGCAACACCTTTTGTCACATATCTCCAAAACGGCTTCACCTAAAGTGTTGAAATTTTACACATTGGCTAATATCTATCAAGAATATATACCGAATGGTTGGAGTGAATTTTTTTCATGTCAAACATAAGCGTATCATTTTGGTGGGGGCGAAGGGCATTTTTAGTAACAACTCTTTTGCCTTTCATTATTTTACAAATTATACATCAAATTCATAAACTCTGATACTTTTTCTTGAAAAAAGGTGCCCTTGTGTAATATCACCAAGTTGCACCGGTTTTCAGAAAAATTGATTCGATATTTTCTCTCCGTTCACTGCTCAATGCTCGTTATCTAAAGAATCATAATAGTGTAAGTGAAATATCAATTTATTGTACCTGATTTAAATTATTTTATAAAAGCTTCACCTCGTGCAACAATTAATAAGGAATCATTTAATTTAATTAAAGTTAAAGTCTGAGAGAATTGGGGTTTGGAGACGCAGGATGCTATTCCTCCATAGAATCCCCTTGGGAGTTTCCGCGCATGCGTGTATTGAAGCTGCGATATCTCCTGAGCCAATGGTATTGAAGAATGAGAGTTTCGTGTGAGGTGTGTGATTTTGAGAGGCCTTTCATCCACGAGTAGATTGCGCATGCGCAGAGCAGGAGTTTGTCTTTTTTGGGTGGTTTGCTTCTAGCAGTCATGGATTTGGTGCTGAGCCGATATTATGAGGATTTAAGAGAAATTTTATGGCGATTCTGTGCACCGACAAGTCAGTTTCGAGGAAATAGATCTATATTAAATTACGTTCGGAGTTGGAGAATAGGCGTTCGCAATTGCGTTCCCTACTGGGATCCCATAACCACATTTTTTCTTCATTTCGATCTACGTTAAAACTAATAGCCAGACTGTCACGACAGGTAGATTTGTTAAAGGACATTGAAAAAATATGAAAAAGCACTGAAGTGAAGTCAGTACTCTTTGGCGCGCGTGTTCAAGTTGGCTAATTCTAATTGAATGATGAGGGTTTCAAGCTCAGCGGATAGAACGAGTCGGAGCTCTACCCAGAGGGTAGTGGACATCATTCACTGTCGGGACATAAATTAACAGTGCTGTGTCTAAGATGAAACAAGAATAGAGTAACAAAGTTAAAAAAGAACACAACTGACTCACCTTAGTCACACAAGCTCCTAGGAGCATCTGAGGGATCTCCATGGGGAAGACTTGGGAGGGTCAGTGTAATCATAATCATGTTTAAAGCACGCGCACCAATTGCAGACTGTCTTCACAATGAAAAAAAAAGGCTGAAAGAACGTTGACGTGGATCAAGTTTAGCGCGCGTGCTGTGGACATGATTATGATTTTACTGACTTTCCCAAGTCTTCCCCAAGGAGATACCTCAGAAGCACCTAGGAGCTTGTGCGACCAAGGAAAGTCAGTCGTGTTCTTTGTCAACTTTGTTACTCTATCCTTATGCCAGCTGGGACACAGCACTGTTAATCTATGACCCGACAGTAAATGGTGTCCAGTACCCTCTGGGTAGATCTACGGCTTGTTCTATCCGCTGAGCTTGAAATCCCTGATCATTCAATTCAAATTAGCCAATGCCACGCGCGCCAAAAAGTACTGATTTCGCGTCAGTGCTTTTTTATATTTTTATCTTTAGTATCAAATTTGTTTAACTACATTCAGGTATGGAAAACATATCATCTGCATTAAAAACATGTTTTACTTTTTTGAAAACTTCGAATGAAAAGCAACATTAACACCCATATTGTAGTCATTGATTGAACAATTTATGTTGATCCTACCTAAAACATGCCTTGTTACCTATTACATAAATAAAGCAATTTCGCTATTGAACTCTATGACTCAATTCTTAACCTTAGTTGTGTTATTTTGATTGTCTAGTTAATGAAGGACTCTTCGTTGTGTATGTAATCCAAGATACTTTTAGTTACTTAGATTAAGAGAGATTGTTGGGGAGTTCAGGAGCAATGGAATAAAACCATTATATTACTTGGAGAGGTTAATCTACGTTCGGTATAATTTACCTAAGATTGGGTAAAAGAAACAAGATGAAAACACTTCTCTTTCCAAATATTATACCATTAAAACGATATTCATCGACACCTGTAAAATCGTTAACTCAATAGTATATAGATGAAAGGGGTAATAATGACAATCTGATATTTCTGATCAAGCACGTTTTTTGGATATGATCATGGATCCAATATTCACCTGTGGATATTATACTGGCTATCTTTCAGCATACTTATTCAGTTGTCCCCTGATATTTTTTCACCAGATATTATAAGAAAAGAGTATTTCTCTTTTATTGAGACAATTAAGATATTATATTATTCTGTTATGGAGCACATGCTCAGGGTTGGATAGACTGTTTCGGGTCCAAGGTAAAGCTCTAGGATCTTGATAACTTGAAATATACGGACGACTGCAGATTTTCATTCAAGAAGGAGGGTATCTTGGCTCTGCTAGGCCTTTCTGTGTTGGTTTCACTTATTTAGAGAAAATCCATGTTGTTTATATAGGGTGTTTCATCATAAACTGGACAAACGAATACAGCGTGTAGATGACATCGGGAGAATCATTTTTGCCTTATGACATATACCCCGTTTTCGAAGCATGAGCAATATTCTATCGAGTGTGGTCAGTTATGTGTAACATTTGAAATAATGGTTTTTGGTCACATCTCAGTATTTTTTTATGCTCAATTCTGAAATGATATAAGATTCTGAAAATAGTATTTAAAAATGGCGGAAAACCTGTTCGAAATTTTTTTACGCGGTTGCCAATTTGAGTTTCACTGTATGAATTATCTCAAGTTTTTAAGAAATTCTGTGAAAAAATTTTTTCAAATTAGAACACAACTTTTTTTTTACATGTCTACAGCAAAAATAAAATTTCATCCGAAATTGATGAACTTTTCCACGCTTATACTATTCTGCAACCTTAACGAAAATATGAAAACAGAACCGAAAAATATCGATGGGTTTGTTTTTTATAGCCATTCAAAGTTTCCACTCGGATAACTAGCTTATTCGTTTTTTGAAAACTGGTTTGGCTACGAGGGCAAAAAGTTTGAAATTGAACTGCCGAAGCATTCCAGATGGAAATTAAAATTTCTCAAAAAAAAATTTTTTTGTTCATATTCCAATAAAACTCTGGCTGGAATCGAACTAGTGACCTTGCGATAGGAATTACTCTTAGCTCTAGATAGAAATTGAAATTATTCGGAACATATTAATTATCGTTACCTAGCAACAGTAATTCATAGAATTTGACAGTATGTTCGAATTCAACTGAATAATATTTCGTTAGTTTCTTATAAAACATTTCAATTCGAGCAGAAATTAAATAATCAATGTTGGAAATAATTATTTGGTTCAGCGAATCAAGAAAATCAAGAAAGTGAGAGAATATTGTCTTATAGCAAAATTTTCTTGAATATTTAATTTTATATTTCACTAACGCAAGAATATAACACAATAGTAGACAAATTTAACAATTAATTGAACAACTCTGACGAAATTATAGATTATAATTCAGTTTCAAAAATATTCCCATTCATCTGAACACACAGTCTCGCTCTTTTCACCACACTGTTCACCGCTGAACCTATCATTCCTTGTTTATGACGAATTTCCTGGGCAGCTGATTCAATTCGTTGAATCAATTCTTCTTTCGATTCTACTGGAGCTCGCTTGTCGTAGACCAGACTTTTCATATGACCCCAGAAATAAAAATCCAGTGGAGTTAGATCTGGAGAACGTGGAGGCCATGCAACAGGACCAAACCGACCAATCCATCGCCGTGGGTATTGGGAGTCAGAAACTCGCGTACACTCCTGTGCGCAGGACAACCATCGTGTTGGTACCAAATACCTCTAAATTGATTCAAAGGAATATTTTCCATGAGATCTGGTAGAGTCTCTCGTAAAAATTGATAGTAACCATTTCCAGTCAATGTTTCAGGGATAATGAAAGGTCCGATGATGAATCTGTCCTTCATTCCCGCCCAAACATTGACTGAAAACCTTTTTTGACTATTCATCGAAACCGAAGAATGTGGATTATTGATTTGCCATACCACATTATTTTTTCTGTTAAAAAATCCATCTCTATGAAAGGTCGCTTCATCGCTGAATAAAATGAGACGTGGAAAATCTCTATTCGCACGCGTTCTTCTTAAAATGAATTCACAGAATTCTTTCCTTTTACTGCAATCACCTTCTTCTAATTTTTGACATCTTTGAAAATGATATGGGTGGTAGTGATTCCTCTTCAGAACACTCCATACAGTCGATTTACTTTGGTTCACACTGGGGTGATTAGATATCATTTTAGTTGATATTTTAGGATTACTCTCAACCAAATCCAGGACACGCTCATCGTGACTTCGTATTGTTTCTTTTTTCTTTCGGTTAAGAGTGCCATCTTCACGTAATTTACGTACTGTTGCCATAAATGTTTTAAAGTTTGGTACTGATCGGCTTGGAAATCTGCGGGCGTATATTTCTCTCGCTTTCCTCCCTGAGGAATTCGCTTCATAATAAGCCTGAACCATATCATTTTTCTCCAAGATTGAATATTTCATTTCTGCTCAAATTAAAATGGTTTTCAAGAAACTTGCGAAATAATATTCAGTGAATTCGAATAATCTATCAAATGCTTTGAATTACCGTTGCTAGGTAACGATAATTAATATGTTCCGAATAATTTCAATTTCTATCAAGAGCTAAGAGTAATTCCTATCGCAAGGTCACTAGTTCGATCCCGGCCAGAGTTTTATTGAAATATGAGCAAAAAAATTTTTTTTTGAGAAATTTTAATTTCCATCTGGAATGCTTCGGCAGTTCAATTTCAAACTTTTTGCCTCATAGCCAAACCAGTTTTCAAAAAACGAATAAGTTAGATATCCGAGTGGAAACTTTGAATGGCTATAAAAAACAAACCCATCGATATTTTTCGGTTCTGTTTTCATATTTTCGTTAAGGTTTAAGAATAGTATACGCGTGGAAAAGTTCATCAATTTCGGATGAAATTTTATTTTTGCTGTAGACATGTAAAAAAAAAGTTGTGTTCGAATTTTGAAAAATTTTTTTCACAGAATTTCTTAAAAACTTGAGATAATTCATAAAGTGAAACTCAAATTGGCAACCGCGTAAAAAAATTTCGAACTTTGCAGGTTTTCCGCCATTTTTAAATACTTTTTTCAGAATCTTATATCATTTCAGAATTGAGCATAAAAAAATACTGAGATGTGACCAAAAACCATTATTTCAAATGTTACACATAACTTACCACACTGGATAGAATATTGGTCAAAAATTACCTTGAACACCCTGTATCTCGCTCATGCTTCGAAAACGGGGTATATGTCATAAGGCAAAAATTATTCTCCCGATGTCATCTACACGCTATATTCGTTTGTCCACTTTATGATGAAACACCCTGTACATATCTATGAAGCGATCTCTATAATAAGATTTCAACTGATGAGCTATCAAACTCCACAGTAGCTTAGGTAGGGACACGTATACCACGGTAGTTCTTCACATCCGCTTTATTCCCTGATTTAAAAATTGGACGAATGTCCAAATTCTTTCAAGCTTCAAATTATTTTCTATTTTAAATCATTATGATTTGTTTCATTACTTTTATATACTTAAAAAAACACATGGCAGGGTTATGAATCAGTAGCATATAGGAACAAGATAAATAATTACTTAATGGTAAATTGCTTTGTCATTCCATTGAAGCTTCGAATTAATGAACTGGAGATACGCTATTGGCATCATTTTTACTGAGTTGGGTGCTTGAAAATGTTCAGACGACAAATGTTGAGTCTGACACGAAAGGGTTAAACATTTTCTTGAATTTCTCTACTATACTAATTTTCCTTAATAGGTACGTTTATTGTTACTATTTACAAGTAAATATATTTATAATCCCCTTCTATTAACTGAAAAACCCGATGACAACTTACTCTTATTCTTCACTGGTTTAATTATTTCACTGGAATATAACCAAAGTAAACCCCTATTCTTCAAAATATATGTCCTTTTGCACCATATTTATCCCGTCTCGAACTGCGATAGGCACTAAATTAAAATAATTTCTTAAACAGAATGAATTGAATGAAACTGGATCTTCCCAGACTCAAATGACATTCGCAAGATGCATAGAATTCAAGGTGTCGACACTCCCTGCTAAATCCTGTTAAAATTTTCGACTGAAAAACGGACCTAGAATTGTCAAATCACGTACTTTATGTACTACTTCACTTTGTTAACGATGGTGCCGCTAGTGTCAATTTCGAAGATTCTGGCAAGCGAATAAATGAAAACTGACAAGCAACAAAGTTCCCTTTCCAGTCTTTCCACCGTTGCTAGTTCTTAAATCCAAATTGAAAGAATATAATGAAGCAGTTCATTGAAAAATCAATTCACTTTTTGATTAATCAGACATCTGTTGGGTGTTTCATCATAAACTGGACAAACGAATACAGCGTATAGATGACATCGGGAGAATCATTTTTGCCTTATGACATCTACCCCGTTTCCGAAGCATAAGCGAGATACAGGGTGTTCAAGGTAATTTTTGAGCAATATTCTATCGAGTGTGGTCAGTTATGTGTAACATTTGAAATAATGGTTTTTGGTCACATCTCAGTATTTTTTTATGCTCAATTCTGAAATAATATAATATTCTGAAAATAGTATTTAAAAATGGCGGAAAACCTGCAAAGTTCGAAATTTTTTTACGCGGTTGCCAATTTGAGTTTCACTCTATGAATTGTCTCAAGTTTTTAAGAAATTCTGTGAAAAAATTTTTTCAAAATTCGAACACAACTTTTTTTTTACATGTCTACAGCAAAAATAAAATTTCATCCGAAATTGATGAACTTTTCCACGCTTATACTATTCTTCAACCTTAACGAAAATATGAAAACAGAACCGAAAAATATCGATGGGTTTGTTTTTTATAGCCATTCAAAGTTTCCACTCGGATATCTAACTTATTCGTTTTTTGAAAACTGGTTTGGCTATGAGGGCAAAAAGTTTGAAATTGAACTGCCGAAGCATTCCAGACGGAAATTAAAATTTCTCAAAAAAAAATTTTTTTGTTCATATTTCAATAAAACTCTGGCTGGAATCGAACTAGTGACCTTGCGATAGGAATTACTCTTAGCTCTAGATAGAAATTGAAATTATTCGGAACATAATATTAATTATCGTTACCTAGCTACAGTAATTCACAGAATTTGACAGTATGTTCGAATTCAACTGAATAATATTTCGTTAGTTTCTTATAAAACATTTCAATTCGAGCAGAAATTAAATAATCAATGTTGGAAATAATTATTTGGTTCAGCGAATCAAGAAAATCAAGAAAGTGAGAGAATATTGTCTTATAGCAAAATTTTCTTGAATATTTAATTTTATATTTCACTAACGCAAGAATATAACACAATAGTAGACAAATTTAACAATTAATTGAACAACTCTGACGAAATTATAGATTATAATTCAGTTTCAAAAATATTCCCATTCATTTGAACACACAGTCTCGCTCTTTTCGCCACACTGTTCACCGCTGAACCTATAATTCCTTGATTATGACGAATTTCCTGGGCAGCTGATTCAATTCGTTGATTCAATTCTTCTTTCGATTCTACTGGAGCTCGCTTGTCGTAGACCAGACTTTTCATATGACCCCAGAAATAAAAATCCAGTGGAGTTAGATCTGGAGAACGTGGAGGCCATGCAACAGGTCCAAACCGACCAATCTATCGCCGTGGGTATTGGGAGTCTAGAAACTCGCGTACACTCCTGTGCGCAGGACAACCATCGTGTTGGTACCAAATACCTCTAAATTGATTCTCTCGTAAAAATTGATAGTAACCATTTCCAGTCAATGTTTCAGGGATAATGAAAGGTCCGATGATGAATCTGTCCTTCATTCCCGCCCAAACATTGACTGAAAACCTTTTTTGACTATTCATCGAAACCGAAGAATGTGGATTATTGATTTGCCATACCACATTATTTTTTCTGTTAAAAAATCCATCTCTATGAAAGGTCGCTCCATCGCTGAATAAAATGAGACGTGGAAAGTCTCTATTCGCACGCCTTCTTCTTAAAATGAATTCACAGAATTCTTTCCTTTTACTGCAATCACCTTCTTCTAATTTTTGACATCTCTGAAAATGATATGGGTGGTAGTGATTCCTCTTTAGAACTCTCCATACATTCGATTTACTTTGGTTCACACTGGGGTGATTAGATATCATTTTAGTTGATATTTTAGGATTACTCTCAACCAAATCCAGGACACGTTCATCGTGACTTCGTATTGTTTCTTTTTTCTTTCGGTTAAGACTGCCATCTTCACGTAATTTACGTACTGTTGCCATAAATGTTTTAAAGTTTGGTACTGATCGGCTTGGAAATCTGCGGGCGTATATTTCTCTCGCTTTCCTCCCTGAGGAATTCGCTTCATAATAAGCCTGAACCATATCATTTTTCTCCAAGATTGAATATTTCATTTCTGCTCAAATTAAAATGGTTTTCAAGAAACTTGCGAAATAATATTCAGTGAATTCGAATAATCTATCAAATGCTTTGAATTACCGTTGCTAGGTAACGATAATTAATATGTTCCGAATAATTTCAATTTCTATCAAGAGCTAAGAGTAATTCCTATCGCAAGGTCACTAGTTCGATCCCGGCCAGAGTTTTGTTGAAATATGAGCAAAAAAATTTTTAGGAGAAATTTTAATTTCCATCTGGAATGCTTCGGCAGTTCAATTTCAAACTTTTTGCCTCATAGCCAAACCAGTTTTCAAAAAACGAATAAGTTAGATATCCGAGTGGATACTTTGAATGGCTATAAAAAACAAACCCATCGATATTTTTCGGTTCTGTTTTCATATTTTCGTTAAGGTTGAAGAATAGTATAAGCGTGGAAAAGTTCATCAATTTCGGATGAAATTTTATTTTTGCTGTAGACATGTAAAAAAAAAGTTGTGTTTGAATTTTGAAAAAAATTTTTCACAGAATTTCTTAAAAACTTGAGACAATTCATAAAGTGAAACTCAAATTGACAACCGCGTAAAAAAATTTCGAACTTTGCAGGTTTTCCGCCATTTTTAAACACTATTTTCAGAATCTTATATCATTTCAGAATTGAGCATAAAAAAATACTGAGATGTGACCAAAAACCATTATTTCAAATGTTACACATAACTGACCACACTCGATAAAATATTGCTCAAAAATTACCTTGAACACCCTGTATCTCGCTTATGCTTCGAAAACGGGGTATACGTCATAAGGCAAAAATGATTCTCCCGATGTCATCTACACGCTATATTCGTTTGTCCACTTTATGATGAAACACCCTGTATGTAAACCCCATTTGTATGGAACAGAAAAATCATTTTGCCAAGACACAATGATGTTAAATAAGGGATTTATCAGTAAAAGAGTTTCATTGGAACATTTTGAATGGAACTGTAAATGAAGAAGTCTGTGAAATCATTATTTTCCCATTACAAAAGATCACATCCAATGTCTTTAGAATATATCTAAGCATTTAATTGGTGTATCTTGAAATACAATGAATAATATAGAATTTTCTGTAATACCTCTACATAATATCTTTCGATATCATATTATTATTCAAATGTATTAATTAACTTTATCATGTACAGCTCATTTAAATTGAACAATTTACTTATTATTTTCGATGTATAATTTTAAACTACATCAAAACATTATCATGTATATAGCATTTTTTCACACAATACCCCGTGACAACTTTTTATGTTCTCAGCAATTGGATGATTGCAAAATTCGATAGCTATTATTCAGAAGTAAGTATACTGATGAAATATAGAAAAATGATTCATTAAATTGAAAAACTAACCAAATAGAGGGTAGTGTACTACGTTTGAATATTTTATTCAATATATATTCGGTAGAAAAATGTTTTGAACGAACAAATGTTTTAATTTTCAATACCCTACCTCTACTAGTTGCCATTCTTGTCGTATAACAATATTCATGAAACAAATAATATAGAATAAGAGCGCCAAAAAGAATGACGCTTTAGGAAAGCTATTCAACTTTGATGGAATCACACTGTGTGGTTGCTCTGAACTTTTTTCTCTGCAGGTCCTTTCATCGTTGACAAATAATATTGTTAGTTTTCATAACATATCCTTTCATTCCTTCTCAATATATAACTGAATTTTATAATGAATATAATTTTATTAATAGATTTATCCCTTAATGTTCATCAACCGGCAAGATTATAATAAATCAACAAGTCTAAAGCCTGGTTTATGCTGGCTGGTAACTTTAACTTAATCATATATATATAATATATATAGACATTTATTTTTAGTGTTATGCTTTATATTCAGACTAAATAATCCGTTAACTTATTAATTATTTTTATTAATAATAAGTAAACGGATTATTCAGTCCCAGTATCAACCATAGCGTTAGAAATCTATGTTTCAATTTTTAAGTTAGGGAATAAGTTACAGTTACCAGCCAGCATAAACCAGCCTTAAGCGTTCTCCTATGTTGATTTATTAACAACGGTATCAGGGATCTTTCAATATTATTAATATTATAATTAATACCTATCTTGATACTAGAAATCTGCCCCTGATCCGGTATTCGAATTTGATTTGACATGTCGATAATTTTGTACATAAAATTTCCACTGCCGGCATCTATCGGCGAAAACTGAAGTAGAACAAAATCCTTGTATTTTGACAGTATTTGGACTGCAAATCGGCCGAAAATATGTCAAAGAGTATCTTCACCATGTATTCTATGCATCTATGGCAGTCGGTAAAGATCATAGAGGAACATATAAGACAGATATGAGAATAACATTACTAATACGATATATGGAAAGCACAGATTCATCATTCATGAAATAGTTATTTATGTATCAAGGGTGTTATGAGGATGTTAACTACAGAGGGCAAAATATTGCAATCCCGAGGGACGTGAGCCCCGAGGGATTGTCAAGTTGCCCGAGGTTGTCAACATCCAATAACTCACGTGATCGATAATTAATTTTATTCCATACTGAATGAAAAAAAAATTGACAATTGAAAATTTGATAGTTTGAAAATTTGACAATTGTCCAGTTGTTTTTGTAAATAGATTAGAGGGAGTTAAAGATCTATAACTGCTTAGTATAATCCCAAGGGAGTTATAATCATGTTTATAGTTACGGTAGGATTTATTTCTTCATAATGTATCAGTATGGAATAATAAAATATAACCAATCAGTTATGATTGAAAGGGATATTGGTCTTATCTACTTTATTTCCGTTGCTTTCTTAAATTCGACATGAGTGTTCTATTTTTTAGTTTTCTATTTTTTAATTTTACTTGCAAAAACATGTTTAAAAACTTGGCGGTGGCAAATTTATCTCTATCTATACATAACCTATTGGTTATGATAGCAAGAGATTTGTCTTAACCGCTCTGTTTTGGTTATTCGCTTATACCATGGGGTTAAATTGGACTCATATATTATCTTATTCATTTACTATTTTTGACATTTGGTTAGTCGCTAGTAGTATTTTCTGAAAAAAAGTATATTTAAATACTTCATTTGAGGGAAAATTTTTGCTTCGAAATTATCCTAGCCAATCCCATTTGATCACCAACAAAAATATACCAGAATTTAGTGCTCCACACGTGAATGCCCTCGGTATATACCAGGAATGTCCACTGGTGTCTAAAACGTGTTTCGTCAAGATGTTCCCGGAACATAATCGGAAGGCTCTTACTAGTTGCCACGGGGATGCCCCTGGAATATTGCGCGAACATTCACGGATGTTCCCATAACGGTATTACCGTGAATGTTCCCGGGATGTCCCGGGATGTTTTGCGAAATTCGCGAAACATATCTTTTGTCGCACATGGACATTCCAGGAATGTTTTGGGAATACACTTGTACTATAAGAGAATTCTCAGCTGCAAAAAACCTATTTGATTATGATGTCACACAGTTTTGGATATTTAAGCGGTTGAGATTCAAACATAGATGAAAAATTTTAGAAATCCTCTACCATATAGTCAACCTGTTACGAAGCAAACACGAAATTCACTACAGGTTTTCGCTAAACAATAATAATACGCACAAAATGCAATTTACCGGGAAGTTCATAATTTCATGCATGAAAAGTTTCCCCAATGAAGAACTCATTATTATGCGGAATCGTTTTTTGTAATTGTAAATTTCCCACTATTTGCATGATGTATCTCGCTAAAATGTTTCTATTTAACTCATGCCACATCATAAAAAAATGTACAGAGCATTTATATATGACCCAAAAATAAATGCGATGTTGCATGTATGAATAGGGACAGGCGATTCCATTTTCATTCTCTGTCGTAATATGTATGGATCGTTTACATTCAACTTTTTTCTTAAGATTCTCTAGTGGAATACACGATTGTATACGGACAAATGCATGGAATATGGCCACGAAGCCTGGAAATACGAATATGATGCATTCAAATATTTTGTTAATATGAGCAGGAAGTATTACATTCATTATTATGATGATGAGACGAGATTCTCGTATTTCAGTTGTGCATTCGTGGTGTTCAGATATAATCTTGGATTGATCATATTATGATATGATTATGAGATGTTCATCGACAAGTGATCGTACGATTGCAAATGGTTCATTCTAGTGAAAAATATCGTATTAAAATATTAATGATGATCGGTTATGGTGGTCGTGAGAACTCACGAAGAAGTGCGTACTATTTTTAGTGATATGCGTTCTGAAAGAAATCCCCTATCACGTTCAACGGTAACTAAAAGATTACAACGTTTTAATGCAACTAAGTTGGTCGAACGTTTGCCAAAAATGGGTTCAAGCCCTGTGGACAGGAGCTTTCTGGCGCTCTAGTTCAAACAGACAAATCATATCTCCGAAAGTATTGGTTTCTCAGAGTTGGGAATTATATCAATGTATTCTTATGATAGAACTGCATCATAAAGGAAATTCAATTCAAATAATAGTTTATTTATCAAGATTAAATGAGCAATCTGAGAATGAGAACTGCACCATGGAAGAAATCAAATTAAAATAGCTGAAATGAATTTGACTCTCTCTCATAGAACTGGATGACATGTACGAGTATGAACATAGATCATATAATAAGGCTTATATATTTATAGCTTATATAATTATAGCATTCTGTGAAAACATAGAAGTACGATTCATTATTGAAATTTAGAAAAATCATATCTCCGAAAGTATAAGCTTGTTGGAGTTGAAATCGATATCGATGGATTTTAATGGTGAAAATAAAAATTGAATTTGAAATTTGTTGCTCAAAAAAAAATTTTTTTTTCGTTACTCCGAAACCATCTGGCCTATTTTGCCCAATAATGGACTTAACCGAGATATTCAAATTCATCTCCCTAATCTACTCTGAAATTTTCAACTGCCTAGCTCATTCCGTTCGAGAGTTATTGTAGAAAAAAAAAATTCTAAATTTCGAAATTTTTTTTTTATACTTTGCGGTAACCTGGTCAATACAAAACTTGCGTATGAAGGTCATGATTCTACAATTTGATGCTAAATTACAGATAGATCGAGTAATCGATCGGTAATCGAGTAATCAATATCGACAGATCCTGTAATTAATTTTATTCTGTGTTTTATTTTTCATAGGTTATTTGTATTTGTTTTAACATTATTTTATGACTTTTATTATTATTTGTTGATACTTCAAAACGATTGTTTTGTTGATAGAGTTAACTATTGTTGATCCTTCCTGTATGATATTGGATATTGCTGTTTTTGAAATCGTGTACACAGGATTGAAAAAGAATGTTAGTCCAGAGTGGAATAACGCAACTAGTGTTTTGGTTGTTCTGTCGTTTCGTTGATAGTATGAAGCATGTTTTCATTGTTGAGACAAATCTCATTGAGCAAGTTATTTAATTTTTGATTGTTTCAACTGTTGTAGTTCATTGGTTATGTTTACTTTTTAGACCTCTGAAGAAGCCATACAATTGTTGGCAAAAGCTTAATACAATGAAGAGTATTTAAAGACAACTTGGCTACATTGACTCCGAATTAACCCGATAACTTGAGTGTCTGGATTTATATTGAGTCGAAATATTTCTACCGAAATTAACCCATTTTCATGAAGTTGTGCGATATTCTTCAATTTCAACATTTATCAGTGATTTATTATAGTAACATTACCTTCAAAATAAAGCAATAAGTTGAGTTCTTTATTCTCATTCCGTTAGATGCTACGCCCCCTCCTCCTAAAATTTTTAGAATCTCTCACACGGTTGTGAATATTTGCCAATGTATTTACACTTGGAATTTGATCATCTGGACGTACCGCCATATATTGTCTCATTGCGCTTTTTTGTTTTTATTGTTCTTCACATAAAGTGAAAATATTTAAAATTTTTCCGCTTCTGTGTAATATTCAAGAAATAACTTTTTTCGACGACCTATATGTTAAGTGACATTTTACGTATCAACCCTTAACTACTAGCTTCTCAAATATGTATCGTCGTCACTACCTATACGTCTCATATATATAAATATACATACGGCTATATATAAATAGACATACTTAGTATATATACAGGGTGAGTCTTTGACCACTGCATTAATTTTAACCAAAGATTCCTCTCATCAACTTTCATCACTTTTATCATTTACCATTTTTGCAGATTCGGCTCAGGTAAAAAGTTACAAGCGTTTAAAGAATTCACAATGTGCTAATACACTCCCGCATATAAATTATCTATGACATTGTTGGCGGACGAGAATAAGGCATGGTATCGTGGTTTACAGCTTGATTCGGGATTCCAACGCTCAGGGACGGATCCATAAAAGTAGTGAAATTTCTGGAGTTTTCCATTTTAAAACATTCAATGAAGAGTATCTCGAAAACGGTGCGTTTAAGGAGAAATGATGAAGAATAATATAATGTTCTAAAACGATGGAGTATTCTTGAAATGACTCAAGAAAAACTTTATATGCTTTCTTTATGCTAATTTCTTTAGTTTTATGAATCCACGAGTCCATAACTAGAAAACCAGTAGAAGTAGAAAATAACTAATATTTGGAAAATATGTATCATAGTTATAGGAAACTTTACGCCAACATTAATTTTATTCGAAAAAAGGATGTCAAAGCTACAAAATAAAAACTGATTTTTTTTCAAAATTTCAACAGCCTGTATCTTTTTACCTGAGCTGAATTTGGAAAAATGTTAAATGAAAAAAGTGTTTCATTTGATGAGAGGAATCTTTGGTTAAAATAAATGCAGTGGTCAAAGACTCACCCTGTATATTCTTTTGACTGAGAGCTGTATATGTGTTAGCAGAGGTTGGTGTAACGGGGTACCACACAATTCGACGTATCATACAAGAGCTTAGGGAAAAACCTCAGCAAGAAACCCTTTCTCCCCGTGAGTGTGGTGATTTGTAACTATTGTTTACAAAAATTGCTGAAATTTAAAAATATTGATGGGGATATATTTCTTCAATGTGGATTCCCTCGTCAAAAAACGGATAGGTTTCTGCAAGGTACCCGAAACTCAACCTGAAAAATGAAAAGACAAGAGGAGGAAACGAACAGATTAAAAATAATACATAACTTTCAAAAGTCTCCTCTCACAAAAATACTTCTCTGTCGGCGAATGGGATCTCGTGGAGAAGAATCGCCTCCGCTAGTTTTCGAAGATATTCACTCCTGAAATCCCTTCAATATTTGAATTCAAAAATGAAAATGTTGCTCGTAAGGCCAGGAGGGTCTCTTTCAAAACCAGGTCTGACCGGTCCAAGTCCAAGCGATGATTATTCAGAACTTCAGATGTTCGAAGCCCGCTACAGGGCCCTTAAGAAGGGCTATCATCTCCCATAGATATATATTTTACTTTATATTGTATAAAAGAATGAAAAAATGCGCCGGACAAATTACGACTTATGTCAACGAGTGACAAGAGTACTTTGCCTACATGTTTATCTATTTAACTGTTCTTATTAATATTCCGGTGGTGAAAAATATGCTCACAAATGTAATAAAAGTTCAACATTCAGTGAAATTTTAAATTTTCCAAATATTCGGCCTTTTGACATCGATCTTTTAAAACACTGAAATTAAATTGAAAGACTCTAAAAATTTGTGAAATTTTTATTACTTTTGATACAATAAGAGTTGTACTGAAATGTATTCAAAAGAATTGGTCAAAAACGAGTATTTTGAAAAAACTGATATATCACGAATTTGATACAAAATCCGGACTCACTTTTTTCGCACACTCTAGGCAAATAGGATTCTGGCATTCGTAATAAACATATGCCGTTCTTCTTTTCTTCTGATAAGAACATAGAGAACATTTTTTTCTTTTTTACAATGTTTCCACACTAGTTTCAGGTATATTTTCAGCTCCTTTTGAGACGGTCCTTACTGTTTGGCGCTCTTTTTCCTCGGAACAGAGTGCTTATCAATTCACCCAAATGTCTGTAATTTTCGATTTTTTTGATTAAAATGGTCTTAAATGATTTGGTTCGACTCAGTGATCAAGAATAGGTGCTCAAAATCGATTTTGTCCAGCCGCTCATCCGGCGGTCCGGCCGTAATCACGATAACTCTCAAACGGAATGAGCTAGACAGTTGAAATTTTCAGAGTAGGTTTGGGAGATAAATATCTCAGCTAAGTTCTTTACTGGGTGAAATCGGCCAGACGGTTTCGGAGTGAGAAAAATAATTTTTTTCTTACATTACAAATTTCAAATTGATTTTTTTTCAAGATGCAGTTTCACCATAAGAATCCATCGATATCATTTTCAACTCTTACAACTTAATACTTTTGGAGATATGATTTTTACAATTTCAATAATAAATCGTACTTCTATGTTTTTATTGTTACGTTAGCGCTAACTATACGTCTACGAGACGGCAATCGATCTTTAACTAGAGATATCTCGAAAACTAGAAGATGCACGACAATCAACCTTAGGGTACTAAGTGAGTATGGTACGATGATAAATTACATGTAAGGGCAATGGCAGGAGTTGAAAGGGAGGGGTCATATTACGAATCGGATGAGGTCTTGCCGTCTCTGAGACGTATGATTAGCGGTTAAGGGTTAATTTGCGACCATAAAATCCACTATTATTGAAGGCAAGTACTCAGACGAGAAAGTACTTTCTCGTCTGCTGTGGTCGCTATGAATACAGCATGATACGGAACAATACAAACATAAGTGTCTGTCAGAATAACTGTTATTGCTGTGGTCACTATGGATACGGTTCGATACAAACATAATTGTATGTTTCATTTGGTATTGTGAAATTATTTATGAGGCCCGAAATTCTTGAAAATATGTGGGGGTCGACGAAATAATGTAATATGCTCATCGACGAAAAACTGTCTACTGTCTCGCCTGCTTGCTATCCTCGGCTGCAGCTCGTATATCAATTTGCCTCTACTATAATAGACAGTGTTTCGTCCTTGGTACATTAATAACTATTTTGAAGGTCAAACGTGTGTCATATTGTTACCAATGCAGTTAGTTTATTAGTAGTTGATTTATCACAGCCTGCCACTTGACAACTGACTATTGAGTTTGCCAGGTGGTTCTCAGAATTTAAGACTCTGTAGTTCTCAAAATAAAAGAGAAAAACCAACATATGCATATACAGTATGGTGCAATTGAAAAGAATAAATTCGTTATTTCGTAAACCGGCGACTTTAAGGAAAAATCCCGAAACCCGTCGATTTTTATTCTTAAACAGACTATTCGTAAGGAAACTATTTTATTTTTGACATCATTTTATTATTGACGTCATATTAAATAATAATAATAAAATTTTATTAATTTTTTAAACAAATACAAAAATCAATTTTTGTACATTATTGATATGGCTGAATAGGTATTTAAAAGACCTTTCAAATAATGTATTACAACACCCACCTTTCCATCTGACAATTTTAGCGATGACGTCATCACGCTCACATAGATGACGTCAAAAATAAAAAGGTATCCTTACGACTAGCCCGTTTAAAAATAAAAATCGACGGGCTTTCCGGATTTTTCCTTAAAGTCGCCGGTTTACGAAATAACGAATTTATTCCTTTCATTTGCACCATACTGTATATCCGAAATCAGGAGAGAGAGAACTAGCCAAATATAAAAAAGAAATAGAATGTTTCATTTAAAAAATTGGAGTCGCACTCCATATCTTGTCCAACATGTATATATTTCAATTTGTGAAAACGTCCTGAAAAAATTCAGTTGAATTCCTACAACTTTTATGCAGAATTTTTTTTTCACCTCCATTCTTAACAAAGTTAAAGGGAGTGTCAAATTATATTGGGAAACCCAGTACAGGGTGATAAGTCTGACATAAATTTATTTAATGGAACTACTCTCAATTTCGGTTTACTCGAGATCAAGATACAATTATCCAATAATCCATAAATACATTTCAACGTTTTCCAGGGGAGTTGTCATTTATCCACTCCTCATCAGAGCCAGATCCGTGGATGCCTATATTGGAACAACCCTCATCGAACATATTGGCGCATCGCTTTCTGGCAGGCATGGCCAATCTGTTGAAGAGATCATTGAATAGTTGGATGTCAGTACGGCTCATTTTAGGTATGTTATTTCTGCGGAGCACTTCTTCCAGAACCTCGTTGGAATAAGATCTGCACTCCACCAGCAGAAATATGTAAATAGTAGCCAGAAGCAATATGAAGAAAATTTTCATCTTAAGGTCTTTTTGTTCAGAAATGTCTCCTGTGAATAGTCAAGTGTTCAAATTAGCTGTGTACCAAAACAATATCTCTGAAAGATATTTAATTGAAGAAAAAAGTGGGAAAGCTCTGTGGACGGAAGCTTTGGCGCTTTTGTTCAAACACTTGTTGAACACTCTTAATTCGAATTTACCATGGTAAATTCGAATTAAGTGTCCAATACAGGAGAATGGAGAACATAATTTACCATGGTAAATTCGATTAAGGGTGTCCAATACAGAAGAATGGACAATAGAACATACGCGCAAAAGCTTCTGACTTCACGTCAGTGCTTGAATCAATTTTTTTCAAATAAGAAAACATGGATTGTGATACATCAAATGAAATGTAATTTGATTCCTACTCAACGATGCAAAGGAAAATTGGTTGTGCTGTTTTTTTGGAGCTCTTGTTCCTCGGAACAGAGTGCTTATCAATTTGTCCAAATGTCTGTAATTTTCGAATTCTTGGCTGAAAATGGTCTTGAACGATTTGGTTTGACTCACTGATCAAGAATCCGTGGTCGAAATCGATTCTGTCCGGCAGGCCGTAGACACGATAACTCTCGAACGAAAGCAGTTAGAGGTTTGAAATTTACAGGGGAGGTTTACAGCGTAAATAACTCGGACGAGTTCGTTAGCGGGCGAAATCCACCAAGCGGTTTCGGAGTTACGGCCTTTTTTAGTAAAAACATTTTTTATGAATATTTCCGAAATCAATCTCTCGATCTATCTGAAATTTAGCATCCAATTGTAGAATAATGACATCTATATGCATGCGAAGTTTTGTTCTGATAAAGTTGCAATAAGGTAACAAAAAAAAATTTTTAAATTTCAAATTTCGTTTCTACAATACCTCTCGGACAGAATGAGCTAGGCAGTTGAAATTTTCAGAGTAGGTTTGAGAAATAATTATCTCGGTTAAGTTCGTTACTGGGCAAAATTGGCTTGATGGTTTCGGAGAAACAAAAAAACAATTTTTTTTCACAACACAAATTTCAAATTTAATTCCTTTTAAGATGCAGTCTCACCATAAAAATCCATTGATATCATTTTCAATTCTAACAAGCTAATACTTTCGGAGATATGATTTTTCGAAAATTCAATAATGAATCTTACTTCTGTACTTCTTATTAAAATATAATTTTTCAAGCATTTTTTTTTTAAATTTAATTTCTTTCATGATGCATTTCTATCATAGGAATCCATTGATATAATTCCAAACTCTGAGAAACCAATACTTTCGGAGATATAATTTGTCTGTTTGAACAAGAGCGCCAAAAAGGGCTCGAACCAATTTTCTTATTAAAACATTAGAAAATAATCACGCTGTATATGCGCCATATATCTTGATGGTTCCTATTCATGATCCTGATCATTTTTGTTTATAATTTACTCTACAAATACCAATACTGAAATAATAATTATTCCGGAATATTATATAGCTTACAAATAGACGCCCCGAACTGAATTTTCCGACGAATTTTCCATCAGGAATGTCAATGTAGGCAATCTGTTGGCAAAATTGTCGGATCGATAATTTAGTCCGTAATACAATTTAGACAGTTAATTTCGTGCGCTAGGGATAATTTAGCTTTTTGAAATATTCACTTTTCGTTCATGTGTCCTGAATAATGGGGATAATAGTTGTCGGAAATTATAAATCCACCCTAGTATGTACTACATGATAAAACTACATGGATTCATTGATACTCACCAATTTTGAAGAAGTTACTGATTCTGTCAGGATAAAACTTAACTTATATATGGTGATAGTCAATTAGATTAGCTTTTGTTATGGTTCTATCTAAATATTGTATGAACTTCTAATTAATTAATGATATGAGCTTCGATGAGATTTCGCCATATGGTTTGAATATTATTGATTTCTGATAATTGAATTTTGGTAATGAAGGATGAACTACAGCACGTAAATGAATATATGATATTCAATGTTGATATGAGGACTTCACAAACCAACTTAATCACCTCAGTAATAGAAAATTATTTACTTGCAGTACTCGAATTGATATTATTATATTGCACTATAATATTTATCTTATATATTCTGATAAGGGATACAGTAAAGCTCCTAGCTTTATTTCATAAGCATAGTTGACGGAAATTAGTTTCTTATTTTTCTTTGTCCACTAAATTTGAATCATAGCATAAAGACTCGCTTCAAGTGGCTTAAATTTCATAGCATCATGGTAACTACTTTATCGTAATGTTATCAGATATAAGAATAACAATTTTCCAAGTATTGTGTAAATATGAGTTGCTACATTCTTCTACTGGCATCCAGAACAAGGTAATATCTGAATATTAAAAGCATCAGTTTGCAAATCGATCTAATTTTGATTTTATTTATTGTACTAGGAATACAAACAGGGACTACCATAAATAGTATTCACAGATTAACTTTGTAAGCGAAATAAACAGTTTTAAACTAATTAACCCTGTTCAGATACCGAACAACGAAAAAAATTACACTAATTAATTGAGGATCAATTTCGAATTCAAAACATTACTATGATAACTAAAACTTCTCGATACAGGCGCGGAGCATTTGAATTAAAGGTGGATTGTCCGAAGCATTGGTTCTCCTCAAATAAATGAAAGTTTCGGAAGTTCTGGCATTGAATGTTGGCACATTTAGGCCAACAACTCGCACCAACTTGCACCTACAACTCACTACTTACAATTTTTTTCACCATAAGGAGATCATTGACTTCACCCCAGCCCTGAAGGGATAAAAGACTGAAATGTTTACCTGCTAATCAATAAAAACCATCGTTCTCAAGTACGGTAAAATTACATACTCAAAAATCTGACCGTTTTGACTTGAATACGTTCAATTCTATCGATATGAATGTTATAAAATGGTTTCTTTCTTGGTTTTCTCTCCTAAACTCTGAAAAATATGCGTTAAATAAAAATTATTATTATTTCGTGAATTGGTTCTGCGTAAGAAACACAAAATATTTATCAGGAGCAATAGATTGAACACTGTTACCTAACAAATAATAACGAAACAACATCAACAATGAAACAAATGAATTTCGTAACGTTTCGGAGTCTAAATCAGAGTCCTTCGTCAGACACTTAACGAATATCTTCAGAATTATTATTCTCGAATTTCAGAATAGCTGTCCGAACAAAAAAAAATTCTGAAGATTTTCGTTAAGTGTCTGACGAAGGACTCTGATGTAGACTCCGAAACGTTACGAGATTTAGTTGTTTCATCGTTGATGTTGTGTCGTTATTGTTTGTTAGGCAACAGTGTTCGATTTATTACTTCTGACAAATATTTTGTGTTTCTTACGCAGAAGCAATTCCCAAAATAATAAATTTTTATTTAACTGATATTTTTCAGAGTTTGGGAGATAAAACCCAGAAAGAAACCAATTAATAATGAATATACCTCCCAGAGCATTCTTTAATGATTATTTATGAATATTGTAATTGGGACTACAGATTCAAGGGGCAAAACTGCCACTGACACATAGGCGTAGTAAAAACTGAGGATTGATTTATAGATTTTAAAGATCTTACTTTGTCTAAATCAAATCCAAGCGTCCCGTTTGGCGATACTATCAATATGTTAGTTTCTGATCCAGTATTATACTCAAGTCTCTGATTTGATCGACTCTGACTTGAGCCGAACGGCCAAGATGATATGGAAAAAGTAGAGGCATTTTCCCACGACGAAAAGAGACTACTTATTGACATTTCGACACATTAAGATGAAGTTGGTAAGCGTTACAGAATATTTCAAACCTCCTCAACTCCTCTTGAAGAACAGCGCAGTCATCGCCAGACTTGATGACGATAAATATTTTCAGTTCGCATCTATGAGTAATCTGCACCGTTTGAAAACATTAATGATATCATTAATGTAGATTAGCAAACACAGAAGAGAATTAAGGGAAGTAGTAGTGAATCCTTGCAGTGTTGTCATATTTAAACGACCAGATAGAACGAAAATAGGAGGTTCCTTCATAAGGAAAAAAACGAGGAAATATTAACATTGTTTTATTAGGGTATGGATCTTAAAACTGCCCTGATGATATCTTGCAACAGCTTTCTCATTTGTGGTTTTTGGGCGTATGTTCTGGGGAACATCGCGTTATAGTTTTGCCCAAATGTCTTTCGAATTTTTTGACGAAAATGGTCTCAAACGATTTAGTTCGACTCCCCAATGAAGAATTCGAGGTCAAATTTGATTCTGTCCGGCCGTCCGGCTGTTGCCACGATAACTTGAGAACGAAAAGAGCTAGCGACTTAAAATTTTCAGGGTGGGTGGCGCATCCCAATACGACGGACAAGTTCGTTAATGGGCATAATCCGCAAAGTGGTTTCCGAGTAATAATTTTGTTTTCAACCAATATAAATCCGATCGAAACGAAACTTGGAGAGTAGTTGTAGAATATGAACCTAAGCATGTTTGCTAAATTTTGTGCGAATCGTATGGCTAGAAAATTTAAAAAAATCATGAACATGAAAACTTGAGAACGGAAAGAGATAGCGGCTTGAAGTTTTCAGGTTAGGATGTGCACCAGAACGTGACATTTAAGTTCGCTTATGAGCATAATCGGCCAAACGGTTTTAGAGTTATAGCCATCTGAAATTTGGTTGTTTTTTGTTCCTCATTAACTCGAAAAATACTGAACCGATTGAATTCAAACATGGTAATTAGTTGTAGAATGCCAACGCGAAAATTCTTGCCAAATTTCGTGAGGATAGTATTCATAAAAATTTTTTTAAAACTCATTGAAAATTGAAAAAAAAAATTCTATATATCAGTATATTCATATAACTTGATAACTTTCGAACGAAAGGAGATAAGGACTTGCAATTTTCAGGGTAGGTTGCGTATCCGAAAGGGAGAGTTGAGTTCGTTTTTGGGCATAATCGGTAAAACGGTTTCCGAGTTATACCCACCTGGAATATTACTTCCTTGATAACTCAAAAAATAAATATTCGATCTAATTGAAGCTTGGTAACTAGTAGTAGAAAATCATCATAAAGACGTGGTTAAAATTTTGTAAGAAGAACCGTACTCCTAGAAAATTTGAAAAACTTAATTCGAATTTACCATGGTAAATTCGAAATAAGAGTGTCCAATACAGGAGAATGGTCAATAGAACATACGCGCAAAAGCTTCTGATTTCACGTCAGTGCTTGAACCAATTTTGTAATATGGTGGTAATAACTCCGAAATTTCGGCTGCAAGCACCAATGAGGGCACTTCCAGGATGTTTAATCCTATGCGTCTGCAGAGAAAAATTGACACCATGACGGTCAATGTCTTTAGAACCAATCAATTTCATAATACTTCAGTAGTTGAATGCATTTGGTCATTCTTCTTTACATTTCTTGTTTACAGGAAGTGAGCAATAAATCGCTCTAGAATGGTAGACCATTAACAAGAAATTCTAATTTCGGACAAAGCAGAGTTATCTTCAGTAGAAGTATTATATTACAAGTTTCACAAGCGAGCTCCTTTGTCGGGAAAAAACCAAATAATATACCCATCTTAAAATCTAACGTCATAATACGTTACAGAATACGTTCTTTCAATTGTTCACGTTAACGTCTATTTAGAAACAAACGAATCAATAATATTATATATTCCTATTGCTAAGTATTGAAGTATCCATCTTCGTGAAAAAAATTTCTTTTTCCCCGAGCCAAACCAAGTCCATCATTAATCCCAGGATTCTACCTGCCTCATTTATACGACTTAATAATATCACGGACGTCATCAATTCAAGCCAGGTGTCAGCTCCTCTGGATCTTAATTTCATCCGTAGCCTCTCATTCCAACGCTAAGTGAAAGGTAGAATTTATTAGGCCTGGTCCATTTCGCAAAGAAGGCGGAAGTATCAGTTTTATCCCTGCTAAAAATTACAAGAAATGATAAATTGCCGAATCGTGAAACCGCATTACAGAAAATGCTTGTTAACATAACTTCCGAAAAGTCAAGAGCCTTTTGTCATTTCTCGTTTTGTTGGATACCTACTTGAATTGGCGGTTTGCTGAGAAAACGGATGATAAATATAGTGTGCAGGGACGGGCCGAAGCCAAATTTTTGGGGGAAAAAATCATTGAAAATGTTCCAACTGTGCATGAAGGATTGCAGTAAAAAAACCAACTGCTTTAAAATTCGTCCAACTTCTTTGAAATTTTGCCAACATTGGGGAGATCGTACCCCTCCCTCCTGTTCCCCTTAAGGGCCAGTCCATTGTAATGGTTATTCCTTCCGTAAAGGTGCCCATTTGCAACAAACCCAGAACATCAAAACTTGTTTTCGGAAATTCAAACTTATCTATTTCTATTATACAGTGCGCGTCAAAATTATGGAACAAATTCATTTTCTCAGAAGAAAAATATTTGGAAACAAAATCCTGGAACAGTCAATTTTCGTTTCACTTTAACCAAATATTTATGCATTTTTGAAGGATTTTTGTTGTGTCATCCCCAACCCCCCTCTAAAATTTTTGAATAGGGAAAGTGGGTCATGTGGTACTTTTTGGCAAAGTCTTTGTATCTTCTTAATAGGCGTGCAGAAATTTTCAAGAAAAAATTTTTCATTTTTGAGAAGTAGTTAGTTCAAAGAGATTTTCAATATGTGCACTTTGTCATGACTCATTTACTTTGAGACGATGGTACCTAATGAAATTTGGCACCGAATAAAAGTCGAGCATTACAGTTTTGTTCATGCGCAACTTTCAACCCCTACCAACCCTTTAATGGAGAAAAAAATGGGGGAGGGCCTGAGGGGGTTGAAAGTTGTGCATGAACAAAACTGTAATGGTCGACTTTCATTCGGTAACAAATTTCATCAGGTACCATCGTCTCAAATTAAATGAGCCATGACAAAGTGCACATACTGAAAACCTCTTTGAACCTTTTTTTCAAAAAAGAAAAATGTTTTCTTGAAAATGTCTGCAAGCCTGTAGAGAAGATACAAAGACCTTGCCAAAACAGTACCACAGGACCCACTTTCCCTATTCAAAAAATTTAGAGGGTTGATGGGGATGGCAAAGGGTGCAACAAAAGTCCTTCAAATATGCATAAAAATTAGGTAAAAGTGAAAGAAAAAGTGACCTGTTTCAGGATTTTGTTACCAAATGATCTTCTGAGAAAATTAATTTGTTCCACAATTTTGACGCGAACTGTATAAAGAAAGGAGCAAACTGCGTACTCACATATTATTTACGTTGCTAAATTCAAAAGAAATAAAAGCTATTTAAAATGCCGCTCGACAGTGAGAAACAGCACAACTTGGTACCAGATGGTTTGTTTTATGACATACCTACTCGGTTTGGGATAACCCAATATTATGATAAATATTATTATTTGCCGGCTACACGCATTGTGCCGAAAACTATTGAATATTGAATTTATGGCAACAGGAATGTGTACAAGGGTAGGTACATGGTGTTATTCCATGTTATCCTGTCCCTATTATATCTGCCTGCTTTTCATTTATCCGGTCAGGCGGTCAAATTCCTTCAAATTTTATAACAATTTCTTAGGAAATATTCCAACTCTATTGAAATTTTTCCAACTCCTTCGAAATTTTTCCAACAGCTTCGAAATTTTTTCCAACTCCATCGAAATTTTTACAACTTCTTCGAATTTTTTTTTCAACTATCATATCATATTATTATACTGATCCTCCTAGGTCTTCCCCAAAGGAGACCCCTCATAAGCTCTCGAAAAGCTTGAGCGAGTAAGGAGAACCAGTTGTGTTCTGTGTAGGCTTTGTTACTGTGTCCTTACGCCACCTTAGGTACAGCACTGTTAATTTTTGACCCGAAAGTGAATAGTGCAGATAACCGTGACTAAAAAATTTCTTTCCTAACCTCGGAATTGAACTTGGAGAAGAAATGAGAAAGATCAATAATTTCGGCTACTGGAATCGATCCCGGTATCTCTGTTATGATCATGGAGCTCTAGCCTTAAACCATGATACCTTGTTTTAAAATATCTAATTTCAGAAAAATATCATCATGTTACATATTATTCAACCAACATTAAATCGGGAACCTGGCTGTAAAATGAGGTAGATATCCAATTCTCACTAAGTATTCAACGAATGATTTTACTGACGTATCGACTTCAAATTTAACTTCGGCGAATCTATGCACTTTTTGTATTAAACTCTTTCCAGGCACGTAAAAAATCAAAAACTGTTGACAACTTCGTTGGACCAATACATCTCGATCGTTGTAATATTCCGATATTTCGGCAATATCTTAAGCAATATTGATCCGATCGAGTTCCAATATAGAACTGTGAAATAATTGCTCTAGCAGAATTGACAATTCATGAGAAATGATTTTTTTGGCGCTCTAGTTCCTCGGAACTGAGTGCTTATCAATTTGCCCAAATGTCTGTAATTTTGGAATATTTCGATGAAAATGTCTTAAACGATTTGGTTCGACTCACTGATCAAGAATCCGTGGTCGGAATTCATTCTGGCCGGCCGGCCGTAAGCACGATAACTCTCGAACGGAATGAGCTAGAGAGTTGAAATTTTCAGAGTAGGTTTGGGGGATGAATATCTCGGCTAAGTTCGTTATTGGGAAAATCGGACAGATGGTTTCGGAGTAACAAAAAAAAAAATTTTTTTTTACGAAACAAATTCCAAATCAAATTTTTTTTAATAAGCAGTTTTATCATAAGAATCCATTCATATCATTTTCAATTCTAACAAGCTAATACTTTCGGAGATATGATTTTTCAAAATTTCAATAATAAATCGTATTTCAACGTTGTCACAGAATGATATTATTCTATGTATGAATATGAATTGTCATAATGTCAAATGATGTTCCTGAGACATTATCTAATCAGTCGAAGAATTGTGAGCGAAGTGAGAAAAATCTCAGTTGTTTGCTCCCAAATTAGTTTTTCTCAGAAAATTCTTACATTTCGGAACTGAACATGAAGTAAGAGATCTGAGAGTAGTGAGACTGCTTTTCATCCATAGACATAGATATAACTCTCGAACGGAATGAGGTAGGTAGTTGAAATTTTCAGAGTAGTTTAGGGAGATGAATATCTCGGTTAAGTTCGTTATTGGGCAAAATTGGCCAGATTTAATTTGATTTCTTCCATGGTGCTTTTCTCATTCTCATGATTGCTCATTTAATCTTGATAAATAAACTATTATTTGAATTGAATTTCCTTTAGGATGCAGTTCTATTATATGAATACATTGATATAATTCCCAACTCTGAGAAACCAATACTTTCGGAGATATAATTTGTCTGTTTGAACTAGAGCGCCAGAAAGCTCCTGTCCACAGGGCTTGAACCCATTTTTTTTTAAATATATTTTATTGAATTCCCTGCTAAGCGATCCTCTCAAAGTTATGCATAAGTCTTCGTATCGGTATTTTCCAACTAAATACCACGCTTTAATTCAATCAAACAAGTATTTTCGAGTTATTGCGAAAACTAAATTTCGGATGGCTATAACTCTGAAACCATTCGGTGGATTTTGCCGATTAGCGAACTTAGCCGTCGCATTTGGAATTGCAGTGTTTTAGACGAGTTTATAGGCACTCTGTTCGCCTGAAAAGGGCGTCAAAGAGAGTCCCTAGGACAGTGTCTTCATTCTAATTGCATCTCGTACTAATTTGATTGAGTGGGCACCAGTATACTGTATGTGTAAATGTACCGACAGACTAGATGTTGATATGTCTAGTTGGGTTAGGAATACTAATCTTGTAAATTTTTCATTTGCTACCAATTAATGGAATCGTCCAGTTGTATGTGGCTGGATCATTATTACGTTTCATTTTTGCTTGTAGGTTATTTACCGGAATGTTGATAATATATAACACTCTTTAACATGTTACCCGGTATTTGGTATCATATTTCTGTTGAGTACAATAAATAACCATTATTATTATAACAACATTTATGACCCTTTGTAACGGGTGATTTTTTGCGCGTATGTTCTGGGGAACATCGTGTTATAGTTTTGCCCAAATGTCTGTAAAGGCTGGTTTATGCTGGCTGGTAACTTTAACTTATTCCCTAACTTTAAAATTAAAACATCGATTTCTAACGCTATGGTTGATTCTGAGACTCAATAATCCGTTTGCTTATTATTAATAATAATAATTAATAAGTTAACGGATTATTTAGTCTGATTATAAAGCATAACACTAAAAATAAATGTCTATTTATATTATATATATATGATTAAGTTAAAGTTACCAGCCAGCATAAACCAGCCTTAACTTTCGAATTTTTCGACGAAAGTGGTCTCAAACGATTTAGTTCGACTCCCCAATGAAGAATTCGAGGTCAAATTTGATTCCGTCTGGCCGGCCGTCTGGCCGTCCGGCCGTTGCCACGATAACTTGAGAACGAAAAGAGCTAGCGACTTGAAATTTTCAGGGTGGGTGGCGCATCCCAATACGACTTTGTTAATGAGCATAATCGGCCCAGTGGTTTCCCAGTAATAATTTTGTTTCCAACCAATATAAATCCGATCGAATTGAAACTTGGTGAGATGTCGTAGATTATGAACCTAAACACGTTTGTGAAATTTAGTGCGAATCGTATGGCTAGAAAATTAAAAAAAAATTATTGAAAATTTTTTTGTTGTCTCGATAACTTGAGAACGGAAAGAGATAGCGGCTTGAAGTTTTCAGGTTAGGATGTGCACCAGAATGCGACATTTCAGTTTGTTTATGAGCATAATCGGCCAAACGGTTTTAGAGTTATAGCCATCTGAAATTTGGTTGTTTTTTGTTCCTCATTAACTCGAAAAATACTAAACCGATTGAATTCAAACATGGTAATTATTTGTAGAATGCCAACGCAAAAATTCCTGCAAAATTTCGTGGGGATAGTATTCGTAAAAAATTTTAAAAAAATCATTGAAAATTGAAATAAAAATTCTATATATCAGTAACTATTCATTTGAAATTGCTGAAATCTTGCAAGAGCCTTCATAACCTAACTCTACTGCCAAGTTTCAAGTATTAAGACGATCGGTTGAATATTGTTGGAGATTCGAGCATTCTTGAGTGAGTTCAGTAGATGGGTGACCGTTGCCTCGATAACTTCCGAACGAAAGGAGATAGGGACTTGAAATTTTCAGGGTAGGTTGCGTATCCGAAAGGGGCAGGTGAATTCGTTTTTGGGCATAATCGGTCAGACGGTTTCCGAGTTATACCCACCTGGAATATTATTTACTTGATAACTCAAAAAATAAATATTTGATCGAATTGAAGCTTGTTAACTAGTAGTAGAAAATCATCATAAAGACGAGTTTAAAATTTTGAAAGAACCGTACCCCTAGAAAATTTGAAAAAAAAGTGACGAAAAAAAAAATTTTAAGAACCGCACCCCTAGAAAATTTCAAAAAAATCACGAAAAAAAAAATTGGTTAAGCACTGACAGCGTCAGAAGCTTTTGCGCTTATGTTCTATTGTCCATTCTTCTGTATTGGACACCCTTAATCGAATTTACCATGGTAAATTATGTTGTCCATTCTCCTGTATTGGACACTCTTAATTCGAATTTACCATGGTGAATTCGAATTAAGTGTCCAATACAGGAGAATGGACAACATAATTTACCATGGTAAATTCGATTAAGGGTGTCCAATACAGAAGAATGGATAATAGAACATACGCGCAAAAGCTTCTAACTTCACGTCAGTGCTTGAACCAATTTTTTAGAGTTAATTTTTTCAAGTTGACAGCACTGTTTGGTAATGGTTTCCAGACGTCATCTGTCAAAATGAAATATTTTCAGTATATCTGCCATTTCATCATCGAAAGACTTCCAAACGAGCAACGATTGCATGTTGTTGAAATTTACTATCAAAATTTGTGCTCTGTGAAAAAAGTACATCGTTTGTTACGACCATATTACGGTCGTACAAAACCGACCTGGAGAACAACAATTTTTGCTGTTATCACCAAATTTTGCACCAAATTTATTTTGTTGGACCATAAACCATCGACTCACATGCGTACAGTCGTAGCTTCCATTGTTAATGAGGATCGTGAAATGTCAATTTGTCGCCGTTCTCATTGGGCATGTGTTACTCAACCACATGGAAAATTTTACGTGTCGATTTGGGTTTGAAAGCCTATAAAATTCAACTTCTGCAAGAATTGAAACCGAATGACCTACCACAACGTCTAATTTTTGTTGAATGGACCTAAGAACAGCTCCATGAAAATTCGCTCTTTTATCGAAAAATTGTTATCAGAGATGAGGCTCATTTTTGGCTCAACGTATACGTAAATAAGCAAAACTGTCGTATCTGGAGTGATGAGCAGCCACATGACATACAAGAATTACCAATGCATCCTGAAAAAACACGACAGTTCGGTGTGGTTTATGGTCTGGTGGCATCATCGGTCCATTTTTCTTCAAAGACGACCGTGAAAGAAACGTTACCGTCAAAAGCGAACGATATCGAGCCATGATACGTGACTTTTTTTTGTCCCACTTGGCTGAGTTGAACTTGGTTTACATGTAGTTTAATCAAGATGGTGCCACATGCCACACAGCTCGTGAAACAATGGACATGTTGAAGGATGAATTTGGTGAGCAGCTTATCTCTCGAAATGGCCCTGTGAGTTGGCCGCCAAGATCATGTGATTTAACGCCTTTCGATTATTTCTTGTGGGGTTACGTAAAGTCGTTAGTCTATGTGGGCAAGCCGAACACGATTGAAGCCTTACAGTATAACATAACATACGTAATTCGTGGAATGCAGACCAAAATGCTCGAAAAAGTGATGCAAAATTGGACCTTCCGCATGGACCATTTGAACCGGAGCCGCGGACAACATATACATGAAGTTATCTCTAAAACGTTAATGGCAAAGGCCAATTTATCGATTCCAATAAAAATTTTGAATATATGATGCAAAATGGAGTGTTTCATTCGATTTAAAAAAACCTACGCTTGAAAAATCACCAGTTATATTAGAATCAATATCAAACAGTTTTCAACAATTGTGTTCGTTCCTTATAGACAGCATCCAGCATTATTTCTACGGGTTTTCCCCCAGGAAAAATTATCCTTATGATTCTCAACTGGGGAATTTGATTTATTCAATTGCTCAGCTGAAATGAATGTTAACATCCCTTAAAAAAGAGAAGAAGAATTTTAATAGTTCTGAAGCGAAGTAAATTGAATTTTAGATAGAATCAATTTTGTTCTACCCGCTGAGAAAAAATCTGAGTTTGATATAAAACCGCAACCATTCCAAATTAACACTGAACAGACGAAGCGCTGATTGGTATTGTTCTTTTGAAGTGTTTCTACTTTCATTCTTTAATTACTTCCTCCCTGATTGTTTTTCAAATTCCTTCTCGTCTGAAGAAGACCACTGAGGAAATGAGTTTCCTAGTTGGGTTAGTATTCTAGAATATTCGAAAGAAAGAGGAACTCTTTACTTTCCCAAATTATTGTCGAAAAAGTGAATAAAGTCGAGAAAAATTTCTGCTCACCCAATGTAAGATTTATTTGGTGATGTTTTATACCCACAATAAATTACATTTCCGGGATATATTTTGCGATTACAGATTAAAATATATGAAATTCAAAATGTTTTCTCACAGTACCAAAATAGTATTATTTAGGTCCTATTTTTACAGGGTGGTACGCTAATAAATGTACATATTTTAATGGAAGTGTTAGGTGGTATACCTAGGGGAACCACAAAACAACAATTCAATAATATGGCCTGAGAATCTTCGCTCTGTCGAAAAAACTATTTTCAAATTTGGCAATTATTAACGTCTAAAGTCAGCAAAACGTCCCTATAAACCATGCAGAAAGAGTACAGACAAGTTTTCTGATTTTTAATTTCAGGTCTAATAAAAGACCCTGTACATGAAATATCAACTTGCCGTTAATGTCAATCGATTCTGCATATATTTGCGCGTCGACTACCGCTTTTCTCTATAGAACGACACACAAACCGTTCATTTTCGGTGCGCTTGATCCCCTGTCAATTGGCCCAAATGTCTGTAATTTTCGAGTTGTCATTCTAAAATGGTCTCGAACGTCTAGTTTTGAGTCACTGATGAAAAGTCCGAGGTCAAACTCAATTCTGTCCGTCTGGCCGTTTATCCATCCGTAAGCACGATAACTCTCGAAAGAAATGAGTTATAGAGGAGTATACATTTACAGGGTATATACTGACTGACACAGAAACTGCAACACCCAGAAGGAGCTGTTTGTTGTGTTGGAGTGTTCATTTACCGAGATTATCTATACACTCCCCAACATGTCTTGGCATTGATGATGTGATCTATTTCTTCTTGAGGGATAGTATCCCAAGCTACCTGTGGTTCATGTATCAGAACCGCCAAAGTCCTTGGGGGCTGGGATAAATGTCCAAGCCTTCTACCCATGATGTCCCAAATATGGGCGAAAGATCGGGAGATCTGGGTGGCCATGACAAAAGATTCACATAGGTCGCATCAAAAAAGTTTAAACTTACTCTGGCAACATGAGGTCGAGCATTTTTTTGCTGAAATATTGTATTCTCGAGCTGGTTAAGGTAAGGGTATAATCTATTTTGAGCTCACTGTGGACTTATTATGAACACTATAAAATAAACTACTCTCTTGTCCACTACAGTTTTTTGTCGCCTGACTTTGTTTTCGAAACATTTGTCAGACGACAAAAAACTGAAGTGGACAAGAGTGTTGCTACCTTTATAGTGTAAAGTAAGGGAGAACATATGGCTCCACTATTTCTTGAAGGTAACGCAGCACTGTCATGTTCCCTCGAATAAAGACTAAAGGTAACCTACTTGCATGTGCAATAGCACCCCATGCCATAACTCCTACTGTCCGGTGTACATGACGCTAAATATCAAACTGAGGTGCACGTCTTTCTCCCCGACGTCGTCTATCCTTTCTTCGGCCATCATGTGCACCCAAGGAGAATCGATATTCAACAGAAAAGACGACCTGATGCCATTCCACATTCCAATGTTGACGTTCTCTGCACCACTGTAATCGTTGCCGGCGATGGTCAACCGTCAGAGGTAACACAAGATGGGGTCGATAATGCTGATGTCCAAAAGACCTTATCCGACGGTAAACTGTTCGAACAGTTTATTTATTTATTTAGTTATTTATTTATTATAAATACATCCAACAGGCCAAATAAAGCCCAATTACAGGTGTATACAAAAAAGACTATAATAACCAATTACAAATCGCTGATGAGCGGCGGACCAAAGAGAACAGAGAAAAAAAAGTAAAAAAAAACTAAAAAAATCACAACAAGAGGCTGCAAAGTACCGAGCACTCAGTTCTGTAGTGCACGACTAACCAATGTTCGAAACCGAGACCTCGGTAGAAAAAATATGTCTGCATTTGCAATATTATTATAACTTCGGCACATTGTTGTCAGCGGGCAGAAGAAGTGATGACAGGAGTTGGGCACATCGATGTGAAACGTTCTGTGCTCTCTTGATGTGATGCGAGGAACATTAAACTGCAGCGATGAAAGCAAGGTCATCGAGTAAACATGATTGTGTATAATCTTATATAGAAACATCAGGTCATTGATTTCTCTAATCTTCCTGAGTGAGGTAAACTTAAACTCACCGAGAAGGGACCCATAACTATAACCCCTGACTGGATAGTAGCCATGTTTCTTAAAGAACATGAATCTGAGGAACTTTTTATGTACTCTTTCAATTTTATCAACATATTTTTTGTGGCTGGGATTCCATATCACGCTACAGTATGCGAGTTTACTTCTTACGAGAGCCTGATAGATAGACGAAATGGCATCCAAAGAACAAAATTCCTTGCAGTTGCGCACAACAAAGCCGAGGCACCTCATGGCACCAGAGGTTATATGATCCACATGAGCAGAAAACGTAAGCTTCCGATCGAAAACGATCCCCAAATCTCTTGTCTCGGCCACTCTCTCCACACCAGCATCATCCAGCTGATAATCAAAAACAATTGGTGTCAGCTTCCTCGTATATGTCATCGTCTTACATTACTTCAAATTTAAAAACAGGCCATTTTCAGTACACCATCTAGATATTCTGTTTAGATCTTCTTGCAAAAGGAAGCAGTCAACTGAACTCTTTATTACTCTGAATATCTTTAGGTCATCAGCATAAAGCAATTTTTGGGAAGAAATGACACCCAAAATGTCATCGATGAACAAGACGAGTTACAGGATGGCCTTGGATCGCCAAAGATCGAGTTGTCGTAAATCGGTCTCTAGTAGCCATAAGACTTAGACGTCGATCTTGAACTTCATTTGTGCCCCTTCTTCGTCATGTGCTCCTTCTTCGATTTTGGGCATTATCAAACCACGCTTGACAACATCTCATACCAGTAGTTGGATTTCTGTTCGTACGGTTAGCGATTTCTCGAAATGACAACCCCACCCCCCGTAGACCAATTATTCGACCTCTTTCAAATTCACTTAGCTGGCGATGAATGCCGCGTACGCGTGCTCTAGGCATTTCAACAACAACTAAACATCGACTGCATCTCCTCGAACAGCTGGTTTGTTGTAAAATTTTAAAAATTTGCAAAAACAAACAACAATATGTAAGTAACAAAAAATGTTTACATGAAAAAACCTTCACAATTTTTTTTTCCAAATTTCAATCATTCACTCCTTGCTATACTATGTATGTTTTGTCGAATACATTCAAAATTTAAACAGCTCCTTCTGGGTGTTGCCGTTTCTTTGTCAGTTAGTATATTTCGAGTTCAGATGCGTCAGTTGAGTACGCCTAGTCGATTCGGAGTTATAGCCATCTGAACGTTTTTTTTACCAATGCCTCACAAAATACAAGACTACATTGAAAATTTTTCTGAGGAACGCATGAAATGAACGTATAAAATTTGAAACAATTACCAAAAAAAATACTCTATCTGAGAAACTATCCATCAGATATCGCTTATTATATATATATATATATATATATATAATTATATATGAAGGTAAAAAACATCATTTTGAAGGCATGTAGATCTGCTACCTATGGGATTTATGTTGTTGGAAATATTGGAGAAATACTATTTTTTTCCAGAAGCCTAACAACGCTGTTCGAGTTTAGAATCTTGACGGGTGTAAGCTCGGGCCATAATTTTGAACGCCGAAAAAGACGATTTCTCAATTTGTTTCTTTCGAATTTATTGAGGATAGAGGGAGAATCCTAAAAAACAAATTTTCAAATGTTCAGAATGTTTATTCATACTTTCTTTCCCATAATTTTCGTTTGTTCAATTATTTTGGACGCATAAAATAGTCGAAATCGAATAGTTATGTTGTTACTGGCATCTTTTATTTTTTACTTATTTACCATCTAGTGGGATTCAACAAAAAATAAAGGAGTGAATGTCCATATCGTAAATTGTAACTCTATCTTTCATAGTTTTCCATTACTTTTAATCGATCAGTTCAATTTCAGAAAGATCTCATCACATAATGTTTTTTTTACTAACGATATTATAGAAATCGTTCAAACTGCTACAATGATCAGGGCCATAATGGTACTCAAAAGTTATATTCGTTAATAAATTTGAAGGAAAACAATTAACGTTCTAGTGTAATACTATATTCGAAGGGTACATTTTCGCAGAATCAGATGATATTAATAAAGAAATGATATGTATATTTTATTCGACCTGATTTCTGAAACCTGGTCTGTACTGTTTCATTAGGGTTTATAATATTTATATGATCGTTTTCATGGCTTTAGATGATTATATGTGCCAAATTTGAAACTAATTTGTTTTACTGTTCGGTAGTTGTGACTAGTCAAATGTTCAGCGAATTATTAGTCTCTTAGCCCATATTTAATTGTTGTTTTCTGGCTACCCTGGGTACCATCTATTCACTATTAAACTATGTACATATAAACGTGGACCACCTGTTATAATGGAGATAAATATTGAGAGATAGATGCAGATGAAGATGAGTATGCTATTAATTTTGTATAGCATGAAGTATTCGCCTTTTCTGCGAACAAGGGAGGAATGCGACAAACATAAAATGTAAATTTAGATCATCGCAATGCGGTTATAATAGCCTAAGAGCATTGGTTTAGAATATGCAGTGTGGATTTCAGATATTGGGTGAAATTTAAAAGTTCAATAAATCATGAACAAACCGACAGATTGATTTTAAATTTGGTATCAGCAACTAATAGTCATTATGACATAGATACATGATTGTTACAATCGTTTGAATAGCAGAACAATCATGTATCTATGTCATAATGACTATTAGTTGCTGATTTAGTTTGATTAAACTAAATCTTATGAAAAATTTTGAGAGGATCGTATGACTAAGAAATTCTGCAAATATTATTAAAAAAAATCTCAGAAACTATTGGTCAGATATCGCAAGATAATTTAAAACCATATTGTACAGCCAAGTTCTAGATTGTGAACTAGATTTGAATTCGCTCGGATTCATATGCTTGGAAATATTGAGTAACTATTATTTGATTTACTGGACCACTCTTGAACAAGTGTGCCAAAGCTCCTGACCTTAGTGCTTTTCTAACTAGTTTTGTACAATCTCAGATAATGACGTTACCTCCACCTCTTTGCGCTCTTGCTTCCCTGATGCCTGTCATTTTGCCCAATACTTTTGGAAATTTTATCTCAAACGATGTTAGACTCACTGATGAATCTAGGGTCAAATCCAATCCTAAGCATTCAGTCATCCAGCACGATTATTATCGAACGAAATGAGTTAGAGAGTTGAAATTTTCGGTAGAATATTCATTTTGAGTTCACTGTGGACTGATTATGAACACTACAAAAGTATAGCTACACTCCTACCCAGTAAAATTCTCGTCGTCACATATGTTTCGGAAACGATAACTTTTCATGATTGAAATATGATGAATATTGAAACATTCATTTTGAACTTCATTGGAAAATTATATCAAAATAATTCATTACCTCGGTCATCGGTCCAAGAAATTATTGATAATACTTCTGAACTGATGGAAAATATTTTTTTTTAAGTGAATAATTCAACTTCAAATGAAAACAATAAAATTTTAAAAAAATTTAATGCTTGTGGCTTTTACTTGATGCAAATCCATATTAACTCAATGAAAAATTATATACGATTTACACTTATTTATTCAATATTGTGACGCGTTTCGTCGACACAGCGACTTCATCAGACTACATCATACTAAATTCTTAACAAGTTATTATCTCCCTATACCTAGATGACATGGACACAGAATCATTTAAAACTAATTACACGAGAAACTTATTTAAAACAAATTACATAATAGACTTATTTAAAACTAATTACATGAGATATCAGTGCTGGTTTCTTTGTACACATTAACAATAATTCATTCCTAATGCTTTTATTTATAAATTGATTCTCTATTTGAATAGATTGAGTAACGGTGAAAAACTTAGATCTAATTGTTCATTAACCAAATTACCCGTATGTTTTTCCCTATTTATTTCGACCATTTCCCAGTAATTAAGTTGCGCACCTTTATTCAAATTGTGTAGAATTTTGAAATCCGGGTTAAACTTATGTCCTTCTGCTAATAAATGATTCGAATAATTTGAATTAATTTTGTTGTTTTTGAAGCTGTGATGATGTTCCTTTAGTCTTATGCCAAAATTTCTACCAGTTTTTCCTATATATGATTTGTCACAACTCCCGCAATTTAATTGATAAACACCGGATTTATCTTCTTTATTCCTTTTCGATTTATTGTTTTTTATGAATTTGGCAAGGTTATTATTTGTCCGGAATGAGATATTCACCTGTTGGTTTTGAAGAAACCTTTTAAGTTGTTGACTCGTTGTACCAAAATATGTTAAGCTATTGAATATTTTATTTTTATCCTTAATTTCTGGAAATACTAAACTAATTGTTTTTATAAATTGTTTTTTCGTCAACATTTTTCTGATTAACTCTGTGTTATATCCGTTGTTCACCGCTATTTGTTCGATAATTTCTAATTCTGTACCATAATTTTCTTCGGATAAAGGTATATTAATTAGCCGGTGTAACATACTATGAAATGCCGCGACTTTATGTTCGAATGGATGACACGAGGATCGATGAATGATTGTATCCGTATGGGATGGTTTCCTAAATATTGAAAAATCATGTTGATTGTTTTTCCGCGTTATTGTTAAATCCAAAAAATTAATTGCACCATAAAATATTCAATAGCTTAACATATTTTGGTACAACGAGTCAACAACTTAAAAGGTTTCTTCAAAACCAACAGGTGAATATCTCATTCCGGACAAATAATAACCTTGCCAAATTCATAAAAAACAATAAATCGAAAAGGAATAAAGAAGATAAATCCGGTGTTTATCAATTAAATTGCGGGAGTTGTGACAAATCATATATAGGAAAAACTGGTAGAAATTTTGGCATAAGAATAAAGGAACATCATCACAGCTTCAAAAACAACAAAATTAATTCAAATTATTCGAATCATTTATTAGCAGGACATAAGTTTAACCCGGATTTCAAAATTCTACACAATTTGAATAAAGGTGCGCAACTTAATTACTGGGAAATGGTCGAAATAAATAGGGAAAAACATACGGGTAATTTGGTTAATGAACAATTAGATCTAAATTTTTCACCGTTACTCAATCTATTCAAATAGAGAATCAATTTATAAATAAAAGCATTAGGAATGAATTATTGTTAATGTGTACAAAGAAACCAGCACTGAAATCTCATGTAATTAGTTTTAAATAAGTCTATTATGTAATTTGTTTTAAATAAGTTTCTCATGTAATTAGTTTTAAATGATTCTGTGTCCATGTCATCTAGGTATAGGGAGATAATAACTTGTTAAGAATTTAGTATGATGTAGTCTGATGAAGTCGCTGTGTCGACGAAACGCGTCACAATATTGAATAAATAAGTGTAAATCGTATATAATTTTTCATTGAATAAAATTTTATCCCGTTTGAAAACTTTAAAACGGCAGAAATATTTAGAACGAAACAATTATTTCATAAAACCAGTTTCGTATTCCATTGGGAATGTATTAGATAACAAAAATCTCATTGGCAATGGTACTCTGTCAATGAAAACATGTGAAGGGCAAATCATAACTTTGAGGAAGATTTTAAAGTAATTTCTGGAACTCCCGAATGTTCTTTGTGATATGCTCGACTACATAAATAATGAAGAAAGTAGTGACAATATTTCGAGCATTGTCAACACTGCTTTGTGGAAAAAAATCAAGAACAATTATGGAAGTAAGATAGTATTACCATTATTTGTCTATTTCGATTATTTTGAAACGGGTAATCCCCTTGGCACACATGGCTGGGGTGCATAAATTGGGAGGTGTTTACTTCAAGTTTGCTGGAGTACCTCCTGCATACGCTTCTCGTCTAGAGCATATATTTTTGTGGGGATTCCTTTTTTCTTCAGACGGAGTTCGTTTCTCTAATAAAGCAGTGTTTGCTCCTTACATTGAAGAACTACAATTTCTGGAAGAAAGCGGTTTGACTGTTGGTGGAATAAAGGTACATTTTGTAGTACCTCTCATACTTGGAGACAATTTAGGTATCAACTCACTTACGGGTTTTAGTGAAAGCTTTTCTTCTTATCATTTCTGCTACTCTTGTTTTTCTGATAAAAACTCAACTCGATACATGTTCATTGAAAATGAAGAAACATTAAGAAATATAGAAAACTACAATATACATGTTATTGATAAGAAGTATGGAGTGAAAGAACCATGTGTCTGGAATGAGCTCCCTTATTTCCATAATTGTGTGAATTCGCATTTTGACATAATGCGTGACATCCTTGAAGGGGTTTGCCGCTATGATTCAGCTAGAATTCTTCATTATTTTATTTTCAAGGTAAAAGTGTTCACCCTTAATACTGTAAATAATCGAATCAAGTATTTTGATTATGTTCTCAATATCGATATTGGTATCAGAATCCCTCCAATAAATGAAAAGCATCTTCAAAACAATATGTTAATTATGTCCTCTGAAGAAACGCAGGCTTTTGTTTGTTACTTGTCTTTAATAATAGGATATTTAATAGAACCTTCAGATACAGTTTGGCAGTTTTATCTTTTATTATTCAAAAATAATTTCAATAAATATTTACTTATTCATTTGAAACATTTAATTGCAGATCATACCAAAGCATTTTTCCATTTATTTAACAATCCGCTTCCACCCAAATGTCACTTTTTGATGCATTATCCAAGGGTAATTGCTAATATTTGTAGCCTATCAAAAGTTTCTTCCATTCGTTTTGAATCATTTCATAAGATATCGAAGGAGTATGCACATGTTATTTCTTCCAGGAAAAATATTGCTAACACTTTAGCATTGAAATTACAATTAAAATTGGCCTACCGGTTAATCACTCGCAGAGGATTTTGTAATGACATAAAGATGGGAGCTACTTCTCCTATCCATCATCTCAATTTGGAGTTTTTAAAAAATGTTCCGTCTTCCATAGAATTGGTTGGTATATCTTGGTTAAAAATCAATGGTGTAAATGACAGACCTAGTGCTATCATTAAAATAGATAGAAATGATGAAGGAGAACCATTATTTGGCTCAATTGTTCATATCATTTATGTTAATAATGAAGTGATGTATGTGATATATAAGTTAAAAATCATAAATACAGGGTGACTGGTGACGTAAGGGACAACGGCTAAGTGGAGATAGAGGACCTCAAAATGAATGAGAATTTGGGTTTCAAATGACCCATAAGGGTATTCGTTTCGGAGATATAGGGTGATTTATGAAAAAATGCTAAATCTATGTTAATATGATATGTTTTTCGCTGATATTTAACATGTTTGTTCATACAGGCATTCTCTGTCAGCATAAGAAAAAAAATGAAAAAATTGCTGGCCCGTACTCAAAAAATTTCAATTTACATGTCAAGTGAGAAATATCACACGGTATATGAGATAAAATAAAATCAAATAGAAATTAGGAAAGAGGGAAAAAAACTGATGAAATATCTGTTTTTTGTTTGAATGGCACAAATTTTTTTTCGTTTTTATGATATATTGAAGTAAGAATATTACAATATTTTTATATTCCCATCACGAAAAATAATATTCTTGATAAAACAAAAACACTAAATTTGAGTCAAAGATATTTAATAGTTGATATTCAGGAAGGGGTTACATCTCACGGCGCCCTCAAGGTCTATTTTTGCCCTCTTTGAAAGCCGGACGGGCCTACGGCCACACACAACAACTGTACAGTTTTCCTCTCCGGCCAACCGGAGCGTGTATGGCTGGCATACCAGAGCTGTTCTCACCACGCCCTGCACATGTCGCCAAAGATAAATAAAATGCAGACAACTACATAGTGTAGGCATGTTTCAAAAAATGACTTTTATATTTATACATTACCTAATTGTTTGTGAATTGTTAGAAACAGTGTTGAAAGTCTATCAATTAAAAAATGCCTTTAGTATTTACAAATGAAGAATATGTGGATATGATGCTTGTATACGGATTCTGTAATATGAATGGAAGAGCTGCTGAAAGAGAGTACTGCAGGCGTTTCCCAAATCGTCGTGTGCCAAGTCACAACATTTTCCAAAATCTTGTCTTTTTTGCCAGAAGAAATGGAAAATTTCCAAATATGACAGTTCCTGAGAGGCCACAGCAGATCAGAAGACGAGTAGTCGACAGTATTGTTAATACAATAAATGAAAATCCTAATACGAGTACTCGACGACTGGCACATGGATTAGGCTTATCTCAATGGTCTGTGTGGAATACGGTGAAGAAAGAAAAATACCATCCTTTCCATTCGCAATTAGTACAGCACTTAGAACCAGGAGATGAAGAACATCGACTTGTTTTTTGTAGATGGGTAGTGAGCCATAGAAGAGATCTTCAGCGTATGCTCTTCGCAGATGAATCTCAGTTCACCCGAGATGGAATAAATAATTTGAGAAACAACCACATTTGGTCCCGAAATAATCCTCATCTCAAAAGAGAAAGAAACAATCAAAGACGTTTTAGTGTCCACGTTTGGTGTGGCATTTATAATGGACATTTGATCGGTCCACATTTCTTTGAATCAAGAAAACTGGGGCTGTTTATTTGGATTTCTTGCAGAATGTTTTGCCTCGTCTTTTAGAAAATATTAATCAGAGAGGTATGATTTTTCAACATGATGGTGCACCTCCTCATTTTGCAAATGAAGTATAGAATTTTCTGAATAGGGAGTTTCCTGACAGGTGGATTGGTCGGGGAGGTTCTAAGAATTGACCTGCTAGATCACCCGATCTAACTCTTTTGGATTATTTCCTATGGAGTCATCTTAAGGATACGGAGTATAAAGAAACAATAACAAGCCGTGAACATTTGAAGAGCAGAATAACTGAAGCATGCGAAGAAATTAAAACAAATATTACTCTGATTAAAAAAGCTGTGCTTCATTTGTTCAAGAGAGCCAATAAATGTATGGAGGTGAACGGCTCCCATTTCGAACATTTGCTTACTTGATTTTTTATGAATTATATTTGCGACTTTTTCTATTTTTGTGTTTGAGTATCCAACTCTTTCATCACCCCATCTACAACAAATTTTATTTTGAAATTTTATATGGCATCGAAATATCAATTGATAAAAATAGATTTCAAGATTTGAAGGAATATTTTGAAGCCAGGCTCATTCTAGCGCCTCGAATTCAAGGTTTTTTCTATCAGTAGTACTAATTTTCATGATTTGAATATAAAAATATTGTAATATTCTTACTTCAACATATCATAAAAACGAAAAAAAATTTGTGCCATTCAAACAAAAAACAGATATTTCATCAGTTTTTTTCCCTCTTTCCAAATTTCTATTTGATTTTATTTTATCTCATATAAGTACCGTGTGATATTTCTCACTTGACATGTAAATTGAAAGTTTTGAGAACGGGCAAGCAATTTTTTCAATTTTTTTTCTTATGCTAACAGAGAATGGCTGTATGAACAAACATGTAAAATATCAGCGAAAAACATATCATATTAACGAAGATATGGGAGTTCATAGATTTAGCATTTTTTCATAAATCACCCTATATCTCCGAAACGAATACCCTTATGGGACATTTGAAACCCAAATTCTCATTCAGTTTGAGGTCCTCTATCTCCACTTAGCCGTTGTCCCTTACGTCACCAGTCACCCTGTATATTTGATATACTTGGTTTCCCAAGCACAATTCATACCACTGGTATAGTGGACGTTTTTTCATTTCTGCCATGAATCAAGACAGATTTTGCATTAATTTATTGAATGAAATTTTATTTTGTTATATTGGTTCTGTGCACAATTTTTTTTTGTTACAACTTCAATGTATTTATTGAAACTAATATTTGCCTCTTCTTATTTGTATATTATTCATATGAATTATGCATTTTCATTTTTTTGATGTATTATCATAATTTCGTTGTTACATAATTATCATAGTTTTATTTCTTTTGAAGCTCAGATTAATGTAGTCTATTTAATTCGTTTCGTTATATATTATAATGTTTTATTTATAAATATCATGTATTTTTTATATACATTTCTAACAAATAAATTCTTTTGGATCTTTTAATAAATACCTATTTCCAGTGAAATCTTATTATTAATTATTAATAGGTGAGTCCGAAAATATTTATTAAATTTAATTCAATATTAAAAATGTGTGCTCATATCAAATGAATGAAAGAATAAATTTGTATAACTGTTTATTCATTGTTATTGATTCGACATTAATATTTACTGATCTTCTATACTCACTTGTTGTTGTATTTTCTTATTAATAGTGTGTTATTATTTATTACTAAAATCAAATATTATTTTTATTGAACATGGTTAAATGTAAATAATATTTATTGATGAATTTCAGATGAAAATATAAAATGCATAACAGAATACTTAATACTTACCAGCTTTATTAATATTTAATGAGTGAATTTTAATATTAAACAACATACTCATCATTAATGCTGCTTATTAATTATTACTTGATATTATATTAACATTCAACTAAATTTATTTCAATGAAATGAATATTTCTTCAGCGATATTGAATGAAATTATTTATTAATAAATGTTGTATCATATTAGGTGACGATCATTTGTAAGAATTTGAATAAATTCTATATTTCAATGGAAGAAGTAATTATTTGTCCTTATGGCCAATAAACTATTTATTAATTGCAATGCATGTTCGATAATATCAAGTAAATACTTCTCTCAGTGTAGCTACACTCTTACCCAGTAAAAATCTCGTCGTCACATATGTTTCGGAATAGTATATTCTAAAACAAGTTGCAGAATGGGCTGATATTCAAACACGAATGCGAAATTCGAAAACGAGCGACGAAGGAGCGAGTTTTCTTACGCATGAGTGTTGGAATTGCCTTCTGCAACGAGTATTAGACGATATTTTCTCTATTTCAGGCAAGTTTTGTAAAATACTGTTGAAATTTAATAAAAAATCAGGATTATACATCCTAGTGACATTTGTATTGTATCTTGGCAGTTGGTGTGACTGTTATGAAAGTTGACAGATCACGGAATTTTAATTGTACGTAGAGCATGGAGTGGAGATCAGATTTAACAGTTTCCTAATATCATGAATAATTCAAAATTAGCAAGAAGGAAATCGCTAGTACTTTATCTTGATGAAAATGAAAATTTTCCTCTCAACAATTATTTCACCTCATCCAGATTATCTTATATTGACAATAATTGACATGTGTTGAAATTTGATAGGATCGAATGTCAGTGCTACCTACCACAAAACGAAAAATATAACTAGAAACAATGCGGGAATGAGTTCATTCCAGCACTGTTTTTAGTGCTGGAATGAACTGATTACGATACTGAAATAGAAGAACGATGTTTCCATTTTCAAAGACGAAGCGTTACTAAAGCATGTTATAATTTATACACTCAAGTATAGGTTGACATTATACCCGATTACTGAGAATAATTATTAGTTAGCTTCACATTTTTACAAAACCTTCCAATTCCGATATTAATATTTGATCTGAATCGGTTGCTCCCTGGTCACATAAAACAGCCAGCTTAGAATCCCCTCGTCAACCAGTAATTTAATATTCAGCTAAGCATTATAAATTTCAAGAAAGAAAGAAAGATGATCTTCCAAATTGCTGAAAGAAACGGTATAGTCATCAGTTAGTTCAGAAATGTATCAACAAACATAAAGATACGAATATGTTCAGTAACATAAACCAAACGAAAGTAATAAAAAAAAAAGCACTGACGTGTAGTCAGTACTCTTTGGCGCGCGTGTTCACGGTGGCTAATTTGAATTGAATGATGAGTACTTCAAGCCCAGTAGATAGAGCGAGCCAACGATCTACCCAAAGGATAGTGGACACCATTCACTGTCGGTTCAAAAATTAACAGTGCTGTATCTAAGCTGCCATCAGGATAGATTAACAAAGTTGGAAAAGAACACAAGTGACTCTCCTTAGTCGCACAAGCTCCTAGAAGATTTGGGAGGGTCAGTATAATCCTAATCATGTTAATCGCACGCGCGCCAAAGCAGATTGACTTTTTACACTTTTTCTTTCATTGTTAAGTCAATCTGCTTTTGCGCGCGTGCGATTAACATGATTAGGATTATACTGACCCTCCCAAATCTTCTAGGAGCTTGTGCGACTAAGGAGAGTCACTTGTGTTCTTTTCCAACTTTGTTAATCTATCCTGATGGCAGCTTAGATACAGCACTGTTAATTTTTGAACCGACAGTGAATGGTGTCCACTATCCTTTGGGTAGATCTTCGGCTCGCTCTATCTACTGGGCTTGAAGTACTCATCATTCAATTCAAATTAGCCACCGTGAACACGCGCGCCAAAGAGTACTGACTACACGTCAGTGCTTTTTTTTTTTTTCAAGTTCCTTTAATACATATAGCTATCAATACAGTTTGGCTGTTAGCTTTACCGTAGATCGAAAAAAAATGCGGTTGTGGGACCTCCGTTTGGAACGCAATTGCCTCTTCTCCAAATCCGAACGTATTTCAATATAGATCTACCGAATATAGTTATTTATAAATTCACCTCAGGGCCACCATACAGACATATCAACTCGGAAACAACGCTATTTCCCCTAAACTGACATGTGTCCGTGCACTGAATTGACATGAATATTCTTTTAAAACCTCACAAAATCGGCTCATTGCTTCCAACATAACCCAAACAACCCAAAACCATTCACTTCTCATCTGCGCAAGCGCAATATACTCGTGCCTGCAAGTCCTCCCAAAATTACACACCTCACAAAAAACTCCGATTCTCCAACACTAGTGGTTCAGGAGATATCGCTTCTTGAATCCACGCATGCGCAGACCCTCACCAGGGGATTCTATAGAGGAATAGCATCCGCCACCCCAAAATCCCAATCCTCTCTGACGAAAGCACCAGCAGTTAAATCACTGATGGTCTGCTCATGCGCATAACGAAAAATGCCCGTAAGGGGTAACATCAATTTCGAAATTAGCCCCAGGGCCACGATACGGACACTTTAACTCGGAAACAACGCTACATCCCCCAATCTGACCTGTCCTTGCACTGAATTGCCATGAATATTCTTTTAAAACCTCACAATATCGGGTCAGCACTCCCAACATAACCCATACAACCGAAAAACAGTCACTTCTCTTCTGCGCATGCGCAATCTACTTGCAGCTGAAAGTCCTCCCAAAATCACACACCATACAGAAAACTCCGATTCTCCAACACTAGTGGTTCAGGAGATATCGCCTCTTGAATCCACGCATGCGCAGACCCTCACCAGGGGATTCTGTAGAGGAATAGCATCCGCCACCCCAAAACCCCAATCCTCTCTGACGAAAACTTCAGCAGTTAAATCACTGATGGTCTGCTCATGCGCATAACGAAAAATGCCCGTAAGGGGTAACATCAATTTCAAAATTGGCCCCAGGGCCACGGTATGCACACTTCAACTCGGAAACAACGGTATTTCCCCCAAACTGACTAGTGTCCGAGCACTGAATTGCTATGAATATTCTTTTAAAACCTCACAATATCGACTCAGCACTCCCAACATAACCCATCCAACCCAAAAACAGTCACTTCTCTTCTGCGCATGCGCAATCTACTCGCGGCTAAAAGTCCTTTCAAAATAACACACCTTACAAAAAACTCCGATTCTCCAACACTAGTGGTTCGGAAGATATCGCATCTTTAATCTACGCATGCGCAGACCCTCATCAGGGATCTGGATTCTATGGAGGAATAGCATCCACCACCCCAAAACCCCAATCCTCTCTGACGAAAACTACAGCAGTTAAATGACTTCTCATCTGCGCATGCGCACAACGAAAAATGTCCGGAAAGGGCAGCATGAACCTCAAAAAAATAAGTTTCGGCATTTTAAGCAAAGTATTTCTCAAAATAGTAGTAATTTTTTTATTTTTTTCATGTCACGAGATCTTCACGAAATTTTCAGAAAGATCGAGTGATTGGTTCCGGAAATATTCATTAAAAACGTTTTGACTAAAAACGGCCTTAACTCCGAAACCGCTCGGTGGATTTCGCCCGTTAACGAACTTGTCCGAGATATTTACGCTACAAAACTACCCTGCAAATTTCAACGCTCTAAGTCGTTCCGTTCGAGAGTTATCGTGCTAACGGCCGGCCGGCCGGACCGGACGGACAGAATTGAATTTGACCTCGAATTCTTCATCAGGAAGTCGAACCTAATCGTTTGAGACCATTTTCAAAAAAAAAATCGAAAAATACAGACATTGTGACGAAATGATAGCACGCTGTTCCTTGCGGAACACGCGCGCAAAAATAGTGGAAAAGCCCTGTGGGCGGGAGCTTTGGCGCTCTTTTCAAACTTTGACAAATCCCATCTCCGAAATTATTGGTTTCTCATGCAGAGGTGGGAATTATATCAATGGATTCTTATGATAGAACTTCATCATAAAAATTGAATTAAAAAATCATAAAATAATTTAAATTCCACAATAGTGCCAAAAATTATCCATCCAAAACCAGTTGACCAATTCTACCTAATAACGAACTCATCCGAGATATTCATACCTCAAATCTACTTTGAAACGTATATTATATCTATTGAAACTTAGCCAATATTCCAGTTTTGATTTTACTGGAGATATTCTGAACCCAATTCGATTATCTTGCTAAAGTATATATTTCCATCATTATATGGATTATCCAAGAGCTATCTACGATAGCTCAGGTTATTCCATTTTGCATTCAGCCATACTTTGTTTGACATGTCTCTCATCTGAAGGTGAGATGACAATGATGAAATGTATGAACACACATGAAATTCATAGATACGGACGTTAAGTTTCGGTACAGCATTCTGTGAAATCATAGATTTCCGATTTAATATTGATATTTTGAGAAATCATATCTCCGAAAGTATTAATTTCTTACAGTTGAAAATGATATCATTGGATTTTTATGATGAAACAGTATCTCGGAAAAAATTGAACTCAAAATTTGTAATGTAAAAAATTTTTTTTTTTGTTACTCCGAAACCATCCGGCCGATTTTGCCCAATAAATTATCCAAGATATTTATGTCCCAAACCTACCCTAAAAATTTCAACTGTCTAGCTCATCAGAGCTGTGCCGAGCACTGAAGGAAAGTGCTTCAAGCCCTAAGCACTAAGCACTCAATAAAAATGATCACGAGCATCGAGCACAAAGCACCGCGTTCTCACAAAAGGCTTGCGATTACTAAGCACTTTATAAACGTAATTCGGTTTTTCTACCACTAAGCACTAAGCACTTTTAGAAAACTGTTGGAAATGAGGATATTTACTCCGAATTGTTATATAGAATTGTATTCTATTGGAGAAATATGTAAACTAGCAAACTTGCAATCCCCATATGCATAATTGACGGATGAGGAATGGAGTGCAACGAAACAAATTTCTATAAAACTAACGAACTCAAAATTAGTTCTATTCTCACACAGTTTGAAAAGGTCTTTATTATTTTAGGATATGATGATATAATTAATGGAAATATGAATTCTATAAGCGTCTCAGTTATTTCTTATTTTATTATGAAACTTAGGCTAAGTGTTTTCTTTCCGTTACTAATAAATAAACATTAACGTGAGTTCAGTGCTTTTTGGTCCAGTTTTCCTTTAATCCATTATTTAATCCGAATTGATCAACATGACTTAAATGCTTTTTTAAATTGTTCAAAATGTCAAAAATATAATCTGCATAAACCGGATACCAGTATTTTCTATTGTGATTGTATTCATAAGCAATTTAGCATTGAAAATTTAAATATGAATATATCTTTCAAGTCACATGACAATTTTCGAAAATAATTCACTTATCTTCATGATAGACGATCCACATAATAATGCTTTGATACTGAATAATTTTCAGGAGTTGGTAATTATCATATATCCACGTCCCATTTGCTGAATCAATAACCAACAACTGATAATTACAAATTACAAGATTTACAAGTTCCGTTCATGCGACAATTGATCTTCCTGGTACACATGAACTCCACCGACCACAGCGCGTCAGCGTCTATTCGTGTTATAACATGATTTCGGAAAGGCTTTATGCTTAGTAATCCTCGGAAGTGCTCGGGAGCACAAGGGATTACTAAGCACTAAGCTTTTTCATGAAGTGCTTGAATTACTAAGCACTACGCACTGGTTTTAAAAAGTGCTCGGGAGCACAGTACTCGTGAGCACAAAAAGACGTTAACGGCCGGACAGCCGGACATAATCGATTTCGACCACGGGTTGGTTCTTGATCAGTGAGTCGAACCAAACCGTGTTAAACCGTTTTCATCCAAAAATTCGAAAATTACAGACATTCGGGCAAATTGATAAGCACTCTGTTCCGAGGAACAAGAGCGCCAAAATCGGTAAAAGGTTTCCAAGTTCTCACGTTCCATTCAGAAACAAACAGCAAACTCCAGAATATTTTCAAAAAGGTTTATATAAAACCGGCTTCCAAAAGTTCCACGAAAATTGAATAACTTCTAGGATATACATTCGATAAAACTTCGGATATGCTAAAATCGGGAGTATATGAAATTAAATGTTCAGTTTGCAAGTGCTACGTCGGGAAAACAACCAGAAACATTCTCACACTGTATGAAGAGCATTCGGGACACATTCGGAACAACAACATCGATAAATAAACTGTTGCAAATCACGTTTTAAAAACGCGCCCCTAAATTTCGGAAAATTCCATCAAATGTTCAAATTGTTGAAAATTTCCAATAAATTGTACTTAAAGAAATATGACACTTGAAGGAAACGAAATGTATAAGGAGAAAGATATTTTACTCTATAATAATAATCTAACGCCTATTAACATCTCATTATTCTCACTAATCGGTGTATGACTAAAGCAACACATAATTGAGTAGAGAGAATGATAGCATGCTTTGGTAACGCTTCGTCTTTGAAGATGGAAACATCGTTTTCGAAACATATGTCAGACGACCAGATTTGTAGTGTAAAAGAGTGTAGTTACTTTTTTAGTATCGTGGATGGGCCGAATCCGCCGTTATGCATGACAATGATAGTGCAGAATATCCTGCAATATAAAAGATATCGAATGTCCAAAGAAACACCACAGTCCACACACATTCTCATGTACAAAAAAAAACTTCGTTGTTGCCTCTTCAACTTTCAAGAATGCATATATGTATATGTTTTCGCCTTGGGGTATAGTATATGGTAAATAGCTCGTTCTAAAATCGAATAGAATGGGTATCATGATCTTATTCGATTTTGGGTTTTTTTATTGAAGTGGCGAAAGAACTAACACCACAATACAAGGATAGAATACGTCAAAGTCGGTATTCTGGAACGTGACCCCTCAAAGCACAACCGTAATCAATCGAGCTTAGCTGGAACAGCACAGTGACGTTCGTAGGTATGAACTCGGACTGTAAAATTGCTTGAGGTTTTAAATGCTTGATACCAATTAAAATCAGTCTGTCTTAACTGTATCTGTATTTCAGATTAGACCGACGATTAGAACAGGCTTAATAATGTTTAACTTCATCAAACATCTTAGTTGCAAAGGAGAAATGTTTGAATATTCAAAATAGAGAGGAAACTGTACAGTATTTGACCACCTGGTATAACAAGCATTACCAAAGATATTTAGCTCTACAATCAACTGATTTCTGACCTCATGCTTATGATTAAAATTTTTCGAAACAAGGACGTAGTAGGGGTAAACGAAATTAATGTGAATGTGTGGCTGATGCTTAGATTGTTTTTTCACATTCTACGATACTAAATGTGATTACGGTATGCAGATTCTGTTGACATTATGGTATTCTCAAGGAGGACCGAAGGTAAACAGAAAAGTTTAGAGTTAAAAAAAAAATCCCAATTTTTTAAATTGAGGGTTAAGTAGGCATGAAAGGGAAATGAGTTATGATTGAAATGTACAAATAAGATTATGAATCGAAAATGAATGGTCCTAATTAATTTCTCCTATTAAAATCCCCGTGCTAGGAGCAAATTTCGTCAGCTATTCACTTCGGACACGAACACGTGAAATGCTTCCGAGAGTTGTATCTTGAATCCCCTTAAATTTAAGCTACCGCTCCATTGGTCGGTCGAGGAGCGGTAGCCTTCCGCGAACATTGGAAAACAAATATATTTCAACTATTTCCCCCCGATCGAAAACTCATAAAATTCTAGCCAAGCCAAAATCTTGAAAAAAAAAGTCTGCTAGTCATACACTGGTGAATTATACGTCAGCTGGTCACACGAACATGAAAAAAAAAATATTTGGTCGGTGATTTTTTGTTAACTAAAAATTTATCTGGTGAGGGTTGATATGATATTATTGAGAAATAAACACGTCCGCTGGTTATATCTCGGTGGAAAAATTGTCAGCAGATGATACCCTAAAGTGGGTAGCACAAGAGCTATCTAACACCTATTTGAATCCGTGAGCATCTAACACCTATTTGAATCCGTGAGCTGAAGGGTTTTCCCTCAGCCTATTGCCAGCTGATTTTTTTATTACTTGCAAGATCATATCAACAATCAGCTTTGAATTATCATCTGGCAGGAAATGTCGTACCTATCTAAAGTTATTGGACTCTATACTTCTCTCTTACATTAATTGGAAGATATATAAATATTTTATAATGATTGAATATAATCAAAATTATTTATAGATATTTTATAATTCATTCCAATAATTGCAATCAGAAGTAAACAACATTACAATTTTAACAGTTAGGCCGCTGGTACACCAGCAGGACGCGACCGCAACGCTACCGCGACGATACTTTTTAACGAGGAAAATGCGTCGCGTCGCCGTATCCTTGATGTGGGCGCTTCTATGAATTACCACGTACCGCGACTGCGAAGCGACACGAAGTCGCGGTCGCGTTGCGGTCGCGTCGTGCTGGTGTACGAGCGGCAGTTACAAACATTTAAATCAACGAATATATAATAGAATACTGCCCAGCAACAGCTTATAGTATATAAGCTATTGATGCCGGAGTCGACAATAAGAAATCTTGAGGTGGCCCTTCGTAAGCTCTAACTGGACAGTCTTCTATTATCTATTAAACTGGTCATGACAATATGTTCCTGGCTCGCGGACTATTAGTCGGAATGATTCATGCAAGGAAATATAAGATGAAAATGAAAAACCTTTGCCGAATTTCTATTTTTTGATGAAGAAGAGATTTCTAATAATTCATATAAATATTTTTGTTGATAGTTTGCTCCACTGGAGTTTACTGGGAATTGAAAAGAAATTCTTAACTTTATTGATGATAAGCACGTAGACTAAACTGCGACTGAACGTATCCGAGAAATATTAATTAATCCCCAGGAGTATCTCCGTGAAATTGCCTTTGTCCGATTAAATTAATCAACCCAAGATAACAAAACTTATTAATTCTCATAAAAATTCGGTCAGTAATTTCATCAACTGGGACATAAAATCTAACAAGCACTGACGTGGCATGAGGAGCTTCATCGCTCGTTATAATAATTTTATTCATTGAAATAGAGTAGCCCTATGCATACAACAATTATAAATAAACAATAATACATTTAAACGATTATTCTCAACAAGTTTCAGGTTCTTAAGGTAACAAAGAAAGAAAAAAGAAATTATAACTATAATCCCATCATCAGCAAAAACAAAAAAAAAAAGAAATCCCACTTGGTCTGAATTCCACCAACACTACCCCTCCCCACTGAGTTTACTTCTGAGGTGACGAGATAGATTCTCTCTGAAAGAAGAGAGAGAGAAAATGGTCTTAAGATCCATAGGTAGTCTATTATAAACAAATCAAACCCCTTGAAGAAAATAGAATTCATGGCAGATGTAGTGCGCGTTTTCCTAATGTAGATATCACAATTATTTCTTGTTGGATAGCCATGCACTTCCCATCCATATAGGTAATGAATTGTCTTGAGTAGGGTAATGACATGGCAGGTAAAATCTTGAAAACAAACAACATTGTCATGTAGTACAAACTCTGTTCCACTGTTATCCACTATAATGACCTCAACATGTATGTGATAGGTGTAAGCTTGCCAGACTTTAAGATGATTCGCATGCCTATGTTCTGCAACTTTTGCAGTTCATTCTTCTGGGTTTTATTGAACAGGAACAATACTGGTGGGCAATAATCAAAATGAGGCTGAATAATAGAGCTGTATACAGCAATTTTCGTCTGAATTGACAAGCACTCACTGATCCTTGCGAAAAAGTACAGCTTCATAGATATTTCTGGATGTACTGAAAATGTTCAGCAAAAGTCAACAGGTTATCTACTCGTTCAATAAATGATCGATAGATCTGACTGATATGTGACACCATACACTTCTAAAATGCATGTTTATCAAAGATTCCGCATATAGGTACCCACTATAAATAAAGCAATTCTATAAACAGGCTAATTCATGCATATATACATGTTTCATGATATACCTCTTAACGGTTCCAGCCCATTCATTCACTTTTTCAGAAAATTGTGTATGTGCCTCCATCATTCAGTTTGAATTGACCAATCTGACCAATAGCGACAGATTTGTCTGTTAGCAGTTCCATTTAAATGAAATGTTGCTTCGTCGCCGAATGGAATTCGACCTGGAAACCCCTCATCAGTATTACAAAGGTCTATCATCTGTTCGCAAATCTGACTTCTGCGTTCAAAATCATCTCCATTCAGTTCATATTCTGAATTCATATTAAATGGGTGTCATTTATGGCATTAAAATTTTTCCAAAAATGATTTTTGCGTTATATTGTTATTTGCCACTATAGTTGTCGAAGACAACTGCGGATGTTCCTCCAACTCTGATAAAATACTCAATTCTACCTCCTCTTGAATTGCCGGTCAATCACTTCTTGGATGATCCTTCACGTATTCGAACTCCTTATACTTCCTCATTAGAACCTTGAGTTGCAGGTTCAGTATTAGTATATTTTTCATTGAAATAATCATGAAATTTTTTATGGCTACGTGCTCTGTCTGATGCTGGTAAACGCCGACTATTTTTGGTGTAGTTCTTGGCAGTTGGTGAATAAAAATCAAAAAACTAATTCGATTTAGTTCATATACAACTACCAATTCCAACGATTTGCAATAATCACTGTCGGCAAGTAAGTACTAGGAGAACACACAAGACATCCAGATGGTCTAAAATATATTTTGTGAGGTTCAGTATCAATACTACTATTGATTCTGGCGCTCTTGTTCCTCGGAACAGAGTGCTTATCAATTTGCCCAAATGTCTGTAATTTTCGAATTTTTGGCTGAATTTGGTCTTAAACGATTTGGTTCGACTCACTAATCAAGAATACGTGGTCGAAATCGATTCTGCCCGGCCGTTACTCCGTTAACACGATAACTCTCTAACGAAAGGTGCTAGACGATTGAAATTTGCAGAGTAGGTTTGGAGCGTAAATATCTCGTTAGAGTTCGTTAACGGGCGAAATCCACCAAGCGTATTCAGAGTTATGGCCGTTGTTAGTAAAAATATTTCTTATGAATATTTCCAACACCGAACACTTGATCTATCTGAAAGTTAGAATTATTGTAGAATAATGACCTTTATATGCATGCGAAGTCTTGTATTGATCGGGTTGCCGTAAAGTGTCAAAAAAATGTTTTTTAAATTGTCGATAGAGCTAGGCAGTTGAAATTTTCATGGTAGGTTTGGGTGATAAATATCTCGTTTGAGTTCGTTATTGGCCAGAATCGGTCTGATGGTTCCGGAGTAATGAAAACAAAATTTCATTTTACATTACAAATTTCAAATTAATTTTTTATAAGGTGCAGTTTTATCATAAGAATCAATCGATATCATTTTCCACCCTAACAAGCTAATACTTTTGGAGATATGATTTTTCCAAATTTCAATAATAAATCGTACTTCTATGTTTCCACAGAATGCTCTAATTATTTTATGTATGAATTATCGTATGATCTGTGTTCACACGTGTCATCTTGGACTTGCGTCCAATTTTTACGCATGAGTTGGACGTCCAAGATACTGTTTTAAACGGAACATACCAATATGAACTTTGTCACATTGAAGAGACTCATCTGTCAAATATTCTGTTACGTTTCACTCGCCATTTCTAAGTACGTTTTTTAGCGGGTGTTGGTTGCTTCCTAATAATTCAAAATTAAATATATACAAAGGCGGTTTGGATCAGATGAGTTATTGCTTATTTTGCAAAATGTTCATTCGTAAACATTAAATATTTGTTGAAATTCTGAATTTCTGAACTACTTGGGAAACTTGTGAATATAAGGTAACTTTGAATCGTTCAATGTTACCCCAATTTGAATTTGGTACATCCGGTAACATTGAATTTTCATTTTAAGGTGGAGAATGCCACGAAAATCGGAAAAAGTGACAACCGGTGTCAGAAAGTATGGTACAGAAAAGTGAGAAAGCCCTGTGGACAGGAACTTTGACGGTCTTGATCAAACTTTGACGAATCATATCTCCGAAAGTATTGGTTTCTCAGAGTTGGGAATGATATCAATGGATTCTTGTAATGAAACTGCATCATAAAATAAAATACATTCCCAACTCTGAGAAACCAATACTTTCGGAGATATGATTTGTCAAAGTTTCAACAAGAGCGCCAAAGCTCCTGTCCACAGGGCTTTCCCACTGTTTTAATAAAACACTGTATATTTGATGAAGACTTAATATTAAACATTTCAGATATTTTTCAAAATATGAAATATTATTATTCCGTGAAATATTGACACATGTGCATTACTGAATTCGGAACTTCATGATCTATACATGTCAAGAAAAAAAGTAAGGGCTTGCATTTTTTTATAAATATCGATGATGTCGCTGCGCAAAGAGAAATGGTAGGAAAAAACCACTAGACCATTTCTACCCTATAACGAACTTATCCGTCATATTCATTCCTCAAATCTACTCGGAAAATTATATTATATCAATTGAAACATAGCCAATATTCCAGTTCTGTTTTTACTGGAGATATCCTGAATCCAATTTAATCAACTTACCAAAGTATATATTTCCATCATATCATACGGATTATCCAAGGGCATTATATTATCACCCAATAATATCCTATATTCCTCGTAATTGTACGATAGCTGAGGTTATTGCATTGATCATTTTGCAATTAATCGCACTTTGTTTTCTAGAACAGGAGGGGTATTTTATATCATGAGTAACGAACCAGTAATGAAAATGAAATGTTATTGGTAGATAAGATGGCATGCATGAACATAGATCATGAAGATAATTTATGGATAGAATAACTACAGAATTCTGTGATAACATAGAATTACGATCTATTATTGAAATTTTGAAAAATCATATATCCGAAAGTATCAGCTTAGTTGAAAATGGTATCAATATATTTTTATCATGAAACTGCACCCTAAAATAAAATTAATTTGAAATTTGTAATGTAAAAAAATTTTTTTTTTCTTTACACCGAAACCAGTTTTGCCTAATAATACATAACCGAAATATTTATCTCCAAAACCTACTCTGAAAAATTCAGCAATCTTACTCATTCTGTCCAACAGTTATCGTGTTAACAGTCAGCAGGCCGGACAGAATCGATTTTGATCACGGATTCTTGATCAGTGAGTCTAACCAAATCGCTTAAGGCCATTTTCATAAAAAAATTCTAAAATCTCAGAAATTTGGGCAAATTGATAAGCAGTCTGTTCCGAGGAACAAGAGAGCCAAAAAGAATTACGACTTTTGCTCGTCATATAAGAGATCTAACAGCTGGTGCCATGAAAATACTAGGCTTTATAATTCAAAATTGTAAAGATTTTTCTTCAGTTGAGGCAATTTCATCTGTTTATCATGCTTTTATAAAAAGCAAACTAACATATTGCAGTACAATCCATGCCATACAAAATACATTGATTGTATTGAAAGAGTACAGAAGAAATTTCTAAAATTCCTTTATCCTAAAAAACATGGTCATTACCCTCATAGAAATGTTGGTTATGAATTTTGTTTAGGCGAGTTTGAATTCCCTTCTCGTAGAAAGGTTCGTGAATTAAATGATTTGGTCTTTCTCTATAAAATAGTACATAATCAGGTTGATTCAGCAGTTTTGCTCTCATCATTGTAATTTAGTGTTCCACGTTTTCAATCAAGATCGCATGTGACATTTCGCATTGATGTACCAAATACGCATCATCACTTTTATTGTTCGCTTACCGCAATATGTAGAAGCTATAATCTTTTGGGAAATGTGGATATATTTTATCTTTCATTACTTCAATTCAGGACCTCAGTTAAACGAGTACTAAGGAATTAGATGGGCTGATTTTTCTTTCTTTATTGTTGAAATTATCCTTTTTTTGACCGAAATTTTTTTTTGTTTTTTTTTAACGGCGTACTATATACCTTTTGTTCTTTATTGTATACACCTGTAATTGGGCTTTGGCCTGTTGGATGTATTTTTGAATAAATAAATAAATAAATAAATAAATAACATTAACAAATGTTGGATGACAAAATTAATGAGTGGAAATAATATTCTTTTTGCGAGCTCACCACAGTTACCTTGGGACAATATTTTGAAGCATACGATAAGCTGACCCGTCTGTAATATTCCAACGAAAAGAGAATCACAAAATAGCAATCTTTGTAGTCATGGCACTCAAAACAGTGTCTTAGGTGAAGATTTTCAAGAATTACAAAAAAATGTTAATATCTCGAAAACTAAGACACTTTTGCTGAAATCAACTCTTAATATTTTTGTCAGACATTAACTAAACTATCAGCATGTGCTGGGTTGCCGTTGGTTTACGGGACACCCTGTATAAAACCTAGTGAATTTCAACATTGAGTTCTTTTGTTATCGTGTTTAAAGTAAGCCAGGTGGACCGACATAATTATATTTGACAACGGAATCATCATGAGTGGGTCTAAGGAAATCGTTTGAGATCATTTTTGGTTCAAAATTCGAAAATTACAGAAATTTGCTAAAATGGCTGCACCCTGGTGAAAGGCCGCAGAGGAGAGACTGGTTGGTTTCAATTCCACTATTTTGCGCGCATGCTCTGGGGGAGAGCGTTCTATTATTTTGTCCAAATGTCTGTAATTTTCAATTCTTTTGCCAAAAATGGTCTCAAACTATTAGATCCGACTAACTGATAAAGAATTCGAGGTCAAATTTTATTTTGCCCGGCGGCCGGCCTTTGCGATGACAAATTTAGAACGGAAAGATAGCAACATGGAATTTTCAGGACAGCCGGCTCATCCGAATATGACGGTTAGGTTATTTAATGGGCCAAACGGTTTCTGAGTAGGTACCTACTAATTATTTTTTTAATAATACAGATCCGATCACGTTGAATTTTCGTAAAGTAGTTGTAGAATACTGACATAAAGATGTATGTTAAAATTCGTTAGGATCGTGAGAATAGTAAATTAAAAAAAAAAATATTAAAAAATTGGTTCAAGCACTGACGTGAAGTCAGGAGCTCTTGCGCGTATGTTCTATCGTCCATTCTCCTGTATTGGACACTCTTAATCGAATTTACCATGGTGAATTCTATTGTCCGTTCTCCTGTATTGAGCACTCTCTTAATCGAATTTACCATGGTAAATTAGATTAAGAGTGTCCAATACAGGAGAATAGGAAATAGAACATACGCGCAAAAGTTCCTGACTTCACGTCAGTGCTTGAACCAATTTTTTTTCGTAATATATTAAACATTTTCTAGGGGTACGGTTCTCACCAAATTCTACTCGCCTTTATGTCGATATTCTACAACTAGTTACCAAGCTTCAATTCAAATGAGTCTATATTTTTTGAGTTATCGAGGAAATAATATTACCGGTGGGTATAACTCCGAAACCGATGGACCGTTTATGCCCAAAAACGGACTTAACTCTCCAATTGGGCTGTAAAACCTACCCTGACAATCGATGACCACCAGGTTCATTAGCAATGTAATCTTCAATTTCCACAAACAAGCAACGAGCTTCTACCAGGTGATTATTCAGAACTTCAGATGTTCAAAGACCGCTACAGGACCCTTATTTATGTAGGGCTATCAACTCCCATAGATACATGCTTGACTATCTATTATGAATCGACCTGAAAATCTATATTATATTTTGATATGTCATCATGACATTCATGATTTTGAAGGATCTCGCAATTTGTCAGCGATGTGATGTCGGACTACTGCTATTACTATTATAAATTTGTTTTCAATGATTTTTTTTTAAATTTTCTAGTAATACGATCTTCACGAAATTTTGTGAACATTTTTGCGTCGGCCCTCTAGAACTAATTATCAAGTTTGAATTGAATCGGCATAGTATTTTTTGGGTTATTGAAGAAATAATGACCAAATTTCAGATTGATATAACTCCAAAACCATTTCAGATGCGCAATCTACCCTTAAAACTTGCAAGTCGCTATTTCTTTCCGTCTCAAAGTATCGTGAGATACCTATTGACATACCTATTGAGATTTTCAATGATTTTTTTTTTTAATTTCCAGAGATACGATCCTCACGAAATTTCGCAAAAATGTTCGCGCTGGCATCATACAACTAATATCCACATTTGAATTGGATCGATTTTGTATTTTCCCAGTTATTGAGGAAATAACAACAAAATTTCAGATGGGTGTAACTCCAAAACCGTTTGGCCGATTATACTCATGAATAAGCTCAAACGTCACATTCTTATTGTCAACCTAACCTGAAAATTCCAAGTCGCAATTTGTTTCCGTTCTCAGGTTATCGTGACATAAAAAATTTTCACAAACGTGCTCAGGTTTGTATTCTACATTATTCAACGGTTTTTTTCTGGGTTTTCTCTCCCAAACTCTGAAAAATATCTATAAAATAAAAATTAATTATTTTGTGATTTGCTTCTGCGTAAGAAACACAGGATATTTGTCAGAAGCAATCAATTGAACAATGTTGCCTAACAAAAACAACGAAAAAACATCAACGAAGAAACAACTATAGCGTAACGTTTCGGAGTCTATATCAGACCCCTTCTTCAGACGCTCAACGAAAATCGAGAGAATTATTTTGTTGATAGTTATTTGGTGACATTCAAGAATTGTCACATTGACAGTATTTAAAAATCATAGCTAACATAGTTTTACTTCGCATAGAAATTTCCAAGTTCCAACTCCTGTTTCAATAAATTTAGCCAAATATGGTCAATACCAATTGAGCAATTTGCAAAATTGCATTCTCTGTTCAATAAAATACAAGTTGACTCCTTAAGTTTCCTTTTCATAAAATCAACAACTACAACTACTCAGCAAGTTTCAATTCGATCGGATCCATATTGGTTGAAAACAAAATTATTACTCGGAAACCATTGAGCCGATTATGCCCATTAACGAACTTGTCCGTCGTATTGGAATGCGCCATCTATCCTGAAAATTTCAACTCGCTAGCTCTTTTCGTTCTCAAGTTATCGTGGCAACAGACGGCCGGCCAGACAGAATCAAATTTGACCCCGAATTCTTCATCGGGGAGTCCAGCCTAATCGTTTGATACTATTTTCAGCGAAAAAATCGAAAATTACAGACATTTGGGCAAAATGATAATGCGATGTTCCGCAGAACATACGCCCAAAAAGATTATGTATCTCTCGATAACTTGAGGACAGAAAGAGCTAGCGACTTATATTTTCGGGTTGTTTCGCATCCAAATGCTACATTTGATCTCATTAATAAGCATAATCGGTCAAACGGTTTCGGAGTTATACCCATCTGAAATTTTGTTGTTATTTCCTCAATAACTCAGAATATTAGTATCCCATCCAATTCAAACATTATTACTTATAAGTTGAAGAATACCGACGCGCAAATGTTTGCGTAATTTCGTGAGGGTCGTAGATTATTGAAAGAGTCACTGTAAAAAATTCTGTATCTCAGAAACTGTTCGTTTGATATAGCTGCGATTTTGCGAGCTTTGTATGAGTTCAGCTTTGTATGAGTTCAGTATGGGTGGATGGGTGACCATATCCATGATAACTTTCGAACGGAAAGAGATATGAACTTGCAATTTTCAGGGTAGGTTGCGCATTTCAATGGGAAAGTGAGTTCGGTTTTGGGCGTAATCAGCCGAACGGCTTCGGAGTTATTCCCATCTAGAATTTGGTTGTTATTTCCTCAATAACTAAAAATATTAAAATCTGAACTGATTAAAACTTGGCAATTAGTCGTTGAATGCCAACTCGCTAATTTTCGCGAAATTTCGTGAATATTGATTATTTTCTTCGGACATTTTATATTTCAGAATCTATTTGGCAGAATCCACTAAAATTTCACACATACCTTCAAACCACCAATTTACAATCGAGTATCGAATCTCAGCTCGATCGACTCGTATACGAGTCGATCTCCTAATTTCACGTCAGTGCTTTTTAAGAATATTTAGTTTCGACCTCCTACGACCTACAAATTTGAGCTGAATACCTATTTCACCACCATCATGAATACTAAAGAATACTCATTCCTTTAAAGATATATAAGTCTGAGTCCTAGCGTAAACGGATTTCAGTAAGACACTCGCCAAATCAGCGTCATAATTAAGGAAAAAGAAATGAGTTTTCAAACGATTCCCAATTCTTCCTACGCCACTGCTACGATGTAGCCGCATGCCGCACAGCTCACGAATTTATTTCAACAGTTTCTTTTTGTATCAGTTCACACTCCGGTTCTCAACCCCAAGATCATATTTGGCAGAAGTATCTGGGAATACGGTGTTAACGTTCAGCTGTCAAAAATCAAGGCAATTCAGGAAGGCGAAAGGAAAAACTTACGCAAGTTTTCCCGCCGTGATTTAATTTCACGATAGACTCCAATTTTCTTTACATCTTATTTTCCATTCTTAAAAAGACGTAATGAAGCACGTAATATGCTTTTGATCGTAATTCGGAAAGGAAGGATAGAACAGGATGGTTTTCCTAATGCCGCATTACATCCATCAGTATAGTAAAAACATCTTCTTCTTGAGTAACTGAGAATGATCGAAAAATAACATAAATAAAATATAGAAATATTCGGTCGGGAACATGATTAAATGGCAACATGATGGTATTGAGACCTACGCTTCACGTACCTACTTAGACAAGGTGTAAACGATGCAGATTGTTAGTCAGGTACAAATATATGGTTTATTTATATCTTGAGATATTTTCGTGTACAAACGAGGTGAATTAGTGCAATACAGTGATAATTTTCCGGTTATGAATTTAATAATTCCAATCAACTAGTAATTTGGGTTAGTAAAAAGTGCAGATACTGACAAGTAAATTTTAATTTTAAAATTATACAAACACGTTGTACTTTTCCATAATATATGCTTTTGCAGGTTATGTGTTATTTTTGATTTGTTCGTTTTTCTCCTTTTGTCTTTTCATTTTTCAGGTTGAGTTTCGGGTACCTTGGAGGAGCCTATCCGTTTTTTGACTAAGGAATTCATATGCAAGAATGAAATGCCCATCAATGTTTCAAATTCCTGTTAATTTTGTAAACAGATAACATTTTTACAAATCAGAACACTCACGGGGAGACAAGGTTTTTGCCTAAGCTCTTGAATCATACATCTAATTGTATGGTACCCCGTTACACTAACCTCTGCTAACACATCTAAAGCTCTCAGTAAAAAGAATATATATCTGCTCGTAAAAATTACTCAGCTGACGTATTTTCACTGTGGCTTATACTAGTTATTTCAATAATATCGGTCTGCATGGCGCATGAGTCAAATCGATTCAAATTCAAAAACTTGCTTAAATCCGAGAGAAGAAAGCACTGACATGAAGTCAGTTCTCTTACCGGCCCCTGTTCACGTTGACCTTGAACAAGGCGGATTTTGCCAATTGATGAACATAACCGATATATTCATGCTTCGAACATACTGTGAAAAATTTCAACCATTCAACTGTTTTCGTTCGAGAGTTATCTTGCTTATGACCGGACAAACAGAATTTTATTTGACCCCGGATTATTAATCAGTGAGTCGAACCTAATCGTTTGAGATCATTTTCGGCCAAACACTCCAACAATACATACATCTGGGCAAAATAATAGCACGTTGTTCCTGGAGGAACAAGCGCGCAAAAACATTAATCCGTTTCTATTGATATTAATTATGTTTATTTTAATTCATCAATAAATTAATCATTAATAAATATAAGTAATTCATTGAAGTGAGAGATTGCAAGTTTCTTTCGATTGCATTGCTTATATAAATAAAAGTTATGGAAATTATTCATGAGGGTTGTATTTATATATAAAATCAAATAATAGATCGATGATGTAAGACGTAGGTTTCACGGTCAATCTGGCATCAGTTCAGTATGACATCAATTATGAAATGATGTCAGATTGACGGGAAACTCATTGTATACGCATAGACTGATGGTCCGGAATGATGGCCAGATTGATGTCAATTTGTTGCCAGATAGATAACAGATTGACCGTGTATCCTCCGTCTATGTTTCTCTATTCTAAGATTGATATGATCCACACGGAATTTTACATCCTGATCCTCACGAAATTTTATATCTTGTACTTGATTTAAATTTGTTGGTGAAATATCAATTGCTTAGACATTCCGACGTGACTTTAAGGCACGAAATTTTAGTGTAGAGAAATTGGTTCAATCACTATAGGTAAGTCAGGAGTTTTTGCGCGCATGTTCTATTGTCCATTTTCCATCACGCTAACTTCACGCCAGGGGTCACAAAATTTTACACACGTCTTTATTTCAATATTCTATTACGAGTTACCAAGCTTCAAATCGATCGAGGTTATATTTTTTGAGTTATTGAAGAAATAATAGTCCAGGTGAATATAACTCTGAAACCGTTGGACCGATTATGCCCAAAAACTAACTTAAATCTACCATTCGGATGCGCCACCTAGCCTGCTACTGAACTTACACGAGGCTGCTCGGATTTCCAACAGTAAAGATCCGATCGTGTTCACACTTGGAACTTGGCAGTAGAGTTAGGTTATGAAGGCTCTCGCCAATTTCAGCGATTTCAGACGATTAGTGTGAGATATATAGAATGTTTTTTTTCAAGATTTCCAATGTCGCGATTTTTGCTTTGGTATTCTACAACTAATAACTATGTTTGAATTTAATCGGTTTTGTATTTTTCGCGTTATTGAGGAAAAAATATCCAAATTTCAGATCAGTATAGCTCAAAACCGTTTGGCCGATTATGTCTATAGAGAAATACAAATGTTGCATTCAGAGGCACAACCTAACCTGAAAATTTCAAGTCGCTATCTCTTACCGTTCTTAGGTTATCGTGACATGAAAAATATTTTTTAATAATTTTTCTTGAATTTTCTAGATATACGCTTCTCACAAAATTTCACGAACGTCCTAAGGATTGTATTCTTCAACTACTCACCAAGTTTCATACGATCGGATTTGTATTGGTTGAAAACAAAATTATTGGGCTGATTACACCCACAAACTTGTCCGTCGTATTGGGATGCACCACCTAACCTGAAAACTTCAAGTCGCTAGCTCTTTCCGTTCTCCAGTTATCGTGTCATCCGACGACCGGCCAGACAAAATCAATTTAGACCTCCAATTCTTCATCAGGGAGTCGTAGCCTATGGCTTGACACCATTTTCAGCTAAAAATCCGAAAATAACAGATATTTGGGCAAAATAATAACGCGATATGCCACAGAACATACACGCAAAAATCAGAAAAAAGGTTAATTCTTTAGAAAATCTATGAAGTTGATAGTGAAAGTAATCATGACGTATCTATTCCTGTTGAATACATTTTTCGGTTAATTGGTTCGTTTTCATGTTGTTCTGATGTAGCTATATGAATAATTATTGTGCTAGGTATGTTCCTTGATGGCAAACAGTTTTCTCAGCAATGGAAGTGTTAGTGATTCTGCCACAGATATGATGAAGGGCCAGTTATCTAGATGTTGACTAGGGGAAGCCATTATTGTTTGAGACAAAGGCACCCACATCAATTAACCCAATATCTCCTACACATACAGGGTGATTTCTGACCAATGACCCATCGGGTAGGGTAGAGGACCATATGAGGAGTCTGAAATGGTCACTCAAACAACACTTATGTCTACTAGATTATGAGATATAGGGTGTTTCCTGAAAATCATATATTTTTCAAACCCCTATAACTTCAAACAACATTATACATGTACTTAAAACAAAAATTGTGATGTCAGTTTCGTGAACAGAAAAAAAAATCTCGACTTCTTCATTAAAACAAACACTGACGTGAAGTCAGGAGCTCTTGCGCGCATGTTCTATTGTTCATTCTCTAGTATTGGATACTCTTAATCGAATAGTTTCTAATATATAAAATTTTTTTGTTTTTTAATGATACGATGCTCATGAAATTTCGCAAGAATGTTCGCGTTGTCATTCTACAACTAAAAACCATGTGTGAATGGGATCGGTTTTGTATTTTTCGAGTTATTGGGGAAATAATAACAAAATTTCAGTTGGGTATATCCCCAAAACCACTTGGCCGATTATGCCTATAAACAAACTCAAATGTCGCATTCAGATGCACAACCTAACCTAAGAAGTCGCTATCTCTTTCCGTTCTCAAGTTATCGTGGCAACGGCCTGACGGCCGGCCGTACAAAATCGAATTTGACCTAGAAATCTTCACCAGGGAGTCGAACCCCATCGTTCGAGACCATTTTAGGCAAGAAATTTGAAAATTACAGACATTAGGACACAATGAGAACGCGATGTTCCCCAGAGCATACGTGCAAAACAAAATATTCCACATAATTCAATAATTAGCGATGAAACAAACAAAAATGGATGCGACAAGCAAATGAGACTGGGATTTCAAAATACTCCACTTAAAATTATTGAATCAGCTCAAACAATAACCAAAAGTTTACTACCTAGAAATTTTATGGACTGGAAAGAAACGAACGAGACCGATTCATTCTCGGAAAACGTGCATATTTTCATGATTCATCAATGAAATGAAAATCATCTACCTTGTGGAAAACAAATTCCATACTTAAATCTACTGTAAACTTGAAACAAGACATTCACATATCCAAATATAAACAAGAGCGCCAAAAACTCAAAGTGTTCTTGAAACGCAGTTCCGATGAATATTCCCCTAGGAAATCGATCAGATATTAGAACCAGCTCTGAATCACACCTAGGTAGGATAAATCATTTGCAATTCTTTGAACAAATGTATTTTCAGGTTGCTCTTATCATTGGTATCAGGGGAACATGCCGAAAAAATGAACTTTATATGCTAAAAACTAGAGAAATCAAGGATTTGGGTTCAGCATTTTCAATATCGATTCCGAACACCGAAACTAATAAACCGAGAGAATTCACAATTGAACTAATAAACCGAGAAAATTCACAATTATTGGGAACATTGATAACATTGTGAAGAAATATCCGATATGTGTTGCAACGATATAGCACGTCTATGGATAAATCAAGTGGACGATCCGCCTATGCTTTGATCGTTGCGTGAATTACAACGCGTCGAACACTACCGGGAGCCTTCTCGTAAACCAGAGTATCGGCATCTTCATGTTTCATGAAAATGCTGGAACTCCAAAAAGTTCTTCTTGCGTCCCGGAAGATTTCAATATAAAAGCATTTTTATTGTTAGATTTACGAGTTGAATTATCGGCGATAATTGTGCTGAAATTCTCGGTAAGTGCTTAATTTGATATTATTATAGGTCAGAATCCTCACCAGGGGAGAAAATTGAATTTTAAAGATCATAGTTTTTTCAGTGTCATCCATTTTGTGGAAGCGATCTCAGATTTGGTAAATTCCGTAGAAGTTGTTTGATATTCTGAACAGGACTACTTGTCAGGTTCAATTTGTGATATATTATGTGATTGATTATTTGTAGATTTAAGTTCAGAAACCCGAGAAGGAGTTGTAATAGTTTTTCGTATTATAATTCCTTTGTTCGTTTTCCCCAATAGCACCTTGGCTTGGATAGAAGTTATACCTTGGCTTGGATTGAAATTATACCTTGGCTTGGATTGAAATTGTACCTTGGCTGGAATTGAATTTATACCGAGGAATGATCCAGATATACCAACTACCCTTGAAATTGGGGGAATCAACGTAGTACTTCCTTTGGATCAGAAAATAACCAGCAGACACTTTACTTCGAATTGGAAGGCCATCTAGAAGTGGATTCTTGGAAATTGGAACATCAAGATCAGGATCATAATATCGAACTCCGTGGAGGCCACGACGTTGTTTTCTATTAAGTTAAGTAGTATAAGACTGTGTAGAGTGAAAACGGGTCGACCTATTGTAATTTTTCGATTTTAATATATGTATTGAGAAAATCTGTGAGGGAGTTTTGTTGCCGAATTAAGCCAGTCTAGCCTCCCATCGTCTATAAGTGGATAATTGGCACGTTACAGTGTGTTGATAATTTCTCCGTTAATTTTCAAGAGGGAAGATTTACAAAACAAGTATGTAATTGGGATCAACAAATTTGGAAATATACAATGGACTTTGTTTGCGGCGTTCAGCAGCGACTGTGTTAGTAGATATATATATATATATATATATATATATATATATATATATATATAGACTGATCTAACAACACTCAAAGGACCAGCGGATGGAAATCTACGGAAGTTGCTGAGAGATACATTGAAAATACGATGTGAAACCGAATAAACATATAGCTAATACGATAATGTCTTCTATAACATGTTGGAACCCCGCATTGAACATGCCCTCAACCACAAATGCTACGCATACAAACACAACTCTGAAACCATGTTATAGAGAATTATTCACATACTATCTTCGTTCCTGTTTTCATTTTCGATAATTGTCAAAATAAAATAAACATAAATGTAATCATTATGAAATAGGTTGTGAAAATTCCTATTTTTATGGGGTTCTATTGTTGTTCCGTACTAAAGATAACCGTATTCTGTTCATTTCACTTCAATAATCGTCGAGAAAGTACAGTCTGTTGGTGAGAATGAACATCCGACGCTCGTGAATCCTCAGGCTCACCTCCGGACGCCCTCGGAAAGATTCACTCGCATCGGATTTTCATTCTCACCTTGACACCGAATATACTATTCCGCAACGTTTTCATCCTGACCAAAAATGAATATTTCTACTTGAATAAATAGTTTTCGAGAACATTTTCTCTCCTCTTTCCGAATACGTATGTTAATGAGAAAATAAATATTTTGTGATGAGATCTTTCGAAATGGAACATATCGAATAAAAGCAATGGAATAGGTCATTTATTTTGAAAACCAAAGTTAAGGTACAGTTTACGATAAGCATATTCAGTCTCTTATCAATTGAATACCCACTTGTTAATAATTTAAATTATGAGATATGCCAGTAAGATAATACCTTTTTGATTCAAAATATTTTGTGGGTTCAAGAACTACTGAACATAATCAAATAATCAAAAAAACATATAAATAATTATTTTGAACATCTGAATATTTTCATGGACAAGAATTTGAAAGAAACAAATTGGATAATCACTGACGCGTGGTCAGTCTGCATTGTCGCATTGTCAAAATCAGAGCCAAAGCTATCACCCATCCAGGTACTGTACTCGCCCAAGGCTACTTTGCTATCAGGAAAAAATAAATATTATCCCAATATTTTCAACAATATCTATAGATCCGGACCAGTTTAAATCTAGAACTTGGGTCTAACAAATGCTTCTTAGAAATTTTCCGATATAACGAAATAATTTTAGACGACTAATGACATGTGGAAATAACGATTGTGGCCTGTCCCAGGGTGCAAAAAAAGGATGTGAAAAAGTGAATACATCATTTGAAGAGTCCAGGGGAAAAACCCCGTCATCGGCTCGAAGCTGATTTGGAGAAAAATGAATTTTAAAGTTTACCAACTAATGGTAACTGGAAAAATGATTTTAAAAATACAAAATATGTGGTATTTGACCCTCCAATTATACCGATTCACCATACGTTTCTCAGATGACCATTTTTCAAAAATTGGATGATATTTTAAAAAGAATGTCGAATTTAAAACGCGAATTTTACGTCTTTCACCCCAAAACTAAATAATGGGGAGGAGAAACAATTTAAAAGAATGCAAAAATGTAGTTTAATTTCCATCGATGCATTTTCAAAACAATTTTCTTTTGCAAAATTTACACCAATGTGCTGACAAAAAATTTACACAAAATTTACAAAAAAGGTAAAAACGCAACAAAAAATGATGATATGCAGAAAAGTATAAAATCGAAATTGAAATGATGGTGAATTCAGCCGTTTTTTTCCGGATTTCCTGCGTTAATGGGAGGGTCGTCAATGTAATCGTCGTCGTCGTCATCATCTTCAAGTCCTCCAGACCTCAAGCTCTGGTAAAAACTCTTTGCTTCGGGGTTTTCCAAAAATTTGGAGAGGTGAAGGAGATCTCGGAGTTTGGCCGCTTTAATCGGGAGTTTCCCATTGTATAATCTCTTCAGTTCCACGACTGGCATAGGTGCTTTCTGTTTTCTTTTTTTCGCAGGTGGCAATGGATTTAATAATGGAGAACTTGTGTAAGGGCCAGAGTACGTCGTTTTGTAGTAAACCAAATCCTTGCCGGTGACACTTATTTTCAGCATTCTGATTGGTCTGGTTGGGAACGGGCACTTTTTATGATAAATGGACGACAGATGTTCAGTCCAATTTTGGAATAGATCGGGATCATGACTGCAATCTACCACTTCAAAAGGAGTCGGCTTTACACGGGCGCTCTTGAAAACATCTCTCCAGTCCTCAGGAGTTTCAGTGTATGAATTTTGTTTGATAATACTCATATCACGGTCGCACTCCATGTACGAATGGCCCCGAATCGGGAAAATAACTTTGACGGTTTCCAATTTCCCTTTTCTGGTAACCAAATAGTGCAAAAACCGTATAAACGTAAAATTTATATTTTGCCCTCCGCAAGAGTCGCAAAATATGGTAAGTTCCTTTACTGTAGGGGACAAGATGTTGCATACAAAATGATGCAACATAGAGCAAACATCGTCAGCTCCTTTTTTGGCAACAGACTCGTCGTACGAGTAGAAAACTGCCTGTTGAGATGAAAGGACGTGAATGTTGAAAGTAATAAAGTTTAGTTGACGTCTGTAGTAGACGTCATTAGTAGTGATGTTTGGGCAAGGCAAATTTTTTTGGAAATCCATTGCTACAGCTTCGATAGTTTACGACTTGAAGGCCTTCTTTCGGTACTTTCTCTTCAGTTCATAGAAACGTTCACTTTGCTTCAAGTGTAGTTGCTTTTCTCGTTCCTTCACAGCCAACTGGGAGTCCGTTCTGGACGGATCTTTCATTACCAACATGGAAATCTCAGACTTTAGGGAGTCACATGTACTGCACGTATCCTTCCGAGGGAAAGGAAAAATTAAATTCATTTTCAAAATATTCACGAAAGGATTCATACGATACTCCATTTTCCGGGTACTGATCTGTATACATGTTGTGCAGCTTTTTAACATTGAGTTCTTCAGATAAGTATATTTTTTCCGATTTCTTTAGAGAGTAGTGTGATTTTCTTCCTTTCAGTGACTTCAAATAGGTGTGCATTTTTCTCTTAGTTTCTTCTGTTAGCTTGTGGGGTCTGTTTGAATGCTTGCCGCGCTGATCCGTAGATGGTGTTCCCGTTGCAACAAGGGATTGTCTTATGTACCTCACCTTGTCTTCCGAGATACCATGCATGCTCATAAAAGCTTTCAAACACACTCTCACATCACGTGCAACACCATCTTCAAGTACACGAACTCGGTAGGCAAAGGAAGCTGTGTAGTACCTAGTTTGATCCTCTTTTTTTCCTCTCCGTATCACCGGCAACACACTAATGAGACCACCTAAATACGAATTTTGTTTATTGACATCCCCTAGCGCATTGAATTGACGAATGATTCTTTTGCGCTGATCCATGGGAACTGCTTCGAAACAGCGAAGGTTCTTACAACAACAATCTGGCCCTAGTTCATGGCTCTCTGCCCTCAACACCTTCATTACATCGTTTAATCTTCCTGTTTTCTTCCGCTTCTTGGTCGTTGAATGCTTCTTTTCATCACCACTATCACTAAACTTTGAGTCATCACTGTCCATTTTCACCACAATTAGACGCGAAACGAAATTTGCAGGTTAACAATAGATGCACTGTCGCTGAGCGTGGAAAAATTGTGAACCACATAGAAAGATGATAAGATAAGGGGCAGCGCGCGCGTCGGCTCGTTGGGTGGGGGCCATTTAAATCGCAATGACGGGGTTCTTTCCCACACGCGCTGTCGATGACGGGGTTCTTCCGCAGTACAGCAAATATTCACCCACCTTTTTCAATGAGATGCCGTTGTTATTCCCCAAATCCGATTGCATCATCGGATTCTACGCCTCAAATTCCTATAGGTACCACTTCGAGCCCGATTCAACCAAAAATGTCGATGACGGGGTTTTTCCCCTGGACATTTATTGTATAGGAATATTTCACAATCTTCTTTTAGACGAATCGAAAATTCTAAATTCTTTGCTCAATAATTGCCACCCATTCTTGCTTTGAGAAATTCCTCTGGTAGACCTGTACGGGCTTTGAACCGAGTGGCCATTAATTATTTAGCATTTTACTTCCCTGCAATTGCTGAAAATGCTAGTGAACACACAAGAGATGCATTCGGGTTTCGTGATGTCAGCCGCGTTCATGGTACTATGGGGAATTTTGTCATGTACTGTCCATTTCACAAGTAACTATTGTACCTTATACATGTAAATTGATTTCCGCTGCAATTGTGCGGAGAGAAAGTTGGGCTTTATCTCAATGGAAAATAAGGAACTCGGTGAAAGCAGAAGAAATATAGTTGCACTGATGTAGATGTTGTGTGTTTATTCATTTAATGATCAATATATTTCTTTGATTCGTACAATAATGGAATATTTTGTTATCGAAAAGCCGTTTTATCAAGAAAAATCAAAATTTATAATTCAACATTCAAAGAACGAATTCAGTTTAGTCAATCTGCCAAGGTAACTTTGAAGAATTGATATTTTATCAGCATCCTGAAATGATATTTATCCATATAGCAGTGAAAATACATCGTTCACTTATACAGTATGGAAAAGCCAAATCGAATAAGTTCATTATCTTGGTTAGTGTAAATATTTATGGAAAATCCCGAAACACATGATATTTATATTTTAAATTGTCATTCTTCTTTGTAAAAATGCGAACCCTACCTTCAACCCTCGTCGAAAGAAAGGTACAACCCGCAATTTTTCAAATAGAAAGTATGGACTTGTGGTAATTCGTTTGAAAGGTCCCGCTATTCTCTATTCAGAAATCTTTGGTACAATATAAAAACCTAACATGTAATAGAAAATATAGCAAAAAATTGGTTCGAAACCTGTGGACAGGAGCTTTTTGGCGCTCTTGTTCAAACAGACAAATTATATCTCCGAAAGCATTGGTTTCTCAGAGTTGGGAATTATATCAATGGATTCCTGTGATATATAAATATATATATATTTTTTTTTGACGGAGAGCTTTATATATGATAACAGAGGTTGGTGAAACGGGGTACCATACAATTCGACGTATGATAGAAGAGAACTGCATCATGGAAGAAATTAAATTAAAAAAAAAGTGTCGTTCAAAAAAAAATGCTTCAAAAATTATTTAAAAAAAAAAGCAATCTACAATGCTTCAATGCTTTAATGCTTCAAAAGTTGTCATTGAATTTATTTATCAAGATTATTATCATTATTATTATTGTTATTATTATTATTATTATTATTATTATTAATACAATAAGAGTAGAGGAATGAACCTCTATATACTCAATTTATATAAAGAAAAAAGTTCCACTTTGGTGTTCATGACAGTTTTCTGCTACATAAAACTGGTTTAATCATTTAATTCTCTATATTATATCCTTTTGAAATGTAACAATCACTATAAAGAATAAAAAATTGCAAAATTTCAAAAATTTTAATTTTCAACGCTAGTTTTCTATCCAGAAGAATTGAAAACCTCACCTCCGTGACTGTTCCTCTTAGTTATCGCATTGTCCTAAACTTAAAATTATAGCATTAATGGAATTCTGGCACAGCGTATTTCTAGTTCATTATCCACAATTAACTAAATAATGTTGACATGATAAAATCTCAATAAAAAAATTATCGGTGTTCGAAGTATACTTATATTAGTCGATGTTCCTGCATTATCACCTCCGTGAAGCGACATTGTAATTTGACTCTTTAATCGCAAGATGACGGTATCGTCATCGTGGACCGCCTGGAATATCGGTTGATGCGCAGGTAATACTGACCACTTGAGTTTTGAACTTCAAAGTGTAACTTATTGGTTAAATTCTTACCCAAGTGATAAAGACGTGTATGGGAAATTTGGGATTCTCACTTCCGTGAAGATGAATTGTAAGGTAGGAGATTATTTTATTCAATTATTTGTTATCTGAATATACTTAATTACGAAAGTTATTTAATGAGTTAAAATATTGTTTTGAAGCCTTTTTCTTTAAATGAGATATTCTATAAAAAAGTAAAATTTCTCACCTCCGTGAATCTCACCTCCGTGAATATAGTAATTCACGGAGGTGACGTACTCTTCACGGATGTGATAATAATATTCTGTTCCTCCTTTCAGGACATGAATTCTAACATTATTAAAAAAAAATAAGAAAAAAGTTACTGCATCTCATGAAGAACAGAAGAAAAAACAACGAAAATCTATGAGAAGACTTCATGAAGCCCGAAAAAATGATCCTGAATTATACGAAGAAGAAAAACGTGAAGAACGAGGGCTATTATAAAAGAAAAAAGGAAGGAAAAATTAAAAATATTCTGGATATGTCCGAAAGAGAAAAATTGGTTCAAGCTCCTGTTCAAGCACTGACGTGAAGTCAGGAGCTTTTGCGCGTATGTTCTATTGTCCATCCTCCTGTATTGGACACTCTTAATCGAATTTACCATGGTGAATTCTATTGTTCGTTCTCCTGTATTGGACACTCTCTTAATCGAATTTACCATGGTGAATTCTATTGTCTGTTCTCCTGTATGAGACACTCTTAATCGAATTTACCATGGTGAATTCGATTAAGGCTGTCCAATACAGGAGAATAGACAATAGAATTCACCATGGTAAATTCGATTAAAAGTGTCCAATACAGGAGAATGGACAATAGAACATACGCGCAAAAGCTCCTGACTTCACGTCAGTGCTTAAACCAATTTTTTTATATAAGGATATATGAATTTTTTATTTCATTTAAAATTTAACATTATTTCATTTCCGTGAATTTTGTCTCATATCCGTGAATGCCGGTTTCATGAAAATCTCATTATTTCACAAAATACCAACGAAAGTGTGTAACCTTAGGCATAAGATTAATAAGAATTAATTTCTGGTTTAGGATATCTAAAAATAAATTCGATTATTGTTAATTTATTTTTTTTTAAAGTAAAATGCGAAAGGGGAACATTTGGTGGGAATTACCCAGGCATTCTTGAAGGCGTTGGTACTAGTAGCGTCGACTATGTAATCATGCAAACGATTCCAATGATGAAACACTCTATTGGGTAAAAACCGCTGTCGTTGGGATGTTCGAAAAGTCTCCCTACTGAGCTTGAACTAGTGGCCACGAAGGTGGTTCCGATTCAGCGTGAACAGACCCCTCATGTGCTCCCCAAAATGTCCATGAATGGCTCTAAAAGTGAATATCAGATCTCCTCGCAATCTCCTGTCCTCAAACGTTGGCAAGTTGAATATTCTTAGTCTCTCATCATAAGACGGTCGCACCGGACCATAGGGGAGTCTGGTAACCCATCTCTGGAGCAGTTCCAATCGGTTCCCGTCAGCCTGGAAGGAAGGCCACCATGCAGGGCCAGCATATTCTATGATTGTTCACATTATGTGTATACATAGAACTTACGATGTATTATTGAAACTTTGAAACATAATATCTCCGAAAATATTAGCTTTTTAGAGTTGAAAATAAGAACAATGGATTCTTATGATAGAACTGCATCTTAAAAAAATTTGAATCCAAAAGTTGTAATTTAAAAAAAAAATATTTTTTTTCGTTACTCCGAAACTGTTGAACCGATTTCGCCCAATAACGAACTCAACCGAGATATTCATTCCTCAAACCAACTCTGAAAATTTCAATTGTCTAGCTCATTCCGTTCGAGAGTTATCGTATTAACGGCCGGCCGGACAGAATCGATTTCGACCACAGATTCTTTCTTGATCAGTAAGTCAAACCAAATCGTTTAAGACCATTTTCAGCCAAAAATTCGAAAATCACAGACATTTGGGCATATTGATAAGCACTCTGTTCCGAGGGACAAGAGCGCCAATAATTATGATTTTTAATGAAGATCAAAGTGTTCACCGCGAACGCCTCGGCAACATCCTAACCTCAAATGAAAATTTCTTTCAACATTATTCAGGACATTACGCAGGAGTGAACAACCCAATCACAAGCGTTATTCGATCTTATTGGTCATTTAAATCAAGGGGTTTAGTTTTGTGCAATGCTCTTCACATATCCCCATAAAAACAAATCTAACGGGTTAAGATCAGATGATCGCACTGACCATTCGAACGTTCCTCGCCTTTCTATCCACCGATTCGTAAATATTGCCTCGAGGTACTGTCCGATATTGCGTTGGTAATGTGGTGATGCTCCATCCAGTTGAAACCATATCGTATTCAGAGGAACTTGAGGATTTCCTTGATAAGTATAAATATTTGCCAAAGCTGAAACGACATCATTTTGAAGTAGTGCTAAATAATTATTTCCATTCCAAATGACCTTCATGAAAAAACGGCCTTTTATATGGTTTCGATCATTTCCTGCCCAAACACGAAATTTTTGAGGGAATTTCGTGTGATCCTCTTTCGTCCAGTGATAATTTTGGGTAGACCTGTAGCGCCGATTTAGAAGATTAGCATAGCTGATGAGAGAAAAAGTGCACTCATCACTAAACAAAACGTCTAATAGTTGAATAATATTAATATTGAACACGTCAGTCATTTGTTCACAAAAATAAGTTCTAGTTGGTGTAAGTGTCCTTTTATACGAATGCATTTTATATTTTTATAATATACTAGCTGGCCCGGCAGACTTCGTAAAATCCAAGTCCAAATCCAACTCCAACTCCAACTCCAACTCCAACTACAACGCGAACTCCAACTCTGATTAATTCCTAAAATGACTATTAAAAAATAGGGGATGGTGATAGAAGGGAGAAAATTTAGGGTTGTATGTATTTTGTAACGCTAACGCCAACTCCAAACCCCAACACTATTTTCAATGCCAACTCCAACACCAACTCTAATCCCAACTATAACGCCAACTCCAATCCTAACGCCAACCCAAACGCCAACTTCAACGCCAACTCAAACTCCAACTCCATTTCCACCTCCATCTCCATTTCCACCTCCATCTCCACCTCCAACTCCAATCCAACTACAACTCCAACTACAACGCCAACTCCATAACCAACACCAACCACAATTGCCTCCTCAACGCCTGCCCAACGCCAACGCCAACGCCAACTCCAACTCCAACTTTAACTCCAACTCCAACTCCAACTCCAACTCGAACTCGAACTCGAACTCCAAGTCCTAGTCCAAGCCAAGTCCAAGTCCAAGTCCAAATCCAACTCCAACTGCACCTCCAACTCCAACTCCAACTCGAACTCCAACTCCAACTCCAACTCCAACTCCGACGCCAAATCTAACCCCAACGCCAACTACAACGCGAACTCCAACTCTGATTAATTCCTAAAATGACTATTGAAAAGTAGGGGTTGGTGAGAGAAGGGTGAAAATTTAGGGTTGTATGAATTTTGTAACGCTAACGCCAACTCCAACTCCAACACTAACTTGAACGCCAACTCCAACACCAACTCTAACCCCAACTACAACGCCAACTCCAATCCTAAAGCCAACCCCAACGCCAACTTCAACGCCAACTCAAACTTCAACTCCATTTCCACCTCCATCACCATTTCCACCTCCATCTCCACCTTCAACTCCAATCCAACTACATCTCCAACTACAACGCCAACTCCATAATCAACGCCAACCACAATGCCTACTCGTACTTCAACTTCAACTCCAACCCCAACGCCAACGCCAACTCAAACTCCAACTCCATTTCCAACTCCATCTCCATTTCCACCTCCATCGCCATTTCCACCTCCATCTCCATTTTTCCATCTCCATCTCCATCTCCACCTCCAACTCCAATCCAAGTGCAACTCCAACTACAACGCCAACTCCATAACCAATGCCAACCACAATGCCTACTCCAACTTCAACTTCAACACCAACCCCAACGCCAACTCCAACACCAACTCTTACCCCAACTTCAACGCAAACTCCAACTCCACCTCCACCTCCATCTCCACCTCCAACTCCAATCCAACTACAACTGCAACCCCAACGTCAACTTTATTGAATAGCCATAAAGTTCAAATTGACTCTACATTTTAGTTAGAAAACGTTTGTATGGAAAAAAGAAAAGGGCTGTTTTTAGGGTTTTCCCGGCAATTATTCGAAATTTTCTCCACGGAAAAACCATCCTTGGACTTCAACGAACATTTAAAAAAAAGTATTAGCAAAATTGGTCCAGGCACTGTTGAGTTTTGCGCTTACCAACACATTTTGCGATTCATTTTTATATATAAGAAGATTTGAATAGATGTATGGCTGACATTGAATATTGCGGAAGGAACTTGTTCGTCGCAGTGCGAATGTGTCACCTATCCTGAAATTTCAAGTCGCTATATCTTCACGTTCTCAAGTTATCGTGGCAACTGCCGGCCGGACATAATCATAAATATACAAATCTGATTCATTCAAAACTCGGTGATTACTTGTAGAAGGCCGACCCACAGATTTTCGCGGATTTTCGTATCCAAGAATACATATGTCAAAATTAAAAATTATGTGATCATAGACGATTCTCTTCTGATGTCTGTCATTGAAATGGTACGCAATGTATTCATATACAATAAAAGCTTAGAAAACGGTATACAGGGTGAGTCTTTGACCACTGCATTAATTTTAACCAAAGATTCCTCTCATCAAATGAAACACTTTTTTCATTTACCGTTTTTCCAGATTCGGCTCAGGTAAAAAGTTACAAGCGTTTAAAGATTTCACAATGTGCTAATACACTCCCGCATATACATTATCTATGACATTGTTGGCGGACGAGAATAAGGCATGGTAACGTGGTTTACAGCTTGATTCGGGATTCCAACGCTCAGGGACGGATCCATAAAAGTAGTGAAATTTCTGGAGTTTTCCATTTTAAAACATTCAATGAAGAATATCTCGAAAACGGTGAGTTTAAGGAGAAATGATGAAGGATAATATCATGTTCTAAAATGATGGAATATTCTTGAAATGACTCAAGAAAAACTTTATATGCTTTCTTTATGCTAATTTCGTTTAGTTTAATGAATCCACGAGTCCATAACTAGAAAACCAGTAGAAGTAGAAAATAACTAATATTTGGAAAATATGTATCATAGTTATAGGAAACTTTACGCCAACATTCATTTTATTCGAAACAGGGATGTCAAAGCTACAAAATAAAAACTGATTTTTTTTCAAAATTTCAACAGCCTGTATCTTTTTACCTGAGCTGAATTTGGAAAAATGTTTAATGAAAAAAGTGTTTCATTTGATGAGAAGAATCTTTGGTTAAAATTAATGCAGTGGTCAAAGACTCACCCTGTATATTCTTTTGACTGAGAGCTGTATATGTGTTAGCAGAGGTTGGTGTAACGGGGTACCACACAATTCGACGTATCATACAAGAGCTTAGGGAAAAACCTCAGCAAAAAACCCTTTCTCCCCGTGAGTGTGGTGATTTGTAACTATTGTTTACAAAATTTGCTGAAATTTAAAAATATTGATGGGGATATATTTCTTCAATGTGGATTCCCTCTTCAAAAAACGAATAGGTTTCTGCAAGGTACCCGAAACTCAACCTGAAAAATGAAAAGACAAGAGGAGGAAACGAACAAATTAAATATAATACATAATTTCAAAAGTCTCCTCTCACAAAAATACTTCTCTGTCGGCGATTGGGATCTCGTGGAGAAGAATCGCCTCCGCTAGTTTTCGAAGATATTCACTCCTGAAATCCCTTCAATATTTGAATTCAAAAATGAAAATGTTGCTCGTAAGGCCAGGAGGGTCTCTTTCAAAACCAGGTCTGACCGGTCCAAGTCCAAGCGATGATTATTCAGAACTTCAGATGTTCGAAGCCCGCTACAGGGCCCTTAAGAAGGGCTATCATCTCCCATAGATATATATTTTACTTTATATTGTATAAAAGAATGAAAAAATGCGCCGGACAAATTACGAATTATGTCAACGAGTGACAAGAGTACTTTGCCTACATGTTTATCTATTTAACTGTTCTTTTTAATATTCCGGTGGTGAAAAATATGCTCACAAATGTAATAAAAGTTCAACATTCAGTGAAATTTAAAATTTTCCAAATATTCGGCCTTTTGACATCGATCTTTTAAAACACTGAAATTAAATTGAAAGACTCTAAAAATTTGTGAAATTTTTATTACTTTTGATACAATAAGAATTGAACTGAAATGTATTCAAAAGAATTGGTCAAAAACGAGTATTTTGAAAAAACTGATCTATCACGAATTTGATACAAAATCCGGACTCACTTTTTTCGCACACTCTAGGCAAATAGGATTCTGGCATTCGTAATAAACATATGCCGTTCTTCTTTTCTTCTGATAAGAACATAGAGAACATTTTTTCTTTTTTACAATGTGTATATCGAAGAAAAATTCGTAGTACAGAGGTAATAGAGGTGAGTAGACAATAGAACATGCGCGCAAAAGCTTCTGACTTCACATCAGTGCTGTAACCAATTTTTGCCGCTCCTGTTCCTCGGAACAGAGTGCTTATCAATTTGCCCAAATGTCTGTAATTTTCGAATTTTTGGCTGAAAATGGTCTAAAACGATTTGGTTCGACTCACTGATCAAGAATCCGTGGTCGAAATCCATTCTGTCTGGCCGTCCGGCCGTTAACACGATAACTCTCGAACGAAAGGAGTGAGAGGATTGAAATTTGAAGGGTAGGTTTGGAGCGTAAATATCTCGGACGAAGTCCACTAAGCGGTTTCGAAGTTATGGCCGTTTTCATTGGAAACATTAATTATGAATATTTCCGAAACCGATAACCCGTAAAGTGTCAAAAAATTTTAAAAAATTTTAAATTTTGTTTCTCAATAACTCTCGAACAGAATGAGCTAGGCAGTTGAAAGATTCAGTGTAGGTTTGGGAGGTAAGTATCTTGGTTGAGTTCATTACTGGGCAGAATCGGTGGTTTCAGAGTAACGAAAAAAAAATTTTTTTTTTCACATTACAAATTTCAAATTCTATTTTCTTTAAGAGGCATGCTGTACTTAATTTTCTATCTATGAATTATTATATGATCTGTGTTTTTACATGTCATTTGATTTTCCTATGAGAGATAAATGTCAAAATTATTTCTGGTTCGTTATTCATCATATAAAATAAACCTTCTGTTCTATAAAACAAAGTATGATTGAATGCAAAATGACCAATGAAATAACCTCAGCTATCATAGAAGTATGAGGATGATATGATATTATACTTTTGAGGTGATAATATAATGTCCGTGGATAATCCATATGATGATGGAAATATATTCTTTGGTAGGATACACCAATCAAATTGGGTTCAGAATATCTCCAGTAAAAAGAAAACTGCAACATTGTCTAAGTTTTAATTGATATAATGATATAATATAATTTTCAGAGCAGATTTGAGGAATGAATATCTCGGATAAGTTCGTTATTGGGGAGAATTGGTCTGTTTGAATTTAATTTCATTCATGATGCAGTTCTATCGTAATAATCCATTTATATCATTCCCAGAGACCAATAACTTCAGAGATATGATTTGTTAAAGTTTTAACAAGAGCGCCAAAGCTCCTGTGCACTGGGCTTGTACCAATTTTTTTCTAGTGATATGGTATTCACGAAATTCGAAAATTAGCGCGTTCTACAAGTAGGTACTTGCCAAGTTTGAATTGGATCGGATTTTTATATTTTGAGTTATTGAGGAAATAACAACTAAATTCAAGACGGGTATAACTCCTAAACCGTTTGGCTGACTATGCCCAACAACAAACCCAACTGTCTCATTCGTATACGCAACCTACCCTGAAAATTGCAAGTCGCTATTTCTTTCCGTTTGAAAGTTCATGGCAATAGTCACTTATCCAGCTACAAATCATCCAAGGCTGTTCAGATCTCCAACAATATAGATCCGACTACCCAGACGGCACTCAATATTCCTGGAATATGCCTACAATATCCTATTTTCCAATAGATATTGCAATATCCCTGGAATATTCCATGAATATGCCATTATCTTATATCCATAAGGCATATTCCTGGAATATACTCCCACGAATATTCCACAGATATTCTCCTTGAATATGACTGGCATATTCAAACGGCATATCAAACTGAAATTTGAGCATTTGAATATCCTATGAATATTCAAAAAGCATTTTCATTGCACATTTCTTTATAGATACGTAATAATTTTTGTACTATAAATTTGAAACATTTCGTTAGAAAACCAGCTGGCAAAATTCTTAGTTGAAGCTTCGCAGCCAAAAATGGAGCATTTAGTAATGTTAGACTTTTAATTATGACAATGTATAACAACAAAATGCGCCTTTATATAGGTTAAATTATTTGTTTATACGCTATATGTATGGAACTGCGGCTATATCTACACAGATCTACCTTATTTCAAAAATTTTCAAATCTTTTTTGTACATTCACACAACCCGTGTTGGGTTGTGTGAATCGATGCCTTGAGCGGGATACGAACCCAGGACAGGACCTCCGGTATCCTAGCTAGAACGAAGATACAATTTAAATTTCATCCGCCGACAGATGTTTTGTGAGCTATGGACGAGGATGACCGTCGGGCGTAGTCGTTCCATCGCCGCGACCTACCGACCGATATTTTCATTTTCATTATTTTTATACTGAGACCATATGAAGACTATTTCTTGTCTATAGAAGCTTTATCCTATATAGTATTCTGTGGTCATCATCTGACAAATAAATCGTTTTTCTTTGTTTCCATTGTCAAAACAAAAGAATATCACGTTTGAAATCTGTTTTGTAGTTGGCTGGTCTTTATTTGATATGGATAAACAGTGAATTGGTGAAATTAAGGAATTGTGTTGTTATTTAATAAGAAAGTAGTGCTTTTAGAGGAGTATTATATTTATATAACTCAATTTTTGGTGAATACCATTTATCTGATATATCAACATTTGGCTAGGTGAAAAGTTATGAAGGGTTTTACAGAGTAGGTACCTATTTACTTGCAGTCCGTGTTTTGTTCTGCTACATAATGAAGAAATCTTTTTTGAGCAAAGTGAAAAGATTTTCCGGCCAAACATTGTTGTTTACTGAAGAGCACAATATTACTGATGATTCGCAAGAATATGACCAGAGGACTGAAGATACCTGATACAGTAGATAGTTGTTCTACTGAAACTATTCCAGCCTTGACTAGGTATACCAGAAAACCGAAGAATTGTTACTGGATTCAGTCACGATCTTCAGTTACCGAGTAATGTAGTTGGAAATACTTGTCTCTCAGGACCTAGCCAAAGTAGCCACCTGAGTTTCCAGGAAGATATTAAATTGTGGGCTTTACCTATATATTGAGTTTCCCCACTGGTATAAAATCTCTAATTCTCTATTTCTAATGAAATTTATATTTATTTGCTTTTATATCATCAAATAGCAACATTAGATATTTTTCCAGCTTATCAGTCACAACAAGCCTGCTCATCACAGTCTGAAGCAGCATTAGAAGTGGTGCAAAGAAACTTGAATTTAGAAAAGGAAGTGATACAGCAATACAATATTCCAAAACCTCAACTCGGATGCGTCTACCTCCAGAACTTCAACTTCCACTGCAGTAAAACAGAAATGTTTATCCAGTAAAGGTTAGTACACCTCTTATATATTTATGTATTTGTGACTTTGAACCTGGTTTTGTTTTTTATAGACTCTACTGAAATTATAAGAATGCTACATAAATTTAATGGAAGGTTCAAGCAAAATACGGAATTGATAACGGCAATGCTGAATTCGAGGAGTGAAAATACTGCCCAAGATATCAATAGGTATTCCAAAACCAATAGTAGATATCAATATACCAGAGTAGAAATAGAAAACAAATCATTTTATTCACAGTTGACTAAGCTTGTCCATGTTGGAGGCACTGACAGAAAAGTTGTTGTCAGAAGACGCATGCCTCAGTTGGTCGATGATGTCATTTTGAAGCAGTTATGCTGGGTTGGAGGGCAAGAAGTTTTCTGTTCTTCACATGGCTACTTTAATCAAAGGTAAAAATATAATCCAGTAGTCTATGTTAATTCCATTTTCTCTTTACTAATTTGATATTGGGTTTTTGACATATTTGAGAAACATATTCCCTGTGTTGTCCAACTGTTCTTGAATATATTATTTGTGTTTCGGTATTTCCATAATAGGGTTTTTTTCAACTGAACGTCAATACCATCTTCACTTTACAAAATATAATTTCTATTCACCAAATGAATCAATATGCATAATTAGCAGAGGAAATATCATTGACATCGAGATAATATATTAATACTTTTTTCAGTGGTATGCAGGAAAAACCCACTTACGAAGCAATGCACTGAAAAGGAAGTAGAAGAAAGGATTGCTATTTTCCTGACTAAAAAGCAACTGAAACTGTGAGTAAATTATTCTATGACGAAGTATTTTTTCTTATATTTGTTGGTTTTAGGAATAATGAATACAAACAAAATCACCCGGCGGAAGAATTGGTGCTATAAATACATAGTAATATTAATAGGATGTTGTTTTAATTTATTATTTGTTCAATTTCTCTAATATTAATTAGATATATTTACTTCAATGTATTTAATGACATCTCCAGAATGCAAATCTTAAGTGGAAACTCTACGGTCTCTGTTAGTTTGTAAGATATAGGCGTGGTTTTTTTCAATAATATCCAATATTCATAACGTAAAAAAATAATATCTAAGCGACTAAAAAATTTGCGGGTTTACAGCAATATATACAAATTTTATATATAATATTTTTTTTGTATTTTCTGCGAAAAAATATTTTTGTTTTTTGTATTAAATATTTTCTGATTTAGTTTTGTATTTCTCAAAATAACTAACCTACATTTACCTATAGTGGAAGTAGAAAAAAAATATATACAGGGTGAGTCTTAAAGTTGTACATTAATGTTAACCATAGATTCTTATCAAATGAAACACTTTTTCATTTACCATTTTTCCCAATTCGGCTAAGGTAAAAAGATACAGGCTCTTGAAATTTCGAAAAAAAATCAGTTTCTATTTTGTATAGCTTTGACATTCTTTTTCTGAATTAAACGAATGTTGATGTTGAAGTTTCCTATAACTATGATACATATTTTCCAGAAAAACACGTCAAAGTTACAATATAAAATGATATGATATATTTTTTAAATTTCAACAGCCTGTATCTTTTTACCTGAGTCAAATTTGGAAAAGATGTTGAATGAAAAAAGTATTCAATTTGATGAGAGGAATTTATGGTTAAATTTAATGTACGGCTTAAAGACTCCCCCTATATAATTTTTTTGATATTCATATTCAAAAAGCATATGCTATACAGTAGGAAAATATATTCCTGGCATATGCAATGAATATCTTTTTGGAAATTAAAACATATTCCCGGGATATCCATAGAATATGCGTATCATATGCTTGGAGGATATGGAATATCCCTGGCATATGCCAATATGCCGGTGGGATATGCATGGCATATTCATGGAACATGATTCATGGTGACCTTGGATATCCATGGAATATGCGTAGCATATGCTTTGGAGGATATGGAATATCCCTGGCATATGCCAATATGCCGGTGGGATATGCATGGCATATTCATGCAATATGTTTGTGCCGTCTGGGTATAAATTTAGTTTTGAAGGGTCTCGGTGATATCGGACGGATAGTTTGTGAGTTACAGAAATTATTTCGATGATTTTCAATTTTTCTTGTTATAGGATCCTCACGAAATTTTGAAAAAAATTGCGTGTTAGCATTCTACAATTTACTACCATGTTTGATTCGGACCGATTATGTTATTTATGTTAGCACATAAATTCTCTGATCAATATGACTCTTCCACTTGAATTGACTTTCATCGGTTTCACTAGCATAGTTTCGAGGGACCGAAGATGAACAAGTGGGCCAAATACTGACTTCACGCCAGTGGTTTGTCCAATTTTTATGTTGCACAAAATTAGATTTCCTAGCAACTGGCACCTGCACCATTTTGTGATGGTGCAATGTGAAACTGGGATCGCATTTTCGCGCGATTATTTTAGAATCTTTGGCAGAAAATGGTCTTGAACGTTTTTAATTTTATCTTACTGCTGAAAAAACCAAGGTCAAACTTAATTCTTTCCGTTCAGTCATGTGCACGATATCTTTCGATCGAAATGAGTTAGATTTTAAATTTGCAGGATAGGTTTGTGGTATAACGAGGGGGAAACCGCTGACAAAAATGTGTTCACTAGAATTCAATCGGAATTCATTTGGGATTCTTTAGAAATCCACTGGAACTCTTAAGAATTCCATTGAAGTACCTGGAATTCAATTGGAAATACACGGAACTCTATATAGGAATTCATGGAATGCTATATATAGGAATTCCATTGGAATTCTATTAGAATTCTATTGACATTCCATTGGAAATTCAATGAAAATTAATGGAATTGCATAAAAACCCAAAACTTTAGATTGACTGATGAAAATTTGTCACATTTGATTTCTAAAGGATCAAATGACTAGTGATAAAAAAAAAATTCGAATAAAATATATATTTTTGAATTTCGAGAATTTACATTGAATGTTCTTTGAATTTTGTGTGTAGGTGTGGAAGGTTCAGAATGTCGTGGGGATGGAAGCATCAAACACAGTATAAACAAATCTAATAGTAAATTCCATGTTATGTTCCTTCTATCTTTGGCAATGCTTGTTTAATGTCTTGATATTTGTTATTTAATTAGGCAACAGGTATAAAATGAGAAAAAACCAAAGAAACACTGCCGTGAAGTCAGTCTGCTTTAACGTACATTCTACTCGAATCGGTCAAAATGAACAAGCGCACCAAATCAGACTGACCTCATATCACTTTTCAATTTTATGAAAGTGAACGGAGAAATACTCAAAGAAATCATAAACCTACAATTAACTTCTTCGCAAAACTCTTATTGAAGTTAAAATACATCGCTTTAGGATATTTAATAATGTTTTGTGGAAAGCTTTCGGTCGAAGCATATTTGTCCCTAAGTGTAGCTTTGTGTGACTAACCTAAAATAGGCAGTATTAAAATGTTAAATCATACAAATGAAAGAATATTCAATTTTACTATCCAACATAGAGACAGACGCAAACAGCATGAAAAATTCATGAGAATATAATATATTGTAAGCACTTCACTGGACCTTCATCAAAGGAGAAATATTCAAAACTCCAAGGATTGACGAATCTTGTAACAATACTCACCGTATTCAATAATACGTAGATTTGTATGTTTATTGCCAAGTACAGTTATGTAGATTAGGAAGAGCCGAGGGAAAAGCATTCACTTATATCTGCTAAAATTCGGTTCAAATAAATTATTTGCATTTTATTTATTTATTTATTGAGACATGAAGGGATTACAAACAGGTTGCAAAACCACTAGTGTAAATCCACAAATAGTCAAACAGTGTTCACATAAGAAACTAATAAATACCTTACAAACTATAATATCCTGTGTTGCAACAAATCAAACACCATAAATTAGAATTAAACAAAATATGATGAAAACAATTTGGAGATATAATACAATAATCAAGCTAAACTAATTGAATAAATTGAATATTCAGAATTCAGCAAACCTGAAATTGAATCAGATAATCTGAATAACTGTCCACTACAAGTAGTGCCTTTTGAGTAAGCTCTTTAGTGACTGTAAAGAAATCGATATCAATAGAACCTGAACGGTATAGTTCGTTATACGTTGACATCATTCCACACAAACCACCTATATTTTTTGTAGCATTAGTTCTTTTGAAGGGCAGATAAAAAAGATCATGGATTCTAAGCCTAACACTTGGAACATGAAACATACTTTTCGAGAGCATAACAGAAACATCTGGGGAGTTATTCAAAATCCTGTGCAAAGTTACAACATCAGACAATCTACGGCGATTACTCAAAGTAATCAGGTTAAACCTTCAGCGGGCAAACGTATAGTCATGATTTCGGACGTAGAATTTATTTTTAAATGCTAAATACTTGATACATTTATTTTGTACACTCTCCAGTCTATTAATATAACAAAAATATTGGGGATTCCATATAATAGACGCAAAAATTATTCTATTAACGACATATGAGTAATATAAAGTTAAGAATGTGGAGTTATTTCGAACAGATTTCCATGACGAAAGATGGAACCCAACATCCTATTACAGGAATTTACAATTGATACTACATGGTGATCAAAAAGCAATTGTTTATAGTCAAACTCTACTCCAGGGTCGCAAACATTAGAGACCCGTTGTTTATATGATTGTCCGATAGGTGTCGCACTCTAACATCAATAGGAATTCCTTATATTTCTAAGATAAGAATTCAATATATAGTAATTCTACGCAATTCAATGGAATTCAATTAGAATTCCACGGAATTTTTCGGAACAGGAACTCTAAGAATTCCATTGGAGTTCTTGGAGCTTCAATTGGAATTCCATGGAATTAATTTTTTTCGTACAACAGAATTCCTAGCAGTTTACCTCTCGGGGTATAAATATCTCGGTTAAGTTCGATAATGGGCAAAGCCCGTCGGGTGGTTTGGAATGTTCTGAATAATGTTTTCCGAAAAACTCGGAATATACTGAACTGATCGAGTTGAAACTCGGAAGTTAGTTGAAAAATACCGGCACAAATATAGAAAATTTCGTGAGGATATTATGACTAGAAAAACTGATTGTTCACATGTTCGCTGTTGTGTTAAGACGCGTTTGAATGTGCTCTGCTTGATACGTCTTGGAACATAAATTCTTTTTAGATAGCACTGCAATAATTATATATTTCATAGATTCAGATAAGAATAAATAGTCTGAAGTAATTCACGAGATGTCGACCAGACAAAAAACCGATTTCGAGAAATCCCTGATTGAGGCTCTAAAGTCTGACAATGTAGTGAAGGAGATCTCAAATGCCATAATCAATTCTATATCTCGCTGTTTCGCAGAAAGATTCAATGCTTTCGAGACCAAAATTATGGCTTTGGAGGCTGAAATTCAAGTGCTGAAGACCGGTGCTGAAAAGTCCAATAATATTTGTGATGATGCGTTTCGTGCGGGAATGGAACAAAAAGTCGACGTTCTTGAACAGAAGTTAAAAAATAACAACATACGTCTTATCGGTGTTAAGGAAACACAACAAGAAGATGTGTTGACCCAGGTCAAGCATATCTTCCCTGATAAATTGAATATTTCGATTCTTGATGAAATTGCCTCTGTGCACAGAGTTGGGAAGAAGAATAAAGAAAAATCCCGCCATATAGTCGTTTCTTTCAGGGATGTTAATTTTAAAAATGTCGTTTATGGAAAAAAGAAGCTTTTAAAAGGAACCCGAATTGTAATGAAAGAGGATTTGACTCATATAAGATGGAAATTATGCCGGGAATCTTCTGAAAGATATGGTTTCAAGAACGTATGGACCTCCAGTGGCGCAGTTTACGTCAGGTCTGGGACAAATATTGAAAAACTTATTCCTGGTGTTTGATTTAATTTGTATTTTGATTTGTTTGCTTGTTTTGCAAGTCGTATCTTAGAGCACTTATTGTTTTTTAGCGAATTTTGTGGGATTATGTTTACTTTGGGTCATGTAAATGTACAGTCTTTATTGCCTAAATTGAGTGAGTTGAAATTTTTCATTGAGCAGAATAAATTCGATGTTTTGGCTCTGTCGGAGACATGGTTGAATAATTCTGTTGATTCTTGTAATATAACGATTTCCAATTATGATGTTGTTAGACGAGACAGGAATACCGGGGCTAGGGGCGGTGGGGTTTTGATGTATGTAAATAGCAAACTTCGGTTCGAAATTATTGATGTGCCCAATATTTCCAATATTGAAAAACTATTTATGAAAGTACAGCACAGGGGAAAATTTTTTGTTATTGGTGTTGTATATAATCCACCACACGTACCATACAATCTTTTTATTGATGCCCTTGAGAGTAGTGTAAATTATTGTTTGTTACTTTGTCCAAATGTAATCTGTGTTGGTGATGTGAATGTTGACTTCCTTGAGAAAAATTCTCCTTCGGTGAAATATTTCAATGCAATGCTTTCTTCCATCGGTATCCAACAACTAATGCGTGAGCCGACTCATATAACAGCTACCTCTAAAACTCTTATTGATGTCATTTTGTGCAATGATAAGGCTACCATTGATTCCACTTTTACGTGTCCTTCAAATTTTTCTTTACATTTGTGCATCGGTTGTAGGTTAAAAATCGAGGAGCCTAGAGTTGCGCCGCGTTTTATTACAGTTAGAGATTGTCGATATTTTAATGAGCAACTATTATTCGAGGATCTGATTAATTATGATCTGGGGAAAATATTTTATACCGACGATGTGGATGTAAAGGTTGGACTTCTCTCGAATACACTGACTGCATTATTTGATAAACATTTTCCTTCTAGAACAATTCGAGTTTCGAAAAGGCGAGCGCCGTGGATGTCTGACGAGGTTGGAGGTATGATGAGGAGTAGGGATAAGGCGTGGGGGACATATAAGAGACTCAGGACGGAAGAGTCGTGGAATGAGTATAAGCGTTTGAGGAATGCCGTGAACCGTGCAATTAATATTGAGAAGCGTGTATATTTTCAGGATGTTGCAATGAATACTTCGAACAAAAATCAGTGGAGGGAACTCAGGTCTTTGGAGATTTCAAATAAATCTCATGCTGATATTGATCTCAATTTTCCTGATCCAGATGAAGTGAACGATCACTTTCTGAATTTCTCAGCTAGCATTACTGACCCTTCTGTTATTGATAATTATGTAAACAATCCTATTTGTACAGGGCAGTTCAATTTTCGGCTGGTAGATGAAGGAACAGTTTTTAATTACCTAAAGAAGTCCAGAAATAGTTCGCCAGGTTGTGACAAGATTTCAATGTCCTTCATTAAGATTTGCTGCCCATATGTCCTTCCTTTCATTGTCAACATTTTCAACAGCATTCTGTTGAAGTCCAAATTTCCCACCGCTTGGAAGTGTGCTCAGGTTACACCTATCCCTAAGAACAAAAAGCCTACGGAATTGTCTGATCTTAGGCCAATAAGTATTCTGCCAGGTTTGTCCAAATTGATGGAGAAGATAATGTCGGATCAACTTCGGGATTTTCTTTATTCCAATAAAATAGTTCCGGATACCCAGTCCGGTTTTCGACCGGGCTATGGCACCACTGGTCCTCTTCTGGATGTTACCGATGACATTCTGCAGGCGCTCGATAACTCCAAATGTGCTGCTTTGCTTTTGCTCGATTTTAGTAGAGCTTTTGATACTGTGAGGCATGACACTCTCCTTGCCTTGTTGCAGTCTTGCGGAGTGGTTGGGCCGGCTCTCGCTCTCCTCGGATCTTATCTCGGTGGACGTTCGCAATTTGTGAAGCTGGGCAGTAGGTTTTCTGGGTCCAAATGCGTGGCCAGTGGAGTCCCCCAGGGCTCAATTCTTGGACCCTTGCTGTTCATTGTTTATACAAGTCAATTTATTAAGTTCATTCATCACTGCAAGGTGCACTTGTATGCCGATGACTTCCAACTGTTCTTAGATTTCTCCATTGATGAATTGGCTGATGCGAACGTTAGACTGAACGAGGACTTGGGTGATTTATGGGATATAGCGAGCAAGCATGGTTTGATTCTCAATTCGTGGAAGTCTTTTGCACTTGCTTTTGGGTCCAGAAACGATAAGCATATTGTCAGGAATAGTCTAAAACTTTCTGTTTCTGGTAGTGTTATTAATTTTGTGGAAAGTGCGCGGGATTTGGGCTTAGTCCTTGATGATTCACAGAGGTTCCGGGAACATATCCAGGGATTGATTTGTGGTGCTTATGGGGCTTTTAGAATGATGTTCCCTCATAGATCCTACTTGCCAGTCGAAACGAAGAGACTGCTTTGCGAGTCTTTGGTCCTATCAAAATTTAATTACTGCTCTACTGTCTATGCTTTTTGCTTGGATCGGGAATCGCTCAGCAGAATTCAACGTGTACAGAACAGTTGCGTGAGGTTTATCTTTGGGATCCGAAAGTTTGATCATGTGTCTCACAGACTGAGGGAGTTGGGTTGGCTTCCAATGAAGTTTCGTTTTGAATATTATGCTATCTGTTCCTATCATAAAATCATAGTCGAGAGATGTCCAACTTATCTCTTTGGAAAGTTAAGGTATAGAGCTGATGTTCATAGTGTCAACATAAGACATAGGAATTTGCTGTCGTGTCCTCATCACAGAACATCTACTTTCCAGAGAAGTTTCAGATACAATATTTATAGACTCTACAACAATATACCTGAACACCTGAAACAGCTCACTCAAAATCGTTTCAGGACGGAAATAAAAAAACATCTTCTTAGCTGCCTCTAATTGTTTTGGATTGTTTCTGTTTTTTTTTTTTTCTCTCAAAAATTAGTCTCCGATGATAGAATGTATATGTGTTTTATTTAGTATGCTCACCAATGTTCTATTATTTTTTTATGGCTCATGCCCAATTTATAATTTGTAACAAGGGATAAGTGGTAGAACACCTCTGGGTGAACTTCCCCTTGCGATTTCTATGGAAATAAAGACCTTTATTATTATTATTATTATTATTAAAATTTTGAGAGAGACTTCAAATCCATATATTTCACAGCCAAGTTCTAGATGTAAACCCAATCAGATCAATATAGACAATATTGTAAGAAATATCGGGAACATATTATTTTTTTCCTGGAGGACAAGCAAGCTTGGGTGATTCCAGTATCTGGAAGGATGACCACTCAGGCTATAAATTTGAAGAAGCACGCCATATCAGACTGAACTCACTTCAGTGCTTTCCTCATTTTGTTACCGATTTTGTTGTCGAATACACAATATTGTGAAAATATGGAATAGAAATCAGAACAAAATTAACTGATATCCTACATAATATGTATATTGCGCCTTCATCATATGATGTCAAAATGGATAAAAGCTCGTTCCATCCATCAAAAATGAAAGCCGGGATACATTTATTTAATGGAATATAATAGAATTGTGTATCTCCACAAAAATCGAGGACCCCAAAAGCGCGTGAATAATTTGATCCGGGGGACACTGCAGAGCGTAATGCCTAATTATTTCATTCGTGCGTCATTCAGTTGAATTGACAGCACTTTCTGGTATGAGTGCAGGGTTTATTCCATGTACAGCTAATTTTGATTTTACAGCGTGCAAATAAATAGATGCAGGTAAATTCAATAGGCGGTTCCTTGTCCAAATAAATAGGGCGGGTGGTTTTATATGATGTTTTATGAGGAGCCCCTGCAGAATGTGTGAAAAAATCTAAAAATGATTGCAAAGAGCGAGAACTAAGGTAAGGACCGACCACCAAAGCCGAACTATTTCAAAAAAGGTTTATTTTGAAAACGGAGGTACTCTCGGAGAGAGAAAGGGCGGTTCTATGCGGAACTTTATTTTGTCTTGGCCAGAAAAGGTGGCGACAATTTAATAGAAAATCGTAAAATCGGGCAAAAACGTTGTTTATTTTTGCTTAAGGTGAAAAGAGAAGCCTTTACAGGTGGCTGGGTCGGCGGAGGTCCGGAGGATGTTTGACTAGGAACGGAAAGACCAAAGAATAAATGCATCCGTTACCACTTTATTCGGAAAAAAACATCCGGTTTCGTCGAATTAACATCGCGAAAAGTGACTTTTCTCTCGAAATTACTCACAGAATTTTGGCTGACTGTACCAACGAAAGACGCTGTCGTTCGTTTCCGTTATGCTCACCGAAGTCAAGTTGTCAAATCGAGACGCTTCGAAGACAATGTCAAAAATCATTTTATAGGAATAATTCGTTCGAATATATTCGAATAACAAGTATATTCGCTTGGATATAGTTAGATCATGGATTCCGTAGAGGTTTAACAACATGTTAGATGATATTTCACTAGTTATTCACACTTATTCCATTCCCGAAGGAATTTCAAACGAAGGAAGAGATATCTGATCGGTAAGATCCGAATAAGATATGAAGATTACGCGTTAGGTAATAATCATGCGAAATTATATCTTAATTTTCAGAAAGAAACCCACAATATTTTGTCTCCATATTACTTTTTTATTTATTTGTAATAACATTCTGTAGAAGATGGCATTTGAGAAAAAATTGCTATTATTATTCAGAAGAAAAGACCTGTTCATGAATACAATGCGATCCAAAACCCAAGCATACCTAACTCTACTAGCAAGTTCAAGTTTGAACACGATCGGATCTATGGTGTTGGAGATCCGAGCAACCTTGTGTGAGTTCAGTAGCTGGATGGGCGACCGTTGCCTTGATAACTCTCGAACGAAAGGAGATAGGGACTTAAAATTTTCAGGAAATATATGTTGCACATCTGAATGGGAGAGAAAAGTTCGCTGTTGGCCATAATCGGAGCCTGGGTTTCGGAGTTATACCCATCTGGAATATTATTTCCTCGATAACTCAAAAAATATAGGCTCAATTAAATTGGAGCTAGCTAACTAGTTGTAGGATATCAACATGAGGACTTGTGTAAAATTTTGTGAGGACCGTAACACTAAAGAATTCTTGAACAATTAGAAAGAATATTATGTATCTCACGATATCTTGAGAATGGAAACAAATAGCGACTTGCAATTTTCAGGGTAGATTGCGCATCTAAATACGACATTTAAATTCGTTAATTATCATCATATGCCAAATGGTTTTGGAGTTATATCAATCTGAAATTTGCTTATTACTTGTTCAATAACCAAAAAAATACTATGCCGATTCAATTCAAACATGGTAATTAGTTTAGAATGCCGACGCAGAAATTTTCACAAAACTTCTCGAAGATCGTATTACTAGAATATTTGAAAAAAATAATTGAAAAATATTTTTTTCAATGAATTGTCAGAAAGGATTTGTCCGACATCGCTAAAATTTTGCGAGAGCCTTCAAAACCATGAATGTCCTGATGACATATTGAATTATAACATACATTTTCGGGACGATTTTTTCATAACACAATGAAGAGTGAAGCATGTATCTATGCGAGATGATAGTCCTACATTAGGGTCCTGCAGCGGTCTTCGAACATCTGAAGTTATGAATAATCATCGTTTGGATTGGCCAGACCATATTTTGAAAGAGACCCTCCTGTCCGTATGAGCTACGAAATTTTCTTCTTTGAATCAAATATTGAAGGGATATCCAAGAACAAGAGTGAATATCTTTGAAAACTAGCGCAGGCGGTTCTCGTTCAAAAGATCCATGTGGCTACACATGCGTATATTTGTGAGAGGGGACTTTTGGTTATACAGGGTGAGTCTTTAAGTTGTGCATTAATTTTAACCAGATATTCCTCTTATCAAATGAAACACTTTTTTCAATTACCATTTTTCCAGATTCGGCTCAGGTAAAAAGTTATAAGCGTTTAAAGACTTTACAATGGGCTGATAATCCCCTGAAATTTCTTTATACGTTGAGCACAGATTACTCATAATGTAACTTGTATTGTATATTGATCAAACCTGTATCATCTGATGCTTGAAATTCACTGAATTTGTTTGAGAAAACTTAACTACTCAGTCAATTAATATGATTTGGCCCTTCATGCAACATTTCCAGCAAAAAATTTCTTCAATTCTGGAATATTAAAACAGTGAACTTCAACTTGATGCCTATTCTATCCATTCGATACTTCATTAACCAATTGTTTGCACTTAAATAATATACACAATTTCATGATCTTCTATTAAGAAAAATCCTCAAATAGCTTAACTATCTTCAATAAAAATTGGAAATTAATTCACTTATATTGTTCCAATCCAATTCCAATCCAACCTCAATATAAACACAGATTAATCTGTGATATAAATCACAGAACACTAATAATCTATGATTGAACTCCATAGCAATGATCTAATAATAAGTAGAAGAAGAGTTTAGAGAGAGAGAGAGGCATTGACTCCAACATAAGAGTGAGATGCAATGATAGAAATCAGCTGATGTAGGGCAAAAATTGTGTTTTTCAAAGCTGAGTTTTAATAAATTATCATATTTTATTCGTTTTTTCCATGTTCATTAAATTGTTTTTGACTTATTTAAAGTATTATAAAGATTAATAGATTATATCTAACAATGGAGAAGGTCTATTAGGCGGTTGTATGAATATTATAGAAATAAATCATTGAATTGCAAAGGTGAGCTATCTGAATCTTAGGAAATAATAATTTGTACACATTCTAAAATATGAGAGACGTAAGTAGGAATTTGAAATGAAACAAAGGATTTTTATTATTATTCCTAAGAGCTGATATCAAATCTGCAAAATCGATCATATTTTTATTTGTGTAGATAGGTACACCCTGATTTGAATATAAATTTCACATACCTACATATTATTCTTAAGTAAAATATTTGATTGCTTTCGAAGGATTGTTCAAAATAGTAAGTCTTTATACTTTGAATGATTTTTTTGTCCCAAAGAGAATCAAGAACTTGCAAACAAAAGTTATTATACATGTTTATTAATAGCACTCAACCCTTTGACACCTATTACATGTTTTATGAAATTTTCAATCCAAATAATAATCTGTGAACGATGGCATTGTGGCTTTCAGTTTTGATCAGAGATATAGAGGTATCATATCTCTGGTTTTGATTGAGGGTTCCTTATCCAGGGGCGGATTTATAAATGTAGTGAAATTTCTGGATTTTTCAAAGACCTTATCTTTAGACTTCAAATGGTATTAGTGGGACTGGGATCAATATTGTTAAAGAAAAACTATGGTTTCTTTGCCAACGTTTCGAATTTTAATAAATTCATCATCAGGGCTCTGTAACAATGGGTACTACATTAATAGCTTTGAATATAACTAAAATGAGACACGAGAATGCCAACAACAATATTGGAACATTTTCAGTGAATTAAAATAGTAATAAAAATCTTGATTTAAAATTAAAAAAAAAAAAAGCACTGACGTGAAGTCAGTACTCTTTGGCGCGCGTGTTCGCGGTGGCTAATTTGAATTGAATGATTCAAAAATTAACAGTGCTGTATCTAAGCTGCCATCAGGATAGAGTAACAAAGTTGGAAAAGAACACAAGTGACTCTCCTAAGTCGCACAAGCTCCTAGAAGATTTGGGAGGGTCAGTATAATCCTAATCATGTTTCTAGCACGCGCGCCAAAGCAGATTGACTTTTTACACTTTTTCTTTCATTGTTAAGTCAATCTGCTTTTGCGCGCGTGCTATAAACATGATTAGGATTATACTGACCCTCCCAAATTTTCTAGGAGCTTGTGCGACTTAGGAGAGTCACTTGTGTTCTTTTCAACTTTGTTACTCTATCCTGATGGCAGCTTAGATATAGCACTATTAATTTTTGAATCATTCAATTCAAATTAGCCACCGTGAACACGCGCGCCAAAGAGTACTGACTTCACGTCAGTGCTTTTTTTTTTTTTCAAGTTCCTTTAACAAATATAGCTATCAACACAGTTTGGCTGTTAGTTTTACCGTAGATCAGAAAAAAATTCGGTTGTGGGTCCTCCGTTAGGGACGAAATAGCATCTTCTCTAAATCCGAACGCATTTTAATATAGATCTACCGAATATAGTTATTTATAAATTCGCCTCAGGGCCACCATACAGACATTTCAAATCGGAAACAACGCTATTTCCCCCAAACTGACTTGTGTCCGTGCACTGAATTGACATGAATATTCTTTTAAAACCTCACAATATCGGCTCATTACTCCCAACATAACCCAAACAACCCAAAACCATTCACTTCTCGTCTGCGCAAGCGCAGTATACTCGTGGCTGCAAGTCCTCCCAAAATTACACACCTCACAAAAAACTCCGATTCTCCAACACTAGTGGTTCAGGAGATATCGCTTCTTGAATCCACGCATGCGCAGACCCTCACCAGGGGATTCTATAGCGGAAAAGCACCCGCCACCCCAAAACCCCAATCCTCTCTGACGAAAGCACCACCAGTTAAATCACTGATGGTCTGCTCATGCGCATAACGAAAAATGCCCGTAAGGGGTTACATCCATTTCGAAATTAGACCCAGGGCCACGGTACGGACACTTTAACTCTGAAACAACGCTACAGCCCCCAAACTGACTTGTCCTTGCACTGAATTGCTATGAATATTCTTTTAAAACCTCATAATATCGTCTCACCACTCCCAACATAACCCATCCAACCCAAAAACAGTCACTTCTCTTCTGCGCATGCGCAATCTACTCGCGGCTAAAAGTCCTCTCAAAATAACACACCTTACAAAAAACTCCGATTCTCCAACACTAGTGGTTCAGGAGATATCACATCTTTAATCCACGCATGCGCAGACCCTCACCAGGGGATTCTATGGAGGAATAGCATTCGCCACTCCAAAACCCTAATCCTCTCTGACGAAAACACCACCAGTTAAATTACTGATGGTCTGCTCATGCGCATAACGAAAAATGTCTGTAAGGGGTAACATTAATTTCAAAATTAGCCCCAGGGCCACGGTACGGACACTTTAACTCGGAAACAACGCTACATCCCCCAAACTGACTTGTCCTTGCACTGAATTGCTATGAATATTCTTTTAAAACCTCACAATATCGGGTCAGCACTCCCAACATAACCCATACAACCCAAAAACTGACTAGTGTCCGAGCACTGAATTGCTATGAATATTCTTTTAAAACCTCACAATATCGACTCAGCACTCCCAACATAACCCATCCAACCCAAAAACAGTCACTTCTCTTCTGCGCATGCGCAATCTACTCGCGGCTAAAAGTCCTTTCAAAATAACACACCTTACAAAAAACTCCGATTCTCCAACACTAGTGGTTCGGAAGATATCGCATCTTTAATCTACGCATGCGCAGACCCTCATCAGGGATCTCGATTCTATGGAGGAATAGCATCCGCCACTCCAAAACCCCAATCCTCTCTGACGAAAACTACAGCAGTTAAATGACTTCTCATCTGCGCATGCGCACAACGAAAAATGTCCGGAAAGGGCAGCATGAACCTCAAAAAAATAGGTTTCGGCATTTTAAGCAAAGTATTTCGCAAAATAGTAGTAATTTTTTAATTTTTTTCATGTCACGTGATCTTCACGAAATTTTGCAAAAGTGTTTGCATTGGTCTTTTGCATCTAACTACTGAGTTTCAATTTAATCAGATCAGTATTTTTCGAGTTATCCTGAAAACAAAATTTAAAAATTTTTGAAATTTTTTTTTGCTACTTTAGGGCCGTCCGATCAAAACAAAACTTTGCAAGCATATAAAGGTCATGATTCTACAATTTGCTGCCAAATTTCAGAAAGATCGAGTGATTGGTTCTGGAAATATTCATTAAAAACGTTTTGACTAAAAACGGCCTTAACTCCGAAACCGCTCGGTGGATTTCGCCCGTTAACGAACTTGTCCGAGATATTTACGCTACAAAACTACCCTGCAAATTTCAACGCTCTAAGTCGTTCCGTTCGAGAGTTATCGTGCTAACGGCCGGCCGGACCGGCCGGCCGGACCGGACGGACAGAATTGAATTTGACCTCGAATTCTTCATCAAGAAGTCAAACCTAATCGTTTGAGACCATTTTCGAAAAAAAATTCGAAAAATACAGACATTGTGACGAAATGATAGCACGCTGTTCCTTGCGGAACACGCGCGCAAAAAGAAAAGAAAAATATAGACTTCAAAAATCAGTCTCTCCGAGTAAAACTATTACGATATAACATGAAAACAGACATTTTAGATACATGTTTACAGGACAAGAACTCAACATCGAGCACGAGACGAACGAATACTGAGATAAAATCATAAATTGACCGTGAATCCGTATGGTTCTTGTACATATTGATAGAAAAACGGTGGTAATTGAAAACAACGTATACCAACAAGAATTATTTCGATAACCGACCTATCAGGTTAAAGTAGGCTGTATTCAACCCCTCTATATCTCTTCTGGTATTAACACTGTCTTGCTGAAAAATGTTTATCATTTCACTGAAAAGTCTTTTAGACAGAGAAGATTTCCGATCAAGAATGATGGGCTTTCCAAAATCAAAAGTATGACCATTCTCTCTAGTATGTTCAACTAAGGCTGTGGGATTCTTGACATTCAACTTTTTTGTGTCTCTATCATGTTCTGAGATTCGTTTTTTTAAATATCTTCCTGTTTGACCAACATAGCATTTAGTGCAGTTGTTGCAATTAATTTTGTAGACTACGTTCGATTGTTGGTCAGTGGGAGTTTTTTCTTTTTGACGTGAAAAAAACCTTAGTCCAATAGTGTTATTGTTAGAAAATGCAATTTTTGATTGTTCTTCATTTAAAATCGCTGCAAGTCTTTCAGAAAGATTACTCACATATGGTATTTTGTTATATTTTATTATTGGATTGTTGATCCTGTTTGAATGTTTGTCATCTTTAAGAATTTTATTGGTCAATGATGGTGGGTAATTGTTTTTGAAAAGAAATTTTTTAATTTGTTCAATATTTTTATGGTGATATTCGGGATTAGAGATTTTGAGAGCTCTACTTTTCAGATTTCTTATGATAGTGATTTTTTGTTGAAAATTATGTTCTGAGTGATAATTGAGAAATCTCTCGGAAAAAGTTGGTTTATGATACCAATCCACTTTCAAGATGTTGTTCGGAGTTTTAATGACGGTTGTGTCTAAGAAGGCTAAAGTTTGGTTTTGTTCTTCTTCTAAAGTAAATTTAAGTTTTGGATGAAAACTGTGGAATACATCAAGAATTTCAGATTTACTGTCTATAGGAATTGCTGTGAAAATGTCGTCCACATACCTTTTGAAGAAGGGGACCGAAAAGGATAGTTTGTTTAGGCATTGTTTTTGTAGCTGTGACATAACGAGATCGGCGCAAATTGGGGACATACAGTTCCCCATACCTAAGCCATATACCTGTTTGTAGAAAACTCCATTGTAATTAAAATAGCTGGAATCAATACAAAATTCAAAAGTTCTGATGAAAGTGTCCAAGGGCAATGTTGTAAATTCCGAAATTTTACTCCAACGCTCTTTAATTATTGTTATCGTCAACTGGAATATTGGTAAAGAGAGATATAACATCTAGAGAGATGAGGACGAAATTATCTGGAATTATTTTGTCACGAATAAAATTGGAAAATTCGAAAGAATTATTGACATGGTACCCATCCTTCTCAAAACCTCGCTTTAATATCTCACTAACCCATTTTGAAAGCTTGTAAATTGGGGAACCCACAAAACTAACAATCGGTCTCAAAGGAACATCGTTTTTGTGAACTTTAGGTAAAAAATACATTTTGGGGAACACACCATTTTCAGTTGTGAGGTATTTCGCACATTTTTTATCTATAAATCCGTTATCTAAAAGTTCTTTCACCAACTTAATGTTTCGGTTCTGTATTTTGATGGTAGGGTCTTTGTTTAACACTTGATAAATATTATTATCACTCAGCATTCCGACAGCTTTTTCAGTGAAATCTTCCCTGTCAAGGGCAACGGTAATATTGCCCTTATCCGCCTTCGTTATTATTAGTTCCGGGTTTTGTTTAAGAAAAATCTGAGTTGCCTTTATGTCATCAAAAACTTTTTTATGTATTTTTTTGTTGTTTTTGAGTTGATTAGAATTGCTGAAATTTGTTAAAGTGTTGACAACTTTGTTTCTTTTTTCGATTTTTTCCTCATTATTTTTTAAATTATTTATGATGTGTTCTACGTCAATTAAAATGTCTTTTAGTTATCTTTAGAACTGTACGTTTTAGGAGAAATGATGAAGAAAACTTTATTTCTCCATAATGATTGTAGATTCTTATAATAACTTAAGCTAAACTTAATCTGCTTTCTTTTTGCTAATTTCTCATAGTTTTTTTAATTCGCGAGTCTATAACTGGGAAACGAGTGGGAGTAGGAAAAAACTGTTAATTGGAAATTATGTACCATAGTTATAGAAAACTTCAGCCCAAAATTCATTCCATTCGGAATATCCATGTCACAGATAGAAAAGAAATACTGATTTTTTTTCGAAATTTCAACAGCCTCTATCTCTTTACCAGAGCCGAATTAGGAAAAATGGTAAATGAAGAAAGTGTTTTATTTGACGAGAGGAATCTTTGGTTAAAACAAATGCGCAACTTAATGACTCACCCTGTATATTATTTTTAATTTGTTCGTTTATCTCCTCGTTTCCTTTCGGAGTTACACCCACCTGAAATATTATTTCCTCGATAACTGAAAAAAGATAGACTCGATCGAATTGAAGCTTGGTAACTAGTTGTAGAATATCGACATAAAGACGTGTGTAAAATTTTGTGAGAATTGTACCCCTAGAAAATTATAAAAAAAATTATATGTTCTATTGTCCACTCTCCTGTTTTGGATACCCTTAATCGAATTTACCATGGTAAATTCGATTAAGAGTGTCCAATACAGGAGAATGGACAGTAAAATTCACCACGGTAAATTCGATTAAAAGTATCCAGTTTAGGAGGATGGGCAATAGAACATACGTGCAAAAGCTCCTAACTTCACGTCAGTGCTTGAATCAATGTTTTTCTTATGTAGTTTTAACATGTATATTCAGAATGAAATTAAATTTGGTGTGAAGTATTATATAAGTATGACACATTTTCTCAGATTAACAATTTTTTCCTATTTCCACTAGTTTTCTAGTTATAAACTCCCAGATTCAAAAAATTAAATGAAATTCGCGCAATGAAAGCACATGGAGTGAATTTATCTTAAGTCATCACAAGAATCTTCAATCATTTTAAGAAATTAAATCATCATTCTCCATCATTTCTCCTGATACGCTACGTTTTCGAGATATTCAAGTTGAATGTTATAACATTTTAATGAATGTTATGAAAATTTGCCTTATTTTGTATATCCGCTCCTGACCTAGGATGGCCTTGAATCGTTGTATTTCTACGTTGCCACATTTGTTATTCTTTCACCAGATATAGATAATCCATGTTGCTCGATTGAAAAATATAGCAAAGCCTGGTACACAGTTTGACAATGCCGCATGCTAACGGACCCATTGATATGAAGTCCATGTTCCCATAAATTTCTGTGAACGTTATTAGTTGGAATCTTAGAATTAATGGAATAATGAATATTGTGTAATATATATTATGTAATTTTAAATAATGATTATAATATTTCAAGAATCAGGATGATCAAATTATGTATAATTTTATAATGGAAACAACTGATGCATATTGAATGAAAGTTAAGTTGAAGTTTATTGTTTCAATAGTGGGATATTATTGAATGCTGCATTATAAGAATTGAGTATGAGTAAATAATGTCTCTCAAACAATTTCATTGAATGTCAAGTATCAGATGATTAAGTTTTTTTATTCTTGTACAATAGATTTTCCTGTATAGTATCTACATCTATTATTACTGTGCTTGGAGAAAATCAATCAATTCTTAACAATTAAAAATTCGACTGCCTCACCTCATCTCATGCTTCACATCATTTGTAATAATATCTTTCTGTTCATCAAATAATTGCTTTATTTTTGTTAGAACATTTTTTCGTATTAGCTTATCGAAAATTTTATCCCCAGCACATAAATTCAGAAAATGCTGTATTGGAAACCTAAGGGGAGAATGGTTGAAACCGAATAATTATAATTGTTTACGTGTTTTCCTCCAATCAACCTTATAAGGTTCAAAGAAAACATAATATTGAACATAGCATTCACGATTGTAAAAACAGCATGAAATATATCAAACCACAAAAAAAAAGAATGGATTCGTGAAAATAAATTCCAAACGATCGTGTAATTCGCCTATATGTATGCGTTGAAGATAAGGCAATATTCAAATGAAAGGTTAAAGGAAACGTAAGGGATTATAGAGTAGCAGGCACGACTGTGTGACTCATACTGACATTTTGATTCTGGCTGTAAAGCTCAGGAGATGAAGTGAGAAGTAGGCATGAGTGGAAAAAATAATCAAATACACCAAACTGCCGATATAAACCAGACCATATAGCCGATATAAACAACTACTAGCTGGACACGTCTATGCTTTCGGACATGGAAGTAAAGCAATATAACATATGCGAATGCTGTTTGAGTTCCGTACGTCTGTTCTCTGGAAAAATAATCCTGTGGTAAGTCAGTACTCTTTGGCGCGCGTGTTCATTTAATGATGAGTACTTCAAGCTCAGTGGACAGAGCGAGCCAGAGATCTACCCAAAGGATAGCGGACACCATTCACTGTCGGTTCAAAAATTAACAGTGCTGTATCTAAGCTGCCATAAGGATAGAGTAACAAAGTTGAAAAAGAACACAACTGACTCTCCTTAGTCGCACAAGCTCCTAGAAGATAATGAGGGATCTCCTTGGGAAAGACTTGGGAGGGTCAGTATAATCATAATCATGTTTATAGCACGCGCGCCAAAGCAGATTGACCCCACTTCAATACTTTTTTAAACTTTTTCTTTCATTGTTAAGTCAATCAGCATTTGGCGCGCGTGCTATAAAAATGATTATGATTATACTGACGCTCCCAAGTCTTTCCCGAGGAGATCCCTCAGAATCTTCTAGGAGCTTGTGCGACTAAGGAGAGTCAGTTGTGTTCTTCTTCAACTTTGTTACTCTATCCTTCTTGCAGCTTAGATGCAGCACTGTTAATTTTTGAACCGACAGTGAATGGGTCCACTATCCTTTGGGTAGATCTCTGGCTCGCTCTATCCACTGAGCTTGAAGTACTCATCATTCAATTCAAATTAGCCACCGTGAACACGTGCGCCAAAGAGTACTGACTTCACGTCAGTGCTTTTTTCATTTTTTTCAAGATCTTTTAACAAATATGGCTATCAATACAGTTTGGCTGTTAGTTTTACCGCATAACCAAAAAAAATGCTGTTATGGGTACTCCGTTAGGAACGCAATTACCTCTTCTCCAATTCTGAACGTAATTTGATATAGATCTACCGAATACATTTATTTATAAATTCGCCTCAGGGCCACGATACAGACATTTTAACACGGAAACAACGCTATTTCCCCGGAACTGACTTGTCCGTGCACAGAATAGCCATGGAATTTCTCTTAAAACATCAATTTCAAAGTTAGACCCAAGGCCACGGTACGCACACTTCAACTCTGAAACAACGCTATTTCTCCCAAACTGACTTGTGTCCGTGCACTGAATTGACATGAATATTCTTTTAAAACCTCACAATATCGGATCAGTACTCCCAACATAACCCATACAACTCAAAAAGAGTCACTTCTCTTCTGCGCATGCGCAACCTTTTCGCGGCTGAAAGTCCTCCCAAAATCACACACCTTACTGAAAACTCCGATTCTCCAACACTAGTGGTTCAGGAGATATCGCATCTTTAATCCACGGATGCGCAGACCCTCACCAGGGGATTCTATGGAGGAATAGCATTCGCCACTCCAAAACCCCAATCCTCTCTGACGAAAACACCAGCAGATGAATCACTGATGGTCTGCTCATGCGCATAATGAAAATTGCTCATAAGGGGTAACATCAATTTAAAAATTAGCCCCAGGGCCACGGTACGGACACTTCAACTCGGAAACAACGATACATCCCCAAACTGACTTTTCCTTGCACTGAATTGCCATAAGTATTATTTTAAAACCACACAATGTCGCTCAACACTCCCAACATAACCAATACAACTCAAAAACAGCCACTTCTCTTCTGCGCATGCGCAATCTACTCGCGGCAGAAAGTCCTCTCAAAATCACACACCTTAAAAAAACTCCGATTCTCCAACACTAGTGGTTCAGGAGATATCGCATCTTTAATCCACGCATGCGCAGACCCTCACCAGGGGATTATATGGAGTAATAGCATCCGCCACCCCAAAACCGCAATCCTCTCTGACGAAAACTACAGCAGTTAAATGACTTCCCATCTGCTCATGCCCATAATGTAAAATGCCCGGAATGGGCAGCATGAACTTCAAAAATATAGGTTTCGGAATTTCAAGCAAAATATTCCACAAAATAGTAGTCATTTTTTGAATCTTTTCATGTCACGTGATCTTCACGAAATTTTGCAAAAGTGTTTGCTTTGGTCTTTTGCATCTAACTACTGAAATTCTATTCAATCATATCCGTATTTTTCGAGTTATCGTGGAAACAAAATTTTAAAATTTCTGAAAAATTTTTTTGTCACTTTATGGCCATCCGGTCAGTCACAAAAACCTCCGATTCACCAACACTAGTGGTTCAGGAGATATCGCATCTTGAATCCACGCATGCGCAGACCCGCACGTACCGGGGGATTCTATGGAGGAATAGCATCCTCCACCCCAAAACCCCAATCTTCTCAGAAGAAAACTCGAGCAGTTAAATTATTTCTCGTCTGCTCATCCGAATAACAAAAAAAATGCCCAAAAGAGGCAGTTACACACCCAGTCGTTCACCGTTCAGACAAATTTTGAAAACCCAATCTAAAATTCCACACATCGTTTACGCATTAATTCATTTGCCATGCTAGTAAGTGGTCCATATTTTAATCAGTTGCCCTCGTACATATCGACTTGATTCAGATAAACGCGCAAAAATTACTTCGGAACGAAATATGATCACCAGATGTTACAGATATTCCATGTAGGAATTCGAATTTAAATAATTTGTCGAGTTTGGGAGTTAAATATTAGGTATTGATTTTTTTTAGGCTCCTAGTGCCACCGAAGTGCCAAAACTGAACTCAATCCGATATTTTGTTTCGGAATTTCAAGCAAAATATTCCGCTAATAATTAACATTTTTTAAAATTTTTTTACTCATGCTATGCCCACAAAATTTTGCACAAGTGTTTCCATTGGTACTTCGCATCTAACTACTGAGCTTCAATTCAATCGGATCAGTATTTTCCGAGTTATACTGAAAACAAAATTTCAATTTAATTTTCAAATGTTTGACATTTTTTTTCTAGTTTAGAGCCATCCGATCAATACAAAACTTCGCAGGCATATAAAGGTCATGATTCTACAATTTGATGCTGAATTTCAGACAGATCGAATAATCAGTTTCAGAAATATTCTTCAAAAACATTTTTAGTAAAAATGGCCGTAACTCCGAAACGGCTGGATGGATTTTGCCCGTTAACGAACTTGTCCGAGATATTTACGCTCCAACCATGCCCTGCAAATTTCAACGCTCCAACTCGTTCCGTTCGAGAGTTATCGTGCTAACGGCCGGAACAGCTGGACGGACAGAATTGAATTTGACCTCGAATTCTTCATCAGGGAGTCGAACCCAATCGTTTGAGACCATTTTCGTAAAAAAGTTCGAAAAATACAGACATTGTGACGAAATGATAGCACGCTGTTCCTTGCGGAACACGCGCGCAAAAAGAAGTTGGGTGCGAGGAAATACCGTAATTATACGAAGGAAACACTAAACCGATAGCAGCGTTACCTGCTAAGAAAATTGTTAAACATTATGTTGGAGAAGTTATAGGAGCAGATGATGAGCTTGTAGTAAAAGTAAAATATATGAGGAAAAAGAAAAATGGATATATTTGTCTATCCCAATGTTGAGGACACATCATACGTCAAGGAAACTTGGTAGCTAGTTGTAGAATACTAACATAAAGACATCGTTCCACTTTTTGCGCGTATGTTCTGGGGAACATCGCGTTATAGTTTTGCCCAAATGTCTGTAACTTTCGAATTTTTTGACGAAAATGGTCTCGAACGATTAAGTTCGACTCCGCAATGAAGAATTCGATGTCAAATTTGATTCTGTCCGTCCGGCCGTCCGGCCGTCCGGCCGTCCGGCCGTTGCCACGATAACTTGAGAACGAAAAGAGCTAGCGACTTGAAATTTTCAGGGTGGGTGGCGCATCCCAATACGACGGACAAGTTCGTTAATGGGCATAATCGGCCCAGTGGTTTCCGAGTAATAATTTTGTTTTCAACCAATATGAATCCGATCGAATTGAAACTTGGTGAGTAGTTGTAGAATATGAACCTAAGCACGTTTGTGAAATTTTGTGCGAATCGTATGGCTACAAAATTATTAAAAAATTATTAAAAAATATTTTTGTTGTCACGATAACTTGAGAACTGAGAGAGATAGCGGCCTCAAGTTTTCAGGTTGGGATGTACACCACAACGCGACATTTCAGTTTGATTATGAGCCTAATCGGCCAAACGGTTTCAGAGTTATAGCCATCTGAAATTTTATGAAATTTTGTGGTTTTTGTTCCTCATTTACTCGGAAAATACTAAACCGATTGAATTCAAACATGGTTATTAGTTGTAGAATGCCAATGCGGAAACGTTTGCAAAATTTGGTGAGGATAGCATTTGTAGAAAATTTTAAATAAATCTTTGAAAATAAAAAAAAAAAGTTCTATATATCAGTAACTAATCGTTCGAAATTGCTGAAATTTTGCAAGAACCTTCATAACCTAACTATACTGACAATTTTCAAGTTTTAATACGATCGGTTAAATAATGTTGGAGATTCGAGCATTCTTGTGTGAGTTCAGTAGATGGGTGAACGTTGCCTCGATAACTTTCGAACGAAAGGAGATAGGGACTTGCAATTTTCAGGGAAGGTTGCGTATGCGAAAGGGAGAGTTGAGTTCAATTTTGGGCAAAATCGGTCTAACGGTTTCCGAGTTATACCCATCTGGAATATTGTTTCCTTGATAACTCAAAAAATAAATATTCGATCGAATTGAAGTTTGGTAATTAGTAGTAGAAAATCAACATAAAGACGTGTTTAAAATTTTGTGAGAACCGTACCCCTAGAAAATTTGAAAAAAACGACGAGAAAAAAAATTTTAAGAACCGTACCCCTAGAAAATTTCAAAAAAATTACGAAAAAAAAATTGGTTCAAGCACTGACGTGAAGTCAGAAGCTTTGGCGCGTATGTTCTATTGTCCATTCTTCTGTATTGGACACCCTTAATCGAATTTACCATGGTAAATTCGATTAAGGGTGTCCAATACAGAAGAATGGACAATAGAACATACGCGCCAAAGCTTCTGACTTCACGTCAGTGCTTGAACCAATTTTTTGAAAATGATTGAAAAATATTATTTATGTCACGATAAACTAAGAACAAATGAAGATATCGACTTGAAATATAAAGAGTAGGTTGTGCATCTGAATACGAAAATTAATTTTGATCATAGGCATAATCGACCAAACGGTTTTGGAGTTACCGCCATCTCAAATTTGGTTGATATTTCTCCAATAACTCTAAAAATACAAATCCAATCCCATTCAAGCATGTTTATATGTTGTAGAATGTCGTTGCAAAAATTCCTACAAAATTGGGTGAGGATCGTATCACTAGAAAATTTTTAGAAAATCATTGAAAAATGTCCTATTTTGTGAGAGCCTTCAATACCTAACTATACTGCCAAGTTCCAAGTTTGAAAAAACCATCAGATCTATATTGTTGGAGATCCGTGCAGCCTTGGATGAGTTCAGTATATTTTGCCAATAATTCTAACAATATAGGCAGACCGAGTTCAAATGTAGAACTGGGCAGTAAAATAAGGATTTGAAGGCACTTATATATAATGATATAATTGTACATATATACATATATAGTGATATATGAGGGGTATTTCCTGAAATACGAATTTTTTTGATTTTTTCATACTATCCTCACGAAATTCTGCACTAGTCTTTGTGTCGGCAGTCAAAAAACAACCTTCTACATTGCTAATAACATTTGAACTTCTGCAGTTGAAATGTAGAACCTGAAGAAGCCTCTGTGTGGCAAGACCATTGACGGTGAATGAAGAAATTTGTGGAAATTTAAAATTTGAAGCATCGTTTATTGAATCAATATTACTTTTTAAATTCTTCGGTTTGTGAAATTCCGAATCATAATCTTTACTAAGAGAGTATTCAGCTATTTGCAAATACTATTTCTTGTTTTTAATAGTAGGTAAGGACATACAATTAACTGAATTTTCAAATTTCGAGAGGAAATCAATCAAGTGGAATATTTCTGAAGAACGTACTGTGTAAGCGAAGAAATGGATATACATTTTCAAAACCATTATAAATGGAATTGGCGATAATTCCTCATGATAATCTACCGATATACACATGATAACACTTTAAGTTTCATTGGAAATTCGAGCATTTATCGAGAATTGACAGTATCCAAGTTAGAAAATATTTTAAAACTTGAACAATGCAAACTTATATACAAGACTAGCTGGCCCAGCGAACTTCGTACCGCCTAACTTAATAAAAAAAAATGATCGGTATGAAAAAAGTTCTATTATTATTTTCGATTAATTGCACATGACGTTGCTCACTTACAAAACAGAGTTTTCCTGAAATACTGGCTATTTATCAGGTTTCAATTTGATATTGACAAACACACGCAGTTATGATACAGTCTCTTAATCAATTTGAAGCTTTCTGATAAACTATTTTTTGTTTTGTTTAGTGGTGCGTAAATAAATAAAGATGACGGTCTTCCGACACGTGAACACACGACGTATAATTGTCGATGTGCCATGTCCACACATATAAGGAAAAACAAAATTGTTACATTGTGAGAATCCATCCAAGCTACCTATTTAGTTATTGCTTTGTTTGTGGCACAAATCTCTTCAATTGTGTTCAATTGTACCATGACATAAAGAACACCCTGTACAGTAATGGTTTATTTTCAATGATGTATGCCTCGAAAGTATATTTTTCAACACAATTGGATCAAATTGTACAATTGGCGTGAAAAACAGCAAGTTGCAATTGACGTTAAAAGAAAAACACCCTGTATGGAAATTTCGGACAAATACATTAGAAGAATCAATCCAAGGTACCTATTTAGTTAATGCTTTCTTTGTGGCATAAATCAATTCAATCGCGTACAATTGTGCAGTGATATAAAGAACACCCTGTATAGTAATGATTTATTTTCAATGATGTATGCCTCGAAAGTATATATTTTAACACAATTGGATGAAAGTATACGAATGGCGTGAAAAAGAGCAAGTTGCAATTGACGTTAAAAGAAAAACTCACTGTATGGAAATTTCAGATAAATATATTATGTGAATCCATCCAAGGTACCTATTTAGTTAATGTTTTGTTTGTGGCACGAATCACTTCAATCGAGTACAATTCTGCCGTGAGAAAAAGAACACCCTGTGGTGTATTTTCAATGATGTATGCCTCGAAAGTATATTTTTTAACACAATTGGTTGAAAAAGAGCGAGTTGCCATTGACGTTAAAAGAAAACACCCTGTAGACATTTTTATATTTATTCACCTTTTAAACCTTCCCTGGACTTCCACAAATAATTCAAGACCAAAATTAGCCAAATCGGTCCAGCCGTTCTCGAGTTTTAGCGAGACTAACGAACAGCAATTCATTTTTGTATATATAGATAAGGAATAACCTACAAAAATTTGTCATTTTGAGTTGGCTTCATTTTTCATAGTCATAGCCTACGCATAACTACAACTTCCATAATAGAAAGCGGAACAAATTGAATGCACCTTGAATCGAGCATTTATGGTTTATTTCGTCCACTCCCAGATTTTTCGTTTACTCTCGAATTTTCAAACGTGAATATTTAGAAATTGCTTATTGTAGATACGTCGCTTTGTATTTCGCCAATAATATGAAAACGATCACTAATTTATTCGAATAGAAACATTAGATTTTCTTTTTGGCCTTTCGATTCTTGAACTATCAAAATTGTAGCGTTCATGTGTCTTCATGTCAGCTCTTATCCATATTGAATTTTCTCATGAGATTTACTAAATCTGCGCAAATATTCAATCTACTAAGTTCCATGTACCTTGTTTTTAAGAATTCTATCTACAGTAACTCATCAATTCTATTTGTTGACAAGCTTTACTTGTTCGCTCTAAGTCATATGTTTGAGTCATAATTCATTCACCCCTGAAAGGAAATATTGAGACTTGAATTTCTAAGTAAAGTAATTCATTCAACGCACTACTAGTACTTATTGCTTATCTTCAGCCTGAAATCCTGAAGGACATATAACAGATATCTTCTTTTAGAACAATTTACTGACAAACCTCGAATGAAACAACTTAATACCTACATCATTTAGAAATCATGAATAAGTACATTAGGGTGCTTCATTTTTAGGCGATATTTTTTTTTTCTCTGTGCTACCTGAAAATCTGGTACTTTATGAAAATAAAAAATTATGCCACCGGGTAGGAGGCTTTCAGTGCAATAGTGGCTTAGCTCATTTAAAAATTCAATTTCCTATTTAAATAGCACAGAAAATTTTTTTTTTCAGTTTCAATTTGATTTTTTGATGAAAAAAAAAATGTTTGGGGAAAAACGCGTGTATTTTGTAGAGCATAAAATTTGCTACAAAAAGTTTCTTTGCGGGAATCCTCCTCGACCAACAGCTTTTGAGTTATAGAACAGGGAAGATAAATGTTTATCAGATTTTACATCAAATCATTTCTAAATCAACATTTATTAGTTTTACATCAAAAAATAATTCATTATAGACAAAAGAACGTTTCAATCAAGTCAATACATGATCTGGGTTTCTAATTTCAAAAATATTTTTGGATAGAGAAAAATAAATGTCAATTAAATAAATAAATATTATTTTTACATTAAATAACAATTTATTATAAACAGTAAGAACGAATATAAATTTTAATTTATAAATAATGATAAGATAATATCTTGAAGAGTAATTTTTAATATTATTTGCAAGCTTCTGTTTACATTAATGTTTTTTTATTAGCATTAGGAAATTGCTTCCTATGCATTGCAACAACTTGTAATAGGTATTGTTTTTGTTCTTCATCGTGAGTTAAAATCCGATTGAATGATTCTATCAATTGTACTGCTCTTTCAGCAGGAAAACAGCGCTGCTGCGGTAGAAAATAGAACTAAAAATAAAATAATAAAATATGAACGAAAATTTGAATTTAATGTATTTGAAATTTGATTATATTATAATTATTAATTAAAATTAAGTTTTCTCTATTTATTCAAAAGTAATGTTTGAAATTGGAAACCCGGATCATAATATAATGACTCGATTAAAACGTTCTTTGGTCTATAATGAATTATTTTTTTGTAAAAATAATAAATCTTGATTTAGAAATGATTTGATGTAAAATCTGATAAACATTTATCTTCCCTGTTCTATAACTCAAAAGTTGTTGGTCGGGGAGGATTCCCGCGCAGAAACTTTTTGTAGCAAATTTTATGCTCTACAAAAGCTATACACGCGTTTTTCCCCAAACATTTTTTTTTCGTCGAAAAATCAAATTGAAACTGAAAAAAAAAATTTTCTGTGCTATTTAAATATGAAATTGAATTTTTAAATGAGCTAAGCCACTATTGCACTGAAAGCCTCCTACCCGGCGGTATAATTTTTTATTTTTCATAAAGTATAAGATTTTCAGGTAGCACAGAGAAAAAAAAATATCGCCTAAAAATGAAGCACCCTAAAGTACATGTATCTGATGTGGTATTACTGCGGTTGCAATTGGTATCCCACAGTTCTCCATAATTTGGAATTTCTCTCACATATAGGTAATCAATATCTAATTATTTACATTCCGCCAAATCTTCAAACTCTTTAAATACAAGGTAGTCTCGATTATATATTCAACAGATGGTATACAATAGATTTCAATAGGATTTAGTTAGTAATAAATAATAATCATTTTATTGTTGAACAGTTGATCACCTTTAAGCACACACAGGTGCCTCGGCATTTAGGAGCTTTGTAATGGACTTTGTGATGTAATAATGTTGTATCAATGAAGAAATGAACATACCGAAAAAATAAATAAATATTACATATGAGGCAACTCGTTCGTAGACTGGCACTGTTTTGTTTACTTTTTGGATCAGAATTCAGTTCAGGTTGAAACAAAATATCGGGGCCGGGGCCGCATGTAAAGATCGGAATGTAGTATATCATTGATCATATTCTCAAAAATACCACACAATCAAGACAAGCCAGTTATCGATCACTGCTAATATTTTTTATTTACCTGAAGCCTGAAGTGCATCACAAATCGAGACTATTTAAATTGGAAATATCAATTTTTGACATCACCAACCCGGAGTTAGCGATTTATCTCTGCCATTTTGCGGGATTAAATTTTTATAGTTTTAACTGAGGGTTAGGCTCTTACTCTTGAAGGTGCAAGACAAATTTACAATTTAACCCTTGGGTTAGATTTAATTCGGAGTTAATTAGGTTAATCCACATTCATGCAAGTGGGCAAAGATTTTCAAATATGCTAAGACACTTCTGTACGTAATTTACCCGTTCAACATAGAAAACTGTTACTGTAATCTATTGTAGAATAACAGGAAACCTGAATCATCTGATGCTTGAAATTCAATGAAATTGTTTGAGAAAACTTATTTATTCAATCAGGTCTAATAATATCCACTATTGAAACACTGAATTTCAACTCAACTTCCATTCAATATCTATCAATGGGTATCACATAAGATTATACATAATTTGATCATCGCCTTTTCTTAAAATATTATTATTATTATTGAAAAGTTGGGATTGCAATGAACATAATAATCATAATAATTAGTAGGTAACTATCATAGAAATTCATGAGATCATAATCTTTATGATATCTTCATCATATCTTTATCACGTAAGAAAAACGTAATAATATTTGGTCTTCAGGAAAATGACAACGACAAAACTGCCGACAAAAACGCCGCACTGGAGATAATCAACATCGTCAATTCAAATAATACACTGCACTCGAATGATGTGGAAATGTTCAGATTGGGTCGATCTAATTATATCTCAGGCAGGCCCAGGCCAATCAATCTACTTCTCCAATCTGCAATAATATTCAATTCTAAAAAGCTGAAGAATGTCGAAAACTTCAAGAATCTCATGATCATGAACGATAAAACACCAAACCAAATTAAACAGTACCAACAAATCAAACAAGAGCTAGCGGAACGTGTCGTTTACGGCGAGTCTGATCTGCGAATCAAATACATTAATGGGGAACCCAAAAATGCAAAACACCAATAAATTTGTCTAACAAAGAGACCACCTCCCCTCTTCACTGCTACTACCAGAATGTACGAGGGCTGAACACAAAGACACATGAATTCTACAAAGCTTCGTCAATGGGAGACTTTCATGTGGTGGGAATCAGTGAAACTTGGATCCAGACCAATATCAACAATGCAGAACTTTTCAGTGACAACTACTCAATGTTCAGATCTGACCATAACCTTGAGGCAAACGGAGTATCACGCGGAGGAGGTGTATTGGTTGGAATCAGATCAGACTGTATTGCAGATGAAATCGATCTTTCAGCTCATCGCCAGTTATTCCCTTCCATTGATGTAGTTGGTTGTAAAGTGACATTCAATCACAAGTTATTTTTCATTTTTCTAGTTTACGTCCAACCTGCTGTAAGTAATCAACATTATGATAAACTTAACTGAAACCTTAGAATCTTTCGAAAACTTGTATGGCAGCAGTTTGGTTATATTTGGCGACTTCAATCCACCCAATTTTTAAACGAAGATGACAATCCTTCTGCTACTCTCTTGACCCTCAAAAACCTTATCAACTTTTATGATCTTTACCAACACAACATAGTGCTCAACCGATTTTAGATCAATGTGTTCCACTACAAAAAAAAATATACAAAAATATATCCACCCTGGTATAACAAGGACATAATACGTGACATGAAGGAAAAAAATAAAATCTTGAAAAAACTAAAAACCACTAATTCTAAACATCATCGTAATCAATTCAAATCCCTCAGAAGATCAATTAAATAACAGGTATATAAAGCCTACGAAGAATTCAAAGATAGAGCCAAAAATGCAATAAAATCTGACACTTCGATTTTTGGTCTTATATTCAGAGCAAAAAAGGTTCCTCCAGTATTCCTGGGGTCTTACATCTAAACGATATAAAATACAACAATCCTCATGCAATAGTAAACGCCTTTGCAACATTCTTCGAAACTGTATATGTCACATCTGATAAAAATCCCATACATAGTGACAAAACAAATATAAATAACACTACAATTTCAGTTAGATCAATATCGGAATCAGATGTAGAGAGGGTGCTGAAAAAACTGAAACCAAAATTCATATGTGGGAACGACCAAATCCCAAGTTTCTTGGCAAAAGACTCTGCTTGTTTATTTGCTAAACCACTTTCAATAATCTTTCAAAAATCTGACCCTTATTCAAGTCAGGTAAAGTAGATGATGTTTTGAACTACAGAGTAATAACCCTTTTGTCAAACTTTGCGAAGGCTTTTGTGACGTGCATGTACTCGTATAATGGAGTCTTCCCAAATGTAAGAAACTTAATAACCACAAGTCAACATGGTTTTATCACTAAACGATCTACAGTCACAAACCTGATGTGTTTCACCCAAAAAGTATACAGCAGTTTAGAGAATCATGCACAAGTCGAAAATATTTATACAGACTTTTCGAAGGCCTTCGATAAAATAAATCACCGAATACAACTGAGTAAAATGGATACATTTGGTTTGGACGATCCCCTCTTGCTTTTTTTTAGATCTTATCAGCGAGGTCACAATTCATACACATTCACAGCATCTAGCCTCAGGGCAGTGTTTTAGCCCCCTTATTTCTCCCTTTTTTTGAAAATGATATATGCGAAGTAATTTTGACCGATTCTTTCATTAAATGACTGCCTTACTCTTCAGAAAGACATTGATCACCTATTCACCTGGTGCACTGCCAATTAGTTACCACTGAACATACAGAAATGTAAATACATGACTTTCAGCCTAAAAGTGAATACTATTCAACATGTCTATGCAGTAAATAACCACCAACTAACTCAATGCTCGGAAACCAAAGATTCGGGTGTCTGGTTTGACCCTAAGCTGGACTTTGGCATACATTTGAATAAAACTATAACACAAGCCAAAAGAATGCTTGGCCTAATATTGCGCACTTGCCATCACTTTCAAAGAATCGATTGCTTCACCAAACTTTTCAACTCATTTGTAAGATCGCGGCTAGAATACGGTTCCTCAGTATGGGCGCCCATATATAGTGTACAAGTCCAATAAGTGGAATCATGCCAAAGAAAATTCATGAAATATATGGTCTGCAAATTAGATGGTGTGTACCCCCAAGCAGGGATGTAGCAATGAAATACTACTCAACAGATTTTCTTTCTTATCTTTGGAAAATAGAAGAACTTATTATTCATGCATTTTTCTATATAAGATTGTACATGGTTTGGTGGACTGTCCTGATCTGCTGTATAAACTCAACTTTCATATTCCACGCTAGAGTAGCAGAAATGAGTCTTGCTGCTATTTACAATCAATCAGAACAAACATAAGCACCAGATCCCCAATCCATACTGTATGTAAAACATACAATTAAATGTGCTCCCTTACAGATATTTATACGGACTACATGGGTCATTTCAAATATAAAGTAAAATCAACTCTATTTCAAAATTGTGTCGGGTAACTATGTATTTATACACTTCTCATTATTTTTGTGAAGTTTTATAATTTAGTTAAAAACTTCATTTCAAAATTTTGTCCTGCAATTGTGTATTTGTGTGTTCTAATTATATTTTGTTAATCTTTATAATGTTGTTAAAAAATAGTAATAGACAAAAAGTCAATTATTATAACATGATATTCCACGTATTCACAAAGCATTCAATCTCCATTGAGTCCTAACTGAGGTCCTCAGTTAAGGATAAATTTGAATCCCAACCTCAGACCTCAGTTAACGTGAAAATAAACGTGAAACAGGCGTGTTTCACCACCGTTAAATACTTGAACTGAGGTTGCGATTCAAATTTATCATTAACTGAGGAACTCAGTTAGGACTTAACAGAGATTGAATGCTTTGTGAATACGGCGGATAGTCTTGTAATTGGGTTTTCTCCTGTTAGACAATAAACATTTTTCTTATGTCTATATCTATGTTCGCCGTTCACATTTGCCGTTGTCAGAATGTATACCAAGCTTAGGTGTTATTCAATCGATATCTATATCTTGTGAAAAACAAGCAAGTGTAGCAACACATGATGAAGAGTAATTCAATTTCTTGAAATTATTGAGGATTCTTATGATGACTCAAGATAAAATTCATCTGCAAATTTAATCTAGTTTTATGAATCCGTGCGTCTATAAATCGGAAATCAGTGGAAGTAGGAAAAACTTGATTCATTTTATTCTGAATATTCATGTCAAAGATACAAAAGAAAAATGTGGAGAAGCTCTGGGGACAGGGGCATTGGCACTTTTGTTAAACTACTAGCGAGCAATTATTCAAACATTGACAAATCATATCTCCGGAAGTATTGGGGTCTCAGAGTTGGGAATGATATCAATGGATGAATCTATGGCTGAAATTAATGTATAACTTAAAGGACTCACCCTGTATTTTAGGGCTACCAACAGTATTGAACTAAGCATATCCCCAAATCAATTCGAATACATATTTGACATTACAGGAAATTTCTTTCCCCTTGATATATTATGTGAGGAGCTTTGTTAACCAATTATTGTATTTTGCATCACTCGGTTGAGGCAATGATTTTATAAGTTGTTTTCACGAGCAAATTAATTCTCATTCTTGAAATGATTGAATATCATCGGACATTATTCACATGAATAGTCGCCTCAAGTTGACTCCAATGCGTGAATTGTTGTATATCATTTATCACAGCTTGCTTTGTATCGTTAAAACAGCGAATTCTCCCAGGAAAAATCTCATTCAACTCAATACTTGACATCTATGACATTGCGTACCATTTGTCATATTCAGTAACTCTCGCTATTACTATAGATAAACTGATGCACTCCTATTCGTTACGTTGGTGAACAGAAATACGACATGACGGGGAAGTTAGTGTTAATCTGATGGCTTGATTCATCAATATTCTGGGAAATAAACCTTTGGACTCGGGCAACGAGTACATTTTTATTACCCAAGTATAACGCAAGATCTGAATTTGCCGCCATTTCTGCAGTAAAGTATTGACAACCCTAAAAACAAAATAATTCGTTGGCTGACAGTTATTATTATTGTTGATAAAAGGGTAGTGGTCCTTAGAGTTGGGTGATATAGAAAGGAAGCAATCCCCTTCAATTTGACCGACATTTCGAGCAATTTATGCCCTTTTCAAGGCTATAATATAAATCCGCAGTAAGGTGCGACAATTCTATATATAAAAAAATTGGTTCAAACACTGAGTCAGAAGCTTTTGCGCGTATGTTCTATTGTCCATTCTTCTGTATTGGACACCCTTAATCGAATTTACCATGGTGAATTATGTTGTCCATTCTCCTGTATTGGACACTTAATTCGAATTTACCACGGTAAATTCGAATTAAGAGTGTCCAATTCAGAGAGTAAATAACTCGGACAAGTTCGTTAACAGGCGAAATCCACTAAGCGGTTTCAGAGTTAGGGCTGATTTTAGCGAAAACAGTATTTATGAATATTTTCGAAACCTATCACTCGATCTATCTGAAATTTAGCAGAAAATTGTAGAATAATGACCTTTATATGCATGCGAAGTTTTGTATTGATCGGGTTACCGTAAAGTGTACAAAAGAAAAATTATTTTTAAATTTTGTTTCTACAATAACTCTCTTTCGGAATGGGCTAGGCAGTTGAAATTTTCAGAGTAGATTTGGGAGATGAATATCTTGGCTGAATTCTATATTGGACAAAATGGGCCTTATGGTTTCGGAGTAATGAAAAAAATTTTTTTTTTACATTACCAATTTCAAATTCAATTTTTTTAAAAATGCAGTTTCACCATAAAAACCCACTGATATCATTTTCAACTCTATCAACCTAATACCTTCGAAGATATGATTTCTCGAAATTTCAATAATGAATCGTACTTCTATGTTTTCATACAATGCTGTTGTTGATTATTCTTTCTATGAATTATTATATGATCTGTATTCTTACATGTCATGTTATTTACCTATGAGAGATCAATGTCATTATTATTTCTCGTTCGTTATTCTTGATATAAAATAGACCTTCTGTTCTAGAAAACAAATTATGATTGAATGCAAAGTGACCAATTAAATAACCTCAGCTATCGTAGAATTATGAGGAGGATATAATGTTATACTTTTAAGGTGATAATATAATTCCCGTGGATAATTGATGTGATGATGGAAATATATTATTTGGTAAGATGCATAATCAAATTGGGTTAAGAATATCTCCAGTATAAACAAAACTGCAATATTGTCTATGTTTTAATTGATAGAATATAACTTTCAAAGTAGATTTGAGGAATGAATATCTCGGATAAGTTCGATTTTAGGAAGAATTGGTCTGTTTGAATTTAAATTCTTTCATGACGCAGTTCTATCGTAAGAATCCATTTATATCATTCCCAGAGACCAATAATTTCGGGGATAGTTTGAACAAGAGCGCCAAAGCTCTAGTCCACAGGGCTTGAACCAATTTTTCAATACTCTCATTACTGCCCCATACGTGATTATGGGTCTAACAATCATGACGTACAACCATCACAGTTCATAAGTCTTACCGGCCACCTTTCTGCACTCCATTGAAGCCTTTATTGCTTTATTAGCAGTAATTTCAACATGTATGCACTTATTCCGCAAAAGTATTCTATCTAGTGTTACTCCTAGATATTCAACTTCAGTTTTCCATTTTATAAGCAGATCTATTCTGTTGGCGTATTGCTATCCTCCTAATTTTTAACAATATGGCTATTGTATTAAATATTCTGTTCGCACTGTTATAGCAGTGTTGTTTAACAATTTTCTCAGCAAAATTACTATCAAGTAGTTCAAAATTATTTGATTTGAGGGCTGACAACACTGCATATTTCATGACTTTCATGTGAAATAGAAAAAGAATTCAACTTTACATGATAAACATTTCATCCATATTTCGGTATTCACTCCTAATTCCTAACCAAATAAATAAAATGTCACCAAGGAAACAACTAACTATGTTATAATATTTATGAAACTAACAAGATGGAGTTATTGATCAATTTTCAGGAAACAGTAACACACCGAATATTGATATCCACTACCATGATCAAAAAATTGAAGACTTGCGAACACCTTAACCAATATTAAATTTTATTTTTTTCCTGTCGTCAGTCAGACTTCGACTGAGCACTTCTAAATGAAATGGAACAGTATATCTCTAGTTTTCTATTGAACAAATTTCATCAGTTCTTCAATTGAATCAAAAGAAGTCATTGTATTGAGGCTAAATGTAGTTTATTTATTCTTTTTTTCATCCAGTCAGTTAGTTTTCGAATGCATATCTCGAACTTAGAATATGCAGTATCAGACATAGTTCGCTTATGAACAAATAAATAAATGAATAAAATTCCCTCAGCTCAATCAAAAGCACCAATATTATTACTAAGGCTGAATAGTTAGTGAACTTTTCTCTTTACAAATATGTAGAAGGTATTGGTAGTCTCAGAACTAAGACTTAGAAATTTCTTTAAAATCAAGTATTTTAAAGTACCATTAACAAATATAAACCACTATGTATACTCTTATTTATTAGAGGATCTACCTATTTTCAATATTTTCGAATTCTTGGAAGAAAAAAAAAAAAAAGCACTGACGTGAAGTCAGTACCCTTTGGCGCGCGTGTTCACGGTGGCTAATTTGAATTGAATGATGAGTACTTCAAGCTCAGTGGATAGAGTGAGCCGAAGATCTACCCAAAGGATAGTGGACACCATTCACTGTCGGTTCAAACATTAACAGTGCTGTATCTGAGCTGCCATCAGGATAGAGTAACAAAGTTGGAAAAGAAC